>CM056392.1:15342797-15942797 GCA_029718625.1 Synaphobranchus kaupii | reverse complement strand
CCCCCCCCGGTCAATGAGACATCGTGGCCACTCCTTTTTCCCATCAGGTGAGAACACAGAAAGCCTGCGGGCCTGTGGCACTCCAGACACAGGCGTACCCACCCCCGTTTCACATATTGAGTCACACAGGGCCTCATCCTCCCTCTTCCTTTAAGACAGACGCAAGTCAGATCAGGCACATCTCATCTCTCTTTCTCTGACCATTCCCAAAGTGTCTAATTTGATGCTGAACTAACATCAATTAATAAGAAAAAAATCTCTGACAACCAATTCCCTCTGGGGAGACACTCTTCCACTTTATCGGAACCAATAGTACCCCTTTGTGAACGGTTTCATTAACCTTTAGCCAGGAGATGCAATCTGACTGAAATCCTCAAACATGTAAGCCAGAAACAGTACAGTGCTTCCCAGTTTCCTTTTATATTTTCAAATCACATTTTGTCTCATTGCCACGCTGTCAGAAGTATGGGTACACAATAGGACGGCCGCTTGAAGATGTATCACACATATAATGTCTTGAAATGGCTTCCAATGGACTGTAGATTACACGAGTGGGTTTTGTGTTTTTCTCAGCACTGAGTGCACCAAGGTGTAGTTTAAGGCTCATCCTTCCTGAAATACCCAGCTTCTGCAGTCTACGTCTTAAGGCAGAATGGTTTTACCACCGTAATACTTCTTTTCTAACCCTAAATTGTAGACAAAAATACTTTTTACGGGAGTGCAATAGAGTCAGACTATGAATCACAGTCACAATAATGGGAGTCAAGGGCAAGGGGCAGCTATAAAGCACGGGAGTGTCGTAAATGGAGTCTGCTGCACAGGACCAGGACAACGTTTTCCATGCTGAATCTATTCATGCTGCACCTGAGGGCTCAGACCATTGTCTCCATCATTTTGGGAAATGTGCTGCAGGAAATTCTCACTTCTCCGATTCCTGGAGTAGAAAGGCCAGCACGCAACCATGGAAAACAGGTGTGTCTCGATCCTCACGCCAACCCAATGCGGCCGGCAAGTATGTAAAGGAAAAAGGAACAGCAGCAAAGTGAGGCTGAGGTCTGCTTGCGGTGGAGAGAGCCGGAATACGGCACGCATGGTTGAGTCTCTACGCGAGGCACGGCGTCAAGTAGTCTCATTGACGGATCGACGCGACGCCCGTTGTCTACAGAGTTGTGCGTGTGGGACTCCTTGAATACCCTGGGAGTGCGCGTGCGTGCATGCGTGTGTGTGTGTGTGTGTGTGTGTGTGAGAGAGAGAGAGAAAGAGAGAGAGCAAGAGTGACTCCACATGCAAGCTGTTTCTGGAGACTCAGACCCCCTCCCTCTTGTTCTGGATGCAATTTGCTCATCTCTGATTCAGACCCCAGGGCAGACTAAGCGCACATTCTTCACCGCACTGTTTTTTCTCTCCTCTGCGTTCGCTTCGATTTTTCCATCCATTTTGAGGTTTTACGATGTGAAACCACACTGAGAAACGCTGAGTGCCCCCAATATCTCTGCAGTTGTCCTGATATCAAACTGGGATTGTGGAAACTAAGCCAGCACCGGATAAAACAGTTGAGACAATATTGAAGCGTGGTTAGCATTACTCTCTTCCAGCACATCCGTCAGTTTTTCAAGAAAAAACATAACGTCGTATTATAAAATACATTTGAAACAGCTATGAACAACAGTATGCACGTGCTACAATGAATACCATTGTTATACTAACAAAAGTCATATTTACCATTTTAAATATATCATTTAGAAAGCCATTTTTAATGACCATATGTGTTTAATCAGATAAAACCATGAAAAATCCTATCATTAACTTGCATTTTGCTCTGTAAGAAACCTTCTTATTGAACTTTCCTCAGATTAAGGGGACTGTGCACAAAACAAACCTACCAAAAAAAACATATTTCCTTCGGAAATCTTTTTATTACTGTAAATTAGTCATCTGGTAAGTTGCGGAGGAACGTCCTGTATATGTAATGGTGCTATAATTGAGGGGGTGGCTACTGGATTCAACAACTTGAGAGTAAAAATCATCCAAACCACAAAAATAAACTTATTAGACCAGATGCTCAGTTAAGAGTTATGCAAGGCAATACATTTACATTCATGATGGTCTTATCTGCAATATTTAATATAATAATGCCTGTATAACTAAACAAATAATTAAAAAAAATATGTTTGTGTGACAATGTATAGAATGAAAATGATGGACTTTTTGTACTGCACACTGTGAGGCAAACAGCCCCTAGTATATTGCCTGAGTGAGGGGGCTAGACAAAGGCCTTTTGTCTGTATTCTGTGGGGCGTGAGGAGAGCAGGACCTCTGCCTATCACCTCAGCCTGCTGGTACCCGGATGGCAGTGTTGACAGTGACGCCGTTGAGAAAGACGTCTGACGGAGGTCACAGTTCGCTGACACTTCCTCCTGACCCCCAGCCAGTCCCCCCGACATAGCACGGCGCTGTCAAGGATTTCGGGGTCTACCTACCCCGAAAAACATGCAGGCAGTCACGGGTCAGTGTTTCTGCTTCAGCCCATGCAGGCGGGCTTTTCCCTTTGACGCCTTGACTGTTCTCATGCTTTCAGACACCAAAAAATACAGGTGAGAATACGTCTCCCATGATCCCATGCCGGACACATTTATGGTTGTTCCATGGTGCAACAGGCTTTAAAAGTACTCCCACAGTGACAACAAGCGCCTAGAAAGTGTCCGATTGAGGAGCAGTACAAGGATGGATCCACTTCTGTTCCAGAAACTCAGCTCACACTAGAAAGCTATTTCATTTTGGGTTTTTTGCAGACCTGGTCTGGCAGAACACGTGTTCTAAACTGGAGAACACGCTCAGCTTGTCCGAGACTGTAAAATCACACATTTCTGTCCGGTTTTCGAGGGACTTCTGTTCTTTCCATTAGACTCCTCCATGGAAAAAGTGTGGCTGGCTACACATTCCAGCCCTGAGCATTGTGCCATTATTCAATACATGCACTGTGAGAGAGATTAAGAGAAAACGAACAAGCTCAGATTTTACACCAATTACGGTAGAGTCAACATTTTTCTTGAGCAAATACCCAATCAAGGCCCAAATATTCAGAATGTCTTTTTCCCCAAGGACTGGAACATGAAAATATAGTATTCAACGCACAGTTCTGTTCTTCCGTTGGAATGTTTCAAAGAGGAAAGCAGTCTATTTTAGCCCTTAAATAACCTTCTATGGTTACAGCCACTCATTTCCAGTAAAATGTAACTCTGTAATATGATCACTTTCAAGGTTTTATATCACCATTTTAAAACATATCCCACACGGATACACATCTATAATTTCTGGTATCATCTCACATGCTGACTCTGCTTTTCTGAGCATCCTCTGCTATAAATGTTTTATGTAATTAAATAAAAAAATCAGTAGTGAACTAAACTGAAAATAACCAGGTGTAAATAAATAAATAACGGACATTTCAGCATTTAACAGGAGCAGCTGTTTTGCTGGGGAATTCTGCTTTTGTTCTTGTCTATCTGCGCATATTAGGATATCTCCTAATCGCTAGATGACACATGCACTTTGGCACCCACTGCCTATTGTTTCTCGGCCCCGAGCGCAAGAACTGAGGGAAGCTTCACAGCATGAGCACGTTTTGTCATGATTTGAGTGTTTGCGTGAGGTGCGAGAGGCCCCACATTGATAATGAAAGGCCGTGATTCTGCTCAGGAGGTTGACATGCCTGTGGCTGATTGCAGTAGAAGGCTCCAGCAGGCTCCAGCTCCCCACAGCCAGGGCTTATTTCCTTCAAGCCCCTCCATACTCTAAGTAAAACAACACTAATGAAAATAAAAATGCTAAGGTAGGCCCATGTCCATTGGTCTGGGGGTGCTGTAATTCTGACAGATAAAGTCAGTGATGTGAACAATGAGAAGGAAATTAACTCTATTTACTTTGGCCCTCCAGAGGCAATTTCCACCTGGTTTCTACTAGTTTTATTTAAATGTCAATATCTCAAAAAACATTACCTGCACATCCATGGTTTAAAGTTCGAATTGAAGAAGAAGCTGTATCATTCAGAAATTTGCAACAGAATAAATTTATTTCAGAATAGTCACATACAGTATATACATAATAACCATAACATAAGTTGCCTAATGTATTTCAATTTAAACTGTGTTTTTACACAACAACAGCAACGTATTTCAGCCATAAGTGCGATGGGTGTTCGCTGTGGAAATGTCGACTGTACTTTGGCGAAATGTAAGAAGATAAACTCTACAGGGTTAATCAGAAAATAGCTGTAGCTGAATATACTGGTAAGTACTTGGTTTCCTAAACATATTTATATGAGAGATTTTGGAGAAAGAAATTAGGTGTCTTCTAAACCGAAAGTTCATCAGGTATTGTATATAGTACAGTAAGCAAGGGAAAACGGCGAATGCTCATTTGCACAACGTTTCAAAAAAATATGATTGTTTCTATACGTGAACATGATTTTCTTAGCGTGTATAAACGGTGCATTTTATGCATTTTACAGTTTGTGGCTGTGGCGAGAGGAGGGTCGTAAGTGTTTTGGGCTATTAATAGCACCCTCCTATTTTATGGCACTGCAGTGTAACTGGAGAAGCTGAGATTTTCGCAAGCGGCTACCCTTTTAAAAAATACTGCGTCAAAACTTACGGGGTTTTCTTAAAGCTGTAGTTTATAATTTCAGACAAACATGAATACTGTAGTTGAGACGGATACGTCTCAACCACTAGGGGGCGAAGTTTATAGAGTGTTAAAAAAACACCGGCGAACAGTTGACAGTTAGGAGTTAAGCTAGGATAATAATAGGAAGAAAGGCTGAAGGAAAAGAGTAAGTATAACTGAGGGCTGAAAAAAAAGCATCAGTTGGATTGCAGGGGAAAGCAGCTTTACTTTACAACATCTCCTAAAAATGATGACGCCCTCAGAATCAGCAAGGGAATAACTGCTGGATCCAAGTCAAACATGCTAAAGGCTACCAAACCAGCGTGAGACAGAAGAAGTGGAAAAAATTGCCCCATCTTTCTTTTTTTTCGTTTCCCTTTTAAAGGCACGGCGTGTTGCACTGGCCGAATGGAGTGGCGACGGAGTGCGGACAGGGGGTCCAGAGGAAAACAAACCACCGGCACGTCAGGCATAAGACAGGCGGTGCATCGAGGGGCTGGTTATGGTTCTCCACAATGAAATCCAGCAGCTACGCCAGTTGTTCCCACACTTCCTCGGTCTCTTCCTTATTTTCCCAGTTACGGCTGATGACTGGAGGCTGACCTCATTTCACTACATCATTTGTACAATGCCCCGACTCCATTTGCGGCTTTCCCGGGCTCAGGGCCAGGCCAGTCTGGAATTCGACGTTAGCTGCGGTGGCCTGCAGGGTCACGGGATCAGCTGTGGCTATCATTTCGCCAAAGAGGCTGCTGACAAAATAAGAGGGGGGGGGGGGGGGGGGGGTGGTGGGGGCTTCCTGCAGCAAAGAGCTTCTGCAGAAGCCAGAAGCATGTCTTTGGCAATATCTCCCAGCAAGTAATGGCATGCCACAGGCCTGCACACATGGGGTGTGCTGGGTGTCTAAGTTATGTAGAGTGTGCAAAGCATGGGGGCACCCAGATTATTATAAGCTTATTCTCACTTAACAGGGCAATGCCCCCTTCAAAGAGCAGACTGCAAGGCTTGCCAGCCACCAACAGTGGAGCTGCTGTTTAGATCTTCCTCCCTAGCAAAAGCCTGGTCTTGCCTAATTCTGAGTGTCTGCTCTACTGACAGATCTTTAGTGCACACAATATTAACCTCAAACTTCAGGGCGTTCACCAATAGTAGATGACCTCTGTTAGTTCCTTTTGGCATGAAGCAAATATATTCCAATAGATTACAAGTTGAAGCAGAAAACTCACTTAACCTCCTTCCACCTTTCAACCAGGCCGGGAGAGTTTACGTCATGAGCATCAGGTTAAGTGGGGGGAAATGCATTTACAGCCTTTGAAGTATCCATTTCTGCCTCGTCTTCCAAAACCGTAATAGCTCGGAGCCCCCAGTGCCACAAACCTAAAGCGCTGGCAATATCTTTTGTCAGAACAACCCCCGCAGCACAGTTCACACTGAATTCCAGCACCTTCTCGCCGACGCGAATGGAGAACCGCAACGCTGAATGCGACAGGCAGTGTTGGATCCCATTACATAACAAATTTTCAGCAGAGTGGTTCAGCAGGGCAACCATCTGCTGTTTTCACACTGCCAGGCATGGGCATGCATGTATATACTGTATGCACCACTATGCAAAAGCTATTATTTGGTTCAACCTTAAGCACCAAGAAGAACAGTGAAAGCAGGTAAAGATCTTGCTGTGGAGATTTACACCTATGATCCACTTTTCATTCTCCCTCTGGCCACAGAACATGTATGGACTAAAGCAATGGTCAATTGCCAGAAGTAACTTAGCAGAAATAGTTTCTCTGAGCATTTTTCCACCCGCTTTAAATCTGTCTACGTTTTTTTCATCCACAGGCCCTTAATGAAAACCATGTGGGCACTGCAACTGCCAGGTAATTTTGGCTTAATATTTTACAGTGTTTTAGGAGTAATTCAGCACTGTGACTGTAAAACCACGTAAAGCCAGGACTGTTATACAATATTATCCAAACACACTTTCACGTGTACATTATGTTTACTCATACAACAATGCAAAACACAGTTGAGTTATGTGCTGGATTAATACATATTTTTTAATTGACTTAATGGTTTTGTACCAAAAAAACTTTTTTTTTCTCTCCCATTTTTTTTATCTCCTAATTTTTTCAAGGCTCCGCTGTTCTACTAAAACATTTCTGCACCTGAGCAAAGAGCCGCTTTTACTGTTGTGAGCTGCACAGCTTCGCACAAAGAGCCAGGACAGGAAGGCCCCCTTTAGGGGCTTGGCGCTGAGATGAACGAGTTTGGAGCAGATCAGGCCTTGGAGCGATGAGCGAGCCCAGCTGAACCTTTCTCAATTGCTGGAAGAACCGACTGTTTCCTGTTCAAACTGACATCAGCGACTGGACCTCTCTACCGCTCAGAAAATATGACTCTGACCCAGTTCACAGAGATATATGAGAACTGGTGTGTAGCAAAGTTTGGCTGGGTGCTGCTCCAGTAGAACCATGTTAATGAAAATCAAAAAGCTGGAAGAACGACAAATCAGAGAGCCGATCAATAACGAAGGGGCCAGTAATCAGGCGTCGTTCCCCCAAGCGAAGCTCAGACAGCCCTTGAACACGCCCAGCGGGAAAAAAGGCTTCGCTTATGTAACAGCTAAAAAAGGGAACGAGCAAGCAGGAAGCGTCTCCTCCACACATTTTTTCAGGAGAAATATCTAGGGGTGATGTCATTATCTTTAAAGCGGAACACAGACCAGCTATTCCTCTGGCCCAAACGTCTAAACACATCAGGTAGGGGAGCTCAGTCTGGGCGGTCTGAGGCTCCCCTCCAACTGTGAGGAGGGGCGGTCTAAGTGGAAGATGCTCCGGTTTATCCCTAAAACCTGTCCTCTTGATGTCCAGAGGGATTACACAGGAGAAAAACCTTTCCACGCTGTGCGTTTGACCTCGGCTACCATACAAGACACTTACTTTTTAACACGTTCCACATTCTGAGCTAAGGCATGCAGAGGTGATGTGACTGTTGAGGTGCCCAGCTGGGGTCAGCTAGGGCTACTGGCCTATTTTACCATATATTCATTTGAACTTCTTAATTCCTCCCACTTGGAAATCCTAAGATTACAGGTATGTTTTTTCCCCCCGTTACAAACGGCAGCATTTTAAATGAACACCTACCTTTCGACCGGTTTGACCAGTTAATCCAGGAGGACCCATAAGCCCAGTGTCACCCTGGAATGACAGCAATAAACAGTCAGGAATGCATGTGGTCCGAGTTAGGCTGTTGCCTCTGACTCACACCAGAGTTTATTTGACCCGTAATTTGGAAGTGTCTGATTGACTATTGAGCTGGAAGGTCTCTGACTGGTTTCTTTGGAGCTGCACGGGATAGAACGGGACATGTCTGATCAGTTTGCATATGATCCCGAGGTCCCCATTAATCTAATGCATTGACAGAGTCTATAAATGCGGATGTAACCTGAAAGGACCACTCACTTTCTCTCCGTTTGATGCTATTCCTGGTGAAAGCCCAGGGTCACCTTTTCTTCCCTGAAAAAAAATACATGCAGTTCAGGTTAAATGCTCAGTAATATTCCTCGGTACTAAATGCTGCCACCGCTGATCAACAGGTGCAAAATCCCTGTGTCTGCCAACATTAAGCAACATTTGTATAATTGTATTATTTGCTCGGCAGGTTTGTTTATCTCCCGTATAATTATTTACAGTTTTGTCCTCGTGTCTAAAGAAATGGAAGGTGGCTCTGAAACCAAATTGCTGTATTGTTTACTCAGAGATTTAGGCCGCCCCATATATCCTCCATGAGTGCGTTTACAGTAAGCTCCTAAAATGACATCTGGAAACACCTGGTACATTCTTTTCCCTTTTCAGGCTGTGGAATGGTCTCCTTGCCCTTGACTTCAGTGAAGCCCTTTAGTGCAACTGCAAGCTTATTTGAAGCGCCGAGGGAGATGAGTGAGCCCTATAGCGATTAATTTACAATATCATTTCGGAAATGTGATACATTAAATATCCCAAAATATTTTTCAGTAATTCTTAAATGACTCAACAGAAACAGAAAAACCTTTGCAAGCCTTTGCAGTCCAATTCTTAAAGTTACACAATTGCTATTTCTGCCAGTAAAAATCATACCTGCCAGCATCATAAAATACAATTCCTGCCGGTAAAAATCTTGCCTCATTGTTGGAGTAAACAATAACGAGTTTCGCACAGGAAATGAAACCTGGAGCACGGATTTCTTTGAGCACCCCTGCGGTTTACGACTTTCCTTCACTGAAACCTGATGAAAGACGCATTCAGAGCGGCGCCAAACATCAAATGACACCTGCCTCATGGACCCCTTTCAATAACCGCCCACACAAACAGGAATATCAAAAGCCATGTGCTCAAAGGGAAAAGCAAAGACGTTAATAGGTGAAAATAAAATTAATATACTAGACTAAATTGATGGATGCAACACATTTATGTAAGTGGTGATATAATTAAAAAAAAATTTTCTAGTGGATATGTTGTGTACAATAGTCCATTTCAAACTCCCATGAGCTCCTCGAAATGTTGTTGACTTATTTCTTGTAGATTATCATTGTTGGAACAGTAAAGCTTGCTTCCACAGGTCCAAATCAATTTTAGTACCGAGATATAAAAGCCATTGTTAAAAATCTCTTGCCATGTCTGTATGAGTAAAATGGGAATGCTTTCTAAATAGGTTTGTGTAGGTGCTGTAACTGAGAGCAAATCAATTGTAATAAATTTTAAAGTAAGTTCATTAAAAGATGCAAAATACAAGTTTCCTTGATTGCCCCCTTTTTTCTTTCTCAAATAAAATAGCTCACCTATTGGACAAAAAAGTAGTGAAGACTCACAGAACCTTAAGAGACTCAGGCTCATTTAAAATAGTTTACCATTTAAAGAAGAAAAATGGGAAATTTGGGGAATATTAGCCTACTCCTGTACTCTAGAGGGGGGGGGGGGGGGGGGGGGGCTGATACAATTCTATTTTTACAGCTGGAGTCCGGAGCCCACAAAAATCCAGCTCTGGCGTAGTTAGTCTGCACTGGCGTTGAGTTATAAACACAAGGCCTCCCATTACTGGGATTTCCTATCTGATGTTCATTTACATGAAGTGTGAAGAAAACCTTTCACAGGGAAGCTTTAAACTAGTGGTGGGCCTGCTTGCTTGTGGTTTAATCAAATGCCAGCATCATATTTTTATGCCTTGCAAAGAGAGGGCCCTCCTAGAGCATGTAGCCGGAACGGCCAGGGACCTGAGCTGGCACTGAGAGACCGCTGAAATATTGCGTATTAAGGTCAACTTCAACTGAGCAAAGGAGAGACACAGGCTACAGAAATGCAATCAGGCTTTGCAGTGACCCAGGAGAACGCAGCCTGGAACGAGTTCAGGGAAACACAGCATGATTACACGCAGCTGCGGTCAATCCTATTTTGAGTCATTGTTTTTTGTCTTTTTTAATCGCAGTAAACTAAACGTGCGCTGTACTGTGGTAGTGTGGCCATGTTGCATGTACTGTATATTGTAATTGGTAATACCATTGCCCAGCGAGGCAGGGATCCAGCTGGTATCCCTCTGCCACATTGCACAATTAGTTTTGGGGATATATACTGTATACCGGGGCATATACAAAATAAAGGCATTATTATTTTTCAATACCATCTAAATCTGAAAAATCTGTAAACCAGCCAACCCTATACACTATAGTAACCCCTGCTGATTGAGTCCAGCTGACTGCACACATTTTGGGTGATGCACAGTCTAATATTTGCCCTATCAACTTGAAGAAGGATAATGGGACAGGCCAACACTTATGATTATGAATTGTGTAGAATAAAATGGTATAAGGAAAAAGAAGGACCCACAACCCCCTGACTGAACACAACCAAAGGTAAAAAAAAAAAATATATAGCATGTTGATTGCTCTATCTCTCTCTCTCTCTCTCTCTCTCTCTCTCTCTCTCTCACACACACACAGACACTGCCGTACACACACACAACACACATACACACACAATGGAAGCATATTTATTTCTTTATTATAATGTTCCAACTTTGGATCCCTTTCCTGTGAACGTTAATAAATCACATTTATGTCTTCAGTGTGTTTTATTATTCTGTTACAGGCGGTGGGGAAGTGTGCAATTTTCTTGTGGCAGACACGAGAAGGAAAGTTCTAAAACAGGTGCCTCTCCCATCTAAAGGCACAGCTGGAATATGTACCACTTCTGCTGAGCCTCTTTAGGCATCTGCGCGAAGCATTACATGAGAAATATCTAGTGCTATTTGGGGCAGTGCGGCAAGAAATTTGGCTGCAGCTGACACTAAGTTCTGCACATGCCAGGATGAATAAGAGAAAAGCAGGAACCAAGATAGTGCCTTAGCTGTTCAATATGGATATAATAGAGTCTGCCTTATTAGTTATCCAAGCATTCGGTTTTCAGAGGAGCTTATTAGGGTGAGAAACACCAGGATGCGGGGTCGTACACCGCACCACTGCGGCATCTCAAGTCCACACACAATCGGAATGACGGAGGTGCAGTACCCTGACAGTGAAGATCACAGTTTCACAACTTGTATCGTGCTACAGGTTATTACTGAAGTGTTTATTAACCAACTTCTGACAACACTAGAAATAGAGGTGCACTTGAACAGTGTGTATTGGTTGTGTCTGAAACAGTGGTTCCATTTTGCAGTTGTTTTAAATTATTCATGTCGTATAGGTAATGTACGTATTTTCTGGATTATGACATTTCAACTACACAGCTGTTTTTTTTTTTTTCTTGGTACCTGCCCAGAAACTAAAGACACAAATTAGGTCACAGATAATAAGCTGTGCATAGCGCTTATCAAATAACCTCATAAATAAATAATGAATTACATTCCTGTCTTACCCAGACACAGCTAGCCGAACCAAAGGACCTAGACATGAACACAATACCCCAAACTCTGATAAACGGTATTAAATATGCAGGAGTCGCGAGATGTGAAATGCAGTGCTCCAGTCCAAGCTGAAGACAGTAACTTGCAGTTTATCAGCCAGAGAATTCTGCTGGTAATGGGCTTGAATCAGTTTGAAGCTGTTATTGACACAGCCAGGACACAGGTAGGTGTAATGCGTCTATATTATATCCTGTCTATATTTTGTTGTCTTGATTTGACTCAATCCTACCGCATGCCTTCAACTTTTTATCATCTCAACCCATGCCCCCACACTTCACCAATCACACAAGGTCCTGATTACTAACTGGGTATAACACCCTCTTATCCTCCCAACTTTCTTATTTTCGCTCACATTTCTTGCAAAAGCCATGATTGCATAATAAGTACATATTTCTACTGCCAGCAATAACAGCAAATCTGAACAGTTAGGGTTTTTAAAAGAAAAGCCATAAATTGTTTCTTTGTGTCAATCTACTAAAACAGCCCGTGCCGAGCTCTGCAATACAGGAAGTAAGCAAATATCGGTACATACCTTGGACCCAGGTGGACCTGGACGGCCTGGATTTCCATGTGGACCAGGAGAACCCTGCAGCACAACACAAGAAAGGGACAACGGATTATTTATGGATAAGGCGCAGAAAACGAGGTATGACGTCAGTGAGAGAATCTGTTACACCACATTGAAAATCACATCAAAGAAATCTGACAGGGACCCGAGGGACGACGGGTCGCCTTTGGCGAGTGACAGTAGTTCAGACAGGGAATGGCTTCAGCAGGTAAAGTGTTGTGCACTTCATTCCAGCACGCTCTGGGCACTGGGGCATTGCAGAGGTTTCAGTAATTCCGAACGTACATGATTCCCATACATCTTCATCATTGAAAGGGGCGGAAAAGATGACGGCTCTTGACAGGAAAGAAAGACAAGTCCTAAGGCCTCAAATTACTTCCTATGTCTGCCTGTCTGTCTGAAAGCACTATGGAAAATTCTAACAGGAAGCAGGGAACTCCACGATAGCCACCCAAGGAGTCTAGTCTTACGCATAAACACAGAAATAAGTTTTTGTGCAGTTCATAACTACTGAGAACCTATTTTTAACCAGCACCATACTTGCAGAACAAAAATATTTTTATATAGGTGTTTTAATTTGATGGTACTGTCAATTTCTTTAGATTCTTTCGCTTAAAACAGGGCCAAATTTTGAAAAGGAAGGAGAAGTACGCCACCAGATGGGCCCCTGTGTATGCCCCTCGTTTCTAGTGCAACGTGGTTTCACAGCTTGTGAGGGGGATCTGGAGAGCGTCAAATCCCACGTTGCTCTGACACTCTGCCTGCTGTAAGCAGCTGTGTCTCTGTGTATACCGTGTGGAGACTAGCCCTCTGTTTGAGTTATGGCATATGGATGTGATTTTCTCCATCCCTTCACATTCTCCTGCGTCTTGCCTTCCCAGCAGCTACGTGAGGCCCACACAGTGGCTTTTCCCCCATTTGCTGCCTCGGGCAGAGGGGTACCTCGATGGGGTCCACAGGGTTCAGTCTGTGGCGCAGTAGTGCATGTGGGTGTTCTGGCTGGTTGAATGGGGAACCGCGTCGCCTCTTTAAAAAAAGGTCTGCAAGCCCACGAAATTGAAAAAAGGTCTTAGTGGTGGTAAGGTCTTGCAAAATAATTGAACCTAACTTGATTTCTGCTTTGGAGGAAGATGGAAGATACGGCTTGAAGGAATGTCTGGGGAAAAAGGGCATAATACTTTGACCAGTCTAGCCAGCGTGGAAGAAAACACAACAATGGATATTGTGTCTTTAGTGTAATGTTCATGCCATGGACAACAGCACGTCTACATACTCTAATCATTTGCACAGGCAAATGCACACCCACACACATCTTGCCTACAAACAGTACAGATGCATGTGTCTGCATGTGGGTGTGTACATGCCTGTGCAAATGATTAGATTTGCCCCTAGAGTATGTACATGTAGATGTGCTGCTGTCCATGGTGTGAACAGTCCACTGAAGACACAATAGCCATTGTTCTGTTCTTTCATATACCACCATCAGCAGTGAATTCACTTCTTCCCTGATCGGTCTTGCAGGCATCAATCCTCTTGATATTGAACACATGGGAACACTTAACAGAAGCTCATCTACAGATTTCCTTCTCTTTGTCCAACCATTCTGTGTATTTCACTCCATTAGCATTGGTTAGATATTAAACACATGGCAATAGTTAGCCAAGAAGAAAAGAACCCTTCTGAAGGCATTCAGGCTATTCAATTCCATACTGGTGCATTATCTTTAATGCCTACAAACACAGGCAATGAATAAAATAAGTAAAAATGCCCAAGTTACTCTGCCCAAATATTAGCGGGAAGGATATCAGAGGGGGCCTGGGTGAACCATGTGACCCATCTTTCTGCTGTAACTCTGGACTGTCATAATCGTTATGTCCCTTACACCCTCAGTCACCATTTGGTATTGTTTAAGTTGCTGACCATGGGAAATGCCTCCACTTGCAATTCCTCTCCGGATTCTGGCCGGGCCGTGACCTCACTCTTTCTGCCCTGTGTCTGACTCGCTCCAGCCGGCTTCCCGTCCAGCCTCAGGTGAAAGGCCACCAGAATCATTGGGGAAAGACTTGTGTCTGACTTTACTACGGCATCAGTGAATTTTATGGGGGAACCACAGGGCATGCCACTGTTCCGGGTCAGTGATTCATGGCAGGTGACCTGCACCTTTACGGAATGCCCTTACACAGTCTTTAACCAGCCCACAAGCATGACTTCAGTTCAGACCATTCTTATCATCATTCAGGAACACTTTAAAGTGAGCATCCAGTAGATGTGCACGGGAGGTCAGTGAGGGAGGAAATGCCTGGGATTTAATGAGAACAATCCTTGTTTTGGAAGAAGATCCTGTTAATCTAGGCAGATACAGCACAAACTATCCAGCAGGGTCATGTGGAGGACCAAGGGGGTAAAACTGAGGAGAGCTTTAAACAACAGAAGAAGATGAACTATGAACAATACAGTCAGATGTATTGAAAAGAGAAGCGTGTTCTGCACCGGGGGCCACAGGTGCTAGGCAGGGCAAAGGGTGGGGCTTGCCACAGGCCAGAGTTGGGCTCAAAGCTGGAGGATGCTGGGATATGAAACTGGTAAACCGCAATCTCTGTACTGCATGCTAAGGCAGTAACCATGGACGTTTACAGCCCATTTCAGATGCCCACACAAGCTCCCAAACCAGACACATTATGGCAGTATGTAGTTAGTGCTCTGGATTATAATTATCCCACGTTCTTCATCTCGTCAGCATGCAAATAACACTCCTGGCTTCTAATGAAGTCAGTTCCCCCAAACCAAAACCTAAACCAGGGTATCGCTGATAAAAGCTGATGCGACCGTTCTAGTCGCTCAACCTTTAGGATTATATGTTTACAGATGGCTTGAATGAACAAATAGCAAATTACAACTTCCCCTAGCAGACAGCAGCGAGGTTTGAGCAGTGTGTGTGTGAGAGACTTCATAGCCTCTCCAAATTACAGGGCACACAAGGTCCTATACAGGATTATAATTTTCCCTGCATGGTATTTCAAAATTAGAAATAGATTTAACTGCAAATGCAATGTCTCCTGTAAAAGTAACTGGTAAGTGATGCTCTATCACTCCTAGTGTGCACAGACATATGTATGTACCAGTACTCACTCTCCCCTGAATGCTGTAGTCCAAAGTATTTAGGAACTGCATCCTTTTCACTAAAATATTATATTGTGTAGTGTCCTTCTATGCACTTTCCAGAGAAATACAGATGTTTTTGATCAATGGATTTTTAAGCACAGCTTTGGAAATCACAGGGAACTTTAGATTTATTATTTTTTAACCATGCAAAAAAAAACATTGTTGGCAAAAAACACGGCAATTAATTGTGGGTCAGGCTCCCGTTCCCCAGTGGGCGAGATCCATGCATGGTTTTATTTGATACTTATGTAGATAACAGGACTAATTGGATGTTCCTGTCAGTCTTACAGGTTTTGATATAGGTTTCTGCCCCAGGCCTAGATCTCTATCACCTGCTCTACCAGCTCTACCCCCTGTTACACCAGCCTTTTCAAAAGTCAGTCTCTGCTGTCCACACTGCAATGTCCCAAAATGTAATCACCCTGCCTGTCTTCGGAACGGAGCACAGCCAATATTCTGTCACCTTATTTACTGTGAGGGCATCGGTTATTCTGAAGGACTCGGCATTCAGATTTACAATCTGAGACTTTACTCCTGAAGTCCAGGGAAAGAGCATTACAGACAAAATAAGCTGCTTTCTTTCAGAACTGAACTCTGAAACCTGCAGTCACATTGAGAAGATCTGCATGGCTTTATTCACTGGTATGATGTTAATAAAATGTGCCTGCAATTTACAGATGCATTTTCTTTACAAACAATTCCTCATTCCGTTCATCTAAACATGCCCGACTTCTATTAATATCCCTTTTGTAGGAATACAATTGCCCAGAAGCTATTCTAACAAATGGATTGTACTAAAATATCTATGGATATCATTCAAGGACCCTTTAAGACCACAAAACCAAGGCTTTCCCTTGGAAAAGAATACTTAAAAGATTCTTGAAAACTTGTTTATTTCCGGACTAAATCCATGCTGTCATCACCCTCTTGGTCATACATAGCTTCAAGTAGAATTTGTGGCACAGCTCAATCTGTTAAAAAGATTAAATGAAAGAGTCAACATCTGCAAAGTTCTGTAAATCTCATTACCAATTTCATATGAGATCCTGCACACGCAGCCCACAGACCCTGTGCAAAAAAAAAACTGAATTACCCACTGGCCCTATTTTTTCTATTTACACTGCACAGTATGTTTTCGTGGCTCTGTAAACATGAGAAGTGTTTTATTTGACTCTTATGGTTTGCTGTTTACCATCTTCCTACTCTGCAGAAATCCATAGGTTTAGATGTACAGTAGTATTACTAGACCGGACATACCATTAAAAACAACTGTCAAACGTAAACAAGCTGGGTGGCCATGTTAAAACCCTAACATTATGACAATATTATTTTATTTCATTGAATGGATTTCACTGAATGGAACATTGGCTACAGACACATCTCTGTCTATGCCTACGCTCCCTGCCTCCACAAACACTTTTCATAGGCGACGAGTCCCACCCGTTTTCTAAGACTCCCTCCGCCCAGCTAATTACAGACCACTGTCACAGAAACAAAGCTTTGGCCCAGGGCCGGACACGTGCACGCCCATTATCAGCATCATTACCGTTACCTAAAGTCACAATCCAAGAGCACAAAATCCGCTTGGGTTCGCATTTAAGACTTCTTTAATGATCTGCTTGCCATAAACAGGCCGTCTTAAAAAAGGCAGCCACGTTTCTGTCCACAAGGACCTCGAAAAGAGCCTATAAAACACTCACATATGTGTCGCTTGGATATTCTTAGCGGACTATATCAAGGTCCAGCCGAAGTATATGAAATAAAATTGCCCTGGTTACTTCATGGCCATGGCAGATTTATGACCAATCACCATTGTTACACTTTACTCCAAATAGAACGACAAAATCCAGACATGGACACAGTAGTGTTCACAGCTTTCATACCCACCAGTATATTACAGTTATTTTCCACTGGAGATTCCACTTTGACAACTCAAGTGATTAATACAGTACCCACATAAAAGTATGACTGCAACAGTTCCATTAACAAACACAGAAAACTGTGACTTCAGAGCTGACAGATCTAACGGATAAGTAACATATGTCCATACATCTTAAAACGTTCAATAAGAGTGCCAAAAATATTCCATATATAAGAAATTTATAATCTTATAATCATGTTTTATGCCTATGCACAACACAAGTATCTTGAAATGATTGAATATATGCAAAGAGATACACGTAGACAAGGCAATGCCTGCCATATGTGTAATACCAGACATATAAAAAAATGGATTCCCTGTATTTTTAACCTATGGAGCCTTTTCATTGTGGCCAAGGCAGATGAATAGCTCTAATTCAGCGAGTGTGCGAATTCCTTCAGCACTTTCAGTGAAATATTGAGCGGAGGGTCTCCAGCAGACACAAAGCCTCCTTTGATCTGGGCTTCTGACACCAGCCTTTCAGACTCCAGCTAGGGATCATTTCTCCGGCTGAATGCTGCTGAATTTAGGGCCGGGGGCAGACAGGCGTGGAGGGTCTGAGACGTCTGCGCCGCTGGCCTCCGGACTGACCTGACACCTCGTCGTCAGAAGGCTCGAGCGCCCCTGCGGCAGGTATGCGGGGGCTCCGCCCGCACTGTCACCCTGCGCTGGCTCCTCCATCATGCCGAAAAGCATCGGTCAGATGAATGGGAAGGGGACGACCGTAGCGGGAAACGCCGTGTGTCCTCCGTGTGTTGACGACGGTTGCTAAACGACATCTCGCACCCACGTGCGGCGGCTTATGGGGGTCAAAGGTCACGCCAGCCACATGAATGAATCTTGAGAGTTGGGTTTCACCGGCCGCAGTTGTGTGAAAATCTCACGGGTGTCAGAATCCCCTGCTTTGTCATTATGCCACATATCTCCATGCCTAATAAAACTGCATTCAGTGGCTCTTCGGGGTCAGTGTGCTAAAGAACAGAAACGCAAACACGCTGGGCTTGTTTTATGTACTCATGCCGGTGCTAGATCACTCAGGCCAGCAAGGATAGTGTAACTCCATTATTTAATCAATGTTGTGGTAACTGCTGCATACGTGTCGACTTTTGTGTACTAGCGCCATCACTTGTGTTAACTAAGCTGTCTGTCATTAGTAAAATCTCTAGGTTTTTAGCAAGTATCAGCATTAATAAACACACCACTGAAAAAGACCCTGAGATAAAAGACCCCTTTATTCTGTTTACTCGATCATAAAACGTTCACACAGCCAAAATAAATGAATATTTATTGTATTAAAATATAATAAATTGTAGCTTGTATACTACAACAAATTCAATTTAATTCTGGAACAATGTGACATCATTTTATTGAGTGAAAGCGAAGAGATCTAGGTTTGTGGTCCAACCAAAACAGGAGGCCAAGATCACTGTGTGGACTGAGCCGCAACCCGGGGGCCAAAAACCATGCAGAAAGCTGCGGACTGTCCGCAGTCACGCTGCAGTCATGGAGCATTTCACAGCGCACTTCATCTGAATCCCGTCGCATGGGGGGCCGCGGCAAAAAAAACGTAAAAGCCGCCGACTTTTGCTCTGTCTAATTAAACGCATTCGCACGGCGGAGACTATACTAACAGAACGCCTTGTTCCATCTGGCTCTTTGACATATATACATCTGGCAATAAGAAAAGGTTTCATGTTGTTGACAGGACAAGTTATAGGGTGGCTTTATGTATTGTGTTATTGAAGTGCAGAGGCGGAATTGCCCCTTTTTATTTACCCCCCTTTTGTACCAGGCATCTGTTCGGCATGCAGTAAACATAGCTGTGGGTGTCTGGCCTGTTGTGAGGGATACGCTTTGTGTGATCCCTGTGGACGTTTCAGTTTTGTTTGAGGCTTTTTTGTGCGGTCACCGGAGATCTGAAATGTGTTTTTCCGACCCTAACTCACGTCAGTGTCGGCTAGCTGCCCTCTGCCCTGCGTTTAACGACGCTGTCTTGTTTTGATCGTCAGCTTAAGCGCCCGTTCCTCCGCACGTATTCCTTTCCGTTCCTTTACGTGTGCGCGCCGTCACCTTCTGACAAGGGCGGCCTCTGCGGCGGGGAAGCATTAATGCGCTGGCGGCTTTAAACAGATCCCCAGAGCCCAGAGACTGAGACCGGGGGCCAAATCCTCAGGTGTTCAGTCACAGGGGATTGCCAGTGACAGTTTGCAATGTGCAGAATCTATCTGAATTATACTGACGTGCGCTACAGTCTTAGCCTATATATGGATTTAGGGAGCTTGTGAGCTCACTTCAGATTTTATTTGCCTTTGACTCACAAAGACCCCTTTCTTCAGTTAAAGAGATTGGTTTCCCTTAGCCTACCCCTGTGGGGCTCCCAGAAAGGGCTGTTCCTCCCCCAGACCCCCCCCCCCCCCTTTCCGGCACACACGCATACACACACCGGCGGGGATAAAAGCAATCAAGAATCAGCTGAGAATTCATTTTAAATCTCTCTCCTGTATTTTTTCCAACGGTATGAATTGCCGTTTTTATTTGAATAGGTAAGTCAGGCCAAATTTCCACTTTTTGCATTACAAAAGGTCACCTTCCCCGAGGTGAATTGAAATGGAATTAACTCAATCCAGACTCAAACAGTATTAGATGACCATTTAATACCCTCTCAGCTACTGATACAGGTGTGAGGGTATAATTACAGTGGATATGTGCACAGTTAAAAGGCTGTATATTATACAGCATATGCTATATTGTAATACTTGCCTGTAGGTCACCAGGAATAAATTAAAGAATCTGCATTCGTACATAACATCCTGAATAAACCAATGGTAAACTAGGACACTAGTCCATCATCTGGTGACAAACCAAAGACTAACAAAGTATGTTTTAGTGTACATACTTAAAATGCCTCATGTATTTATGCTCAGATTATTTATGAAGTTTCATGAAGCGCTTAATGGATGGAGCTACAGCACACTGTAGCATCATTGACTCAAATTAGCTGTCTTTGCTCCCAAGGAGTGGTTCAAGTCAGTGAATCTCTGATGGTATATGATGCTTTGTGGGGCTCATTAAGCTTCCATCTTGAATTAGTACTATAGAGTCTGGCACCCTTGACTGGTGCTTCATGCTGCTGCAAGACTGCTCTGACTGCCGTTTCCCGCTCAATGGTATAATTCCCATTACTTGTGACTTTGAGATTGCCCTCCCAAAGACCCTCTCTCATTGGAAGAGGCATGCACTTATCACTGTGGGAAATCAAAATCATTCCCTTTTTAAAAAATCAACTCCTGATCCTTAAATATGTTTCAGTGAATACTGTTATAACTCTGGCTTACTGCAGATTACACTCAGATATTACTGTCTGATTCTCATAATATACGCACCAATGGTGGGGGGGGGGGGGGGGGGGGGGGGGCTGGAGGTGTACAGTTCATTGGTCAATAATTACTGTACAGGGAACCAATGGGTGGACTGGGAATGAGAGAGCCACATCTGAATGAAGGAATTGTATATAAACCACAGAAATCCCCAGGAAACAACATTATCGCATAGTTTGGTATATTAATTCCACAAGTCTGTTCTGCCTACCTGTGAACTGAGTGACTAGCGAGCATGTAACATATACACTACTGTTCAAAAGTTTGGAATCACTAAGGAATTTTTATCATTTTGAAAGAAATCGATACTTTCATTCACCAAGGTGGTATAAAAGTACAGTCACAACATTAATAATGTTACAAATTACTATTACGATTTGAAATAACTGTTTTTTAATTCAATCTTTGCAAAGCCCCATTTTCAGCAGCTATTGCTTCAGTGTACTAACAACACACTGTGTTATCTCATCCTTACGTAATCATGCTAATGTGCTAATTTGGTACTAGACCATTCCCATTATATTAAGTGCAGCTGAAAACAATTGTGCCTGTTTAATGAAGTTATAAAATTATTTTATAAAATTTCTTTGTGTTGCTAAAGTAGAAATAGAATGAAATAGAAATAGTAGTTTGTAACATTATCAATGTCTTGAAGGTATTTTATGATCAATTTAATGCTACCTTGATGAATAAAAAGTATAAATTTTTTTTTTTTTAAATGTCTCAGTGATTCCAAACTTCTGACTGTACTGTATATGGAATACAACTGTGGTAGTGTCATTATTCGTATTTTTCTGGAATTGTTTCAAGCAACAGTCCATTGTGATCCCTTTAATGGCTTGTATGTGAATGATCTTGTATCTTGCCTCTATTCCTCAGCCTGATGCTCTATACTAGAGGAAGAGTGCTATTTGCTATTCCATGCCTATAGACGTGCTCTAGCAATTCTTGCAGTACTCATTATGGGGTAAATTTTACTAACATCCCAAATAAGCGGTGTAATTTTGCATACGCAGCCAAATAATTTGCACGTGTTATCATTTCACACTTTGCGGGTGATCGACTAAGAGTCATTATGTAAATTACTCCAGCCGCAAACAGCCATAGGCTATTTAAATGAGAGATCTTGCGCGTTTGGAATGGTTACATTGTAAAATAATATCTTGTTAGAAAATAGTGAAAAGACTGGCAGGAATGTTGCCAGTGAAAAACCATTTAATAAATGGAAAAAAATTCATAAATCTCTTAAGTTTCTGCAGGGAGTTACAGATGTTTGTCAGGACTGAAATGATTGTGACTATACTTACTAGCACGTTTATGTTGATAAAGTTTTTATTTGCTTTGCTTTTCAAATACTAGTTACTTGTGTATTCTGTAACCTGATTTGCTCCATGATTAAACATTTACTTATTCTTACTGTTAAATAAATACCTGCTCTCTACGTTGTGGGCTTACGTTGTTATGACGTACCCTTCTTGCTACAATGACAGCCATCATCTTATTGATTGTGTGTCTTTTAATAACTGCTTCCCATTTGTACTACAATGCACATGCAATTACCTTACCTTACCCAAAGTTTATTTTGGGCTTAGTAAATCACATTACGTACGCTAATGTAATCTATTAGCATGACCTCCTCAATTATTTTGCGAATTAACATAGGGATGCCCAATTTTGCTTATTCATTCAGGCTAACCCACAAAAATGAAAAAAAAAACACGTATCTTTACATTTTAACAGTCCTCTTTGCACTTCATTAGTTGATCACCTTGGACAATTTTTTTGTGGGTGGTAACAGTTTTACACGTGAATTTGTAAACGCAAGCCTTTAGTAAATCGACCCCTATAACAGTCATGTGCTCCGAATATGAGCATACACCTATTTAAAAAATGTACACTTTATATTGGTGTACACTCCATGATTAATTTTGCATTAGCCTATTCTGAAATTATTATTTTGATATTTCTCCCTGTCATGATGCTTATCTGTTTTTACTCGAGGATCTGAATTTGTTAAAGTTGTGCGCCAATAGCTATTGACACCATAGGAGAGGGATGAGGACTTATTGTTGTCATTGGGGGGGGTCCTTTAAAACTGCATTTACTGAACATAGGGACACTGTTCATATTTCCCCCCAGGAATGGCAGTCTAATATGTTGAAAGTTTCTTCCTGGCTCCCCAGAGTGTTATTATCTTGCGTTTGTTTGCTCTGCAGCTTTCGGAGTGTACCTCGCTACCAGTCAAACGGGGTTTCAGCAGCACCAAAAGAAAACAAACACAGGGAGGCTAATGCTTCATAATCCCGGGATCCCATCCTGTGCGCCGCATCGTAAAACCCACAAAGCACATTCTATCACAGCACCGCTAATGTTGTTATCTTTACGTTACGCTCCTGAAAGGGCTGCGGCTATTCAGGGCCGGGTGAGACGCCGGGCCGCGCGCGGCAGAAGGACAGGGTGGCGGAGGGGGCGGACACGGGGTCACAGGATAAATGAAGTGGAGAGAAGCCGGGGACGTGATGAAGGAAACCCGTCAAGCACAATGTGACGCAGACTCACCCGAGGACCCCTCTTCCCTGGCTGCCCTGGCTTTCCTGGTGGTCCTAGAGGTCCCTAAAAGAAAGAGAAAGCACCATTGTGAGTAAGAACACTGACGGCTCCCCAGTGAGCGATCGCCGGAATCTAGACGTCTAGAGGGGCGAAGGTCTAGGTTGAGAGACGTTTTGACATAAACAGGCTAGGTTAACCCCAATATAGCTCAGGATTTACCGAGATATGTAGCTACTGGCTACGTCCTAGTCGGCTAGAAAACATTCACTTCTCAACCAAACGTAGCCGGGTTTTCACCTGAACGCCTGGACTGCGTTTCACCGACTTTTCACCACAAAAATGTTCACTGGGTTACCAACTGACTGATGACAGTGCCTTTTCTGCACAGCTTCAGCGCAGTGCAAGAGTGATGCTGCATACCCCATAATTCCACAGTTACCATGTAATACCACACCGCAGTCACTGTAGGTCTCATCAAATGAACAGTTTCCTTCTCCTCAGACCTTTCCATGTCAATGTTTCGTGAGAATGTTTGTTGTGCCACTTGTTTCTTCCTTTCTCTCCCCCCCATACTTACGTTCCGTTATGACCCTACTTCCCCCTCAACCTCAACTTTACCTCCACCTTTCTGTGTTACCAAGCTTGTCGTCTGTTGTACTGCATACATGCATATCACCCCAGTTATTCATGCCCACCTTCCTGAATTCAGGTTGGTTGAATGGTTCAAGTAGACCTGAATGCTTTGTTTTTCCATAAAATTTTCATTCTATAAGGATTTTATTCCTACTTTTATGCCAGAGCAAGAATATCTCTAGGTAAAGATTTGCAGTTTAAAAAATACATAAAAATAAAGCTATCCTCTGGGGTAGTCCACCCTTTGGACAGTGAGGCCAGACTAATTTGTAAATTCACGTGTGTTCTTTCCATGTTCTGCCACAGCTTACATGACTGACAGTGAGGGTACTGGTTTTAAGGAGACCCTAGAGGTCTTCACATATCAAATCTGTGCCTGTTATTGTTTTCTGAGTACAACAAAAACATTTTTTACCTTGAACTATTGTCCAGACAGACATTGTACATTTCATGTCAGAGTGATATTTCATTTGATGCTGTCAGTGTGATGTAGCTTCCTCAAACGTCAGAATGATTACTGTTCCTAAGTAGATAAGAAGAGTGAGCCCAGCATTCACATAGTGGAACAAACTTACAAAGAGAAGTAGTGTTCTCTCCTTTTCCCTCTGCCACAGGCTGTGGTCTGACGTTCACGTACGCCATGGAATTTCAGCGCACAAAAGTAATTGCCGCACCCTTTGAATTTGAGTTGCACATGTAGACCAGCCCCCTGCAGGCACACGCACGCATAAACAATGCACACATACACACACACACACACACACACGCAGATGCACACACACAAACCAACAGCTGCATATCTTCATGGGACACTGCCCACGCATCCCCCCCCGTCCGCAATTCATTAGAAAAGGAGGAACGAGGCACCTCTATGGAAAGTGGAGTGAAGGGGAGGGAGTTCACAGTGAAGAATGTGAGCCAGCTGTCTCCCTCTATAGGGCTGAAGCCGTACCATCTTTCCACTAATGCCTGACTGTCCAGACGTGTCTTCATCAGCTACTGTAGTTAGGGAGCAGTAACTCACCGCATCTGATACCGCATTTCCACCAAATGACAATAATATATCAATTTTCCACTTTTAGCATAATTCTTGATGAGAAACAGAGCTGGGGGAAATAGCTGGGTGTCATTTGGTTGTTGGACAAGGCAGTGAGGGGAAACAGACTTTGGCCTCTGTATAGACTGTTTAAAATTCTTTGCACACAGTTAGTATTTATTCCAGAGTGTTGTGGTGATGAGCTAGCTAGTTGCTCTTTAGGGAGGCTTAGGGGCCGACGGGCAGATAGTCGTTTGGACCATGAAGCACATACAGATCTGTTGAGCGGTCAAGGCAACACACTGATGTTCATTTTTCCCATCAGTGGCTGAAAATTCATCTAATTCAGGGACAGAATTTTTAAACCAATCATGCACATTAACTAGATGTTTGTGGACTCAAAAAAGGAAAGTCCAACATCCACTTTCCCAATATACTGTTTGGCCAACACTCCCCTGTACTGGCTCCTTGTGTTTGCTCGACGTCCATAGAAGAGACATTAACACAGTCCTTACTATAACATTACCTAAAGCTCGGCAGCTGTGTCTGCTATGCCAAAAAAAAGCTTGATACAGCTTAATAAAATAAATATACTGTATAAAAAGATAAATATACCCAACAAGAAACATTTTCATGAATTTGTTTTGGAGCAATAACATAAGAACTAATCATGCATGATATATTTATTCATAGTTTGTTAAATCCAAATGATTAAGATTAATAGTGTTATTACTGTAAAACAAATATGGGAACAGAAGCGACTATGTCAGTGTTGTTCCTGGAAGCTTCAGTCGGTGAATTGTGTCTGTGATTAACATCTTCTGCCATCTCTTTGATGAGACATGCTCTGATAACATCTCCAAGCACCTGCCGTGCTACATCTCCAAGCACCACTCCTAGCCAGTGCCGTGCTACAGGCTAAACGATCTCATTCCCTCACAGGGCGGGGAGCATAAACTCATTCATAAACTGAGTCAGACACAGGCAATAGCTTACCTCTCATGTCCCCAGGTCATGTCTGGGGAATGCTGGGTGAATGCATGATGCCTTCAAATAGGGTTTGGTTGGTGTGGTACCTTTCCACTTGCGTCCACACCTCAACCAACCCCTCCCCCAATATGAGTTGCTCTGAAGCACTGTGATTCCTGCAAAAGTTGGGCCAGCTGCCACATACTACTGGAGGTTGTCGCCAGGCCCCCGGTTGCACCACTTGACTCTGCCTGTCGCATTAAGGACTCTCCCCATTTCTCAAACACTGGGACTACTTCCAGGGGCATACATTGGAAATCTATATTAATATAAATTTGCATTGCAAGACTTTTTTTTAAGTGTGTGTGGGTGGGGGGGGGGGGGGGGGGGGGGGGGGTGAGTGGTAGAAGGGCAATAAAGAAGGAAGAAGGGCAGGTTTTAAATATATGTAATGTCCAGAAGCATATTGTGAACAGGGTATTTATTTTCTCTGTTAAAGCACAGGACAGGGCTTAGGGGTGATCAGGTCCCCCCTGTTGATTCAAACAGGGGGGAAAGGCTAAACTGAATAGGCAGAGTAGGGGTCTATTCGTCTGAAGGGTTCCCACAATAGACCATTGTACTGAGTGACACAGAAGTCAAGCCCCAGACCCCTTTAAGTACATTTTTATTTGGCTTCTCAAAACAATGAATTACCACCCCTCTTTCTCACAGAGATAAATGGATAGACCTCTTTGAAAATGCTCTAACAAGAAAATCAATCAATACTTTTTTGAGGGAAGATTATGCTTTAAATGAAGCATACTGAGTATTTTAAAGTGGCATGCACTGTTGCAGTCTCTCTCTCTCTCTCTCCCTCCCTCTCTCCCTCCCTCCCTCCCTCCCTCTTTCTCTGTGTGTGTGTGTTTATACGAGCTCTGCCATGAGGGAAAGCGGCGACAAGCTTGCAGCCTGCGCAGCCCTCTCTGTGGGCCCCCCACCGTGCTACGTGGCACATTTCCCCCGCACAGGAAGAAAGGTTCCTATTGAGGCAAGAGCAGATAACCCCAGGAGGGAGGCAGGCCTTGCCGGAGCTGGGTTTCCAGTGTATTTATTTACATAAAATATCCTTGCTCCAGCTATAGGACTGAAGGACATCTGTTTGTTTCTGGTGTTGTGCATGGCTGCAAACACAGGAAATCAAAAGGACAGGAGGACAATGGCAGAATGTAAAGACACACCTCCCAGGTGAAGTAAACTGGTGTAAAACAGTTTGATTGAGCAGTATTTGCATTCTGACCTGGGTCTGTGAGAAGCACATGTAACAGCAAAAGCTTTAAAGACAATGCTTGCCAATGAGCCAGTTCCTTCCTCCACGATACTGAAAACAGTCTCTGCTACCTCATTGCTGAACACAGCCTGTCCCTCCTTACTACCCAATACAGCCTTGCCTCCCTCTTTACTGAACACAGCCTGTGTGTCCTCTTTACTGAACACAGTCTGTGCCTCCTCTTTACTCAACACAGTCTGTGTCTCCCCATTTACTCAATATAGTCTATGCATCCTCATTATTGAACCCAGTCTGTGCCTCCTCTTCACTCAACACAGTCTGTGCCTCCTCTTTACTCAACACAGTCTGTGTCTCCCCATTTACTCAACACAGTATGTGCCTCCTCTTTACTGAACACAGTCTGTGTCTCCTCTTTACTCAACACAGTCTGTGCCTCCTCTTTACTCAACACAGTCTGTGTCTCCCCATTTACTCAACACATATGTGCCTCCTCTTTACTCAACACAGTCTGTGTCTCCCCATTTACTCAACACAGTATGTGCCGCCTCTTTACTCAACACAGTCTGTGCCTCCTCTTTACTCAACAGTCTGTGTCTCCCCATTTACTCAACACAGTATGTGCCTCCTCTTTACTCAACAGTCTATGTCTCCCCATTTACTCAATAGTCTATGCCTCCTCTTTACTCAAAACAGTCTGTGCCTCCTCTTTACTCAACACAGTCTGTGTCTCCCCATTTACTCAATAGTCTATGCCTCCTCATTACTGAACACAGTCTGTGCCTCCTCTTTACTGAACAGTCTGTGCCTCCTCTTTACTCAAAACAGTCTGTGCCTCCTCTTTACTCAATACAGTCTGTGTCTCCCCATTTACTCAACACAGTCTGTGCCTCCTCAGTACTCAACACAGTCTGTGTCTCATCATTACTCAGCACAGTCTCTGTCAACTCAACTGGGTGCAGTCTCTGCCTCCCTGTTCCCAAACACAGTCACTGTCTCTATTAATGAGCACAATCATTGTCTCTTGATTACTGACCACAGGCTGTGCCTCCTGGGTAAATCCATTTTCCACTTGGACTCCAAAAGCCTGATGTCAGCAATATGGAGACCAAGAACCATCCAAGACACTGCCTGAGGTGGGGTTGACGTGGGCCATTTCTTCACCATGAAAACACAAGCAGAAAGCCTTACTTCAATTGCTCTTTAGTCTTTACCCTCAAGTATGATCTAATGTCGCTGGTTTTATGGTAATCATGAAAAATAACACAGGGCCGGTGCTGCATTCCGCAACAAGCTTTCCGTTTACTCTGTCTAATACGTTTTGGCACGCAGTTTGTGGCATCAGACTGTCACTCAAGCACACTCTCCGGCTCACTGGCAGCACAGCTGATGTTCCACAGCTGCGGGTGCTACCCACACCAACACTCCTATCTCGTCGCAATGTCCTCACCTCTGCAGAATGCAGTGGGATGCGGGGAAATCAAAACCAATCAGTGTCTGTGCGTGAAACAAATCCAGCCCGTCGAAAAACGAAACGACATGCCCTTAACAGAGCTCACGTTGAGCCCAAAACTTCATCAATCAGGGCTTTTGTCAACAAAATACATCACTGAGTGAACGGAAAGTTAATCCACATTTCACGTGAGCCCTCTAAAAATAAGCGTAGCAGTTAGCCTACCATCTGGGCACCGCTAGAATGTTTTAATAAGAATGCGACTCATAAGCACTCGCACCTTGTGGCCCATGACAAAATCATTACTCATGCCTTCTCATATTATTTAAAGCTGTTCAAACATGTGAACTTTTCCTTTCAAAGGTCAGCAATATTTCTAGAAGACAGATCATTGCATTGCAAGCCATGTCCTTGAGGTCCTTTACCCCGCTTCTGTCCAATCTGTATTTGCTTTCATTTCACAGAAATCCTCATTCTCCATATCTGAGGGGACAGCTTGAAGGACGCAAGCTCTAAGACCATTTCAGATTTGTTACGTAATGAGCAAGCTCCCAAGAAAACCTTGGTAATTTCGCTTCTGTGCTGCTGATATAGGCCTATAAATAGAAAATAACAGTGAAAAGTTGACAGTGGTTGACATGACAGAACAAGGTGTAGCGCATCGCACACCGGCGATTGGGGCTACTGTAATGACAGACGTGTGCCTCTGCTTCAACATGTAGGCCACATTACCATCTAGGGAGGCCTACAATCTGGGCTTTAATTACAGAGACGGGCAGTATTTGAGGTACAAACTACATGGTAACAACAGCCTGCACGTGGTCAAAGGAGACCTGCAATGTTCACTAAAGCCCACACAACAACAGTTTCTAAGATGAACTGGGTGGGAGGGATCACTGGCAGTTTGTACATTCAAATTTTAAAATACTTGCAATAATTATTAAAGTTAGGTATTCAAAATGATTATATCAGTCGTGGAAATTCCATTGTATACAGGAGATAATACGGGCCTAATCCAGCTGCTACCTGCATCAGAGAAACGTCTGCTAAAGACCCTGCAAAAGCCCATATCAGTGATGAGGAGCTGAACAGTTAAATGTTTACTGACCCTTTCTTCCCCGTAACCTTTGACCTAGCATTGAAAGTGGTTCATTCTGCTCCCCCACTCACACACAATCTCAAAGAGGAATCTTGTGCCGAGGCGCCAGTCCTTCAGTAGGGACACTCAAGGGCTGGTTAAGCCCTTCCACACACAGGACTATTTCTAGCCTGCGTGTCAAAAAGGAAATCTCACATTATTAGAGATTTCCAGTCTCCTGGAAAGTCACTGATCCGTTGCTAAACCTTGGAGCTTATTTCTGTATGACAGCACGTAACGCACAGGAAACCTATAAAATAAATAAATTCTGATAAAATAAAGCTCTGCAGCTGAGGTGAGGTGCAGAATGTGCCTGTCTGGGGACACCTTTCAAAACATTAACGGAAATTCAATCACATATATAGACTAGTAGACATCCTAAATTGGCGTTGGGTAAGAAGTTACAGGGCTGATTTCCATAAACAAGTGGGAATCCAAAATATTGATGGTGCTCATATTCCGGGAAAGCCAATTCCGTTGCTTTTGGTCTACATATATGATCATGGAACACACACTTTTGGCAATGCATGAAGAAGGCACTCATCTGGTATGGAAACACCGCCCCCCCCCCCCCACCCACCTCACCCCCACACACACACACACACTCCCTACCCTTCCATTCCCCTACAACCCCTCTCTGCTGGACAGGACCACACAGTCAGGTCGCTCTCCTGCCAGTGGGGGTCTCGTCTTCATGGTCTTTGAAGAAGCAGGGCTCACCTCATCCCCCAAGCACCTCGGCAATGGGCTGCCCTCTTTGTGTAACAGAAGCAGTGCAGACACATCTGCCAGGATTAGAGGCAAAACAAAGGAGAGATGGAGAGCTCCTCACATATGGAACACGGTCCACTCGAACCGCTCCACTGAGTTTAAGACATGAGCGCGCCACACACTGTGGTCATGCTGGGTTCGAAACCATTCATGTGGGCAAGGCTCCCCAACCCCCATCCCACACATACATCATGTGTAGGCACACCCGCAAATGCACAGACGTACACACGTGTAAACTTGAAAATACATATGGGCACACAAGGACACATATCAACCCATCTGCATGTACACATAAAAAACAATGGGGAAAGCTGCCATTTTCAACGATGGAATATATGGAAATGCCCTTACCATTAGTCCTGGCTCCCCCTTTAGTCCTGGTTGTCCAGCCAAGAGAGAGTACTGTGTCGGTTCCAAGTCATAGGTTTGGTAGCCGTCGGTGGCAGGCAGGGTAACGGGCACAAATGGGGTGGGTTTGGCATAAGGTGGGGTGGTCACTTTTGGATCCGGTCTCTTTTTGGTCGGGGTGGGCTGCAGCTTCTTTGGGAGGACAGAAGCGCCGCGACTGAAGGCTGCTCGCTCTGATGCGGCAGGGGTTTGGACTTCCAGTTTCTTTTTCGCCGGCTTGGGGGCAGCGGTGACGATGGAGCTGGTGGCTTTGGGTTTGTTTTTGACGTCCTGTCTTGCCGTGGTTTTTTTTGGGCCTCCGTGGGGGGTCGGCTTCGGAGACTTTTGAGTGGGCCATTTGGGCAAAACCCTGCTGGTCCTGAGGGGTTCTGTAACGGTCTGGGTGCGGTCCTGTAAGGGGCGCTGTAGTCCAGGCCGGGTAGTGGGTGGTGCCGCGGTGCCTTGAGGGGGCAGAGGCGTGGTGGTGGGGTGCAGGGGCATTAATGTCCCATGTACAGAGGCAGACCTGAGTGCCGTCACACGGCCAGTCGGGACCAAATACTTCACACTGGTCCCAGCACTTCTCAGAGATAGACTCGGGCTGAAGGCCTTTTTGGTAATATCAGTTAATGCAAGTGGGGTGTTAAAGGTGATAGTCATATTTGGATCTCTAGGCAGCAGAGGGATTAGGGGTGGCAGGTTGGGCCGGTAAGTGTCGGCCTCCCTGCACTGTTTTTTAATGTACTTACAATAGTTGTGAGCTGCCTTGGCAGAAGGATAAATATCAAACTGACAGATGGCACCTTCAAACTGCACTGAATTTTGGTTCATTTTGCCCAAGAGGAAAGAGCCCTCAGGATCTAGAGTCTCCTCTTTTTTAAAATGCAAATCTGCATGTACATGTTGCTTCCCACAGGAAGTAAATAAAGTGACCCTTTGACCTCGGATGTCCATGGCCAGGTTGTGCCACTGGCCATCATGAATGTCATAGTCAAAATATACAGATTTCTTCTGCCCTACATAGACTATAATCTTCCCTGGGATGAACTGCACTCCCAGCTGCAGCTTCTTCTTCTTGGACACGACCGTGAAGAGGAAGGCATTGTTGACCCGGTGGGAACACAGGCTCAGGATCAGAGCCAGGTTGGTTCCGAAGGCCGGGGGGATGACAGAGCCCACGGGCGCCTCAAGTCGCGCCCGCTGGGTGAAGATGACGCCCGACTTGAACGGGATGACCCCCTGAGGAACGGAGCGGGTTGCGGATGCCGCCGGTGCTTTCTTTCCTGTGAGGCCCAGCCTTTGGAGGATGTCAACATCTGTAAAGGAAGAGAGATGCAGCACGTGGGTTACGGCGAGATCACCCATATGGAAATGTAATATACTGCAGTATATTTAAAATATATTGTGAAGATAATTTTGATATATTTACAATATACTGCAGTATATTCTTTTTTCCATAGGGGCAGCCTCATATACACAAATTATCAACAGATTCATCGATTCATTGTAGGCTGTTTTTAAATATTACATAATATATTATTATATATTATCTTTTATTGTACGTGGGAGTACATTGGTTTCCTGTATAACAGCCCTGAGTCAAATCAAATTAAATTAAAGTATTTAAATTACTTTCAAAATAATTCTTCGCCAAATAAAACCATTTCCTAGTTCATCCTAGTCCATTCGGTCTATCAGTGCAATGACAGTCCTCGCACATGCTTTCATTTGACCGTATACGTAATAAGACCCAGAGGGTCACCCATTAAACTTTGTATCATTTACAAGCAGAGAGATTGGCCAGACTCTTTCTATAACATTAAAGAGCTGAATAAACAGGTGATGTACTGGATCATTACACCCATGTTTATGTGATTTGGAATGATCTGCCTTCATTCCCTCACTGAAAAGTAGGTTAGACAATATCAGCAGTCTGCCTTCAAGGAATCCCCCAGCAAGCGGTCTGCTGCTGGAAGCTGTGCAAAAGCTAACAAAAGGCCTTACATCATCGCAGGACTCAGATTGAAACCAGACAGAGGCAGAGTGCTCTATTGTAATAAACTGTTTGTCAAGATTAACTCAGGTTTGAATTATCCACACTCTTCCTGGGAAATGTGTAGTGAATGTAGGTCATGGTACTGCAGGATATCAACTTGTAGCTTATGGCAAAGGGGGGGGAGCAGCTGGATGTCCAGAGTGCATACAGTACTGTATGAATATGTTTATACTAATGGACGTTTGGGCCCCATGTCTGCCAGGTGAATCCTTGGAACACATGTGGGATTTTTTTGTTTTTGAAAATAATGACGTCATAGAACCTGTCATACCACAAGAAGTAGCTGCGATTTATTCCTGTGGAATCATTGTACCTGGGGCTGGTATACAAGTGTTGAAATTGGGGCAACACTGAATGTGTCACCCCTCATGACTGCCTCTTTCTTCACGTAAAAAGCAGCTATTCAAGTACAGTATTACCAAGCTTTTCATTTGCTTGCTTGTTTCTTGAATTACTATTCGTAGGAATTTAATAGTTATTCAGAGAGAGACAGGAAGGGCTCACTCCTGAAGATGAGTGCGTGTTCCTTCTCCCTGTTTACATTTGGACCAAGTTGTAAACTTGTATGTTTGTATCACACCTGTTTTCCAGGAGCCTATATTTTGGTATGGATCTGGGAATGAATCACTTTCAAATAATGGGAACAAAGAGGCCCCAGAGGTGAGGTCTTACAATCAATCTATAGCATGACCAGACGACAGAGGAAATTATGTGTCAACAAGGGTCATTCAACTCTCCTGAGTTTTGAATCATTAAAACATTCATCTTGTTCTAGCTCTGCACTGGGGTATGAATCACCTTGGAGGACATAGCCAGTTCTACAACTACCCCCCTCCCCTGCAAATCTTGGCTGATCTAGGCATTACGGACTAAACAAATGACTGTGTGCTGACATAGCCTACAACAAAAATGAATAGCGTAAAGCACAATCTCAGTAGACTGTTAATGAGACAAACAGGACTAATTCCAAAGAGCTGGTCAAGTTTTTCCAGGAGAAAGGGAGCATGTAGTTCGAATTATTGTACTATAGCACTTTTACGAGAACTTTTGTAGTCAACTAATTTTCCAAAATGTTCATATCAAATAGCAGCCAATATTATAATTTTTTTTTAAAAGCTTATTTCACAGAAGGGAACTTCTCAATTATGCCATTCATTGAAACCAGAGAATTAAAGAATTCTTCCCAATGCATGATTCAATGCTTTTCAAAATAAACTCGGCGCCCACTGTTTTCATGCCCAGATCGGTAGCTGCTGATCAGAACAACGGAGACAAAACAAAACATGTGGAAAAGCGCCGTATACACTGAGGTAAAGATTTCCACAGGGTTCATTGCACACAATAACATCTAAAGTTCAACCCTCAGACTCTGGTGAAGTTGTATAATGATGAACATGCACATCAAATTTCCATCAGGAGACACCTCGCAACAGTAGCTGAAATGAGTTCCAGGCCAGGAAAATACCTTCACCCACAAAAATCCTCTTACTTCCTCTAAACGTGAAAGGCTATTGGCAAGGTTCAATTAGAATCCTGGGGGAAACCACATTCGTGGGTTGTAACTAAACCAATGTGGAGACTTCTCAGTCTGCAAAATGTCCTGGAAGGACTGGATGCTGAAAATGATCCTTCAATCAACAGTGTTCTCTGACAGTTGATACATTTTCACATCCCCTATACAGTAGGTGAAACAGCCAAACATTTAGCAAGCCAGCAATGACATCAGTCTGTATAACTGGGCTCATTGGCCAGTAATGGTTAGTGACATCATCTCCCAAGTGCACTAATAACAGTTCATTCAGTCTGCTGGAGACCCATTGGCACAGTAGAATGTGTCTTGCGGTTACATGCCATGTAGTTTCAGAGTTTGACGGTTTGTGCCCACCTTGGAGCAGGTTCTGTATCTCACTTTGGGTGCAACTGCAGCTGGTTAATAGCATCGGTCAGAAATAAATTGATGCTGAGGCCTTTGGAAATAAAGCATGAAGTGCCAAAATTCATGACAAACCTCAAAAATTCTTGCATTCAGATTTAATCACCGCAACTGTCTGAATGACACTGTTCTACATCTAATGGATACACCAAATCAAGATATCACCAAATCTAACATAAACATACAGTATATTCTTCCAGTAAACTTTCAACAAGCTAGGCCTCACATAATTCAAAACTATATATCCTGCCTTTAACACCAGCAGCCAAGCCACGTATCAACAAAGCCATATGAGGCTGGTTACTGAAATGAGAAGAGGTTATGTAGGTAGCAGGTCATGCTATAATCAGTGGGATTCAGAGAGATTGGTAACCTGCCTTGGTGAGGACTGCTGGATCAGCTACAGACCTGTTTGTGCCAGGTTGAGTAATAACAGCTAAAATGGTTAATCCTTTCCCAGTGACCATTGTGGTTCAAAGGTTAAAGGCCATTATGGAAACAACACAAAGCAAATGTGAGTTGCTCCAAACTGAAATGAATACCCTCGCTATTTGTGGATTTGTGTTTAATCATATAATTGAGTATTTGCATCTGGCTGCAATCCCTGTTTCTGGCCCAATATTACATAGATACACATATTAATTCCTTGCTGTTGTGTACGGTAATTACTTTTATTATTTATTATTATTAAAATATTAATTGCATAATTCATATACAGTATGCATACATTTTGTTCACATTTTTAATACTCAAATTGTGATTGATGCAGTTCCCGATTGTGAATGTTTTGTACCAGGGAACTTTTAAAACATACCCGTTGTAAAAGCAACTTCTAAAAAGAGAAAAGGATCAAAGAAAATTCTAGATAGTCGTCATCTGTGACTCAGATTGACACTTTTCTTTTGAACAAGCCAGAGGAAAATAAGCTCTAATCCATTGGGACAGGATGACTGGAACCTCCCCAGTCATCAGTGGTTCAGAGTCCAGCTGCAAAAAAAACCTACATGACAGTACTGTTTCCTTTCATGTGCAACTGTGCATCCATTCAAGATGTACGTACATTTAGTTGCAACAGTCAGGAATAAATCAAGCGGAAATTGTGATCAATTTTCCGTTTCCACCTATACGTATCTTTTCTGCTTCAGCCAGACGAAAAGACTAAATATGACGATTTTTTTTCTGACAAATCCTGAAAGTGACTCATCAATGGCATCATTCTCACACAGGCATTATTCTCTCACAGCATGGATTCATGTGACTCAAATTCTCTAGGCATAGCCAGCTGTGCAGGCATGACCTCATCTGCCTCAGTGTGTCAGGCTACAGTCCACACGGGCAGCGACCAGCCTGACCTGGCGAACACAGTGTTCAGCTATTAATCAATGTAAAACTACAACAAACAACATAAGGCCTTCCCTGTAAGGCAGGAAGGCGATTGATAAGATTCTCCCATGTTTCTTCCCTAAATTAATTTTGTATCATTTTGGCACGCTGTGCAGAACGGTTAGTAGGCTTCAGGAAGTCCAGCTGTGACCTCCCTGGGCCTTCTTTACACAGCAATGGGTTCCCAGTAGCCTTTTAATCAACTCCTTGACCTATTCCACAGTAAGTCCTTTCAGGTCAAGGGAGCTGGCAGCGGCTCGTGCTCCGCGGACCCAGCTCTTTCAGGGGTAATTCACCGGTTAAGGCAGGCTCCTGGATGTCCTGCATGTCTTTGACGCATTTGCGTGCTCAGGAGCTACGGAGAACTGTGACATTCTGTGCGGCCCAGTGAGCCAGATCAGGTTTACTCTGGGCATGTTTTCCTTCCTCATCTCTCATACCTGTACTCAATGCAGTAGCACAAAGTGGACAGAAGCTTTGCTTTATGGGGCTCTATGATCAAGCTTTTCGGTGTTTCCGTTGGACGCGATCGCAGAGCCACATGCCCGTTACGCGGTGCCAAAACACCTCACCAGAGAATGTTACTGGGAACTGAGACGGAGAGAGAGGCAAGCCAGGGGTCAACCGGCTTCACTACATAAGCAGTTGTTCAGAAAACGAGTGAGGCACTTGGAGAGGAGCAGCTGAAACAGGCTGGAAAAAGGCGGGGGGGTTGTGGTCCGACAAGAACACGCAAAACACATCTTTCAATGGGTCTTTTGCCATGTTTTCCAGCTCATTCAACTAAAGGAAAACATGCCGCACACTGTAATTGATAAATAATCCCACCATTATAAAGATTAAGTTTTGCTTGTTGATGCGTTGGCCTCTTTGGTTTCAGCCAAAGCGGGCTTAAGAAAGCACACAGTGTATTTCATAACAATGTGGAAACTTTCATCAATACTCCCTCACCAAAGAGTGGAATATTTGACAATATCCTGCTTATATCTGGAAATTATTGCCAATTAATGCTACTATTTTGCATGCAATTTAATGCATATAGTGTGGATGTTTTGGGGAATATTGAATGATACGTATAACCATTGCTTAGGCCTATACTCTCATTTTGTAGTCTGCTCAGTAATTGTGATCTTCTGAGAACATTCTTTATTTTGCACTTCAATGTACAATTTCCTTTTTACACCGATCCAAATGTAATATCATTAATAATATAAATAAATAACAATTAAATAAAAATACAATTAAAGACCAAAGAGAGAATGAATGACAAGCAGGGTTTCCCCTTTAGCTGCTACTAAATCATTATTTATATTATATATATTTCACAAACAATTGTCACTATATGCTTCACAGAGAGCACTGGCCTAAGGCAACAAAAGCAACAGTGGCAAGGAAAAACTCCCTGGGTGGCAGATAAGAAGAAACCTTGGGAGGAACCAGGGTCAAGGGGGGAACCCATCCTCCTCTGGTCGGCTCAGGGTGTAGGTTTTTCGAAAACCTACAATGTGTTACCGTGTTACGGGCTGTTGCAACCTCCAGCAAAGAGGAAAGCCGCATGGAGCCCCCAGCCATATCCCGGTGACTGTACTACACATGCAAAATGGATTTACCCAGAACGTAGGCGTGATAAGCAAGCACCCGCACTCAGTACTGTGTATTGACATATATTTGGACTGCGTTCATCGCGAAATCTTTTCTCCACTCGACGTTTTAAGACTCCAGATAGCAGAGACAGGTAAAATGTAATTTCCTTCCTCTAACATCTCCTTCAGAAGCCACTTTTAAGGAAGATTCCAGGGGTAAATTATTTTTCAGTTTCTTACGTGCATATCCTTGCTGCCGTCTGAGTACACCTTACTCCATAGTTTAAATACATTACGTTCCATTACGGCCATTTAACAGACTCTTATCCAGCTTGACTAACGCTTTTTTTACATAGTACACAGCTGGATATACTGAAGTTAAGTACCTTGCTCAAGGGTACAACGGCAGTGTCCTACCTGGGAATTGAACCTGTAACCTTTCGATTACAAGGGAGGTTCCTTAACCATCATACTACACTGCCGCCCACAAAGTAGATAGGCACCAAGGCATGGAGGTACGGCCGGTTTGATGGTTCAGTTGTTTTACTATAGACACGCTTGCTTATGACATACATGCATAATCAATTTGACAGTATAAGACAGTAATAGTACTTACTTAGAAAATTTATACAGCTTGCATGTGGTGCATAGATGAGGGATGCAACATAGAATGCTTTTGCATATGGATTATGTTATAAAATCTTTTCATGACTGCCAGCATCATTTCATTAATCACCGTCCAATTGACTTTTTGCTGTTTTAATTTTCTTTATTAAGTTTCCAGTGTCTGGCTTGTTAATCACAGGACCCAGACGTCATTTCTAAGCCAGCAGAGCACTGAAGATCCTGTTTCTTCACACGTGTACAAAACACGATGGGCCTGATTTACTAAGACCTTTAGTGCGTGCAAAACTTTAGGTTACTGTCGTAACCCCGGTTCTCTGAAACATCGAGTGGAGAGATCCACCTATGGGAATGACATCCGGTCATGACCACCGCAGAAGCATCCAATTGCACCACGTCTGGCCCTGACAGACAGTAGCGTGTCCAATGCGAAGGAGGCTCCCGCCCTCCTTGTACAAGCATATAGGACACTACAACGCTACTTCTCTTCAGTGAACATATTCGCTTCTCGCGCGCAGCAAGCAGGGCAATGTTGGTGGATCTCTCCACTCGATGTTTCAGAGAACCGGGGTTACGACAGTAACCTAAAGTTCTCTTTCATCATCTCGTTTCGAGATCCACCTATGGGAGATTTGGACAACTCCCGGATTGCCATATGCTCACAGCTGAGACGCTGTCAAGCCAGCAAGGGAGGCCTCCCTCCCTAACAGGAGGGTGGTGCCTGGCGCATCCCGTGTAGGCAAGTACCAACCACAGTCCACTGTCCAGTGTAGTAACCGGGGTCTGGGAACAATGTGAAGTACTACACCCGTATTGAGATGTGTGTGGGTCACACAGAGCTCACCCCCAACACTGAGTGGGCTACCGGAGTCCTGGTAACATCCAGACGATAAAACCTCACAAAAGTGTGTGGAGAAGCCCAGCCTGCAGCTGAACAGATTTCCTGCATGGAGACCCCACGGAATAGGGCCCACGATGCAGCCACGCCCCTCGTAGAATGAGCCCTCAGACCCGAGGGAGGTGATACCCCCTTTGAACCATATGCCATAACAATAGCTTCCACAAGCCAATGGGACAGCCGCTGCTTAGAGATGGCTTTCCCCTTGCAGGCGGGGGCCCAGGCGACAAAGAGCTGATTGCTCTTTCTGAAAGCCCTAGTCCTTGTCATATACGTGTGGAGAACACGCACAGGACATAGCATATGTAGCCTTTGCTCCTCCTCCGAAGAGAAAGGCGGTGGGTGAAAAGCGGAAAGCTCCAACACCTCACATGTGAAAGCTGGGAAGCTTTTAGGCATAAAGGCAGGATTAGGTTTAAGGAAAACCTTATCCATATTAGGGGAGAATATTGCGCACGAGGGATGCACTGAGAGCGCATGGAGATCACTGACCCGCTTAGCAGAAGCTAATGCGAGCAGCAGTGCTGTCTTGAGAGACAGAAATTTTAACTCTATTCCATTTATAGGCTCGAATGGCCGTTGGGACAGAGCCTCCAGCACCAGTGACAAATCCCATGAGGGAATGAGCTTTTTAACAACAGGCAGAGAACGGCGAGCCCCCTTCATGAACCTGCGCACGAGGGGATGCTGCCCCACTGTATTGTCATTGAAACCCATATGACAAGCAGTGATAGCTGCCAGGTAGACCTTAATGGTAGAAAAGGATTTCCCTTCATCCATCAGGTTTTGTAAAAAGCACAGCACGTCAGAAACAGAGCACTGATAAGGCACTGACTGACGGGAGGCACACCACCTTTCAAATACCTGCCACTTATTGTCATAAAGTGACCTGGTAGAAGACGCTCTCGCGCTCTGAATGGTTGCCACCACGCGAGGGGGGAGCCCTAAAGCGTCGAGGTTGTGCCCTTCACGGGCCAAGCCCAAAGAGCTATTCGCTCTGGGCAGGGGTGGTATATTTCCCCGTTCGCCTGAGACAGCAGGTCCGTGCGTAACGGGAGCGCGCACGGCTGTGCGTAAAGGAGAGGGATTATCTCCGCCAGCCACGGCGATTTCGACCACCTGGGCGCTATTAGGATCAGTGTCAAACTCTGCTCTCTCACTCTGGCCAGAGTGGGAGAGATGAGAGCGAGGGGGGGAAACGCATATAGAAGCACATTGGGCCAAGGGTGGGCCAGTGCGTCTACGCCTAGAGGCGCGTTCTTGTCCCGTAGCGAGAAGAACATACGACAATGGGCGTTTTCGTGCGAGGCGAAGAGATCGACGGCTGCGTGGCCAAATCTCTGCCATAGCATTGCCACAGTCTGGGGATGCAGACGCCATTCCCTGTACAGCGGGTTTCCCCTTGACAGCAGATCTGCGCCCGTGTTCAGAATGCCCGGAACATGGGTCGCACGTAACGACAGAAAGTGATGGCTGCTCCATACCAGCAGTCTGTGGGCTAGACTGTGGAGATGGAGAGAGCGCATGCCCCCCTGGCGATTGACGTATGCTACAGCAGTCGTATTGTCGCAGCGTACTAGCACATGCCGTCGCCTTAAGCGGGGTAGGAAATATCTGAGAGCTATCCATATAGTTAGGAGCTCCAGATAATTGATGTGAGCTGAGCGCAGCCGGGTCGGCCACATCCCATTCACTACACGTCCTTCCTGAGTGGCCCCCCACCCAGAAAGGGATGCATCTGTCGTTACGACTTTCCTCATGAGAACAGTCCCGAGAGGGGTTCCCTGAGTATAAAAGTCTGTGTTCCCCCAATGACGTAGAGCTGCCGTGCACTCGTGCGTCACTGTGAGACGGCGATGGAGATCGCGTACGGGGCTGAGGTGAAGTGATGACACCCACCTCATAAAACCCCTCATTCTCAGTAACCCCAGTGGTAAAACTTGCGAGGCTGAGGCCATCAGCCCTTGCAGTCTGAGGCATGTGCGGTACTGTACTCTCAAGCCCGGTCTGAACAGAGAGAGACAGTCCCGCAGGGATAAAATGCGGTCCGCCGACAGGCGAGCTAGCATCGATACAGAGTTTAGCACCAGCCCCAAGAACGTTACACTCTGAGAGGGAGAGAGATTGCTCTTGGGGAAGTTTACCCTGAACCCGAGCGCAGCTAGTTGTGCCAGAACTAGTTGCGTGTCTTCCACGACTCTGACTCTCGAATTGGCAATAATTAGCCAATCGTCCATATAAGTCAGTATTCTGACCCCCGTTAGTCTTAACGGGGCCAGACCCGCCTCCACACAAACACAGAACACCCGTGGGCTTAGCGAGAGACCGAACGGTAGAACTGTGTATTCGTAGCAAACGCCGCGGTGGGCGAAGCGAAGGAACTTCGTGTGGGGAGGATAGATGCCTATGTGGAAGAAAGCATCTTTCAGATCGATTGATGTGAACCAATCGCTCTGACGTATTGCACGTGAAAGAGTATTGTACGTTAACATTTTGAAGTTGTATCGCCTCAAATGTTTGTTCAACACTCTGAGATCCAAGATAGGACGGAGGGAACCGTCCTTCTTTGGGACCAGGAAATAGCGAGAATAAAAGCCGTGTTGGGCTTGATCTCTGGGAACCACACGTATCGCCCCTTTTTGTAACAGAGAGGAAATTTCCTCCTCCAAAACATGGGCCGAACTCTCCTCGGTTTGAGAGTAAATGACTCCGTTGAAACATGGGGGTTTCCCTGCAAACTGGAGTCTGTAGCCCTTGGCTATTGTGCGTAATACCCACTCGGGGGCAAACGCCGCCTGCCAGGCTTGTACGTGGTTCGTGAGCGCCCCTCCTGGTGCGGAGGACCGCAGAGGGGAACGGCCGGGTGCGGCCGTGCTGAATGGGACTGGCGCTCCACCTAGTGGTGAAACCAGGGGAGGCCTTATGTGATAAGAAGGGATTCTTTTCACCACATTTTTTGTTTTTTGGCCTTTCAGGGCGGGAGCCTTTATTAGAAATGGCCTGGTGTTCATTTGCACACTGAACGTGGCTAACATTGCTTGTGTACTGGAACCCTGGGGATTGAAGCTGGGGGGCACGTGAACTCCAACAGGTGCCCTGACCGCAGCGAACAGAGGAGGGCTGTCCTCCTGAACTGGGGGTCTCCTTCTCTTCCTGGGGGGGGAGAGAGACGGACCTGTGACCACGGGGCTGGCTGCCCCAGAACGTGGACTTAGGCCCCCAATAGCGGCAGCGTCAGGCTGGCCGCTTCCGTTTCTGGTCAGCGGGGGTGGGAGAAGGTTTCTTTGCCGCGGCTGCGGCAAAGGACATATTCCCCCAAGGCTTAGCAGGGGGGTTGCCCTGCTGGCCCGGGGCTCTGCCCTGGGGCTTGCCCCTGCCCTGTCCTGGCTGGACACGGCGGTTCACCGCTGGGGGCTGAGGAGGCCGCATGGGTGGCGGCAGGTGAGGCGTCGCTCTGCGTGGGAGGCAGAGTTTAAAGGCTTCGTCCTCCTTTTTCTTATCATCGCACCGCTGCTGCATGAGGGTAAGAGCGGGGCCAAAGAGAGCCCGGCCTGGCTCGACAGGGGCGCCAGCTAAGCGCCTTTTCTCACTGTCGGGCAGACCAGAGAGGTTAAGCCAGAGCGCCCGCTCGCCGGCTACGGAGAGAGCCATAGAGCGGCCGCAGGCCTGGACACACTGGCGAGAGTTGCGCAGAACCAGGTCATTAACAGTGACAATCTCTTGCCACAGTATAGGGGAAGGGTCCCCCTTCTGTAACTGCTTCCCCATCTCCTCTGTGAGCTCAGCTTGGTAAGCTGAGAGGAGGGAGGAAACATTAAGGGCTCTTACCGCGAGGGCTGAGGCCCTGTAGGAAGCCTGGTGGATGGAGGCTGTGAAGCGTTCCATCTTATTAGGGAGGGTCGGCCTGGGCGGCGCCAGGAGACCTCCCTGCGTGGGGTTAAGGTGTCGAGCTATGGAGGGCTCAACAGCTGGGGGTTCCCCCATGGCGTGGGCGGCCATGTCCTTAACTTCCAGGCCGGAGAAACCGTGCTTGAAATCAAGCGGGTCCTTCCAGTGGTGTTTCATGTGTTTAGCGCAGGCGGGGAGAACTGGGAAAAGCTGTTTTCTGGGGCCTGGGGGGGGCCCCAGGAATTTCCCATCGTAAACATCCCTCTCCTCGTCGGCCGGGTTCTGGAGGGCTGGCCATTCGATGTTGAGACGGGCGGCGGCCCGCTCACACACCTCCAGAAGCACCGCATAGGGTTGTGCGTTAGCCGTACCCATAGCCGGAGCTAACTGGGCCGGAGGAATGGAGTCCTCCTCTCCAGAACATTCAGACGCAACCGCCATGTCGTCGTTATCCGATGTCTCTCCTTCCAGTATGGGGGTACCGGAGAGCGAGAGAGGGAACGCCAACATGTCTGGGTCGGAGCGGTCAGCCCAACTCAGGGAAGGAAGGTCTTGAGGCGGCCGAGAGGCCGCAGTGCTATCATCCTCTTTGTCAGAGTCCTCGGGACCGAGGTCGTTGCCGTGGGTAGCAGCAACTCTCTGCCTCCGTCGCCTGAGCTTTTTGGGCAGAGCGAGGCAGTGGCTGCAGCTCTCTGGGGAGTCAATGGCCTCCTGGGCATGTTTTAAACCCAAGCACATGACACAGAGAGTGTGAGTGTCCCTGGCAGCGATGAGGGCACCGCAGGCGGCCGGGCAGGCACGCGAGCGAAGCTCCTCGGGCGGGCCGAGAGGAATGGGCTTAGACAGAGCCATTAGCGGGGAGCTAAGCGGCAGCTAAGCAGAGAACAGGCAGCGTGGGTGGCTGGCTAGAGAGCAAAGAGACAAGCTAGCGTGGGTGGCTAGTTGTGAGACAGCACAGTCCTGTTCCGCGTTAGCAGGTGCAGGAAAAAATCGTATCTGGGGCGGGGGGCCTGACACGATAGAAGGGCTAGCGAGCGGGGTAGCAGGCTAACACCGAGTGGAGCTACTCAGCACTGACTCACGTTCCCAAACCTTTCACGCCCGGCGGAGGCTGATCCGGAGATATATCCTCCTGCGGACAGTTAAGTGCCAAGGTTCGTGTGGGATACACGGTCGAAGCTGTGAGCGGGGTACTCGGAATTTCGCGAGAAGCGAATGTCAACTGAAGAGAAGTAGCGTTGTAGTGTCCTATATGCTTGTACAAGGAGGGCGGGAGCCTCCTTCGCATTGGACACGCTACTGTCTGTCAGGGCCAGACGTGGTGCAATTGGATGCTTCTGCGGTGGTCATGACCGGATGTCATTCCCATAGGTGGATCTCGAAACGAGATGATGAAAGAGAACCTTTCAGCGTACGCAAAACCAATAACACTACCAATGATTGGTCGTGGTATTTGTTTTGCACCAATCATCGGTTGTGAGATTCGTTTTGTGTGTGCAAAAATGTTTTGCACATGCTAAAGGTCTTAGTAAATAAGGCCCAATATACTCACTACAGCATATCCCTCTATGCTGTGTCTGCATGCTTTGACGTATAGGAGAAAAATGACTGCATAATGCATGAATGTCAGTCATGACTCATTAATGAATGCCTGTTGAATGAATGCCAAAATAAAGAATGTCTTACCTTCAGAGTGTACTTGTGCAAGCCCCAGGTAGCAAGTACAGTATAAAACAGTACAGAGAATTAAAGCTCTCCTGCAGAGAGAGAGAAAAAAGGAGATGACTGTTAGAAACAGAGCAGCATAACATTCATCAGACCAAACCAAGGAATGTAGGCCTGAGCAAAACCCTGCCAACATTCACGCTGACGGAAAAAAACGAATTTCAGGTCACAGCTGTGTGTAAAATACAGGGATGTGCGTGATGTGGTACTGTAGGTGCTGCTCTCAAGGGAACAGTCAGACCGCTGTGCAGGTTCCACACAGGTTATGGAGGAAATCTTTATAACAGCTGGGACGCCACCCCAAAGGCAGAGGTCAGACAGCAAAGCTGGGGCAAATCCCTGCAACTCCCAGACGTGCTTGTCACCTGGATGATTAGCAACAGGAAATGTGCGCAGTGCGTACAACGTCTGGCTGGCTCAGCAGTCTCGCCGCAATCGTCCGGATAACAAATCTGTCAGTTATTCTGAGATTGTACGGGCGTGTGCGAGCGATGCCCCTAGTTCGCCCGCAGCCCGGTGACCTGTCTGTGGTCACCGAACGGCCTCCTCCCACTTCCTATCATTCACTCAAATATAATCCTGATTTACAAATGCTGATAGCTCCACCGAAGCACCTTTGTGGAGGGGATTTCAATAATCCCGCCTCAAATGGCTTAACTGGAAACTAGGTTGTTAGGCCTACTATGAAAAAAATAAACCCAGGGAAGCATTTTGGTAGCACAAATGCCAAATAGTTTTATACATTACAATCCCCTAAATCTGGAGTTTGTTTTCAAATTCTTTCAGATATGTTTCCCCAAAAGATATAAGATTAATATAAACTGTCCATTACACATGTAAATAATAAGGTAGCTTCCTCCAGGGCACATCCAAAGGTGCCCAAGAACAACATTCCAGGGAGGCAATTGTGCTTGATTGAGACAGAGTACTTCAGCATTGCCTTTTGCAACCTTATCACGTAAGTGATTTCATATTAGATAAAGGCATGATTTAAAGTGGGTCCTAAAACTTATTGCAGGACTACAAAAATCTGTGTTGTGCGTCTGTCAGTAAACGGCAATATTTCTGATCATCTGATACTGGGATCTGCGGCAAATCTAACGCCCACATTTTCAAAGCTGCACGCACTGTGAAGTTCTACACTACCGGCATTCGGCAGACGCTCTTATCCAGAGCGACTTACACAACTTTTAGCATTTTACATAATATTCGTTTATACAGCTGGAGGTATGCTGAAGCATTTCAAGTTAAGTACCTTGCTTACCTACCTGGCAATCAAGCCTACAACCTTTGGGTTACAAGCCCAGTACTCTTCCCATTATATTACACAGCCGTTCTAGCTCTAATGACGGTTTCCTTGATTTTCTACTTTCATGCCTTCTGAAGAGTTAAATGGCAGTTTATACATGAGAACCACACCTTCAGAGACTAAAGTCTAACTCCCTTCAATCCTCCTCTAATATAACAGCAAACACGTCAGCCAAAAGTTTAACGCCAAAGACACGCTTGCAGTCTGTTTTAATATTTCACGCAAAAGAAAAGGTTGGATGCTTTTATTATATTTTCAAAAATACCTAATCGGTTAAAATGCACTTGTTTAAAACGTGGCTGTAAGTCCATTAATCTTGTGCCAGGAAAAGGCTGATGTCCTCCCACCCACACCCTAGAATAGCGTGCTGAGAGCACAGCTCTGAGCATGCTGACATTCTGAGCTAAGGATGCTGCATCACCTTCCTGTGCCCTCTGACCCCACAGACAGGCTTCTCTGAAGCTCTGAGCTCTCCAGAGGCCTGGCAGGGGAAGGGAAACACCAGGCATTGACAGGCCACAAAACCAATAGTGCCCCAGTGGGCTGACCCCAGGCCTTCACAACCCAACAGAGGACGGCGGGGTACAGGAAGATCCATCAGCTGGTTTCCCAATCTACTCAAGTTTTTCAATGTGATCGTGTGACATGCGCTTGGGCATCGGTTCCCTTCTTTGCCTTGTTCATGCTATGTCAGCGACAACAGACTCTCCCCACGTCGGCACAGGCAGGGTTCCCCTGCACCGTGCTGCGGTCGAGTTCGCTCGCACGAGGACTCGCACGTTCCTGCTGAGCGTGCACTGGCATACGAGAGGAGACGTGCAACAGGAAACAGGTTTTTCCCTGCCAGATTTGGATTCAGCTCAGAGGAGCCGTACATGTCTCACGTCTGCGAGAGCTGAAGCCATCCTGGTGCTGTGTCCAATCCCCAGCTCAGGCAACCAGCTGTTTGGTAAGGACCCAAGACAAGGATGTGTCTCATATGCTTGACTAATTTGAACAGTATTTGAGGGAATATCTTAAAACTCTCTTCTGTTTCCCCAGCTCGCTTATTTAATTTGCTGATGCCAGTTGCAGTCCTGCACATTCACCTTTGGGGGAAACCCAGCTTATTGGCCTCCCAAAAGAAACTGGAAACATCCCTCAATGACCTCAAACTACACCTGCTCATCAGTGACTTAGTTGGAGGGCTGCAGGAAAGCATACAGAAAACCTATGCACGGACACAGCACAGCTACAGGACCACAGGAACAGATGAACAGAAGAGAAAAAGTGTAATCCATTTTATGTAACAGGGTGCATCCCCAGTGAGACTCTGAGGACTCTCCAACAGCGCTTGCATGTGCAAGTGCATACACCCTTGCCGGCCCCACCTGCATCTCACCACAGCCTAGTTGGCGCAGCGGAAAATTCCTGCCATTCACAGACACGGGGGCATTAAGAGGAGAAGCAGCATGATTCCTGTTTAAAACTGCTGACTGGTGCCAGTCCACCCCACCCCCTTACCCACGGTTCAGGTGGTCTTCCTCTGACTACATTACATTACATTACATTACATTTATTTAGCAGACGCTTTTATCCAAAGCGACGTACAGTAAGTGCGTACAGAGACATCATCATCATTACAGAACAGACAAGGCAAAGCACATCCTTTGCATAATGTAGCAGCTATCCCTAGCAATGAACATTGACTGTAGTTCACAGTAAGCTGTGGGCAAATCAGCAACACCACACTTCCATTCCAAATACTATTATAAACTATATTATTATAAACCATTCCAAATACTATTATAAACTATGCTATTATAAACCATTCCAAATACTATTATAAACTATACTATTATAAACCATTCCAAATACTATTATAAACTATAATAAACAAACAGGAAAACACAGGGAACAGGGACTACGTTGCAGTATTGACAGTCACTTCAAAATCTGAGGACATTTTCCCTCTGTTACCCAAAGCCAATATACTTTATAGGCTATCCAATGCTAAATTGCTTGGCAGAACAATTATAACGAGATTAACTGTATTTTGTAGCCTACATTCTTCTGACAATAAAACAATCACTGATATAAGACAAAGCAATAAGAGACACGTCCTTACAAGAGCTATGCGATATTATAGTGCAGCACATGTTTCTCCCAGTCCTGTTACAGTTCCATTGTCATAACAGTCCAATTCCAGCTGATGGATAGCCGCGCAAACCGCGGACCCCACTGCCAAAAGCAGGCAAGTAGGGCGACACCCTGCGGACACAGTCCGGTCTCGCAGAAGATCAGATTACACAGTCAGGCAGCAGAAACCGTAAGATAAGGCAGCAAGGCAAATCTTTCACGATATAAAAATACATTATGATAATACATTAGACTGCAGGCTAGTGACAGGGATTTGAAGAAATGTCCAAAACACGGCTTATGGCCTCTATGGTGACTTATGGTGGTCGATAACGCCCACAACATTGTAACTATAGTATATTCAAATGTAGTTTATTTAACAAACAAACATTTTACAATATAACATATGTTTATCTGGATACAATAAATGCGTTTTATTTTTTTAATTATTTTTTTGCAACTTATGCTGAGATCAAAAGCAACTTGAGGCTTTTTAAGTCGTTATTTTCACGCTTTTCATATTAGTTCTATTTTATAACATTTGCATGTTATCAAATAGAACTGGCCATTGTATACACATAAGTGTTTGAACGAGTTAGGCGACGTGTTGTCAATGAGTCTTAAAAATATTAGCGAGCAGTTCTCGACTACACTCCTCCGTGAAGTTAAACATGCAGAACTGCCTTGAAACGTTTCGCGGAAAAGGATTTCTTGCCACATAGCTAGTCAGCAGTAAGTCTTTCTTGAACTGAAAAGATCATAGGCTACTGTGTGCCATAACCAGAATTCAACAGAAAGCTTCCATGTAGAAAATGTAACATATTTTTGTTGAGTTCCCAACCATTTTAAAATGTGAATTATACAATATCCTACATAGTAACTGCTTTACCGCACTAACTTTACTGTATTTGACAGCATTAGCCTAATGTCTGGGACTGTCGCTAAATTACACAATTACTTGAAATGTTCATGGGGGAGGGGGATAATGTAGTTTAGCTACACTATGAAACGGGTGACAGCGTAACCATTTCTAAATGTTCTGCTTCAAATGAAAAATAGTAAGCATGGTCATAAAATTGATATGTTGTTCATGGCTCTTAATGCTGTCTTATGGCTAAGTTATTAGCCTGAAGAGAACTAATATGGTGTTCGTCATTTCTTTTATAAAATTCCAGTAGGCTAGCCTAATAAAATGAGGTTTGACCAAAGTTACAGCACCATATAGCCTACAGCCAGTTGTCTTTCTCCATTCATTCATTCGGATTTCTTAACATTATAGCCTACTACTGTTTCCCTTTAGCCTCATTACACAGTGGCACCTTTTCCTTAAAACATATGAAAGCATTGCATAAAAGCAAATGTGTCATAAGAGAACGTGGCATTCCGCTATAAAATCAGGGCAACGGCGCAACACCTCTGCAACTATAGACTATAGCTAAGGGAACAGAAACATAGACTTGCCTACTGTAGTAACTCCCCTATCGATTAAACTGAGCATGAAGATACAGTTCTTGTAGTTTCTACTCACCCCCCGACTCCAGCTGGTTTCAGTTTGGAGTCCGGGGCATTATCCGGCTCCATCGCTGTTACTTCATTCTTTCTTGTGATTTTTTACTACAGTCCAGCCTTGACCGAACTACACGTTTTCTTTCCATTCCAGCTGGTTCGTACAATTGTTGACAACAAAAAAAAATACTACATAAAAACTTCTCAACAGAAGTCGCGTTTATTTTGCATATTGTGTTCTGATCTGTGGAGACGTGTTGGAAATAAAGTTGCATAGAGCTCCATCTGTGACTGAGCTATCCGCACCGAGGTTACAACTCGCAGAGAGGTCCAGGCACTGTGTCCTGAAATGTATGAGTAAACCGTTATAGTGAGCTCAGTGTATTCCGCAGACGCATAGCTTGAAGCTCAATATTCAACACTGAAATGATTTTCCAGTTTGCCAAGAAGTGGGGGATAGGGACACGGGAAGCACTTCTCTCTGTCGCCCTCAGCTGTTTTTAACCGAAATATATTTGCAACAGACCTGAGTTGGGTTTAACGCCGACACAAAGAATGTTTTCAAATGGACAATTCATAGCCTATTGAAGATGGTGCACCAAGCCTACAACCGTTGCAAGCTTGTCCAAAACATGGCTCTATATCAAAACCTGGAATCCACCACTGTCACGTGTGCATCTGTTCACTGCACCTGTGCCAAACTCAAGGTGGGTAGATTGGCATTTAAAACGCCGGTTGGTATGTTAATAATCCCATCAATTGTTCATGCTGTTAATGAAGCCAAGGCAAATTTTAAGAGCTACATCTCTCTTCGTTTGACGTGCGATCAATTCAGTTTCATCAAACATCCCTAAATCATCTGAGTTTCACATATCCTCCTCTACCTCTCTCACTCCATATCACAAAGTATCATTGGCCGACGCAAAGCATCACTTACTTTGTGACGAGTTGAGAGGTTCTGCAATCTCTCCTTCGGATCCCTAAATTCATTTGTATTCATTTGTCCCGGCAGTCAAAAACCTGATCCTTTAATCACAGCGTGACTCCTTAGCTAAGGGGCAGAAAGCACCAACTGCCTTCTTATGCATTGGATAAGTTTGTAACAATGGTCCAGAAGGAAGTTCTCCTATAGATTTGCTTAGAAAGCCCAACATAAATCCCTATATTTTGAAGAAGAGTTTGACGGGAAGTTTCCACGAGTGTTTTTCTTCTTATTTTCGCCTGTAATTTATTCATTTATGCCAATCCGGATTTGGGACGTTTGATTGTAGAAAGATTGGTTGCTGGGGGTTTGGAATCAGAAGTCTCGAGTTGGAAGCGGAGGGCTCATCCTTTTCGCTTTTAAATAGTTTTTCAGTGGGTGACTACTGGGGCACAGGCTCCGCAACGCCAGGTGTCGGGTTACAGCAAACTGTGGGTCCCAATAAGCAACTAGGGGGCAGGGCATAACCACCAGCGCAGTCATACAGTAACTTTCTGTGAGGAGGTGTAGCGGGCGGACTGTTAATGTTCAGCCTAAATCCCTTTTAAAACCGGGAGCGGCATTTTTGAAGAAGCCTTCACCGCTACAGATAGAACGCGGATATTTTCTTGGACGTCTCCAACACCCGACACTGTCTCCCATGAGATTAACGTGTTATTGACCATGTTAAAACGTGGTTTTATTCGCACTGAATGTCTTATAATAAGACCATGCTTTAAAAAGTAAAACGGCACATAAAATATAAATAAATAAAGTGCGGGGACATAGGCTACCCCCTATGAAGTAAGTATTTATAACTGCTTAATTTTCTGAATGCTTGGTAATAGTCATGTGGTATTGTGCCAGCAGATACCGTATAAGAATTATAGTCGTTAGCATTTAGTCATTACTACATATAGAGGATGCAATTCGCAATGAACAGAGTAAGGATAGTAAAGATCCTATACACTGGGAGCCAGGTAAAAATGGATTTGGAGATTATTCTAATTAACCCATATGGAACAAACTGAACATATTTTCACTTTTTAACAAATGTAATAAAGTAGGCTATGCCTAATAATGTCACTGGGTGTGCCTTTCAAAAATGCATACACATCTTTATACTTACTCTATTTGTAGTGCAATTTATACTAGTTATTTCCCTCATGATGGTGTTAAAATATCAGGGTCATTGCGATTATATGTAAAAAGGTCTACCATGACCCATTGTCCACGCTTCAGTGCAGTTGAAATGTCTTGACATGACAGAGCATGTGTGCCACTTTAAAGAATGTCTGGGCCCCACCCTTTTGTGTAAAAGGTCACCTGGTCCCTTCCAGCACAATCACTGCTTTAGAGTGCCACTGTGTGTCATAATGTTGAGGAGGACTGATGCCACCACGGGACGCAAAGCCTATAGTCTAAGATGTATGTCTTTCATAACTGAGAACCACGTCTACACATATCCAAAACAGCCAATCACGATAGCCTGACATTCCACGTCTTAGGTGAATTGATTGCAGAAGCTCAAACAGATGTCAAAATTATAATTACAAGTCTAAGTGATGGAAAAGAGGAGACATTCTTAGTTGTCCTGGTCTGGACAGTGCTTGTGTGACCTCAGTAAAGGTTAATGGGGTTAGTCCAGGTGTGGCCACCTTTCACAGCTATTGAAAGCACCTCCATTAACACTTTTCCAGGGTAAGAGGTTAAGCTAATGTTGACAGAGACTTGTAACATGAAAGACGAGCATTTTATTCAAGGATGGGATGAAAATCTCAGAGGATAAGACTGAGTGGGAAAGCTTCCAGTTCATTCATGCGAGTGGATGTATCACCTAAATCCAACCTGTGCATGAATGTAAATTCCATAGATATACACAATACTGCACATCATGTAGTTCCTATACATTATGAATTGTATGGGTTTTTTTTTACCCTTTCAGTCAGTTTTCAAAGAGATTTCAAAATATTGAATCTATTCGTTCCCTCGAAGGTGATATACTATAAAAGGGCCTCATATATATTAATAATGTCCAATGCAATATAAAATAAAAAAATTATTCATGCAAATATATTTCTTACCTGATTTTAATAAGTTATCAGAAATAACTACATCAGTAAACAAGTGCAAATCCTGGAAACACCTGAGATACTGTATATAACTTTTGAGTCTGGATTATCTTTGTCATCTTGTGAAACGTTGGCAGTGAGTCCGTGGTAGAGAGCTGCTAATTGGTGCCGGCGTCCATTAACTTCCTCTTCTCGCGGTCCCTTGTGTTTAAGGGCTTGGTCTCGTGTCCCTCCCATATATTTTAGACGCACTTTATTTCCCCCTTGAAATTACAGCTCAGTCTTGCATGCTGCCACCAATAGTGGTTTAATTATGGTCATTCACACTGGTCACAATGCACACTTTATCCCGTCTCTCCAGAAATAAGCTCTTTAAGAAGCCAGCCAACCCAGATCAAACGCATCTGAAGGGAGGTAGTAATTAAAGTAAGGCTGGCAGGCCACACCTCTAAGGCTGCCGCATCACGTCGGTCTCCAGTATTAGCAGCTGTCACTACACAAAGCTCCGCTATATAATGCACAGTGAGAAATACACAGAGCAGAGGTTGTTTCACTAAAGAATTTAGTATTTGTAGAGTGCTTGATTGTAATGAGTGCCGTATATTACATTTAGTGTAATTCTTTCGTTTGTTTCGTGCATTTTTCTATGCTCAGAGTAATGTTCTTATTAATAAATATGTAAATATATTAACACATTTATGTATATCAGGAAATAATCATGCAAATACATACAATATAAAAACATATTATATTGATATATATGATAAATAGGTTCACTAGTTATCATCTCAGACTCCATATATTGCTGAAATCTGCTTTTGGTTCTCTTGTAGAGATTTTATGGTAGTAATGGAATGCTGTTTGCTTCCATGTATGCAATAAATCAGACAGGGAGGTAAGCTACACCTCCTCACTGATGAGTTTGGTGGCTAGTCTGAGTGTACAGTATGGGATACGCTGTCAGGTCGCATTTGATAAGTTGTTTTTGCCAAGGCAGATAAACCAGGTGAATTATATTAAAGCACACATGGTCAATCTTCCCAACAATAGAGATAGGACCAAATGGTTCTGCCTGTCAATGTAGCCAGGGCATGGAGTGGTTCAAGTGCACTGCCTACCGCTGAGAGGACCTGGTACTGTAGTATGAAACATCCATGTCAAAGGTCATTTAAGGAGTTGCAGCAAAGACAGCCAACACATTCTGGTAAACAGGGACAATAACAGGAACTGCTTCTAGTATATCTGGAAAAATATATACTCCTCACATAGAAGATGTAGATTGAAGGATGATGTTCTCCAAGACAAACACATCCTTCTGCATTGGATAGTTAATGCTGATACTTAATGCTGATAGATTTGACTCTAGAGCTTTAATTAGCCGGATCATGTCATGTCCAAAAGTCTTCGTATCCACCCTAAATGAGGGCAGTGTTTGACAGCCAAAAATTGGTATTTGTCTTCTCTGCTGTAAATTTACTGTAGGGTTGCATGTCGGGACCGTTTTTCCTGGTCATGTTTGTGCTGTAGCTACACCCAGCTGTTTATTTTCGTTGTTGTTATTTTCGCTGGAGGTTTGTGGATGATAGAGAGAGCCCATTAAAGTATAAAAAGAGCTCTGTACTGTATGATCAGGGCCCACTGTGAGCCTTCTCTCACCACAGGCATTTTCATGGGTGGCACAAGGCTGAACTGCGGCCATGTTGGGCCATAATGGGACCTGCATACTCCTGTAATAACATAATGAGGCAGAAGGGGTGTATCGTTTTTGTAAATAATCTGAGAGTCTGATATGTACAGATAAACACGCCACAGTAGTGAAGTGTAATTTATAAAATTGTGTTTGGCTTGGTAGTCTTATTGCTCGGGAAGGTCTGTAGTCAGACCTTTTTAATGACTGGCAACTAAAGTTTTACAGTCCAGTGGTGCACTGTTTCTGGACACTGTAATATTGAGAGGTATTTAAATGATTTGAACATGTTTAAATGTCACAGGCAAAAACAGCAGCATGTCCTTAAAAGTTTGTCTTATGAACTTCCTTGTAATGAGCTGTATCATAGGAATTACATGTGCTCTTATTCATATAATAACCTTGCAATCAAACTTTAGCCTTGCAACTCGTAATTTAAATCAGGGTGTGACACTTCCATGGCTTTTATCTAGATGTCTGTATGTAATGGGTGCATTTTCCCTTTTTTTCTGAGAATTAAAAGGTTATTCCTCTTGAAAAAGGGAAAAAAAGGAAAACTTTGGAACTATCTGAAATTTATATAGTTTAATTACCGACGGTTTCAGCTTAAGAAAAAGGCTCAGTTTTATAAAATATTTGACGTTGAAAGCTCATGACCAATATACATGATTTTGCCTGCTCAAACACTGTAAAAAAAGACACCTGATCATTTGCCATTCATACACCCTTGGATCAACAGTGGGTTGTATTCCTTGGGTCCTCAGCTATAAAAATGTGTGTGCAAATATGCTGAGCTTTTCAAAAACCTGAAGAAAACACATCTCTTTGATGTGTCATCAGAAAATCACACATCTTTGCCAGGATAGTTTTTGGGGGGCTTCTCACTTGCTCTAAAGTATGTTTCCAGGAAGGCTTTTTGTGGACACAGGATGCAGGAATCAAACGTAAAATCTAACATCTAAATTGCTCAACTGACATATCGGTGGGAGGGAGAATCATGTCAATAATCAATACTGAGGCAGATGTAAGATATGACAAAATACTATAAGGTCTCTATAAAATGGTTAAGCAGACACCAATGAATATTTTTAAAAAAAAGTTTCAACCCATTTCAACCCACCATTTCAGATTTGAATAGATTTACTTCAATTAAAGGTTGGATTTTTAAAATTGTTTTAGTGTGAGTGTTATGGTTCCCAAAATAGGAATGGACCCAAATGCAGGAGTCGGAGACAGACTCAGGAAAAACTCCGCAAAGGAGTGAATTTATTTAGGTGGACAGACAAGCAGGCAAAAAGGGGAGCTGGGTGATGGTCAGGATACGGGGTTGGCGAGAACAAGAGGGCAGATGAAGTAACAGGGCAGGAACGAGCAGGAGCTGGGCAATAGGCAGGAGGGCTGGAACGGGAAAGCAGGCTGGACAGGCGAACTGAAAACAGACTGAACAATTAGCAAAGCAAACAGACAGAGGCCGAATACACGTCAAACAGAACACACTTGACGGAACGAACTGGCGACGAGACAAGCAGAGGGCAATATAAATAAGGTGAGGAGCAGGTGAATGCGAGATCAGTAATGAGTGCAGCGTGAGGAATGTATGCGAGAGTGAAACAGGTGGGTGTGAGTGCGGAATGCGAGTGGGGAAGGCGAGTGATTGGCTGATGGACAACGAGGGAGAAAATTAGGAAAAGGGCAGGGAAACCATGCCCAGCCTGCACAACACAGAGAGACAGACAAGGTAAAAGGAAAAACATGACATGAAACAAGAGCAATGGGGAAAACAAGGAGAATGAAAGGGAGGTGGACTGGAGGGAGACAGCGGATGTCACAGTGAGATTAAGCTAATTCATGAAATGGTGAATTTTTTATAACCCTTTTTACTCATCTTTACCAGGGGTGCCAATAATAGTGGAGGGCACTGTATTTATGCAGTCTTTTTCAACAGTCAAAGATTTATGATTTAGATTAAGCTTAATTGTTTTAATGCACGGATAAGCCTGCTCAGCCTCATTACAAGGAGGTTTATGTTGCTCTACATTTCTATCATGTCAGCAAACATAGCTGTTCAGACTGCAGTCTGCAGCCTAGGAAGTCAATAGCCAATCCTCCTGGGATCTAGGCCATGGCACCCTTGTTGCTGGTATAGTGTCTGCGTGTTTGTGTTTTGTATGTGAGCGCATGCGAATGTGTGACGTTGATCGCGTATCATAATAATTTCTTCTCCTCCCGCCCGGGATACTGCACCTGACTCAGAGTGGAGTATACCGGCTCGGTCGTGTGCCGCAAAATTCCCCCGCAAATCAAGCTGCCATGCACCCGCCCTCAGCAAACACACAGTGACAGTAATTTAGCAGCTCTGGAGATAGGGGCCAAACAGAGCCCCGATTCAGCTCCCTGCAACTGGATCCCTCCCATACGCACAGAGCTTCTTACAGTCGCCGGGCCGCTCGGCGCTCGAGTCACCCGGGCTGCACAAGGCCCTTCTCACTGCTTGCTTGCTTGGTCCACGTAGCCCCTCTCACCAATGACAACCTCAGAGCTCTCTATTCCTCTGCTATACTACCATCCAGTTGAAATATCACAAAGACACAAAATATACAACAGACCCTCTACTTTGCCCGCAGAGAAATGGTGCAGGGACGTGAAAATGAAGGAAAGCTATATATTAACTGGAAAGCTCTCTGCAAAAACACCTTCACCTTCGCTGCGAATCCCTATAACTTGTCCAGAATGTCCACTTTAAAACTGTCCGCTACACCCACCCAGCGATGGCTTAACATGACGGGACATGACAATTCCCAAACATGTCAACACTGACACCGACAGTCACTCACTCTGGCACTGCCCACCAGTTTCTGTAAGGCCCTGTGCCACTGCGCCCCTGAGACACTGCCTTCTAGATGACCCGGGTACCGTCAACCGCCCACCCCCGAAATTGAGCTCATGCTTTTCTGCCTGAAAATGCTTTCGACAAAACCGGAACCCTAAATCTAGTGCATCCATAAATCACTGGTATCATGTTCTGCTGGACTACATCCATATGGAAAGGATAACTCTGTCTAACAGCTCCACAGAACACAATGTATGGAATCCTTTATGAAAGTGCATACAAAAAAAAAATAGCAAAAGCAAAGTGAAGAGGAAACAGCCATGTTTTTACTTGTTGAAATGTGTGTTATGGTAATCCTGTGCACTCAGACTTTCATGGACAATTCACACTTACAGTCAATATTTTCCTCTCCAATGAGAGGATGTAAACAAACATGCAAGATGTGAGGGAGAGAAATACAGGTACAACTCATAACTAAATAATAGGTACATCCTGTCTTTGTCAATTGCCTAAGCCAAATTCCAGTGATACCTTCGATAGTAAGAAATGATACATAATGGGCAGTATAAAAGTTCTTTTAACCTTCGTGTTCAAATGCTACGGTCTTTCTGGCTTTGTGCTGATATCAGTCCTCTGCTCTGCCAAGAATAAAGCTTCATATTGATTCCCTCTCTCCTGACAAGATGTGCATGGAGTAAGACTCGTCATCAGGACCCACTGGAAATAAACAAAAACAAAATGAAACAACACCAATGTCCACACATAAGTAAAAAGGAATGGGAAACAGGATGGATGTCTGAAATTATACTTTGAGTGTATGCTTCACAACATAGTAAGGTGTTTCATGTGCGGCCTCCTGAAACAATGATATAAACATGTTGACATAGCGGGTGATCATGACATAAATTTAGCAAAGCTGTAATTGTATGTGAATTCCTGTTAAACATTCCAAAATACATGCTCTTTTCTGATGGATTTTCTATAATGGGTAAAGCAGCCAATGACAGACCACTAGGCCCTTTTTAAATAACTAAGATATTCTGTGTTTTCATATGGATTTTGGCACTTTTAAGCAATGAACTTTTGGACACATTCTGGGACCCTGGGACTCATTCATTTAACAACGGATTTTCAGTGTCCCCATGGGATATTTTATAAATTTACACCAGTGCGGTTTATCCAGGTGATATTCTACAGTTAATAGCTTCCCTGAATGTCAACTTTATTTATGTAAAATGTCTTTTATAGAAATATTTGTATCCCTTCACTCTGTCTTATATCATGATTAATGTTAGTTTCCACTCCACTCTGTTTAGTTAAAACACATATATACATCACGTTTTCCCCAAAGTGACTGTTCTGTATGACCTCCACATTGTCCAAGGGGAAAGGGACAGGGAGCAGAATTCCTAAAAAAAAAGACAACAATACCAAAACGAGCAATGGCACAGAAACGGCACAGCTCTGATATAGCCTTGGAAAAACTAGTTACAACAGTGGAAAATGTCAGAGATCGAGAGAGAGAGAGAGAGAGAGAGAGAGAGAGACAGAGGACCTCGCTCCAGCAATTACCTGGTCCCTATTTCATTAGTGCTGCCAGTTAAAGCCACCCCTTCAGTTTGTGCAGTATCATGCCAGCACTTGAAACCAGTCCAAGTTTCAAGGAAAATTGAAGCTGGAAACGTCTCAGCACTCAATTTCCTCTGCCTCCATTGTCCTGTGTCCCATCATTTTTGTGTATTTTAACACGTCTCAGTCATTCTACCTCAAACATTGACTCTTCCTACCCTCAGATCCACACAGATGCTGCTTCGCACAACAACTGCTCCTCCTCCTTCTCCCCCTTCTTCTCCTTCTTCGTCTATAGCAGTGTTTCTTAAACAATGGGTCGGGACACAAAATGGGTCGCTGGAGTGTATGAGGTGGGTCCAGGAATGAGTCTATAGTCCACTAGGCTATATTAGTATGTGTATTTGACAGGTCCCTGAAAGGTACTAAATTTCTAATTTGGGTCCTGATATTAAAAAGTCTTTCCAATTTGGGACCCGATATTAAAAAGCTCAAGAACCAGTGTTCTAAAGTATCCTTTTTTTTTTTTAAAAGAAAGAAATGGAATATTATTTTCCTGAAATCCAAGGGAACCTCATTATTGAAGAAATGAAAGTGTCACACATGACTGCTATTGAATGGATGATTATTTAATTAATTTTTTTTTATGAGGTTGCTCAGAAAAACAAGTCTTATTCCAGGCTGATGACAGAGAATGGGAGTCAGCTGGACTTTATACCCTGACATTACACTCTTCATTGCAAGCACAGTGACTGCAGGAAATTGAAGGATTTTCCTGCAGACTAGCCCAATACAACTGGGAAGCCCTCCATATTAATCACACATCTCCATGTGATAGACCAAGTCAAGTCCCCACATTCTCTGCACTGTGCAAGTTTACATGCCAACAAAATGCTCAAACTGCCATTATCTGCGTTTACAAGGTCTGTGCAGTCTCATTGTCACCAATATTTTGGCAAATATAAAAGCATGTGGGCCAATATATGAGGAATGTTGCATTGGCCCATGCCATTGCTCAAGCACAGTCTGCCAGGCTATTTTGTAATATTTACAAAGTACAACATAACCAACATTAATTCTCAAAAAGAAACAGAGCATTATGTGCAGTAAAATAATTTCTGAAATGTTTACTAAGGTTTCTTTGTTTTTGCCACGAGATACACTTTGAGTTTGAAGAGCTGAGCTTTTGTATAATATTTATAGATAAACAGGCAACCTTTACTTATAATTCTTGACATTTACAATATAATATTTGCCAGAGCTGCTAAAGTCTGGTTTGGAATATGTCCAACTCTCAAAATAAGGGACCAAGCTATTCTGATTGTGGCATTTACTCATTTCACCACAGGAGGCCACAGCTGTAACTGAACAGGCCTGGGCTATGAGGGGGCGCAGCAGAAACATGAGCTCTAAGAATGAAGGGACTGAAGATGGTTTGGATGCAGATAGGCGTGGAAAGGTTAATGCATGCAGTGATTAGCAAGGTTAATATTTTACATCAGAGGTGGAACTCATCAACTAGTGGAGAGAGATGAGGAGAGGGCTGATGTGTGGGGGGAAAAAAGACAAGGTAGACCACAAGGATTTGTATGTGTTCCAATGCCTTGGTGTCGTTAATAAGTAGCCCTTGCACTTTTACAGAGATGAAAGGCTGAATTCTACCGATGTGGGTTAAGAAATACTGGGAGACGTAGGTTAGATTCTTCAGAGAGAAGGTGCAAGTGCTGTTGTGTGAGGCTCATAGTCACTTAGTAGAGGGCATTATGCTGAATTCCAAGGATTTGGAAAGGTTGCAAACTCACAAAGATGTTGTAGGGATATATGGAGATCATGTTGGACAAAAAGGAGTTTGTATAAACTTGTGGTCACCCACAATGAGCCCTAGTCAGAGTGCATTGCTGAGAGAAGAATCTGGCGAGGACGGTCAGAGAATATGTAGGTGTGTCCACAGTGGTGAATTTTGCAGAAAGATCTGGAGGATTGCCTATAGAGTGATGAGAAAATGGAATGGAAATTCGGTCACTAACAATGTAGAATTCTGAATGAAAGCCAGACTGATGAGGGTCCAGCACTCCCAGAGAAGGACGTGCAATTATTCATGATTTAGATGTTTATACTTGTGGTGAAGAACGGGAGAGGAAAAAATGGTGTCCGCTTTCTCTAAAGCCATCACAACGTGGAGAAAGATAGTGTAGGCGAGTCTGGTTTCAGGGATGGGATAATTCATGCCTGTTAATGCTCATGGGAAACAGTGAGTGGTGGGGGAGATGAAGGAGAGAGCTAACAGCTCAGAGTTTAAAGGCTCGGAGGTGGGTGGATACTAAGACAGGTGGTCAGCCAGCATGATTGGAGGACGGGAAGGACTGGGGTCTAGGTCAGAGAGGGTAAGGGGCAGAGAGGGTCAGGTCAGGGAAAGAACAGGCTACAGATATGAATTTGGCTGAGGTAGGACAATAGTCAGGAGGGTTGAACAGGTGTTAACTGTGGGATCATGCCCAATGCCCATTGACACTGGAGCCATGTATACCCTCGCACGTTGACAAAATATTACTTTATTATTAAATATATTTTTTCATATTCAATTAAGTTTGAGATTTTATATAATATATCATTTAATATTATAGCAAATAAAACACAACCATAGCATTCTCAGCACAAGTTATGTTCAAATTTTAAGGAGTACATTATGCGTAGTACCTTCATCAGTTCAGTCGTCTGACAGTTTTCAGGAGGAAAAAACACAATTACAAGAACTTAAGAAAATGGGAAATTTTGGGGAAAAGCAATGAAGGAGGAAGATGAATACTAGCAAGGGATGATCAGAGAGCGCCATGAAAGACACATTTTTCTTATAAAATCATAACTTATTGCTGAATGTAATTTGCTCCCTAAACTGCCTCTTGTGGCTATAATAATACACCCCAATTCTACATATTCCATTCAAGATACAGGGCTTTCACTACAGCCACTGTGGGTTTACACTATGGAAATACAGTATATGCTTGATATTTTGCATGGCAATCAAAAAGAATGTCTTCTAGATCATGCGATGCCAAGTATATGAGAGATGTATTCATAAGCATCCCAATGTGCATGGTCTGCCTAATCGTTAACCCCTGGTGATCTCAGAGTAGGCGGGTCATGACCAGTATAATTCACAGGATGTGTTTCTTAACCTGAAAACTACCGCTTTTCTCTTTTTCCAGTTCTCCTGTGTTTCATATGTCAGGGGAGGAAGCCAAGTTTTCCTCTGAAAAAAAAGGAAAAGACTTATCCTCTTTCTTTAAGTCTACAAAAACTCACTCAGAACAAAAGCCTGCAGGGCTACATAATAAACATTTAATTTCCCACTGGCAAGCAATAGGAAGGCTTATATGATGTAAAGAAGCTGAGAGTAAGGAACTAAAAGAATACTTGTCATTCTCCATATTTCAGCCTGGGTTAATTCCTGTAGTTATAGCTATGGATTCGCAAAAGAAGCTAATAATTCAGCAGGGAAAGGGGAGTCTTGCTGAACTGTTCCAAGGGAAGCGCTTGGTGAACAATATGAGAAGGAAAGAGTGCCCTTATTTTGGCTAAAATGCTGTGTTCTATAATTCCAGAGAGAACACAGATTTCCGATCACCCATATATCCATGAAACAGCAACTCCTTTCAACCATGAAGGAGACTGTTTAAAACTCCAGGATGGCTCTGTTGGGATTGAACTTGCCAACGGTCACCCATGAAGAAAAGCATAAGTCTGTACTCCAGGCCCATTTAGAAGAGAAGGGGCTCAATACATTAAGTTTGGTTTCTTATAATTTTAGCTATTCACCAGTCAGACTCCCAAACAGAAAAGCTCACATAAGCTAAAGCGCAATGTTCACTTCTGTGTAACACTGACAACAATAACAGTGAGCTGAGGTTATGTTTGTGAAGGGACTTAAGGCCCATCCACACGAAGAACGATAACTATAAGGATGACGATGTGAGCATCCACACTGATGAACGATAACGTTCTGTAAACAGTGGCACCAAGCACGCGCTGCGCGCTCCAGGGGCCACATGTATAAAACTCTGAGTAAAAGAATGCGTAAAAGAACGCTCAGGGTGAAAGTTGGAAATCTGCTTAAAAAAAGTTTTGCATTTTCTACCTCTGCCTTTCGGTCACGGTATCGCTATATCACACGGACCCCAAACATTGCATATGTATGGTGTCCATCGTGTGCAGAGGTACGTATGCAGATTATCACAGCACGTGTTATATTATACATCTGAATTTCTGCGTGGAAACTCACTTATGTGGCTTTCTGAGGACATTTTTCTGCTCAGCGCTGTTTATACATGTGGGCCCAGGTGTGTCAGCAGCTTGTAAATTCTGAAGAATTTTGATTGGCTGTCAGTGTTTCTATCGTTCGTCAAATCGCTCTGAAAGTGATCCCAACGATATTGTTTGTCACTGTCGTCGCCGTTATGGTTGCGGTGTGGCCACCCACTTGAGTTAGAACGATTTTTAAAACGATATTTTTAGTTATCGTTATAGTTATCGTTCTTGGTGTGGACGGGCCTTTACGCTACGTGCTAGGCAGGAGGCTGACGCAGCACAATGCTGCACGTCTGGATGGAATGTTCACCCATTCCGTACATTTAAACAGGAAATGAACAAAACTCCAGTTACATCTATGGTACATGAGTTGATCTTCCCTGACACGTACCAAACTTTCCACTCCACATGGTTCCCTGCTTCTGCTGTGCATGTAGATTTTTGACATATTCCCTATGCAGGTGGACACATGTAAGATTTACAGACACCACCATATCTATCTATATATATATAAAAATGTACAGACGTAAAAACGTACATACCTCTTTGTGTTTGTTTAAACACGGTCTGATTGTGTTCAGGGTGAGCACACGCAAAGGGTCACTGTGTGAGATTTCACACATGCTGAAATTTTCCTCGAGTGATCGTTCATATGTCGAAGGTATTTTTGTGTGTGAGTGCACACGTATAGAAGGTCTCCTATCTACATGTAGTCATACTGTATGTAGGTCTCTCCCCTGTGTGCATGTAGCGTATATGTTGACATGTGACTGTACACGGTTGACGGAGGGTGCACATACAGATATGTCCTGTGTTTATGCGATGTGATCACGCATAAACATTTACAGTGTACGTGAGCATGCAGCTGGGAGGTGTATTCATGCTCTGTTTCTGTGGCTCGTCTGGGAGGTGTATACGCGACATGTTGCCGAAGGTTTGCTCTGTGCTTTGGGTGAGTGAAATGGCTGAAATCTCAGCGGTGCCCAGAGAGTGTCTTTGTGACAGATGGACCTTTTCCTATTATCATTTAGCAAAGATCAGAAAGCTTAACAAGAACCAGATGGAGCACAGAAAGGTCATAGCAGAAATGAGAGAAACCACAACATCCAAGACCAAGTATTCCTTCAAACGTCATTCCACATGTGTGGGCATACCGACAAAATGTTATCTGCCATAGGTTACAATGTTCAGTCAAATACAAATGGTATTTTTCCTAATCTTTTCCAATGAGTAGCTTATTAAAAACAGAGGCATCAAGCTCTGTTTATGGTTTTAATACTTTTTTATAGGCTCCAGATTTATATGTTTAGGGTTGATACTGTAATAATAGACTTCAGACAGAAATGCAGATGGAGGGACTGACAGGATCAGAAGACACTGAGAAGGGACCAATAACTGTAATATCAACATAACAGGAGTTTCCAAGCAACTGATCCATGTTAATGTTCAGTGGTTACAGTGTGAACACCATTGGAACCCCACACTTTTATCTCAGTTTTGACCTCAGAGTAATAAAAAATGACATTTGGCTCAATCATTGGAGCTCCACTGGTGCAAGAGATAAAATAGGCCTTTTTTTATAATTCGTTCTACCATCAAACATTTTGGTTAATTATTTATCAACGGCCTGATGGAGGAGTGATTCACTTCTGACTGTTAGAAAGAACATATTCCTGCATGGATTACACATGTATGGTTATTATCAGAACCATTGTGTCAGCGTACATTTGACACTGTTTTTATAAAGCAGGAGTAAAACTGGATGAAAAGGAAAATAAATGTTTCATTTTTGATGTTACTGAGGTACTAAAACGTGGAAATTTACTTTAGAATTTTTGGTGTAATAAAAAAAAAACAATAAATGTAAGATGATTTATACATTTTTACGGGAAAAATCTCAAATATTTGAAGATATGGAAGAATGGCCCTTATTTTATATTCAGAGTGAGTTGTAAGTTATTGTTGAACCATCAATTGAATGTTCTACTGTGTATCAGTGAAGTTGATTTCATTTAGAAGGTCATGAAAATGAGAAGGATGCGGTTTCAAATGTGGATAAATCTGTAGATTGTTTTTAAAAGTTAGGAGCATATATTACATGTATTAGAACAAATTGAAACAGCCAAATTATTGTCAAGTTATGTGTTCATTGGCATATTCCCCTTAGCTAGTCGTTTTTAGCTGCACACTACCTTTTGAAACTGTTAGCTAACGTTAAAGAATGTCTTTGCCGAACAGAAAAAAGTTTGACTGTGTTTGTGAACATTACTTGACAATTAATAATAATAATAATAATATTATTATTATTATTATTATTATTAATAATAATAATAAATTAATTAATTAATTAATTGCCTTTGAAGACATGTCAGTACCTTGACACGCACTACAGACCTCATGCATGAGCGGCTCCTTATATGCTGCATAACCTGCACAGGGTTTTAAAAAATGGCTTCCTGTTTATGCCTACAGCGTGTCTTGGAGGCCAGTGAAGTTTTTTCAGCACTCATCTTCTCTGTGGGATGTCTTGACAAACAGGAGGATTAATGAATGCCTGACAAAGCATTAGTTATTTTATCCTGGAGGAATAACCACTTTTGTGGTATGAGACATCGGCCATTAAAGTTTAGTGCTCACATTGTAATTCAAGACACTTCACGGTTCTGCTCTAGCTGCAGACTGGAAGAGCCGAAATAGGCCCGTCTTCTGTGTGTTCTGTTTTTTCCTCTTTCGAGAGTTATGCTCTTTTTCATAACATATATGAAAACCAAAATGATCGTCCTGCTTCTCACCGACAAGCTTTAATAATCTAAGTGTTGATTACTCTATTTTTCAATGTAAAAAATTTAAAGACAAAAACAATTATTCTAGTATCTTCTTTACAGCAGGGGCAGCCTAAGAACATTCTAAGTGATTGTGATAGATATGCTGCCCTTTGTAATTATTTCCTTTGCAGACAATTTGACAACAAAACTTTTAGCACAAATTCTGTAATAGGGCAAAGCTGACTCATTGCTCTAACTTGGGTTCTTTAACCCCCATTCATCTCACAGATTCATTTGGATTACTCATACATTATTCATCCATGATTTCAAGGAGATTCTTTGTATGAGCAACACAGACTTCCATCCATCCATTATCTAACCCGCTTATTCCTGGTCAGGGTCGCAGGGGGGCTGGAGCCTGTCCCGACATGTATTGGGCAAGAGGCAGGAATACACCCTAGACAGATCACCAATCCATCGCACACACCATTCACTAACACACTCATACCTATGGGCAATTTAGAGTCTCCAATTCACCCAACCTGCATGTCTTTGGACTGTGGGAGGATACCGGAGTACCCAGAGGAAACCCACGCGGACACGGGGAGAACATGCAGAAAGAACATGCAGGATTTGAACTTGGTATCTTCTTGCTGTGAGGTGACACCATGCTGCCCGCAACAAAGACTTGTTTCAGATAATGAAGCTCATATTCAGAGCCCATTATTCTCACCACGTCAGGCTATGAAGTAGGGTGCTTGGTTCACTGTTCTCAGTGTACAACACCATAAAGTCCAAGTACATACTCCAGGTACATACTCCAACTCTCTGTTGACAAATGACTTCAATGTGGATGTTTTGTCTATTCCATGCATTTTTTTTTTCCCACTCTGAGGTTTGCTATCCTTAAAGACATTGAACATCTTTATGGACCTGCTTTCAAACAAATTATTCAGGAACTCAAGCCAGGAACTTTACAATATTTATCATGGGAGGATGAGGTTACTTTACCACAAAACTAAATATTCATTCAACTTTATTTATATATTATGACCAAGTGGAACCAGGCATTGAAGGATTTGCTTTGGAGTTTAAATGTAATGAAGAGAACACATACTGAATGCATTGTTCAAAATCATGTGTTGATTCATGAAGAGGGTCTTTCTCAGTCAGCTAGCAGGCAATGTGAATAAAGAACCAACATATGAATTAGATTACACAAAAGCACAGCGATGATCTACAGGGGGTCTTGCACTAAAGAAAATGCTGCAAGGTTAATTACATGAAACGTGGTAAAACAAATGTCTATGGTAAACATTTTTGAGTCAACTTGAGTAACTGAACCAGCTGAAACAGAAATGTGTTTTACTTTCTATCTTTTCAATGAAACCAAACCTCATAGTTTTCTTAATCTTATTTGATAAAAAACAGCCTTTTTCTGCCTACCAATAGTATGCACTGCTAAACTGTACTGCAGATGCCTTGCCTCTTACTCAGTCAAAAGATATTTACTTTTATTTACTAATTGTAATATATTGCTCCTGGTTTATAAAACACAGTGTTCAGGTTTGTCAATGTAGATGCCAGATACAACATAAGCTATTGTGCTATATATATATATATATATATATATGGTGGTGAACCATTTCGGAGCCATTCATCCTGACCACCAACACATCAGAATCTGCAAAGCTGCACAATACATGTTGGCTGCACCAAAGGTAAGATGCGGTTTCACATTGCAGGACAGCTGGAGAAGAGGATTAGGGCTGACAGAAAACCAGATTGGATGGCAACACAGCTTTCTAACCCAATTAAATTAAAAATTGAGATCACACTGCACACTGGGGAGGGATACGTTGACGCGGGCCAGATACCTCACAAGCACAAAGCATCACTGGCAGCCAAGAGGGGGCCCCAGAGTTTGCTCCACAGAAAACGCAGGAAACTCCAACAAAACCACCCCCAAACATCAAAGCTGATGATGGCTCGAACCTCACCACCCCAGAGGACCTACTAAATGGGTGGAAGGAAGACTTCAAGACACCCCTCTACAGATCCAAACTTTATTCCGGCAGTAAGTCCAAAGAGTCCCAGTGTAGTGGCCAATAGGACAGAGAAGTGCATTTCAAGTCCTCATCCAGGTAACTATATTTGTCATTTTCCATGCTCAAGTGAACAAAAAATAATTGAAGAAATAATTTCACAATTTGTTAAGGAAAAAACAAAACACATAGCGATGCTCATCTTCCAGTTATAGTTTATAACTGTTAAATCAATGACATATTCAGGCAAATGGCTCATGTATCTCGAGGCTGAAACAAAAAGCATACGCAATCAGGGTTCAGAAGCATCGGGACGAATAATGTTACGCGTAGAAAATAAAGCTCGGATTCTGAAAGAGCAATTTTATTCATTCCAAATAAAAATGCGCATAGCTGACAAATGATTGATGACTGCGCCTCTGTTTTACTCGTGTGACAGCCGCGCGGGTAACAGCGTTTTAATCTCTTGACTGCGGTGTGTGTTACAGTATTTCCTCCCCTGACTGTGGCGTGTGAAACACAATTTCCCCCTCCTGACTGTGACATTGACTCCTTCACTCTGACACAGCGTTCTTTCATGGCCTGAGCGGCAGGGTTCTGGTGGATGGAGCAGGCGAGTCAGAAGCTATCGCTGTAATGAAAGGAAAATAAGCAGTCGGTGTGAACAGACCACTGTCTTGTTACCTTCCTGGGCAGCAGGATATTGCAGGGCTCCACCCATTACATGCCATGCTAACACATTTAAACCGATCGCTTCAGTATTCGGCCCACCAACCAGAGCACACAGGAAGTCTGGGGAGCACTACTTAAACCGATACTTCTTACAGCAAACGCAGTGTACCGTGTGCCTCCAATCAGAGGAGGGCGTCACTATGGTGATGAGGGGGCACCAGGGCAGGGGTTCTGAAGAGTGGGAGGAAGAAGGTGTTGAGGAACAGATGAATTGTCACAGAGAGCCAGTTTATCTAGAAGGAGCTAACTTGTGACTCACAGTCTGCACTCTCAGAAAAAAGGTATGAAAAAGTGTCTAAAAAGGTACAACACTTGTCATTGGGGTGATACCTTATCGGTACATAAAAGTTTACCCCCACCCATGGGTTTAATAATTCAGTACCTTTTTTGCATGTAAAAGGTATTTATAAATATCCAAATTACTTTATCGTAGCCTACCTTTTAGGGTACTTTTGGGAAATTGTTCCTTAGATTGTTCCTTAGATTACTTTTGGGAAATTGTTCCTTAATGGCAGTACCATTTCTGAACAAAGAGGGGGAAAAAACTAATTCGCCTTTTAGGTTCCAGTGGCTCTGAATACCCAGACCATACTGTACACAATGATGTGAAACATTTGTCGCCAACATGTTTGAGTAAATATTATTTCCTCAAGAGTAAATAAGAGTTACATCACAAAGGCAGAATTCATAGCTAAGGCACTGGGTGTGGAGGAGACAGGGAACAGACAAACCTCTCTTGCCCCCCCCCCCCTCTCTTTCTCTCTCTCAGTCTCTCACTCTCTCTCTCTACAGGTGAATGAAGTCACAGAAGACACTGGACTGAAGATCTTGGTCAACACAGGAAGACGTATCAACAGTGGCACTAAACTGTTTTACACCAATTGACATGGAGGAGCTGTCTAAACTGGTTATGTCCTCAAAACCGACTACCTGTCTACTCGACCCAATCCCTACAAAATTAGTTAAAGAACTTTTCCCCATACTAGGCCAGCATATGTTAAAAATCATCAACACATCCTTAGTAACAGGATATGTACCAGAGCCACTAAAAATGGCGGTTATTAAGCCATTACTGAAGAAACCAAACCTCGAATCTGACAAACTGGAAAACTATAGACCCATTTCAAATCTTCCATTTCTATCAAAAATATTAGAGAAAGCTGTTGCGAAGCAACTTGGTGCATACCTTAGCTCAAACCATATCCATGAAATATTCCAGTCAGGATTTAGACCCTACCAAAGCACTGAAACTGCACTTGTTAATGTTATTAACGATTTACTATTATCAGCCAACCAAATCTCTGTGTCTGTTCTTGTACTCCTTGACCTAAGTGCAGCTTTTGATACAATAGATCATGAGATTCTACTGAACAGACTCCAGGGCTGTGTTGGACTAAATGGTCAGGCACTTGCATGGTTCAGATCATACTTATACAATAGGAAGCAGTTTGTTAAATTAAATGAAGAAGTATCCAGTTACTCAGTAATGACATATGGTATTCCACAAGGATCAGTGCTAGGTCCAGTACTCTTTTCATTATATATGCTACCCCTTGGTGATATTATTCGGGCACATGGGGTAGATTTTCACTGCTATGCGGACGACACGCAAATATACATTTCCATGAAACCCGGCGAGGCACTATCACTTTCTCGATTAGAGGCTTGTATTGCAGATATTAAAGCTTGGATGCCTTCCAATTTCCTGCTCCTAAACTCAGAGAAGACCGAAATGCTGGTTTTAGGTCCAAAAAAAACAAAGGGAGAAATTGGGTACATCTACTTTAAATTTCGATGGTTGTTTAGTTGTTCCAAACTCAGCTGTGAAAGACCTAGGTGTTACTATAGACCAGTGGCGTACCGTGGGAGTAGAACTAGGCCTTCTGTAAACTTACCTTTAATGGATGATCACTCTCAATCTGTTTCCGTTTACTTTGCCTGATCGTCAATCAAATAATTGATTCACTCAATAACCAAGAACAATAAGTACATTATTAGGCTACCAAGTTATTTTGAGATAGCATTATTGTTCTGTGCATCATAAACTTGTGTTGCATTTTTCTATATCCACGTTTATGATGACATGTTATCATGCGAAGATTCTGACTTTTAATTGCTCCATGTTTAAATGTTCAACGTTTCGTAGATTTTCGTAAATTATTTTTTTTAGCCTGAATTATGCGTTGCTCTCAATGGTCTGAGACACGTAAGAGGCTGTTCTCTTTAAAGTTATGCTTTCTAATGTTTAAATCGCTTTGACTAATTTGAGTGTCGTCTTAAAATTAATCAAATTTTTTAACGCATTCAGATTACTGCCTGATCCTTGTTAAACAATCTCAAGTTGTCTCTTTGTCGTTATCATTTCTAAATCATTATAGGCCACAAATTGGTCTTGATTATTCAGCGAATTAATTGTTTGATTGTTAGGCTACTCAAAATAAATAAACGGAAACAAGTAATCCTGTACACCCCACTTTTTCCAACGCACCGGCCGTCGCTACATAATAAGTGCTACTCATTTTATGATGCAAAGAAAAATACCAGCACAGAAAAACTTGATATATTCATTGATGTTTGTTATTCAGTTAATGAATTGCTTGATTGATAATTAGGAACTATACGTGGAAACAGGTTGAGAGTAATATCCGTATAAAGGCAAGGTTACCGAAGGCCTATTTTACAGCCGACGTTACGCCACTGCTATAGACCCAGATCTAACCTTTAGCACGCACATAAAAAACATATCTAGAGTAGCTTTCTTTCAGTTAAGGAACATAGCTAAAATAAGGCACATTCTATCAGAAGGGGACGCAGAGAAATTGATCCATGCGTTTGTTACGTCTAGGCTAGATTACTGTAATGCCCTGCTATCTGGCTGCCCTAAATCCTTGCTAAATAATCTCCAGTTTGTGCAGAATGCAGCCGCTCACATTTGAACTAGAACTAAGAAATATGAGCATATTACCCCAGTACTAGCATCACTTCATTGGCTACCAATTAAGTTTAGGATAGACTTTAAGGTTTTGCTTCTGACCTTTAAAGCTTTAAATGGACTTGCGCCAGTGTATATATGTAATCTGCTTTTACCATATAAACCGAAAAGATCACTTCGTTCCCAAGACGCAGGCTACCTAGTGGTCCCTAGAATATCTAAAAACTTGACGGGTGGTAGAGCTTTCTCCTACAGAGCGCCACTACTGTGGAACACCCTCAGGGAATCAGACACAGTCTCAATATTTAAGTTTAGATTAAAAACGCACCTTTATGATCAGGCTTATAGCGAGCTGTAGTCTGGAGACAGGACCAGAGAAGCATTTAGCCATAAAGTAATGTGGGGTGTCATCCTTTCCTTACTGTCACCTGTCAGCAGCTGTGACCCCATCTTCCTGGGCTGGCTCTTGATAGGTGGGTAGGATTGTTTTCCCTCTCATGACTGTATGGTTTCTCAAACTGTCTTCATAGCTATGCAGCCATAGATTACTCCTGGCGGGGGCACTTGTCCAACCCGCCCACCCCCCTAGTTGGTGCTCCTGCTGCTCTATTACACTTTCCCTAACTGTTTTCTCTCTCTCTTTTTTCTACATTCTGCCAGCGGGGCTTATGCCCCCCATCTCAAGAGTTGCTGTCCGGCTTCCTGTCCGTTGCCGCTTGCCCCTCCCTCCTTACCACCGCTGCCAGCTGCTCCCGCCGCCATCGGCTCCCGGTTCCCCACCATCACTGCCGCCACATCTGGACTGTCATCTAGCTGCTGCAAATTCATTGGACATTGGCTGTTTTGACCATGCTGGTCTTTAAGCCCTAGACCCTGAGCCGACCAGAGGAGGATGGGTTCCCCCCTTGAGTCTGGTTCCTCCCAAGGTTTCTTCCTAGTTATACCAGGGAGTTTTTCCTTGCCACTGTTGCCTTTGGCTTGCTCTTGTGGGAGGTTTAGGCTGGGTTTTTCTGTGAAGTGCATTGTGAAAACTAGTTGTGAAATGTGCTTTATAAATAAATATTGATTTGATATCATTTACTCTCCATTTCTAGTCCCTGTTTCTATTCATGCCCCACAAGGACCTCTGGAGGAACAACACTGGCTTCTGGTGGTAACACAAGCAAGTACATGTTTCCATGGTCTAAGAAAAAAACAGTCAGGTCATTGAGTTTGCTGAACTGTGCTGTGAAACAACAAACAAAAAATGTGAAACAACCACTTTCAGGAATATCTCCCATTTTGTCTGTTGTACCTGAGCTCTTTACCTGTAGAAAAAAGTAGACCATTGCTAACCTCTCTGTAAAGTGCACTTCTTGACCAAAACTGACCAGAACCAAATGCCTTTTTCTCCTCTGCTACACAGACACTTTTCAGGGGAAGCTTGGGAGACTGTTGATCTCCATGGAAAGGTGAAGGCAGTTTATGGGATTACCAGGGAAGAGGAGGAATGGTTGTGATAGGCTGTGATGGTCCTGTCTTTTGCAGTGAGATCTTGGCATAGGAAATCAAAACCACAAAGAAATCAGCTGCTGGATATTCTGAAATGTTCTATTTGGCTTACAGATCATTCAAGTGTATTTATAAATTTAATGACGAAAAAAATGTTAAGGTACAAATTAAAGACTAAATCAGAGCCAGTAAAAGACGGTACAAATGTGTTTTTTTCTGTGCAATGTTGGCCACTAGATGCCTAAGACTCAGTGAAACATAATTACCAGTTACATAATCTATATTTTTCACTGTGTATTATAATTATGTGTGTATATATATATATATATATATATATTTGCCCAACCAGTTCCGAGCCGTCCCACAAAATTATTTTTGGTACCAGATGACTGTTAAGAAGCCACAGTAGTTTCCCGTTATTAATTTCACTTGCTGCCCTTTGTACATTTCCTGCAAAAAAATCTTCCTTGCAATCGCCACCAAATGAGAACCTTTGTTAATCCATAAAGTTCCTTTTATCCAGTTTGCTGAGAAAGTGGCCTTTTCTTTCTTATTCAGTTTTTTTTTTGGTTCAGGCAGGAATGTTTCAGCTGTAACCATGTACAGGGTGCTGTGCTGGCCCAGCCTGCCGTAATAGGAGATAAGAGTGTGATTTATAAAATAAGATTCCTGTCCCATTTCGAAGGCTGGAATTCAACAGGATGCCAGGCAAACTGAAGTCCCAGAAGAGCCATATTTTTGCAGTGGGATTTTGAATAGTTCCTTTATACAAACCTCATTAATATTTTAGTACAGTCGCACCTATATTCGTTCATTGAACTTCCTGTCGAAATCCAAACAGATCTGAGAGACAGAAAGACTTTTGAAAATTCCCATATTTACTTCCCCAGAACAGCATGCCTGTTTAGAGAGAGTTTGCACTTGAGCCATGAATGCGAGTCCGTGCCACACTTCACAGAAACATCCATCAAAAGGCTTCATTTAAATGGAGATGAAAGCTGGGCCTTTTAACTCCTTCCTCTCTCAGTGTTGTTTACCTTCTCAACTGTTTGTTTTTCAAAAAGCAAATATCTGAAGAGGTTATGCTCGCAAAGAAGGGTAGTTCTCTCAGAGCAATATGGCAGAAGTTTGAAGTTCTTATGAAAAACTTGCATTCTTCATTTGCTAAGTGAAAAGAGAAATATCTCTACGGTATGCACAATTTCCTCAATGTATATTTATATATATATATATATATACATTGCACAAGAAAACACAATTTCTGTGTCAATGTGGAAAATGTAGAATTTATCATTTTATATATAATATAATATGATACAATATAACACCACTGTACGTAATACAAAGAGACTATAGAATTGATAGATTATAAAGTTCACAAAATTCCTAGCCTCACTGCAAGTTCTCTGTCACTTATTATGATGGCTGCTTTTTTTGCTGCTCATTATGTTAAAAAATAGGCCGCACTGAAGCAGATTGGAATGAATACGCTAAAATGTCATGTCATGAATCAAGAACTGATGAATAAAGCATATTGAGTGGGCTCTTTTCTGTAAAATACCAGGCAGCAGGCGGAAAGTCAAGAGCCATTGTGTGTGGCCAGAGTACTGGAAAGTCTTCTGCAGATCATTCCGGAACATCCCCAGCTTGGAAATGGTGTGTGTGTATGTGTGTGTGTGTGTGTATGTGTGTGTGTGTGTGTGTGTGTGGTGGTGGTGGTGGTGGGGGGGCAGGCTCCAGTATCCGCGTGAGTGCATTTGCACGACTCCGCTCTCAACCATTTGTAAAATACGTGCAAAATTTGCACAGAAGCATTTCTTTCAGCCAATGAACAAAAAGCGAAAGCAAACAGACAGAGGAAGGTGACTGCAGCCCCATGGGAAATTTATTTGAAGATGTGAAAATACTTCAAAGGTGCCGAGAGGTCCACGCCCGACTTGGAGCTCTGAATCTCAGGCAGGTCTCGAGTCAAATTGACGAAACGCAGGATCAAATTTGATGCTTGAAGAAGCCAACCATCAAAAAAAGAGAAGGAAAACAGAGGAAAACCCCAGTGCGTTTGCAATTTGAACGCACGGCGTCCAGCTTTCCTTTTCTCCCCCTGAAGACATCTAAGAAAGTAGAGTTCTGTTCTTTGTGTCGTGTGATTCCAGCCTTGAGGTTTGGATCTGGAGTGAATGGACAGTTTGTGCCGGTGGACACTTGCGGAAGAGAGTCCTGTGGGTAGACGAACGTCAGAACCTGGCCACTTTTCACAAACCTTTGGCAGCGGAATAAATCACCCCTTTATCCCTCCCGCTCTAGGAGCAGCTGCGTTCGGCCCAGGGACGCTTGACAAAATCTCACCATGCCGATATATCTCACAGACATACAGCGCTCCTCTCATCCCCACCCAAGCCAACCGTGGACCTCGCCCAGAGGATGCCCCTACTCAAGGGCTATCTTTAGCAGCTGGGGCTTGGCCGCGCGGGGGCTGCTCTGCTTGTTCAAGCGCAGAGCGTTTTACGCCTGATAGAGGCCACCCTCGGCGTCGGACGACACGTGCGCTGTGGCGGCGGCGGGGCCCTCTGACCTCACAGCCTGTCCTACAGAGCCACCTGAAACACTCAATAATCAAGAATAAATTTAACCCTTGTGTGGTGTTCGGGTCTGTGGGACCCGTATTCAATGTTTACTAAAAGAAAAATGATACAATTCATCATTTTTTCAACCTGAGACTCATTGGCCTTTATCACAAAAAACAAATATCACTTTTATTGATAAATGTGATCTAGCAGAGGTAAATGGTCAATATTAACCATATATGCTGTCTATATTGCTTGTAATTGAGATAAAGTCAATATCTGTGAAGCATTTTTACGCAAATTGCTATGGCTTTATTGTTTTAAAAACCAAATAATGTTGTGGGTCCACCAGACCCGCGAACACTGGGTGAGTAACAAAAACATGAACACCACACAAGGGTTAAATTCACTACGCTGTGTGGAACATACGAGGGAACACAATTTCTTTTTACCAGACCTGGAAGCTGTTTGGAGAGTGCATTTCAGGGATTTCATTCATGCATCAATTGACAGCGAATACATACACATCCACGCACATGTTGTATATACGTATCTGTTATACATGTGTATGAATATATTGTACAGTATATGCAGTATGTATGAACATGTAAAAATGTTCTCATTTGAGACCCTGTGTAAATTTACAACGGTAAAAATTTGAATCAGATATGCATTGCACCTGAACAAATGAAAATAACTAATCACTTTTTATTTTTCCAGAAACTTATATACAATTAAATAACCCACAGTGTACTTGAAAGTTCAAGTTCCTCTATTTTGAGAACAATGCTCTTGCATTAAAGACGAGTCTGTTTGACGAAGCAAGGTTCATTCTGGGACATGGAAGGATATTTCAACCAGGACAGAGATACACACTGGTCACATACACACAGACATCTCATACACCAGAGGAACAATTCTCCTCATAACAGCAGGAGATATCACTCTCCACTTCAAAAAATGTAATTGAAAACATCCCATTCTTACCCCTCTGCCAAACATTTGCTTTTGTTTTCGACATTGTTCAGTTGTTGGCAAAAATGCAATAAGTCAGCATGTTTCAGGCGACCTATTTAGAGTTGACAGCCCTTACTTTGGCATTTTACATTAAGCAACTGGGTCTTTCATCAGAACTTCAAATGAGAAATTATTGAAATGACAAGAAAGAAATGAGGATGCTGATGACATAAGCATCATAATTATGTTTCTCAATGACATTGTATCTGTACAGTATCTTTCTTCCTTCACATCTCTGCACTCCTTATGTTCCTGACTGTCCCCCAAGAATGAATTGCAAAACAAAAACTATATAACGTACAACTGCCAGTTTGACTTATGACTTTTCTATTTTGGAAGCCAACGGAAGAGCATTGGACAAAAATCTGAGAGAGACTTTTCCCTTTGTAGTGTGTGTACTGTTTATCTGAAGCAACACAATCCGGTGCAGGGTTTTGTGTTCAGCTGACTGAGCTGGGGAGGGTTGTCTTATGGATACACAAATCCATAAAAGAGAATCATGCTATAATTAATGCTATAGAGCAAAGCATTCAGGCGGCTGTCATAACTTTGGAAACATCTTTTTCCTCTGCATTTCTTGTTCGGCAGCCGATTTGATTTGGCTCCATCTGGCCCAGTTCCATTGGGCCAGGGATGAAATACTGTCACTGAGCAGTAATGCAGCTATCAACCTATTTTTCTCATTAGTCCTTTTTTACTGAGAGTAAAAAATTGGGTTGTGTCTGTACATAATAATTGCGATGTGGAATATCAAGAACAGCAGTAAATCTAGAGCCTCCCTCGAAAGCACCAAAGCATTTTTCCCTTAACTGTGTATCTTATGGATTATATGAATTGTGTTTTTCATTTTTTTACTGTGGTATAATTACTTTCTATCGAATTTCTATAAACCAAACACACAACACTCAAACCCCTGAAGGGATAAATGAGAGTGTTTGAGAGTGAAAGTTTATCTTGTCTTAACCACCTTATCTGGACAGTAGTAGGACGGAATGCTTCAGTGATTACATTCACATAGCGTGCTTACGCTCACACATACATTTCATACATAGATCTCGATCACAAGAAAGCCCCGATAAAACAAAATATTTCACCTCCTATTGTGGGACATCAAATTACATGGAACCACATATGTATTCACAGAGACAGTGATCTGTGTCTCAGGCAGTATAAGGGCCTTCTCTGTTCATCAATGGCTGCTCATCCCTGACCTCAGCTCTGTTCTCCATGCTACTGATGACCAACTGCCACATGACAGATTCCCTTTGGAGTATATGTCTGCCATGCGGTCATGAAGAATGGCCAAAGTAGTGCAATTTTACATGACATTTTACATTATCTATCAGATGTTCCCATCTCTCATGACTTACACTGTTTAAGTGCATACGACAGGAATGTAAGAGCAACAGCTACACCTACATAAAAGGATATTAACCCTCTTAAAACCAGCATTCGTGCGATAAGTGCAAGAATAGTCTACACTACACACTAATATACAGTGCACTCCAAAATGTTTGGACAGTGACACAATTTTTGTTGTTTTGGCTCTGTACTCCAGCACATTGGATTTGAAATGGAACAGTGACTATGAGGTTAAAGTGCAGACTTTCACCTTTAATTTGAGGGTTTTTACATCCGTATCGGGTGAACCGTATAGCCTGTGGCCATGTTCCGGTTGTTTTTAAGACTGCCTGTGTTACCCCACTCCTTAAGAAACCTAGCCTGGACCCCTCTGATGTCAGGAACTATCGTCCTGTATCTTTCTTGCCCTTCCAGTCCAAAACGAGCTGTCCTTAACTAACTATCGGTTTTTCTCCACCAGAACAACCTGCTCGACCCTCATCAGTCCGGCTTTAGAACTGAGCATTCAACTGAAACTGCTCTCCTGGCTGTGACAGAGGCATTCACCACTGCTAGAGCCTCCTCCCTCTCCTCTGTCCTGATTCTCCTTGTCTGCAGCGTTCGCCACGGTCAACCATGAACTTCTGATCTCCACACTCGCTGAGATGGGCATTTCTGGGACTGCCCTCTCTTGGTTTGCATCCGATCTCACAGATAGATCCTACCAAGTCTCCTGGTTCTGTCTCTGCACCTCATCCCCTTTTTACAGGAGTCCCGCAGGGATCTCTACTGGGTCCCCTGCTGTTCTCCATTTACACTAAGTCTCTTGGTTCAGTTATTATTTCACCTGGCTTCTCATACCATAGTTATTCTGATGACACTTAACTCCTCCTCTCTTTCCCTCCCTCTACCACACAGGTTAAGGAGAGGATATCTGCTTGCCTGGCTGACATCTCTGTGTGGATGGCTAGCCATCACTTAAAGCTCAACCTTGACAAGACGGAGCTGCTCTTCATGGCATACAAGACCGCCCCACTAAAAGACCTCTCCATCGACCAGCTGGATTTCAAGGAGCACATCAGGGCAACAGCACGGTCCTGCAGGTTCCTCCTGTACGACATCAGGAGAATTTGAGAATTCCGTACCTGACCACCTACTCCACCCAGCTTCTCGTCCAGACCATGGTCACCTCACGGACAACTGCAACTCCCTTCTCACAAGCCTACCAGCTTGCGCCATTCTGCCTCTACAACTGGTCCAGAATGCGGCTGCTCGACTTGTCTTCAACCACCCAAAGTTCTCGCATGACACCCCCCTGCTGAGGTCACTCCACTGGCTGCCGGTCACGGCCAGGTTCAAAGTTCTGACCCTGGCCTACAATGCAGCCAAAAGGGCAGGCCCCTCCTACCTGCAACACTACACTCCAGCTCAACCACTTGCCATGCACTACAACTAGAATAGTGCCTTATCTGTTTGAGCCTCCCAACAGCCCCAATTTATACTTTTTAAACCAACGAGCAAGTAAAATGTTGTCTTCCAAATGCAATCCATTATCTTGGTCCACTGTGGCCTGTCTGATTGCAGAGAAACCACAACCACAAGCTATGCCCTGTCATTTGTGCTTCCACTTGATTTAGACCCATGGGCTTGCGCAATTTCAAAATTCATTTTTAACTCAGCTGTGCTTCGTGGATGGCAGGGAAAATGGAGAAATGAGAGGACATGATGGATGACATTAGGAAGGATTATAGGATCTATACGAGCACAGCCACAACCAAATGTATATCTCAGTGCCAAGTTGTTATAAATAATATTGCACTGATGCTAAGCCTTTATATTGACCTGTGAGGCAAAGTGCCAAGTACTGTACATAACCTCAAACCAGGTCCCCGTTCTGGCTTCTCTTTACTATGCCAAGTATCTGGCAGCCAGGGTGTAAATGTTTTTTATGTGGGAGATGCCTTTTTCTCCACAGACTATATAAAATCTGAGAAGTGGGGCCCCGCACCAGCTTGATAGAGCTAATAACAGAGGGTCATAACTGTCTCCCACATGCTTTCTGTGACATGGTAGTTGGGATGATCTTTCATGTGACAGTAGGTCTATGCACCCTTATGGAAAAAAATATACTGCAGTAAATAAAAGAATTTAAAATAATAATAAATTATCGTCACAATATATTTAAAATATACTGCAGTATATTACATTTCCATAAGGGCAGTGCTGTTCATAGGGCATAACGTACTGTATATGGAGTTCAGATAGACAGAAAATAAATAAATATTTATGATTAAATAAATACACTGCCTGGCCAAAAAAAAAGTCGCACACTCTAATATTTCGTTGGACCGCTTTCAGCTTTGATTACGGCGTACATTCGTCGTGACATTGTTTCGACAACCTTATGCAACGTCACAACATTTATTTCCATCCAGAGTTGCAGAAATTTTTGGCCGAGATCTTGTATTGACAACGGGAGAGTCAAACCACTCCGTAAAGTCTTCTCCAGCACATCACAAAGACTTTCAATGGGGTTATGGTCAGGACTCTGGTGGCTAATTCATGTGTGAAAATGATTCCTCATGATCACTGAACCACACTTTCACAATTTGAGCCTGATGAATCTTGGCATTGTCGTCCTGGAATATGCCCATTGATGGGATAACCTGGTCATTCAGTACATTCAGGTACTCAGCTGACTTCATTTTATTGCTGCATAACGTTGCTGAGCCTAGACTTGACCAATTGAAGCAAACCCAGATCATAACACTGCCTCCAGAGGTTTGTATAGTGAGCACTATGCATGACGGGTGCAACGGCAACTTTTTATTTGGCCAGGCAGTGTATATATAAATAAATGTTTTACATTGAACATAAACAGCCTGGTACTGCCATAGACTCGTGTAATGTCTGATTTGAACCGGCCAGACAAAAACAACTCACTTGCAAAGTGGGCGAGTGTCGGGCGAACTGGAAAGGATGAAACAGAGCCTCTGCTGTTGAGTCTGAGCTCAGCTGAACCCGGCTTCAGCAAATGCAAACACAGGGCGTTTAGGGTACACCCTTCCGCCATTTCATCCGCCCCCCTCATGCCTTGTTCTTCCTGATGAAGAAATGCATTTCATTAGAGCTGACGGACAGGTCTGGTCCGATGCCTGTGCAGTGGCCTGTATAACCACAGTTCCAGCCTCTAGATTCAGGCCGCAGATGTGTCCTGTCAACTCTGGGATGTTAATGGCGTCTTTCTTGGAAACAAAAAAAAAAGTTTTTGGCTTCAGCTTCAGTTTAGATGACTTAAGACAAATTACGGCTGAGATTTCATTGATGTGAAATCACTGTTGATATAATAGATGTGAAAGGTAGCACTTTTTTCAGAGACATACTATATGAATTAGCCAGATACATTCAACATATTTGATAGCTATTTTTTAGCATAAGTTCTTTTTCCACATCACATGTACAGGTAAATGTGACAACTGGATGGATTCAAATTGGCTAATAAGTCAAATACAGTATCTATTTAGCATACTGTAACTGAATCTATCAAAATCCAAAAAGTCACAATATAAATGAAGGTAAATGAGAATGTAGCTGCCAGTAAGATGACATGAGAGATGGAGAGATAGGATCAATGTCTCTTTCTTTGACAGGGACACTTGAAAAGCAACCACCATGGTATTCCAGGGTGAGGCTTGTCATTGTCTTCCTGTCCCTTTAATTACAATATAGCAAAAACAGTTCAGACTTCCTTCTGCGTACGCCACTACAGTCGGCTCCCTGTAATTGTATATCAGATAACTACACTTTATTGCACGGCCCTCAGTTATTATGGCAGCAGTGTAGTATAATGGTTAAGGAACTGGGCTTGTAACCGAAAGGTTGCAGGTTCGATTCCCAGGTACGACACTGCCGTTGTACCCTTGAGTAAGGTACTTAACCTGAATCGCTTCAGTATATATCCAGCTGTATAAATGGATAATATGTAAAAAATGCTAAAAAGTTGTGTAAGTCGCTCTGGATAAGAGCGTCTGCTAAATACCTGTAATGTAATGTAATGTAATTATCCTGTTTTAACTGACGTACTACCCGATACATGCACTCGTCATGACAGTCCCAAACACATAACGAAATCTGGACTTGACAAAGGTAATACCCAATGATCTCCAAATAACCGATCTGCCATTGCTTTCCTGGAATACCCCCTGGATCTTTGACTGCCATTGCTGGCATTGCTCGTCATTGACAAAATAAGCAGGTCCGGGTTTGACACACAAACTTGACTGTTCAGCGTGGTTTACCTTGTGGTATAGCACATGCCCAGAGACACTGAAACCACACAAGGTTGAGGGTCATACTGCAGAAGTGGAAAACGCTGAATACTCTGGGTTGAAACACAGTTTTGATTCAGAGACTGAACCTTGCCTGCGCAGACATGAGAAACTGTGAATCACCGAGATGTCTGGTTTTACAACCCCCCCCCCCCCCCCCCCTGCAATCACATACATCTTCTTCCTGGTGTTGTGTGACAATATTTGCTCTTTTAACAAACACACACATTTTATAGCATAGTTCAATTTTGTTTGTTAGGTTTTTAGGTTAGGTTTTCACCAGATTACATGTGTTTGTGTTATACAATGATGTGATTATCTCTGAGAAATTAACTAACCTCTCTGTGATTTCCATTCCAATTAACATTTTGAAGTTTAATAAATTTTTTAATTTTCATTTCTTGTGATGTTGATAATAATTCCATTTATTGGTATGGATAACTCTTAAAAAAATACACACACCCACACACAAAAATACTAGGTCTTTTCATGAGTAAGAGTTCCTATTTGCAGAGTTGGATACCCACAACAGCGCTTTGTGTGTCAATGCAATGACTAAGGTACCCAAAGAGAAAAACAGACTTCAGCTGTTAGATCAGGGCTGTACAGACCTGGTCCGTGTGGGCTACATGCAGGGTTCTCTCAGCAGGCTTTTCTTCCCACCAGAGAGATGGAAAAAAGGTTTTATTTAACCTTTATTTAACCAGGCAGGTCACTTAAGAACAAATTCTTATTTACAAGGACGCCCTTACTGGACAAAATCTTACTGGATTGTGGCCCTGCAAGACCAGGGCTGAGCAGCCCTCATAGAGATTCAGCAGGGACGTGCAGGTTGCTGTGAGTACCTTGATCAGGAATTTCACTGTATGAGTTCTTTGGATACAGTATGAAACAGAGCATTAAAATGAGTCAAATAAGGGCCTCGCGGTGGTACAGCGGTAAAAGCGCCAACCTTCAGTCGGTGCAGCTGTACTCCGAAGATCAGGGTTTGCGCCCCAGTCCCGCGAGATCCGAGCCGGTGCCCTGTGTGGGCGGCAATTGGCAGCTGCTCCCGGGTGGGGGGAGGGGCTCATAGAGAATCGCTGCGCATATAGCGGCCCTGGGCGAGTTGGAATCACGGTCAGGCTTGGAGGAGTCGCGCCCAGAATAAGGACGTGGCGCCCTCCGTCCACCACCGGCTGACGGGCTTGTGCAGCGGTGATTCTCTAGCGGTTGCTACACGTGGGGAATTGAATTAGAATAGGGGTTCAATTGGCTACCAAATTGGGAGAAAAACAGGAAAAAATTTTAAAAAAGATCAGTCAAATAATTTCCTAAGTAATAAACTTTTGTATGATGGAATGTCCCGGCTGTACATAGCTTTTTTTTGGGACACTGCCAGTTGCCAGTGGGACTCTGTGTCTCTGCAGGATGCATGGTGCATGCTGCACTGGTTATATAAACTGCAGTGCATAATTATTAATCCCTAATGTATGATTCAAATCTTTTCAAGAACGCAGACATGGAGTCATTCTGCTCAATCAAGACACTCCAGTGATGGTAGGGGGCTCTTTTAACATGATGAAACAATTCAAGCTATGATGTGATCTTGCCATTGGCACACTGTGTGTTGTAGATTTCCCCACAGATATAACTGTTCATATATGCAGACACAGCAATTTAAGGTACAAAGGTTAAATTGAGCCACAACTCACTTTGTACTATGCCCGTTTTGCAATCATAAAAATTGAAATATGTAATATTCTCATAAAACACGATAAACACTATTCCTGAGTGGTTCAGTAACACAGGTAGGGTAAGTTCCCCTATGGAAAAAGAATATGCTGCAGTATATTGTAAATATATCAAAATTATCTTCACAATATATTTAAAATATACTGCAGTATATTACATTTCCATAAGGGTTCAAGCCTGCAAGGGTTCCTTGTGCTACCACTACATTAGTTCCTCCTAACACCACAACATGCTGCCACAGGCTACCATTTTCACCAGTGAGATAAGCGTCTCCTCCTGTTGGTGCTAGCTCTTTCTTATAATGCAGTACTCTAGCCTGTAGGCTAGCATGTTAAATAACCACTGTCCCTCAGATCTGTACAACAGGAGTGTTACGTTTCTGCCAAAATGCTTCTGGGATACAAGTGCTAGTGGCAAAAGGGTTACTCTGGAGGTACAACTGTTGATTTCAAATAGAGAAAAAAAGAAACTAAAAACTATGAAAAATAGATTTTAAGTATAAAGTTAAATGTACATAATTTCACAATTAAACACATTCATGCACAGGAAGTGTCATTAATCTTGTTGCTACCATTATTGCTAATAGAAGCTGTTGGTTCATAATCCAAACAAACTATATTTAAACATGTACCATATCACCCAAGTGCTGGTATCTGCCTCTGAAAATGAATACTTTTTTAACAGCTACAATTGCGTCAACAGCTCTCATTAACTTCAATAATGTCAGTTTAGCATAAATATTATTCGGATGAAAGTGGGCAGATTGAATTTAGATTACACACACAGAAAAGGCCAAACACAACTACACATTTCAGTATCTCAGAGTTGTTCATAGCAAAACATGCTAAAATAAGCTAATTTGTTGTTTTTAAGTGTAATGGGTTTGACAGATCTGACCTTGGAACAGAAATCAGGCTTAACCCAGTCATACAATGAACAAAGCTGTCTCTGGACAGAAAATGTGGTCCAGCTTTTAATGCCAAATGCCTACTTGGCAGCTCATCCAACTACCCAAAATGAGCAAGCCAATAAGCTTAAAAAAATTATTAAAAAATAATTTATCTGTATACTGTGGATCTGGTAAACAATTTTTATATTAGTAAACTCAGTGGCTCTTTCTTGCATTCAGAAAGAGCTTTTTTCAGAGAAATTGCTTGCTTTCCCACTGGATATAATATGACTTTCAATAGCATAAAGATCAGTGAAAAGAAGAGGAACTGATTAAGACAGAAACCCTAGATCAACACAGCTTATTTTTTCATATTCACAGGAGCAGTGCTGTGAAATTTAAAATTAGGTTGCCAGGTTGTGATTGCCAGAAGCTGTCCTCCCTACACAGACAAGGTTCACATAGAACAGTACAGGTAATGAAAACCCCCAAAAGAAGTGATATGAGGTAATAAAAATAGCAAGACATTTACTGTGTTTCTTTAGTTCAGGTAAAAAAAAAAAATACCCCTGTGAGTACAGACTGGAGTCACATGTTCAAGCCTCAGTTATGCAATTGTGTGACTGTTACTGGTGACCTGAACAGAAGAATACAACTGGTCTAATCCCATTATTCCTTGCACTAATTCCTCCCAAAGATTTGCCAGGACAAGCACAAGGTGGTAGAGGGAAATGCCTGTCACTTGCAACATCAGCAGACTGTAGTGAGGAGAGGGGTACTCTATTTAACAGACTTATGAATCCATGTGGAGATGATATGCCTTTTCTTGCCATAGCATACTATTGGCCTCATCCAATTCAAGGATATGAATATTCATCTAATGGGAATTTTAGCAACGATATCTAGTTATGCAGTTACAGTAAGGCAGAAGGGAGATGGTTATGTTCCATTTATTTTGTGTGCAAAACTTTGTAGCACATGCAAAACTAATAATACAGCCAATGATTGATGCAAAGAAAATCCTATGACCAATCATTGGTCATTGGTTTTACGTGTGCTAAAAGGTTTTCTACACGCTAAAGGTCTTAGTAAATCAGACCCTAATACCTTTGAGTATTTTCTGTCAGAGAGTATGTCATAGTATCCCATCTCATCATTGAAAGTCATTCAACAAATTTGAAAACATTAATTTCAAGCCAAGATTTTAGCTTTGTACTGACTGACTATGGAAAATGTTTCTTAAGGTGGTCTGACTTAAGGAAAACCAAGTTTATTTTCTGATTTGAAAGGCTGCCTATCCTCCTTTGATTTATTAATCTAACTGTAGATTAACACATGTTGGCAGTGTAGCCTAATGGTTAGAGAATTGGCCTTGTAAAGCCCAACCCTGAGGTTGTAGGTTCGATTCCCAGGTGGGGCACAGCTGTTGTACCCTTGAGCAAGGTACTTAACCTCAATTACTTCAATAAATATCAAGCTGTATAAATGGATAGCATGTAAAAACATAAAATGTACAGCAAGTTTCTCTAGATAAGATCATCTGCCAAATAACTCAGCACAATGTAACTCTCAGCTATTTCTTTGAAGAGCCATTTTCCTCCTGGAATATGGGTGGTTCTGTCCAGTTGAGGGGATATTTATCTTCCCAGGCTTATAAGGAAGAGCTAACAATCTGAAAGGTTTTGTGTGCTTTTTTAGTATAGTATTGGACCCACCTAGTGTATTAACATATTAGCAGTTACATCGTTTCATGTTTATTTATACTATTAAACTGAATAAAATGATGTCATTACTATGGAATGCATGCTGTGTGTCTGTTTTGTATTTAAAGTTAGTTGACTGCTTTGACATCTTACTTACATTATGGTTTCCTGGTAACAGATGACATAGCCATGTTAATTTTACTGCTGACAAAAAAAGTTGTACCGTCTTGCAATCCAGCAAAACCAAATTTACAGTCATACCATACTGTTAATACTTTTTTCATCGCTTGTGCGAACACAGCATTGGACCAGTAACTATTGTTACAAGTTTGACGGAACTCCTAAAACGTTAGTTAGCACGGCCCAAACGATTCAAACAGCCCTCAAGCCGAAGACTGCAAGCAGTAGTTCATCACCCCAGTCTAGTGTTGACCAGACGGCACAGTAATCTATGTTGCGGGCCAAATAAAACGAGTCTAAACGCTCAGGAGACAGTGCCGAGCCACACCCAGCATTCTGTGCATTCCTGCTGGCCATTGACCAGAGTTTCTCCTTGCAGCTGGCCTCTGTTCTGACCAAAGCATTCTGCCCTCAGGCTGAAAGGATGCAGCTTTTTGCAAGCCTTAATAAAAGCTGTATCGTTACCTGTGAATGGACTAGCATCACTTCCCTAATCCCTACTGGACTGGCACTGGCACATGCATGTCTTAGCCTCTGTCATGGGACAGGGAGACACTGAGGCTTTATGGTTCCCCAAAGTTAGGGTTAAGGTCTAAGGTATCTGGAATTTCTGTTGAATTCACCCAGGCTTCATCTAATGCACATACAAACTGCTCCAGCATACAAACTGCTCCAGCTTGCTCGATATTGTCAGACTTAGCCTGAATTATATACTCCAGGGATACTCAAATCCAGGTCCTGCGGGCCACAGTGTCTGTAGTTATTTGCTCCAACCATGCACTACACCAGCTGATTTTATTAATGAGCTTACTTCCTGGACCAATGAGGTAAAATAATTAGTGAAATCAGGTGGTGTAGTGCATGGTTGGAGAAAATACCTGCAGACACTGCGGCCTACAGGGCCTGGAGTTCAGTAGCACTGATATATATCAGCAGGAGCAATTTGTTTAGAGAGTAGGAGGTTTCTGCCGACTTCTCTCTTTTGTAGCTTTCGCCGGCACTCTTGAAATGACACGCAAAACCACAGGGCCATCAGTATGAGCGAATGGGTTTCAGCCATTTCCACTTATATCAACAAGTGGAGGATTGGTACCAAAATTTGAGAAGTAGTGGGAAAAGAAATCCTTGACTATTCTCAGCATTTGGCATTTCGTGGTTATATTCTTCAGGATGGATGTTTACAGATCTCCAACAGTTTTAATCAACGGTATTTTTAAAATGCATTTTGTTTCATCTTCAGTGTGTGAATAACTGGATATATTTGCCAAGGTGCCTATTTGTGTTCATTCTGTAACTTGACACATTTGACACTGTAACCAGATGGTGTCTCTAGCAGTTTAATGTGGCATTGAGGGCTGGGACAGGCTGTAAGAGAGAATAAATCAAGGTTTGTCCTGGTTATAATGGCAGAGCGGAATCATGCTGCATAAATGATAGGGTTGAAATATCAGCACTTGATCTGAGATATCATGTACTTTAATTAGCTCAAAATAGAACATCACAAAGAGAAGTATGTGGGGACGTACAATTAAAAAGACATAACTGGAAGGCTGCATTTTTGCACTACAGTGTATACATTTTTCTCATTCATTCTAAACTGATCTTAATTACATATTTGATACTTTCCAAAATTGAGTGTTACCTAAAATTGAATATGTTTAGTTAAAAATGTTCCTAGTGTGATGTTACAAGCACTACATACTTCACAATGGATGAGAGATGCTCTTCTTGATTACCTCATGCTTGAGTCAAGAAGATTTGCTGCTAATGAGTCTTACCTCAAGTTAGTTGAGACTTAACATTAACAATGCCATTGCAAACTTTAGCTGGAAATTGCTAATATGTCCTTCCATTAGTATATGATCATGGTTTTTTTTTTGTCACCTTTGAAATATAAAGGTATTCTGCTTTAATCTCATTTACCTGACCCAGGTTGAATCTGCATTGCTGTTAAACTTCCCTGCGAATACCTTGAAGATGGGGAGGGCCCTATCGTCTCTGGCGGGGCAGTTGAAAGAGCTCGGTAACAGAACTCCATTCAGAGAAGATTAAGATCGCATTTTAGGGGAAGACAATGGGATCACTGATCTGAGTGCAGGAGAAACAGAGAAGATTGAAAGTCTTACTTCAGACTCTGAGAAACACTCCCGTCGGCGGACTATAATGGCGTGCCTTGTTTTGAAACTCCCTGACGACGAAAAAAGAACTTTTCAGAAGGAACCAATTCGTTTTTCAGGAAAGGTGTATCCATTTTCCAACATAAACCACACATTTGGTGGTAATGATCCTTCAAGCTACTTATGTATTTTAAGAAACGGCTTCAATTTGTTAATGCATTAGTCATTATTGCATGTTTTCTGATGTCTATGAATGAAAAGTAAAAAAGGGAAAGGTGAGCAAATTAATATGTTTACAGATGGATAAAAATATAAATAAAAAATAAATAAATCTTTGTTGCTAATGAAAATAACACTAAGTTTTCTAAATAATTTTCCATTTAAAAAAAAACTCTGGAGACCAAGTGCTAATGAGCCACATACTTGGTTCACCAACAATGGAATGCAAACCCTCGCAGATATGTTTATAAATGACGCTTTATTACGTGACTGTTTCTGTACTGTTGTAATGGCGTGTATCCGGCCTTCAACTCTGATGAGGTCCTTATCAGGCACCAAAGAATAGAAATCAGCCTAGAGACTACTGGAGGTAATGTGCAGGGATTTATTTCAATGGCTGGCCATAGAAGGAGGGTACAGCTGTGAAAAGGTTTGATCAGAGACACTACTGGTTTTCAGCCAAAAGAAATAAATACAGTTGAAGTCGGAAGTTTAAATACACTTAGGTTGAAGTCATTAAAACTTATTTTTAACCACTCCACAGATTTCATGATAGCAAACTATAGTGTTGGCAAGTCAGTTAGGACATCTACTTTGTGCATGACACAAGTAATTTTTCCAACAATTGTTTACAGACAGATTATTTCACTTTTAATTCACTATATCACAATTCCAGAAGTTTACATACACTAAGTTGACTGTGCCTTTAAATTTTTAAAAAACATTTTTGGTCGCATATCCTTTTCATGCCATGACTTCCTGATGTCTGTGACCCAACAAGATCAAAAGACTCTAGATATCTTATTTTCTGGTACTCTTACAAGCGATACTATAAGGTCTCTGCATTTGAATGGATCTCTATAGGAATTGGGGGGTGGGACTAGATTTAGCTGTAAATTATGCTGGAGCAGTATGGAATATATGATTGGTAAAATAGCTGTAAGTCATCAAGGATCTGAGGTATCAAACGAGCCTCAAACCATCACTCTGCTGCCAGATATACAGTAGATATGGATGGATCACTTTAAGGGTCGTTTCTCCTGACACATTTTCCCATTAAACTATGGAAAAATAAGTCAGGAGAAGAAACCCTTTAAGTTATCCATCAATATCTACTGTATGTCTGGCAGCAGAGTGGTGGTTCAAGGTTTGTTTGATACCTCAGACCCTTGATGACTTAGAACCATTTAGCCAACCATGTGTTCCATACTGTTCCAGTGTAATTTACAGCTAAATCTAGTCCCACCCCCCAATTCCCATAGAGATCCATTCAAATGCAGAGACGTTATAGTATTGCTTGTAAGAGTACCAGAAAATAAGATATCTAGAGTCTTTTGATGTTGTTGGGTCACAGACATCAGGAAGTCATGGCATGCAAAGGATATGCAACCAAAATTTAAAAAACATAATTTAAAGGCACAGTCACCCACTGGAATTGTGATATAGTGAATTAAAAATGAAATAATCTGTCTGTAAACAATTGTTGGAAAAATTACTTGTGGCATGCACAAAGTAGATGTCCTAACTAACTTGCCAACACTATAGTTTGCTAACTATATGGAGTGGTTAAAAATTAGTTTTAATGACTTCAACCTAAGTGTATGTAAACTTCCGACTTCAACTGTATTTATTTGTAGTTGCCATTGTAGTGCCTGATTTGTACGGATAATATCATTTTATATGGCCAATACTCTTTCAGAAAAGAGAATGAGGAAATTCCCTTCACCTGTTTGTAATCAGACATACAGTAGTGCATATTCAACTTGGCAGTTCATTGCAAAATGTTTTCTTTTATGGACTTTTGTTATGTTCTCACGTTTCAAGAGGTGTTGAACTTCGTAGGAATCGTGATTAGAACTTAAGTTTACAAGTAGAGATTGTGGATGAAATTTTCTTGCAATTCCATAGACAATGTATTTTAAGAAGTTAAAATAATGCTGCAGAGATAAAGAGAGCCACTTGTAGTGCTTGGAAACCTGGAAGCTTCTTGACTATCATGGAAAGCAACAATGTTTCATGCAGTGAGAATCAGATGTTAGTATGGAAACCACATGATATATCGCAAGTGTTTAGCGTTAAGAGTGAAGAGTTTGGCATTAACGTTTTAATGGATTAATGGACACACCTCCATCTATGACGTACAAAAGACACACAAATCATTATAAAATAGACAAGAACTGAACTAAGCATCAGTTTAATGCTCAGCCGGCACATTATAAATTTTCTCTGATAATACAACCATGGAATTGTCTTAAGGCTCCAGCACAAAGCATAACAAAATCATTTGACAGCGACCTTGCAGTGTCAGCTGAACCTTTGGGGTATAATTCAATCACTGTAGATCTTTTGGTTCAATGACCAGAAAAAAAGAGCTGATGTTCCTTGAGCATAAGTGCACTTCTCTGGGCTTTCCTACTGTTTCACTCAGACATTACAATATTTAAAGTGAGTTTCCTATCCTGACAAGCATTGGCAGAGTGAAGGCCTGTGTTTAAGGTGTTCAGAAACCTGCAGAGCATATCTTGGAGGTTCAGTTGCACATCGTGCACACAGGCAAACCTTTAAAGAAAGCGACTGGTTGAAAACCTCCTGGACTTGAGATGAAACTGTTTCTGATGCAGTTTATCTGTGCTTTGTAATTATGACTTGATTTACCAGTGAAATAGGGGCCATGGAGGCGTCCTCCCCACCCAATACCGTGATTACAGGGCTGTGGTCAGTGCAACGCCCTTCACATGTTTAAAGTTATACCGTTCAATCCAGTCCCAGGACATGCACTGCGCTGTGACCCGAGAAGCATAAATCTCACCAAAGTTAGAGGGATGACACCTTAAAGTGCACAAAACCACTCACTTCTCTCTCCCACAAAACCACTGAACCATCCTGAATTCTGTCAATAATGTGCTGTTGTATCTTCCATCATTAGCATTAAAGATTATTTCAATAAACTTGTCTTAAGTCTGACATTAGGTTCAAATCTCACCGATTAGGACAGGAGGAGTAAGCCTGTTCACCAAATTCAAACTGGAAAATCGATATTGCTAACACGTTATGTACATTGAGACGTTCACATCACTGGATAAGTCATTGACTAATATAAAATTGAATAGTCAATAAGGAAAGAAAAGTTATAGTGGATATATAACATAAATCTCTTGTGATTGAAGTCTAGGCCTGTCCAAGTAGTAAGAGAAAAGGAGAAAAGGAAAGATTCCTTTCATGTAAGCGTACAGAGCATGCTATCAATGCCAAGTCTGGTGTAACAGTAAACCCCTGAGTAACAATTTACACCCAGTCTACCTTTGTTAGTTATCATATTACAGTATATTTGCTTGTTTGTTTTCTTTATTTAAAATAGTAACTAAATAATTGTTACATCTGTTATATTAATTGATTTGTCATTGACATTTTTGTGAGAAAAGGAAATGAAATGGGAGCTCTTTTTGTTAGCTTTGACAGTGTTCGATTGTTGCTATCTTCCGCATTGTAACTGCAACTGCTGTTGGTATGAATATATTAGGACGCTTTTGTATGACATATTAATGCTTTGAATATATCTGAACCCGGTAGTTGCAAGCGTTGTGTGAAAGATGATACATCGTGGTAAGAACAGGGTGGTTATTGAGATCCAGTACAGAACAGCGGTGTTTATGGGGTCCTGAACCCTGCAAGCTGTTCTGAATCACAGCGTCTGGAGCTGCAGAGGTCCCTGTGTACCCTGGTGATGACTGCTCTCAAAAAACACTTCCGTCACGACATGGCCTCCCGCCCGCAGAGAGCCCCTCTTGAGGTGTCCTCTCAGTCACACTGAGAAAATTAAATAATGATGGGTTCCAGGAAGTAAAACAATACGGACTAAATCATTTCACTGGCCACAGAGGAAGATAATCAGTAAAGCTTGTCCTGAATAGAGAACAATAATCCCGGAAAAATGTTGAGTTTGTCCAATATTTGAACACTTGAAAAGACATTGCATGTTTTTAGGGTGGCTGGTTGTTCTGGGTAATCAATGCTTGATTTTTATCACAAAAGATGATGGTAGATCGATTGGAGCAAGTCATGTAAATCACATATGCCGTAGATTGTTTACTTCTGTAGAAGTGTGCTGATGCGCTGGGGTGCGATTTTCCTTCGGAATAGCAACTCAAAATATAATTGCAAGCAGCAGCTATTCTGACAGGAAGGAACTAGAAAGGCATCAGACAGGACATCATAAACTGTCCTAATAGCAGCAACGGACTCAGAGACCATTGAGACGATAGTGACGCATCATAAGGATTGGGCCACACTGTACAGTATGTGAGCGAACCCCTGGCAAATGACAGAGAAAAGCTTCCCTTTTAAGCACCTACTTGGTCACTGAAGCCCTTTCTTTTACGTAACTGTATGTTTGCCCCCACCCACACATTATTGTATGTTTTCCTTTGCCCACACATAATGCTTCTGTATGTCAAACAATCTTTGTCACGTGGCAGTTGACAGTCTCAAACCACACTATACTTTAAAAAAAACTTGTTTAACTTATTTCTGAGGATGTTTGCCTTGGGTTTTATTTTATATTCTATGCATGTTTTTATTGGCAGCCGGTCATTAGAAATATATCAATTACTTTGGAGGAGCAGACGGTGGAGAGAAGTATTGCTGGAGGGTTTTTTTTCGGTACCCCTGTGGGGAATTGCTGACATGCCAGTGTGATTATCTCATTACAAAACTAAACCAATTAATACAATTGCTGATAGCCTTATTCATATACCTGCAGCTGTCCATGCATAGTAAAAAAATTCTCACTCCACACCACTTTGTTTTGACAGGTGTCTCTTTTTGTATAGTCTGTATAGCCATGTAGATTTGATATCAGATATTCCCTTTTTCACTATCTGTAAAGTATCAGGGAATTGGCATTTCTTTCCTCTGGCCTGTGTTCTAGGTAATGCTTTTAAAAAAAGGTTCACTGACTTCTAAACAATAACAAGTAAAGACCTCAATTCATAAAAGGTTATTCCATTGTAAATGCATGCATCTCGGTACGCATTATTTCTTTACCAGAGCAGCATTAACATGAAATGGCTGGACTTTCTAAGTTATCACAAACGGAAATCCAACAGACAAGTAATAAACAATTGCTACGGTAAACACCTGCATTTTCTAAAAGAAACCTGGTCTTTTTTGTGGTTGCAAGGTCCTCGGGGGGGGATCTTTTAGAATTCCATTAGCAGTGAATGGGGTTACTGGCTGAACGATAATGGCAGATAACAGCTTGCCAGTCAGGATGTGACACATGGAAGGAATTCCGTTTCAGGAAACGTTGCCTAATTATATCAAATTGCCCCCCCCCCCCCCTTTTTTTTTTTGAGAAAGGCAGGAGACGTTTATCCAAAGATACGACTAGATTCTATGAATTCCCAGGATCTCTTGAACAGACACACAGTGACAGAGCTTTACGTGGTCGCCCTGCAGAATGTGCGTTCAGAACCGATTGTGCATCACTGCGATATTCCCATAGCAGAATTCTCCCCTCAAGACTGAAGCGGCAGAGAATGGCCACATTGTGTTTCAGGAAGCCGGAGAAAAGGGCCTACTGCCGCCAGTATATTTGATTGGCCGGAGGGCCGGATTCACATATGCCTGGCTTTGCAGAAACTTTTAATAAGTCCTGGGTATGCACCTCTAAGAATGGCGACTTTGTGCGCACACCTCACTGCCACTCTGTCAAATCCTCTACATTTCCCTCTGTAACTGAATAGGCAGCATCTTGAGAGTGTTATAGCCCCCCTCTCAAAGTGCTTCATTAGCAGCAGATCTGAGTTCAGAGGCAGACCACCTCCTGAAGCATAGGGGCACTTGATCCGTTCAAAGTGCATCTGTGAATGCTGGCTGTGAATGTCTCCCGCTGACCAATTATCCCACATTATTTTGTTTTCATTTGAAAATAGATATTTCTCTCAATCATTTCCTTTGATAAATGTTATGCCATTTTGCCTCTTGACATAGAGTTGCTACTATGTTGATCACTGGCAAACTGAGCACAAAATTCCCTTGATGGGGAAGGCACCCTTGAAAATCTAATTTCTCCATGAGGATCTTTTTTTCCAAAATGATCACAAAGAAATGCACAACCATGTCAAGATTATCCTTAAGGAGTTTGATCCTGACAAACTTTAAATGTTCCAAAAAATCATCCCAACGGTCCAGCACCCTGTGTAGGCCTTGTTGATGGACCAGCTGGATCAACAGCGTTGGATCCTGAACTGTACGTCAGTGAGGGAGTCCAGTGCCACTGAGGACACAGAACCCATAGGTTACTTTATTACACCACAGGTAAATATTTGAGAAGGCTTTCCTCTCAGAGTTTCAGTGCTCAGGTAAGTAAATTAACTGATAGCAGGGCTACTGGGGATCTCATCTGTTCCCATCCCGGAGCCTGTGGCAGCCGTTGCCAAGTCACCCCTGGTAGAAGGCCAAAGAAAACCAGGCACCGTGTGAAGTGGGTTTGGAAAGAGGGCTTATCCTGCCAGTGAAATGCTCAACCTCTGCGGAACCCTGTGTGCAAAACGTGGCCCTGGGCCCCTGCTTCTTCACCTTTAAACATGGGTCGTTTTAATCTGGATCTTATTCACTACTTGTAATCAAAAGCAAGCACAGTACGAAAATGTTGATTTCAACTGATGGACATATTGCCGTAACCAAAACTGTGAATTTTGTTGAATGGACGTTTAGGTTTTATGGCGAAGCGTATATTTATCTAGCGCAGAAAAAACTAATTTCCATGCAGCATTCCAAAACAATAAATTTTATTTCACCACAGTCTATCAAAGAGCCTTTAAAGCCTCTGAGTACACAAAAAGCCAAATCTATAAATGTCTAACCAAAAAAAAACAAACAGCAGGTACTGTTTAATCTGGATCGCAATAAGTTTTTATTGCCATGGTTACTAAACAGTGGCAGTTCCTCAAATTAAATATTCCTGGGATTATTAAAAAATCTGGAACAACATGTAGACAAGAACGAATGGATTTAGTCATGAGGTCCACCCTCGTGCGCAAGAGAGGCTTGGGAGGGAAGCCACATGACCACTTCAGCATCAGCAGATCAAGTCCAACTTTGTGGGCTTTTCTCGGGAAACTAGCACTCACACTCATGTTTCCCACAATACACCCAGCAAGATTAAACAGCCTACCACCTCGCATAACTCTCATGGTCTGGTTGCTGATTTGCACAAAGGTACACAAATCTGAACCACCCAGTAGGAGGCAGGGACCTACAAGCGTGTTGTCAGAAGCCGATGCAAACAGCCTCAAATATTTTTCCAATGTTTTCCTGTGCAGATCCCGGGTTTACTCTGAACTCCCACCTTGGTTTCCCGAGTGCACAGTTGCAGCCATTTGACTGGAGTTATTCATTTGGAGCTCGGAACCACCCACGGGCAGTTTACAGAATCTTCTACCCTACGTTTAACGAGACCAGAGGGGGATGTTCTCTCCATTTTGCTTCATTGCTTGGAAATGCTCAGCTTCTTGACAGGCACTTTGAGGTGGGTCTGTTTAGGCCCCACTCTGCGGCAATGGTAGATTGTAAACGTACCTCATCTGTACGTGGCAGGGAAGGGAGGCGGCTTCGAGGGATGCCGCTACTAATCAGCCTGAAAAGACGCGCCTGCCAGAAATTAGAGAGCGGGACCAGCAAGAATAGATCCTACTAAGAGCAGGGCTGTAACTCAATGTGGTGCATAGTGCTCACAAACAGCTGTTTTGTCATGACTTTCCCCAATCTTTTCAAGTCTGTGAAAAAACTAAGTAAGAGAATGGCTCCATGGTACCCAGACACCAAAACAACTATGAATAACTCGTTATGAGCCGTTACCTTAGCTATTTTACTGCATGCACAGCAAATACTCTGTGCACCAGAAATAAAAACACAGCTTTGAAATAAGAATTATGATATCCATGTCTCTTAGGTTTAAGTCTTTATGAGGGGTAGATGTCCCACTGGAAAATACAGAAATGTGTTTATATAGTGTAACATGGGTATTTTCTGTAGTATACATGTGCGACATACTTTCAATGTGCAGGTGCAAAACATGTGCATGGCTGTCTGCAAATCTCATATGATACAAGAACAATCTCTAGTAAAATTTCATACAACATGCAACTGAGAAACCTGTGTTCTACACTGCTAGATGTATAGTAAACTACATCCTGTAATATTAGCATTCAACAATTTATGCTTAATTCAAATAACAATTTTTAACTTTTTCCACAAACAGTATAACATGTATTTTTGTGTTATTCATAATGTATTCATAATGTATATGATTGCTTGAGCCCATCGTCCTCTGCCCCATTTTTATGTTTTCATGTTAACTTAACTAGAACTGTCAATTTATGTCTGGACTTAAAGCTATGATAGGCTATGGATAGTCTTCACTGTATATGGTTCTACAATGGCTTGTTTTTAACATTTAAGTTACTGCTTTTCACTTCTTTCTCTGTACAACATAATGCTGGCTTTGTGGTTTGGTAGATAAATTGACTTGTTTCAGATTATGCACGACTTCAGTTTAAAATGTTTTGATTGAAAATATATGTCTCGCTGATATATATTAATATGAATAAAATCACATTGAGAACTTTGGGTCGTCTCTAAGTTTAAAATGAGTAATGGAATTTAAAAGGAAACACATCCGTTTAATGTCATTAGACAAGATAGTGGTGCAAAATAGAGGGACAATGAAGTTGTCAGGGATGTGAACGAGGAGGTATGGTAGGCAGTGAATTGCTGGGATGATTGGTTATGAGCCAAAACGTATCAACATGCATAGCTATGTGCAGTAAGTAACCATTGCTGATGCAGAAAGAAGAGCGGAAAGACTGACTTTACCAATGCCCTGTTCAATTGCCAAGAGGGACCAAACTACAACTATGACAAAAATGTTGGCAGCCAGGCAAAATAAATGATATTATTTCTAATATTTGTCTAGCAATTCTTGGCCTGAAGAGCTTTTTTACTAAACGTGTTAGAGAGATAGAACGTCTGGAAGGAAAATAAATATACAAAGCACAAAAAACAACTGTTTCTACTATCAGAAAGTGATGAGAAAAGACTTATATACAATAGAGAACTAATGGACCATTGTTTTCAATTAAACCCATTATCTATTAAATACAATTTACGGGCTAGCTAAATATTCAGTTACTCAGATAACTGGACCTATAACAGGGCCTTTCATTTCTTAGAGGGGAGGGGTGGGATCCATCACATGGAAAGATCACAGACTGCCATCACTGCAACAACTTGTTTTGAGTGATGTCCTGGTCAAGTCTGAAAAATCTACTCATGAGGCTTGATGTATGTGCCATGCATGTAACAGCAGACCTGAGCATGAACAAAAAACCTTGTCATATTTTTTAAACTCTAGTATTAAATATGGTGTTGACCATCACTCAAACACCCACTACAGTGGGGATATTGCTGAAGCTATAGCTCTGGCAGTCTACTGCTGCCATCTAGGGATAGAAGGATGAAAATGGACAACATGGTCTATAAGCATCCTATTCAAGATAACTTTAAAGAAAACTACCTTTTCAGTATTTACATTTGGTATGTTCATTATCTGTTAAAGTACTCACACGCACGTTTGAGCAAAAGTCCTGTTGGTCTCTCCTCCTCGAGGTAATGACGCAAAAACCAGATGTTACTACAACCCTTTAAGCCAACGATACAATTATTTTGTGGAAAACCAAAAATCTTTTTTTTTTGGCATATTGTGAATGGTGACCATTTTATTCTTCCAAAATGTCATGAAATTAACAATTATTCCTCATAAAAATGTATTTATCCTTTATTCAACCAGGAAGCCAAGTCACTTTTCCAGGTGACACCTGATCAAGATGTTAGGATTAACATACAAGTTTCAGAACAATGTAGCCTAAATTAAAATGGGAAACAAATAACGATCCCATAAATGAAAGGAACAATAAAACAGGCTTGCATGTGTAAAAAACAGACTAGCCAATAGGTAGCCTAATAAAACTAAGTGTAGGCCACATTGCCTGTCAGCTTGTCAGTCATTACTCTGCTTCAGAAGACATATCAAATATTAAACATTGATTTTGATTTTTTATGAAAATGAGAAGTAAATGACCGATGCAGCTGTACTTTGATGACAAAGTAGGCTATATAGTAGCTAAATAATATGTGCAGTCAATGGAGTTTTTCTCATTATATGGGTTGTGAACTCCGTACTTCCACAGAGAATTTAGGTGAGCACAAAGTAAAGGATTCAACGATAGTTTAACTTCAAAAATGATGGTATAATCACTGAAAATAACCCCGATAGACTGTCATCGTATTTTATTTGCTTTGGGTGCACTGTGGAGTGTTTAAGTGCATTTGGTAGTGGATGCTACTAGTTACCTTAGAGTTGCGCTAGCATTAGCAATGTGTGTATGTCCAAAAGAAGGGACAGCATGGAATTATCTGAAAATGGTTTCCATCAATCAACTACATCATGGGTAAGTCGTAATTGAGACATTATGTCCAAAATTCCGAACTACCCCTTTAATATCAATGGCAGCGTGCAAAAACAAGTCGCTTAAAACACTATTTTTCCAGCTGCAAGACCTCTAGGCTTGACTGTCCACGTGTATACAGACTTGTGCAGTGTGCAGTGCTCAATTCCCTTTACAGGCTGTGACCGGATATGATCCCTTCACCCCTTTGAGGGCGCATATTTGAGTTAACTTCGTCAAAAAGCTTTTGAGTGGGAGATTTTTTCTCACAAATGGGGGCACTTAAAATCCCAGGATTAAACCCTTATTTCTGGGGTTTTGTTGAGGGGATTCAGGAGCACACTCATCCAACAATTTCAGGAGGTAAACCGGAAGTAAAAAAATACAACTTGTAGAAACAAGCTTAAGTACAAGACATAGGCCGAGACGGAATATGATCCCTTCTCCCCTTTGAGGGCGTATATTTGAGTCAACTTCGTCAAAACGTTTTTGAGTGGGTGACTTTTTCTCACTTAAAATCCCAGGATGAAACCCTTATTTCCGGGGTTTTGTTGAGAAGATTCAGGAGCACACTCATCTGACAATTTCAGGAAGTAAACCCGGAAGTACTACAAAATTGTAGTACAAGAGTGGGACATATTAGAAAACTACTCTCTTTTCTTTAATTTTTTTATTCTATCTGCATTCATACTCTACACTTTGTAACCATAGTCATATGTAAACTGATTCATATTCTCAATAAAAAAAATATTACAAACTACTTCCTCACTAGTTTGGAAAGAGTTTTGCAGGATTTCTTTTGCACACTGCTTGCAAAGTGAGGGGAGAGGGCAGACGGGTCTGAATGGACTGGGGGCAGGGAACAGGGATCAGCCACGGTCTGTCTGTCAGCGACATCGAGATATAAGAACTGGAGACAGCTTCCACTTACCGGTTCCATGGATTCCTGCGAGAACTGCTCATTGGCGCATGAAGCCAATTAATGGAGACGCCATGTTAGACTATGGGGCGTTTAGGAACCAGAGCATGCGCACTGGGTACTTAACGTGGCTTTTGGAACCAGAGGAGCATGCGCACTCGGTACCTAAACATGCGGTACCTAAAACTTCTTCTGTGGAGCTCATAAAAAAATCGGTCCCTACAGAGTAATTAGTTCGGTGTGAAGAAATTTTTGAATTTAAAAGAGCTGTCAAAATTAGTATAATTTGGCCTGGGTAATTTTCGTAGTTTTTAATGGACTTCAATGGGGAAGTTAGCTTTTTGGCACCAGAGGCTGCAATACCTCCGGTGACCACTGGAGTTTGCGAGCTTCAAGGAGAATTTCAATCCCTGTCCCCTCTTACTATTACTCTGGAGATCTCGCGGTGCTTTACGAGACCTAAACATTGGGAAACATGGCTGCCTCCATTGGAAGCCTACTTTCAGAGATTTCAGATTTTGAAGACCCTATTGAAGAACTACAGAATTTGAAAACGGCCGTTTTAGCAATACCTTTGAATTTACTGGGTGAGACTGTGTCTGGGCTGCGACTGGAAGGCCTTTTTTCGCTTTTAAATACCAATGACAGGTTCGTATGTTTCATGTGAGATAATATTAGTGCTGAGTCAAGCAAGTCCAGCTAGCTAACGTTAATCTAGTTTTCTCTGATTTTTCTAAATGCTGTTAGTTAAGGTTAGCTAGTTAAAACAAGGTGTTTGTTGGTGGAAAACCATAACGTTAGTGTTAACCGTCCGCGTTAACAACTTTTCGTAGATGTTTTCAAGTTTAGCAGACTCCCCGTGGCTGAATAAATAAGATGCGTTAAGCTAAATTTAGCATTGTCATGGAAATGTGGTTCCAACTTCCAGCGCAGGGTTTGTGTAAAGAAAGCTTGCTAACGACGCTGAAGCTGCCAATATATCTGGCTGGTACAGTTGCAGTACCTTGCATAGCTATGATGGCTGAAGTAAAGCCTAGCTAATTAAGACAACTAGATTCCTCATGCGTGCGATGTTTAACAACAGCATGCCAAGTAGCTAGCTAGATTAACATTCAACAAACATTAGTTGGCAATCTTAGCAACCTACATACGTTCCTGTAATTTTCATGTCGGCAATATAATGATGTAATTTACACAGGGAGCAAACTGAGCTATGCGTGGTTATTCTGGGTCGCATTCTCCAAGCGCTCGACCCGCTCTACCTGGCCCAGAACTGCAGGACTGAACTTCGGGGAGGAATCAATCATTCTGACGACTCGGTCAGAACCTTGGCAATGTCACAAGTGAGTATTCCTGTATCTTGGATTTGTTTACCAGCTAACCCTGCAAGATAAACATGTCACAACAATTTACACTCGTTACTGTCGATTACAATTACCCTGCATTGCACTAGATATATAGGGCGGCACGGTGGTGCAGTGGTTAGTACTGTCGCCTCGTATGAATGTCAGGTTAGGTAAACTCCTTGCACCAATGCACTGGCCTCAGAACTGGAGTTGGTCCCCGGGCGCTGCACTGTGACTGCCCACTGCTCCGAAGCAGTCAGGATGGGTCAAATGCAGAACGACAAATTACCCCACGGGGTCAATAAAGTATAACTTAAACTTGCTGTTCTCCTTTTTCTAGATTGGGAGGATTGTCGAACATCCCGAAGCTGTCACAGAAATCCTGAACAATCCAAACCTGTTGAAGGACGTCATTCACTGCATAGGACTGGAGAAAATGTCTGTTGCTAAAGAGGTAAAGTTTCAGTCCTCTTTTATATTTGCAGCAGCAACCATTGCCTGGTAACTATGGATGCTGATTGTTCTTTTTTTTTCTTACACTTTTCACAGGCGATTGGAGCACTCTCCAAATTGGCTCATACCAAAGCAGGGCTAGATGCATTATTCCAGAGTAACCTACTGAAGGACCTGAAAGATGTTATGGCCACAGATGATGTTATCCGATATAGAGTGTATGAGGTATGTTCTCTGAATGTTATAATATAAGATTACACTTAGTCAATAAACTCTTTTTGTTATTTGTTATACTGCTGCAACAAAATAAAACGCTGTAGACGTGATCAGATAACATGTTATGACCCTTGAAAGGAAAGTGGAATCTTGAATGGCCTGCTGGCCATACTGATTTATTTCATGTCACACGTAGGAAGTTAAAAGTCTTTGTCTGTCTCTTTCCCTGTTGGGCAGCTGGTGGTAGACGTATCCTCCGTTTCACCCGTCTCCCTGGGTTATTGTGCCAACAGCGGGTTCATTTCCCAGCTTCTAGGGGAGTTGACTGGTGATGACGTACTGGTTAGGTAACTGCTGCGCAGCTCGGTCATTTAACACACACAAAGTCTGTATCACTGTGTAGTTCTTCAAATAGAAAGGTTGATAATTTCTCTCTACTGGATGGAGAAATGGAGGCTGTTCCCTGCGTAAATGCAAACACATATAACATTGGTACCTGTATAATATTTGGTAGCTGTGTGTGAAATCCCATTTTTCACTTTTTTTGGTCTTGCGAGCAGATCTGTTCTTCCTGGTAGAATATATTTGATACTCATTTTGATGTTCATAATTTTTCTGCCAATTGTGGGTGATTTTGATTCTTCTATGCCTCTTTCAGAGCCACGGCGATTGCGACGGTGACCACTCTTGCACGCAGCCAGCATGGGAGGCTGTACCTGGCCCAGCAAGGCATCATGGATAAAATCTCTAACATGATCATCGGGGCGGAGTCAGATCCCTTCTCCAGCTTTTACCTGCCTGGTGAGGCACCTTATAGAGTATAGAGTAAATCATCATTCATGACTGGACAGTGGAGTAGAGCCTCCAGGGAAAGTTGGTCATTGCTAAACCCTGGTGCGGTTAACTGTCACTTCCCGTAATGATGTGAAATTCCAGGTCTCGATATTACTGCCTATTTGTGTGACTGGGAGTTTCTATTGGTTGTATGCAATAAAAATGTGTTCATTTTTCTTTGCAGTTTTTGCTACCATTAAGCTTAACTCACCCATATGTCTGCAAAGCATTGCATGTGAACATAGAAACTATTCTACCATACATGCAAGAGGAGAAAGTGGTATTGGGATATGAATAAAAGGTACCAACTGTGCAAAAAGTTCCCCCCTCCATCTGTTAGTTTTTGGTTAGGATGCCACGGCTTATCACTGATTGTATCTCTATTTTTCTGTGTCATCCTCTTGGATTCTGGTTATTATGGCTTCAAGTGTCTCTCTCTCTCTCTCTCTCTCTAGGACTAGTGAAGTTCTTTGGGAACCTGGCTATCATGGACAGCCCTCAGCAGATTTGTGAGAGCTACCCTGCCTTCCTGCAGAAGGTGTTTGAGATGGCCATGGACCAGGACCCAGTGATGACGGGCGTGGCTCTGGACACACTGGGAGTGCTGGGTTCTACAGTGGAGGGAAAACAAGTCCTGCAGAAGACAGGTGGGATGCCATGTGCTGTGACGTTGACTGCATCTAATGCATCTGTGATGTTGACTGCATGTAATGCGTCTGGCAAGAGGCTTGAGGGAAAGTATTTTGTGAGCATAAATTGGAACAAAAGTGAAATGGAGTTGGAGTTCATGTTGGATTATTGTGCTGACTGTGTGTGTAGTGGTGGCATTTAACATTTATTGGCTAAAGGGTTGGCCTGCATGTTTCTGAGTCTTCAAGGTGCAAGGCAAACTTACTCTCACAAATAATGCGGCATCAAACCTAACTGAAAATTATCGTATCTATTTTCTGGAAATGGTTATTAGCACCCTTTTCTTAAGGGGATTGGCTGGTTATATACTGTGCCCTCCACAATTATTGGCCCCCCTGGTAACGATGAGTAAAAAGGGTTATAAAAAAATTCACCATTTGGTGAATTAGCTTAATCTCACACTGAAAAAAAATGAGAAAAATCCAACCTTTAATTGAAGTAAATTTATTCTGAGAAAAAAAAATCAAGAAATAATTATTTTTAACAAAACCACGTGTGCCACAATTATTGGCACCCCTGCATTTAATACTTTGCCAATAAACAGCACTAAGACTTCTCCCGTAACATCTAATAAGGTTGGAGAATACAGAGCAAGGAATCTGAGACCATTCCTCTTTACAGAATCTCTCCAGATCATCCAGAGTCTTAGGACCTCTCTTGTGCACTCTCCTCTTCAGCTCAGCCCACAGGTTTTCAATGGGGTTTAGGTCAGGGGACTGAGATGGCCATGGCAGAAGCTTGATTTTGTGTTCAGTTAACCATCTTTGTGTTGATTTGGACGTATGTTTTGGATCATTGTCCTGCTGGAAGATCCAACGACAATTTTGCCTCTCTTACCATCCTCCTCACTGTGCGTGGGGGCAAAATAAACTTGGGTCTTCTTCCAGGCAAGTTTGTAACAGTTCCAGTTGCTTTGAAGTATTGCCCTAACGGTAGATATGGGCATTTTCAGATGAGTAGCTATTTATTCATAGCCATTCCCTGACTTATGAAGCTCAACACACTTTTCCCTCATTTGATTTATGTGTTCTCTTATCTTTCCCAAGTTGACGTATGAATATGGGAATATGGCCTCTGTCACCTCATATTTATACCCCAGTGAAACAGGAAGTTATGGATTACTGCTTGAAAGTTCCTAAACACTCTGATCAACTTTAGTAAAATATACAGTTGAAGTCGGAAGTTTACATACACTTAGGTTGAAGTCATTAAAACTCATTTTTAACCACTCCACAGATTTCATGTTTGCAAACTATAGTGTTGGCAAGTCAGTTAGGACATCTACTTTGTGCATGACACAAGTAATTTTTCCAACAATTGTTTACAGACAGATTATTTCAATTTTAATTCACTATATCACAATTCCTGTGGGTCAGAAGTTTACATACACTACGTTGACTGTGCCTTTAAATTTTTAATATTTGGTCACATATCCTTTGCATGCCATGACTTCCTGATGTCTGTGACCCAACAACATCAAAAGACTCTTGATATCTTATTTTCTGGAACTCTTACAAGCGATACTATAACGTCTGTGAATTTTAATGGATCTCTATGAGTCTTTAGATGTTGTTGGGTCACAGACATCAGGAAGTCATGGCATGCAAAGGATATGCGACCAAATATTAAAAATTTAAAGGCACAGTCAACTTAGTGTATGTAAACTTCTGACCCACTGGAATTGTGATATAGTGAATTAAAAGTGAAATAATCTGTCTGTAAACAATTGTTGGAAAAATTACTTGTGTCATGCACAAAGTAGATGTCCTATCTGACTTGCCAACACTATAGTCTGCTAACATGAAATCTGTGGAATGGTTAAAAATTTGTTTTAATGACTTCAACCTAAGTGTATGTAAACCTCTGTCTTCAACTGTAAATCGAAAAAATGCTTCAGTTACCTTTTGTTCATAAGAATTTCTAGGGGTGCCAATAATTGTGGCACACGTGGTTTTGTTAAAAAATAATAATTTCTTGATGAGGGAAATTTCTTTTTTTCAGAATAACAATATTTTTTTTCTCATTTTTTCAGTGTGAGATTAAGCTAATTCACCGAAAGGTGAATTTTTTATAACCTTTTTTACTCATCTTTACCAGGGGTGGTACTGCATGTGCTGAACCAGTGATAAAATGAAATTGCACCTCACCCTTTTATCTCCTTAAGATTGGTTTTGGCTGTGCACTACAGAAAAATAGAATACATGGAAATTTATTTACACATAAATATGTCACACCTAAATACCCTTTGATGAAATAATTTTGGAAGTCATTGGAACCCCATAGGCATCATTTTATGTAAGAGCTTAAAATCCACTCCAATCTTTTTATCAAGTCATATTTTCACTGTGATTATTGCAGCAGCCTTTTGCTGTCTGTCTGTAAAGTGTAAATGTACAAATAGCGCCGTTCAGGTCATGAACATTGCTCAAGGGAACAGCAGTACCCTACCTAGGTGTTGAACTTATAATGGTCTGGTACCAAGCTAAGGGCACTAAAGGTTCATTTAGATCATTGACAAACTTAAAACTGACATTGTTCAACCAGCTGTTTCCACCTATGGCTCCGGTGTTGTCACGTCCTTGACACCCATGCATGTGTTGCCTGAAATATGGTAACGGCACTGACAGGCCCCTATGACCCTGCGGCTGCTTGGTCTTGTCTGCAGGTGAGAAGTTCCAGAGGGTGTTGAAGAGGATGAGCCAGCTGGCCAGGAATGCAACAACAGAGATGAGGGTCCGCTGTCTGGAGGCCATTAACCTGCTCCTCACTCTCCCGGTGAGTTGCCGATGCGTTCAGGATATTGTCTCGCAGTGTGAAATTAACGCCAGCCACCAGCCAAATGCTGGTAAGATTTAGATTGTGGCTGGTAAAATGTTTACTCTAGCAGCCAGTTTGGCAGGTAATCAGGTTGTGTTCTATTGTAAAAGGTAATGTGGCAGTGGCTGGTAAAATTCTGAAAATGACTGGTGATTTTTAGAATCCACAAGCCACTCTGGCCAGTCGGTGAAAAAGTTAATTTCATACCGTGCTGTCAGGCATAATTGCCTGAAGAGGCTGGAAGTGCTGGAGGTGGGCTCAGTTTGCCTTGACAGATATAAAGCTTTGTAGCAGAACATGTAAGGTTATAAGACTACAAGCTTTGCCAATAGCCTTTTAGAAGGACAGTGGCCAAGCGAATGGATAACGCGATGTAATGTAGCAAGGTGTAATTACCGCCTTTACTTTAATATTCAGTTTCTGTAGAATATTCATCGTGGTCCACGGATTAATGAGTGGTCTGTGAAAGACTCACTTTACTAATGTGTTCGTATTCGTGTGATTTACAGAGCCCTGTAATAGCCCAGTGCATTTTGACAAATGCGCTCCTCACTTTATAATTATTAGTGATCGGTTTCTTTGATCACACTGACAGCGCTGAAGCATTTAACCCTCCCGTGGGGACTGTCGGGTGTAATCCCCTGAAATTAATGACATTTGCAACTTGGGCGAATACTCTCATCTAGGCCAATTCAAACGGCTTGTTTTTAGACACATTCCAGTTATACGGACAAATATTTTAAATCATTTTAGCTTGAGTACCCTGCTGAAGGTTTCCGTGGCAATAGCCCTCCTAGGAACGGAGCCTTGCATCCTTTGCTGTGGTATTCTTTCTTCTCAGGTTAGAGGATGTCAATAATGATACTGCATTCAATTCAATAAAAAACAATTTAATCAAGAATATGCACAATGCACTTAGAGCGCTGTACTATGAGCTGAAGCCCTCTGTTAACTATATGCCGTATCGCAATAAAAGCTGACGCACAAAGTTCAGAAAGTCAGCATTTTATCACGATGTATTTTGGCACGGGGAAGAAAGTATAGTTACTTGTCCGATGCCACGCGAGGTTTCCGTTTACACTGTCGCCGGAGTCCACCCACCGAGGAGCCCAGGCCTCTTATACACCACCTCTGAATGAATGCGGCATGGAAATCCAGAGGCAAACGCATGTTAAACGTGAGATATTTCTCCTTTCACACAAAAGCATGGTGGGACACTGAATCTGGATGTCGCAACTAAGGTAATGTATAGTGATGTCGTTGGTCTCTGTCTAAAAAGGGTGGAGTGTGGAAAATCGTTGTTTCCGAACGCCCGCGGTGACTGGTACGTGTGCGTTTTTGCAGGCGGCACAGCAGACGGAGGACCTCCTAGGTCTGACAGAGTGCTGGTTTAAGGCCCTTTCCAGCCAGGCCATGGATATGTTCCGTGGCTTCAGCACGCAGCCCTTCCCCGAGCTCCACTGTGGAGCCCTGCGCATCTTCACCGTGAGTGCTTTAGGGTCTGTCCCCATGGGGAAAAGATCATTACAACAAGTACCTCCATTACATACCTGACATGCAGTACAAGTATTGCTTTTCTGTTGTATAGAGACCCTCATTCCCGGCACATTCTTAGAATGTAACTTAAGTTTTGTCAATAGCTGTCATTTCTTTATACATTTCTTCATGAGACATCAAGTAATTTTTTTTTTCTGAACGGGAACAGAAAAAAACATAGTTATTCCATCTCAAAAAATGCATCGTCTCGGTGACTAAAGCTTTTATGTGGAGTTAAAGTTGCTGCAATGGTCTTATTTTCCCCCCTTAAAGGCCATCGCTTGCCAACCCTGGGGTCAGAAGCTGATGGTAGACACCCCTGGCTTCGTGGAGTTCATTGTTGACCGCTCGACAGGACAGAGCAAAGAGTCGAAAGACGCCAAGTTCGCACTTGTGAAAGCCTTGGTGAACTCCACGTCCACAGCAGAGATCTTCGGGAACCAGCATTACTTGAGCCTGCGGGTTTACGTGCGTGAGGGGCCGTACTACGTGACCGCTGTGTCCGCGGTCATGGTGGAAGGTGCTGAGTGACATCACAAAGGGTGTGCTGTTGCCGTTGTTACAGCATTTGTCACTCACAGGAAGGCTCTTATTCATTTATTTTTCATCTCAACTTGATCAACGTTTAATGCACTAATGTTTTTGTATTTGGTATATATGCGCTTATTAAAGAGGAACCTGGCTGAGTATAAACACATGCTGATTTGTTTTATAAAATTTGTTTAACGTTTGCTGTGATGATTGATGCCTCTTTCGCTGACTCTTTGAACAGTTAACGTATTCCCCCGAAACATATGCAGCTCCAGAAAATACAACTTTGATATGGCCAGGGTCACCAAGAAGGGAAATGTTAACGTTGAAAATATTGCCACGTATTTTTAAAGGTGGTGTGAACTGACGTTTTAGAGCTCGTGTTATTCACTTGAGGATGATGTGCGCTTTAACGTCTGCTAGCCCGGTTTCATTACGTGTCGATGCTGAAATGTGGCTGTGTGCTCTGGCGTCCTTGTGTGCCGAAGTCTGAATAGATCAACCCCGGGCGCCTATGAAGGTAGATGTGTGAAAAATGACACGATGGAATGTGGTGCTTCGCGGGAAGAGCTTGATTTGTGGTTTGGGCCTCGTCCGGCTCTTGGAATTCGGGCCCCAGAAGGACTGATTTGCCTCAGGTTATGGTTCATCTTCTTTCAGCACAACCTCAGAGGAGCTATTCCTGCTTAGCGGTTCATCAATCAGGGTTGCGTTCCTCAGAGAACGCCATCACCTGGTCATCAACCCGTCCTGCGGGTGAGAATGAGGTCAGAGCCCATCGGTCCCATGCACAACACAGCTAGATAAGTTCGCTCGCACTGCATTCACAAAAGCTCGTAACAGCTGTAGTATAGACAACAGCAAATGCAGAGAATGGCTGTAGTTGGTATGCAAATGAGCAGGAGCCTACATATCTGCTCCAGCATCAGTAGTTCAGTCAGAAAATGCACAAGTGACATAGTAGAACTCCCTGATCAGAACATTATTTTACTCATTAGCAACAGGTTAAGAGACACAAAGTGGCACCCCTGACTGCTCTGTGTAATTAAAGTGTTGCCGATACTAATGAACGTTGACATTGTTCAATCAACAGCAAGCAACACGTTTGCCTGCGTGAAGTTGCGGTTCCATTTCACATGAATAACTGCAGCGAGCACCATAATTCACTGGACAGTGACACCTTTTTTGTTATTTTGATTCTGTACTCTAGCACTTTTGAGTTTGAAAGGATACAATGACAATGAGGTTGAAGTGCAGTAGACTGTCAGCTTGAATTTGAGGGTATTTTCATCCATATCGGGTGAACCGTTTAGAAATTATAGAGCCTATTTTACATATAGAAACCCCACCCCCCTATGTAGAAAAGGTTCTATAATTTCAAAACGGTTCATCAGATAAAATACCCTCAAATTAAAGCTGACAGCCTGCACTTCAACCTCATTGTTGTATCCTTTCAAACTGAAAGTGCTAGAGTACAGAACTGAAATAACAACAAATGTGTCATTGTCCAATGAATTATGGTGCTCACTGTATATCTTCACTCATGGGTGTGTGTGTGGACAGGCATATAAAAGCATCTGGTACTGTTAGCCGCTGCTGTTGTCGAGTCACAAGATACATGTGTGAATGGAACCAGAGAGAACGAAAGTCTGTTCCGTCATCCTGTTGCCATCTGGTGCACGTCCTGGGCCCCGGCTTTCCCCTGACTGTCAGTCTGGTGCTGTTCCTCTGAGCCTTGCAGGCATTGCTCCTGTCATACGGTCAATGCCTGCTCAATAACTGCTTTCTTTTGCAGTGTAGTCTATACTGATATTGCAGAGTTATTACAGACTGTTTTCTCTCTCACTTCAGTCTAATGGAATTCTGAGAGATGACCCACAAACGCTCATCTATTGCTCTGATCTTTTTGTGTCTCGGGAGTCGAATCCGCAAATTGGAGTTATTTACCATATTTAATTGGTTCCGAGTCTATTCATTCCAATTCAATCAAAGTTCCCAGTAACCAATGTGTTTCCGGACGTGTAACGTCCTCTTCTTCTCACACAGAACTTGGCTTCTCTGCTAGCTTACAGTAAGTGCCAGACAGATTAATTAACTTTTTTTTTTTTTTTTTTGCCCCCGGAAGGAGCTGTTTATCCAATCCCAGAGTTAACCTGTTGTAGGGTCCATGTAGGCCTCTGTTATCCCCACCCGTGGCTAGAGTGTGGTATCAGCGTGCCAATTGAGTCCTGTCAGTCTGTGGGTACGACAGTCACTCTCACAGAGTATATTCTATCCCTCACTCACTGGTCTCATCTTTGAGTGGTGCAGCATAAAGTGTGGGGTGCACTGACATGAATACCGTTTATTTATTTTTTTTACTGCAGGATTAGGGACCACTGTTCTTCACAGGTATTAATAAAATCTCAATTATGACGTTGGCCTTTGAAGTCAGTGCTGTGTTTGATGAAGGAAATCATGGAAGTGCCATTCATTGCCTTCGTCCAGTTCCTCAGGCAGGGTCATCTGGTACTTGTTTGAATCATCCGGAAAATTTTTACAGTTGGGTTTAATTATTCAGGAAACTGCAGTAACTGAGTAAAAATGTGTCTTTGATATACTGTACGTGGAAGACATTAACTGACATGGCAGAAATTATAGAATTCAACGTGAAAATCTTACACAGCTACCCTGTACTTTTTACTGTTTACTTCTGAGATCTTTACCTTCGTCATGTGTCGTGTCTTTAGTAGGAAAACAGATATTCCTCATGTATTCTGCATATCTATGAAAACAAGTTCCAACCGCTTCCAGTGCCATGGTTGAAATGTTCATTTGCAACCTTTTCCATCTTAATATTTATACTGAGAGATGGAAGACACTCAGTGAGAGAAAGCACCTAATAGATCTCCATTGTTCCCAGAGAGCCGCAGGGGTCTGCTGGTATTATTTCTGCTTCATCAACTGCTGGATTGATTACTGGAAATTGTTATTTGTACAAGGAGCCAACATTTTGGGTGTCTAACTGAGGTCACTGAGTTGGGATGATTTTGTAGTTTGCTGTAGCAGCTTTTGTTCTTTAAAAAAAAGTGCTCTGTTGGTTTAAATATACACTGCCTGGCCAAAATAAAAGTCGCCGTTGCACCCGTCACGCATAGTGCCCACTGTACAAGCCTCTGGAGGCAGTGTTATGATCTGGGGTTGCTTCAATTGGTCAGGTCTAGGCTCAGCAACGTTATGCAGCAATAAAATTAAGTCAGCTGAGTACCTGTATGTACTGAATGACCAGGTTATCCCTTCAATGGGCATATTCCAGGACGACAATGCCAAGATTCATCGGGCTAAAATTGTGAAAGAGTGGTTCAGGGAGCATGAGGAATCATTTTCACACATGAATTGGCCACCAGAGTCCTGACATTAACCCCATTGAAAGTCTTTGGGATGTGCTGGAGAAGACTTTACGAAGTGATTAGACTCTCCCGTCGTCAATACAAGATCTCGGCCAAAAATGAATGCAACTCTGGATGGAAATAAATGTTGTGACATTGCATAAGGTTGCCGAAACAATGCCATGACAAATGCGCACCGTAATCAAAGCTAAAGGCGGTCCAACAAAATCTTTTTGGCCAGGCAGTGTATAATTAACTCCCTCGGGCAGCACGGTGGTGCAGTGGCAGCAGGAAGGTACTGAGTTTGAGTCCCGGCCGAGGGCCTTCCTGGAGTTTGCATGTTCTCTCCGTGTCCGCGCGGGTTTCCTCCCACAGTCCAAAGACATGCAGGTTAGGCTAATTGGAGACTCTCAACTGCCCATAGGTATGAGTGTGTGAGTGAATGGTGTGTGTGCCCTGCGATGGACTGGCGACCTGTCCAGGGTGTATTCCTGCCTCTAGCCCAATGCATGCTGGGAGAGGCTCCAGCCCCCCTGCGACCCGGATCAGGAATAAGCGGGTTAGATAATGGATGGATGGATTAACTTCCCCTGCTTCTGTGTCTCAATTTGTTTACCCTTCAAAATCCAGAAGATTAATGCAGAGGTCATTTGTGGCATGTGCCACTTCTGCACCAGATAATTTTTTTGCGATTGGTTTTACTAGTATTTATATGTATGTATTTATTGAGCAAATAAATATTGTCTAAAATTCCTGTCCAATTTGAACCTTTAATGTGCCCTTGCAATGTCTCCATAAAACCCTTTCACATGTAGCTTCTTTCAAACCGTGAAAAACCAGTTAAGGTTAGTAATATGCTATATAAGCAACTGAAAATGCTATATTTTCAGGCAAATATTTGAATATGTAGTATAGCTGGCCACAGGATAATTATTACAATAATATCCGCGTTTACATCGTTTGCGTACACAGAGTCTGTTTTTGTGCCTATTACTGTGTGTAAGTCCACATATGTTTCTTCTTTTAAAATGTCAACTTTTATTTACATTTGAAGTGAATTATCACAGGCTTTTACTGCATTGCTGGATTCAGGTGAGTGAAGATTCCATTGCTGGATTCAGGTGAGTGAAGATTCCATTGCTGGAAGCGACCCTTGACTCTTGAGCATATGCCAGTTCACAGGAGGGAGGAGTTCTAATGCACTATTCTTATAGAGGAGGCATGTATTTAATGTTCCTGTATTAAACTGGCAAATCCATTTTGCAGAAGTTTATTTTAACTAAAAATGCTGCATTCACCATAAAGAACTACAAAGGTTTCAAAACCAAATGTGTACCTCCCTTTAAAAAAAAAAAAAACCTCCCCTAAGAAGAGGGCTTTGGGACTCCTCCCCTCCCAATGAGCACCTCCTTGCTAGTTATTTCACTTTTTCACTTTTATTTAGAGAATTCTGGATATCTGCTGTATCCATGCAAGCCAATATCTTTGCTGGCTCCCTACTCTCCATGTGAATCCCACTGCAGTTTACACAGGTTTTGTGTTCCTTCCAGCAACACCTGGTTTATTTAGCAAATTCCACGATAGTCTGACCTTATGCGCTTGTTGTTACTACCACCCTTGCCAAAAATAAATCACACTTCCACGGGGAACACTTTAACTTCACCTGTTTAGTTGAGAACTACTGTCCCTCACAACAATATTTGGCTTCGCGGTTGACAGTGTTACGTCCCTATGCTACCTCGTGAGTGCTCCCCCTTCGAGCCGGGGTCGTAACAACAGTAATTAATTTAATGGAATATTTTGCAATATTGTTTCATTAAAGTTGTAACCACTTTTCTGGTGAAGCCTTGCCGCATGAATATAAATATTTAAAACGCATAAACCGTCCCTTCAACTTGCTGATTGAGAACTGACAGAAAAGACAGGTAGCACCAACCAAGCTGTTAATAACATGGTTTACATATCAGATATGCTTGTTACTAAGCAGACTTAACTCAAGTTACTGTCACCCTGCTGGACAAAGCTCAAAGGGTATAGTTTCAGGTCAGATACAGATTCATTTTTTTCTGCATAATGCATGAAGGTAATGCTTTTGGCAAGTCACCGTGTAGCTGTGAATTGTTCAGCATCCCAGCTTTATTACTTTTTTTCCCCACAGGTATTAAGATATATCCGCAGTTTTTTGGAAAGTCTCATTTAAAAAATGGCAGTCTGTTACGTTGTTTCCCTTATTGTTTTTTATAAGCATATTGCAGTAGGTTAATCTCGTCCACTCATTTTATTCAAACATGACTTTAGAATTCCACTACAGTCCGACGTGGTGTTTTGATATACTGTATCCTATAGGTCTGTGACAAGAGTAAAACAACTGTATTTACAAATACAAATTTCTTGCCACTTTGGATAGTTCAGTCCAACTACTTCAGATGGAAAGCTCTGTTCAGTATTTGCCAGCTTTGACAGTTACTCTTGCGTCATAAAACCTCTACGTATTCTTAATTTCATGTGCCATTTCTGAAAGACTGAGGATCCCACCTGTTCATGCCTTCTATACTATTGTGTTCCTGATGTCAGTGGACTTGTCTGCCCCCTTGTCCCTCTGCACTCGTGGAGTGACTGCCACTGTCAGCGAGGTTGACAGGGTCATTGTGAGCGGCTGCATGCACCCTCAAGCACAGACCACAGAAAATAAATAAATAATGCCGTGTAAGTCCCGCCTGTGGTGTTGAGGCAATATGTTTAGAAAAGCAGTAGAACTTATTAGCTATGACTTATTATTATCATGCCCATATACCAGAATATTTCTATTTCTGGTGGGACACTACTGTTCTAACCTTCACCTGGGTACTCGGACCGCTCCAGTGATGGTGCTGTCATGTCTCTCTTTTCTTCTTTGGGGAAATTGTGCAGCTAAAGGTTTTTCAGTGGGACAACCAGGCTGTTGTTTATTGATATTATTGAAAGATATACAACATGCTTTCGTGAACAGTAAGAAAGGTACATAGGGCCAGCCCCCCGGCCAAATATTTCCCAGCAGACACTGCACAGCTCTCTGTCCATTAATTATTTATAGTGACACAACAGAAAATATCCAGGTAATCGATTTATTTATTCTTATTGAAACATCTCTGCAGCTCTACAGAAATGTATGGGAATGTGCTATGGGGTTTATTTCCAATAGAATGCAAGGCCTGCTGGTTTTGTACACTGACAATATATATTCCCACTGATATACTGTTAACATGCCTGTTGTTATATGTCTGTTTTAAAATACTTTGACTTTTACACATGTTGAATTCACTACCTGCATTTTCTTACATTTTTAAAACAACTATTTGACTGTCAACTATGATTCCATGCAAGAATTGCTCATTTTAGGACAAAAATGCAGCTCAGGAACATGCACTATATCCTTATTTTTTATTTAACTTCATTTTATTGTCGGTGCCATGCCGCTAATTTTAGAAAGCATTTCTTCAAAGCATATACTGGTTATGCATGACTGTTTCAATTTGACTTGTGTTTACTGAGTGGCTCCTGCAGTAACACGATTCTACCACAAGAGGCCAGCAAGGTAATTCCGGTCATCTTAAATCCAGTGTCTGTTACCAGCACCAGTAAAACTAATTCAAAGACTTCATTATACATACATTCCCACAAGGTGTATTATTCAGTCTACATGCTCACCTCCTGTGTTATTCTTTTAAAATAGATTTGTATGTACAGATCAATTAGAATACAAAAATTTAGATTAGATGTACAAAAAATTAGAATATCATGGAAAAAAAAATTTCTTTCCATAATTCCATTCAAAAAGTGAAACTTTCATAGATTATAGATTCATTACACACAAAGTGAAATTTTTCTAGCCTTTATTTGTTTCATTTTTCATAATTTTGGCTTACAGCTGCAGAAAACCCCCAAAACAGTATTTCAAGAAATTAGAATAGTGTGTCGAAAATCAGCATTTACTTCAGTTATTTCAGAGAATGAATGTTTTAGACTGAGTGTCACACTATCATCTAATTTACTCAAAACACCTGCAAAGTTTATCTCAGTTTGGTTCAGTATGGGGAAGACTGCAGACTTGACAATTGGCCAGAAGACCATCATTGACACCCTCCAGAAGATGGGTAAGCCACAAAAGGTCATCGCTAAGGAGGCTGGCTGTTCACAGAGTGCAGTGTCCAAGCATATCAATAGAAGGTTTAATGGAAGGGGAAAATGTGGCAGGAGAAGGTGCACAATCAAAAGAGATGACCGTAGGCTTCAGCGGATTGTCAAGCAAAGACGATTCCAAAATTTGGCGGCGATGCAGAGGGAGTGGAGTCAGTGCTTCAAAAACCATCACGTACAGACGTATCCGGGACATGGGCTACAACTGTCGGATTCCTCGAGTCAAGCCACTCCACTCATTATCTGAAATAACTGAAGTAAATGCTGATTTTCAACACACTATTCTAATTTCTTGAAATACTGTTTTGGGGGTTTTCTGGAGCTGTAAGCCAAAATTATGAAAAATGAAACAAATAAAGGCTAGAAATATTTCACTTTGTGTGTAATGAATCTATAATCTATGAAAGTTTCACTTTTTGAATGGAATTATGGAAAATAAAAACCTTTTCCAAGATATTCAAATTTTTTGAAAAGGATCTGTATATAGTTATTGTTTCAACCTATTGTTTAATTTATTTCTGTTTATGTGCAGCGGGATTCATTATTCAAATTTATGACAGCAGTAAAAATTTATGTCCAGGATAAACTGTTATTTTTAAGGAAATATGGTGCATCTATTTCTCAAAGAAAGAATCAATAACACATAAATGTGATCTTGAAGAATAGCACTGGCACTGATGCAAGACCAATATACAAGTATAAATACAGGATGGAATGTAGGAAGTTTTGTAGTGCAGCAGTCATCTTTCAGGTTTAGATTCAAATAGGATGGTTTTAGAGCAACTCGTTTACCTTACTGAAGTAAGATTCCAAGAGACTGTATGGGTTTTCTGTAGAGTTATATTCGAAGAGGGATTTATACAGTACCTGTAGCCTGAATTATTTACATAAACATGAATTGATCTCCTTTCAGTTGGTGCACTAGAAAGGGCTGTTTCAGGGGCAGAGGATTGTGTGTGTGTTTGTTTGTTTGGTTTCTCAAAACAAAGCTGAAAATATCTGGTGAGTGCATTACATCATGATTTTTATTGAGGTAGAACCAGGTGGCACAGCTTTATTATCGGGAATGTTTGGAACTTTGTGTCCCTACCGCAAGTACTCCGCGGAGCACTCTAACCATTTCATGTGTGCCCTTTGGTTGTTACAAACCAGGCTGAAACCTGGAAAACTAAATATTTCACTTGTATATTCATGGATTGTGTCTTTGCCAGGCTCTTTCATGCTCCGACCACTCTCAATCCAGGGGCCTCATTTATAGAAAAGCACTTGGACGTCATTTTTAACTTTCACGTAAGCGCATTTCTTTAAATGGACATAGGCCAAAGCATTATTTATAAAATTGGCTGCGCTTGTTTAAAATAGAGTACGTCCGTCGTACATACTTACGTCTATAAATCTCAAATGAACAAATTGCACGCATGTGAATGAGCCACTATGTGATTCAGCCTTTTCTGATTATCTCCATCCATGTGGAACCATTTGTGGAACATGTGGAACAATGCATAAACGCCTTAGAATGTATGTTTGTGTTAAGGGGGTATAAATGTCCCAAACACATCTTAGAATTAATTGTGATAGATTATGCTTTAATGGAAGAACATTGTATATTCAGATGTTTCATCAGTTACAAAATATTTGCTAAAAAGTTACCATTACAATGATTATTTCTCCTGTTCTTGGTCATATATATATATTTTTTAAATAATCAGTGCAGTGCCTTTAAAAATTTTTTAAATAAAATCAGATATGAAAAATGACCACAATTAAATACAGCTGGAATTGTTTTCTATATAGGCTCCCTCTGAGGTTGCAGTAGTCCATTGAACCATATGCATACATCACCCCTCTGCAGGACAGCTGTAACTTAGCCATTTGAATCAGCATCGCTGATGGTCCCAGTGTTGAAGAATGAAAACTTGTCTAGGTAGGTGAGTGCCTTGCAGGCCACCAGGCCATAGTAGGTCTCCAGCAGGGAGCAGCTCCTTTCGTCCCTCAGGTCCTGCCAGATGGAGTCCAGCTGGTCATCCCCCACGTTGGCTGAGCTAAAGATGAACTGGTAGCAGCAGGCGTTGTAGCGGATGTGCCTCTCTCCAGAGAAGCGGGCGCTGTGGGTTGGCACGACACCAGCCTTGCGGACACATATCCCAATAAACACGTCGTAGGGCACGGGGAAATGCACCTCTTCTGAGGCGACAATCACCTTCCGGGCTACATCTTGGGACAGGACGAAGGCGGAGCCTGTGCAGTAGTCGGGGAAGTACTTGTCGCGGTACTGATTGGGGGACAGAAAATGAGGGCTGTTGGGTTCTCTGTCAGGCATCTCCTGGTGCACCACACGGCCAATGTACAGGTCCTCTGGGTGCCGTCGGAGTGTCAGCAGGTAGTCCCCCAAAGCCATTAAGTTCACAAAAGCTGTCTCATTGGCCTGCAAGATAAATCGGGCAAAGGGGCAGTACGTCACCACCCATTGCATGGCTAGTAGGGTTTTAGGAGTCAGGTTACCGGGTGACTCGATCAGGCGCCCCTGGATGATGTCACTGTGGAGTTCAGCCTCCCTCAGGACAGTGGCTTGGGTGCTGAGGGATCGGGGAGATTCCAGTACAAACAAAGTCCGGATCAGACATTCCTGGACGTGTGTGCGATTGGCCCAGGTCCTGCGGATGGCCTCCCGGCGATGAGCGTTGTCAGGGGCACTGAAGATGAGCACGAGCAGGAATACGTCCTGACCAGAGCAGGCCTCAGGGTAGTTGATAGTGTACTGCTGGGATATGTTGCCTCTTGCTGTGGTCATATCCAGCTTCCGCGCCCTCTCCCTGACCTCCAGTACTTTCAGATCTGTGTAGGTGCCTGGGAAGGCCTGGAGAAGGTACTCCTCCACAAAGTCTGCCCCGAAGAGCAGTGCGTGGAACAGGAGCACGTTGAAGAGCAGGAAACACCATTGGTGGGTGCGCAGCTTGCAGAACGACAGCTGGAAAGACGGTGAAGAGGCGATAAGTTGCCCTAAAACATCTTTTTTGTGGTGTACACATTTTTGTGGTGTACAGATAACAAGTAACATGAGTAACAGGTCAGCTAACAAGTAGCATGCAGAAGCTTTTAATTTTGACACCATGGTTATCAAGTGAAAACTTAAATACATGAGTGATATTAAGTGCTTACCTGCATGGTGTCTCAAACAGAGTTAGACTTTTCCAAAAGCTGTCAGTATAGTGTAGTACATACAGTATAGTTGGAGAACAAACTAGTCTGAAGATGCCAGTGCTGTGTGGAACAATGATTGGATTACTGGTGTAGGTGATCTAAGTTCCCTTGTCACCAGATACCAGGCTGGTAATGGTATCTCTTGTACCCGGTTCAGATAGCTGAACACAATGAAAGTAGCCAACCATATTAATATATTGATGGCCTGCAAAAGGGTTAAAAAAATAATGATAATAATAAAAAATGTTAGATCCCAGATTCAGCCATTGTACAAAAAAACAACACAAGTAAAACATTATAGATGCTTTGAACTTATAATGTAAGAGTGTTTTGGGTAAATAAGAACAATAATTATCCAAGGAATTTATCCAGAGATATGCCTGTTTCATTTTTCAGCGGGCAAGATTTCTGAGATTGCTGACAAATTGAACAGTGCAGAAAAAAATAAACAAGAAGCAATATGTCACACTGATAAATGTTACTTCAGTGTTGCATTTGTATTAAATGAACATTGAACATTGATATTTGCACCTCATATAATTTGCGCACCATTTGTATTGACTACATTACTGGACATTCTTTGAGCGTAATGCATGGGTTAAAGGTGTACTATGCACTATGCATGATTTTTACCTGGAAAATATTATAAAATATGAACAGTCAGTCACATCTATGGTGCACTGGCAACTTCTGTCACAAAAAATTGCAGCAACCTTGCTCTTCTGCGTGTATTTATAATTCTAAGATGTGTTTGGGACATTTATACCCCTGTTCTAGAAAAATATATAAAATAAAATTGTATAATATAAAATTGTTTTCAGAAAATGTCACTAAATTCAATCATGGAGGTGGAAATCCAGAGGGCATAAAGTAAAAGTCCTCCCCAGTATTTTGCTCACCTGGATTTGCTAATTAACATAATTATTCAGTGAGGAGGTAGAACTAATTAGTGAAATCAGCTGGCTGAGTCTATGGGTGGAAGAAACATATGGTAGGACTTTTACTTTATGAAAATCCAATCCAATGAACTGTAGAATATTACAGCTGTAATGCTTTTGGAGGGGCAGGCAGATCATTTTAGGCGCATAATTCCCTTGGATTTCTTGCACTGAAAGTGCGAGTAGAAACTAGAAACCTTCCCCGCTATACATTTGCGTCACAAACGTGTTACCGGAAAGTGCAATGTAGATACGCACAAAGGTTTTGGTGCAGAGAGTTTGACCGAGAGTTTTCAAAGTGCAGATGGTCGCAGTACGTTTTGTCACTGCATAGTTCTGCCCGGATCTCCCTGCATAACTACTCTGTCATGGACGAAGAGTGTTGAGAGAAACGTTTTTAGTGTGGAGGGCGGAGGGTTTGTTGACTTTGGAACAAAATCTGACAGAGCTACTCTCACATGTGTGCGCTATTGGCTAATATATACGGTAGCAAGTAATCTACATACATTTTGGGCAGTTCAGGATTACTATAGTATTTTGCAATAAGGGAAAGATTTAACTTACAGAACAAAATTCGAATTGAAAAAGAAAAAAAGAATCGTTGGCTAAACCCCAAAAATAAAATGCATTCAATCAGCCAGAAGACTTAGTAAACTAATAAAATGTGTATGTACATTTAAAAGGTTTATCTTTGTAACATAAACAAGAATCAGGGACTGTCTCAATGTATGAACATAAGAAATATAACTTTGTCTGACAGATTTTTTATTCTAAGCGGGACATTCTGTGATCAGCCGTGTTTTGATATTTTCTATGTTGATTATTGAATGTGTTAGTTTCAGTTTAAATTTAGCGTCGGTTCACTGCTGTTTTGACAATATTGTTTATATTTTCAGCATTCTGATGAAAATTTATTTTTACCCATGAATAGGCAAGAACCTGGACAGCGAATATGATATAGCTTATCATTGAAAATGCTTTCATATAAAATCAATCAATATAAATTTGATTCAAGATGTTGGCTTCAAATAACAACACAAATTCTCTTGTTCAGGTCTTGATTATTATGTAATCATAATGCCACAAAGAAACATGTTCGGATTTCACATTTTATTTACAAAAAAAAAATTAAATGAGCATTTATTTTAGAAATAAAAAATTCACAATATGAGAATAAACAGAAATGAAGTGTTTACTTTTTCCAAAAACTTAGAAAATAAAACATTTAGACAGTCCTTAGGCAGTTCTGCCCCCTACTGGTGATTCTGTTTCTCTTCTGTGCTGCCCTCTGCCTGTGAGCTCTGGAACTGCAGCTTCTTCTCACCGGGGCTGCAGTCGATGGACACCTCTCTTTCGGCCCCCTCAGACAGTGCTTCCCTAGGAGCCTGTATCCGGAGCTGCCCGTCCGACAGGGAGCACATCAGCGCATTGGGGTTCACACCTTCAGGCAGATCAAACTCCTGTCTGAACTCCTGCCTTTTATAAGCATAGGAGCCCTTTCCATCCTCCTGCTTCTTCTCCGTCTTCCCGCACACCCGTAGCTTCCTTCCCACCTGTTTGACACACAGGTCTTCTGGTGAGAAGTCCTTAGTGTCCAGTGTCAGGGCAAAGTGATCTCCCTCCTTCTCCAGCTTGTATGGGACTGGCTGGATGGTCTGAGAGGCTGGGACTCGGTCCATCTCCTCTGAGATCCTGTGCTGAAGCCTGTCCAGCAGGTCCAGACTGTTCTTCATCTCCTGCATGTGTCTCTGCAGCATCTCCTCCTGGAAGAAGAGAGGTCCTGTCTGTGGCCAGAGGCTGCGTATGGGCCAGTGGACATCCATCAAGTGGCCGAAGGAAGGCTGGAATACGTGGGAGTGCAGCATCTTCACTGAGGGATTGGCGGGCGTTGATCCTCTTTGCTGGTAAGTTGCAGTGTGAGCAGAGTCAGCTCTGAGTGTTTCTGTCACAACAGTCAAAGAGCTCAGGGCTTTTAAAGCAGCTCACTGTAAGCGCCAGACGCTTCAGGAACATTCCTGTCATTTCCACAGTCCTCCACTGGGTGTCGCCCGCAGGCAAATGATTGCGTCACTCCAGTCATATTCTAGAGCAGGAAGCTTACAGCTCTGATTGCCTGCCAAATTCATCAGGCTTGTAGGGTTACTGTACTTACAGACATGAGCTCCTCTATATGTCTGAAAATATAAAAATAGATCATGAGGTGTGAAGTTGAGGCAATTTACATTAACTTACCTCCTTATATTTTGAAATTTAAAAAGGGTGTTTTTGTATATTGACAAGCTATGTGATTTACCGTCATTTTGAATGGGGTTTTAAAGTATTAAATTAATTAAATGGAATTTGTCATTATAGATTTTTGCTTATATATACATGTATATCTATGGTTGTTGCCTCCACAAAAATATTTGCATTTCAATCTGAATTAAAGATATCTTAATTTTGTGTTTTTCATAATTGAATGTGGATTATTTTACAATGCAGAAATATAATTTTCTGAACATCTTGTCCATTAGGAGTTTATGAATCTATTCGTGAAGGAAGGGATGAATTAATTATGAATTTATTTCTATTCATGCTAGAAGCGATGCCTTGTGAGAAGGTACACCACTTTACCTCAGGTAGTTTTCTCACCTGCAATTCAGTCATCCCTCAGCAAGAGGTCAGTAGAGCCTTCTTGACAGTCAGTTCTCACATTGCTCCTTGCCAGTAAGTAATCTACATCAATTGCTACAAATTAAGCACAATAATTGACAGTGATGTTCCCACACTGCCACATGCTGCTTTCAGTACATATAACCGCAGGCATGCAGCAGACATTTTTATCTTGTTGAACGGTGCAAAGAAAATGTTACATAAGTCTCATCATAACAATATATTTTCAGTAGTGTAGGCTTAAAAAAAATAAAAGGGTAAAATATATAAACTTAAATTAAATTAAATTTAAAATGTACACCTTTTCATTAAAGTGGTACATTTAGTCATTTACAGGCATTTTGACTGGTCCGTGGCGATGTGGTATGCACATTCTGGCAGGAGAGTGCTGTGGCTTGTCCTCGTTAGTATAATGGCTTGTATACCCACCTGTCATGGGGGAGACTGGGGGGTCGATTCCCAGACGGGGAGAGTAGGTTTTGCAGGTGAGAAAACTGCCTGAGTACAGGCCTGGTGGAGCCTCACCAGTGAAGAGTCCCAGCGTCTGTGATGTCTATGGCTCGCAGATTTCAGGTAGTCATCAAATGCAACGGATCTGCAACTAAATATGAATACATTATTTAAGGTAATGTTAATTTGTCCAATTATGTTTGTTCCCCTAAATTTAAAATGCAATGTGCTTGAGTACAGAGCCAAAACAACAATATTTGTGTCACTGCTCAAAAGACTTACGTACTGCACTGTATGTATTTGAATCTTTTGGGTCAGTATTTTCAACTGCCCTTAAAAAAATGTGAGCAGGACCGAAATTAAGTCCAAACTCACCCAACCTGCAATACTTCAAAACACATAAGCTCAGGTCTTACCCAAAAACATCCAAATAATCCTGAAAATAATAAACTTGTACCCCCCCCCCCCCCCCGCCCCGCCGCCAAAAAAAACAACTAAAAACATAAAATTCAATTAGCCTGAAAATTGCATAAACTAAAAATATATATATGTACTACATTTCAACGTTTTTATCTTTGTAACAAAGAAGAATCAGGGGATGTCTCAATGTATATGCAAAAGCAATATAATATGTAATGTCTGACAGATTTTAATTTTCAGTAAGACATTGTGATCAGCCATGTTTTGATATTTTCTTTGTTGATTATTGAATGTGTTAGTTTCAGATTAGGTTTACCGTCGGTTCACTGCTGTTTTGACAGTATTGTTTATATTTTCAGCATTCTGATGAAAATTTATTTTTATGCATGAATATGTAAGAAGTGCATATAATATAGCTTATTATTGAAAATGTTTTCCTATAAAATCAATCAATATAAATTTGATTCAAGATGTTGGCTTCAAAAAATAACAACACAAATGATCTTGTTCAGGTCTTGATTATCATGTAATCATAATGCCACAAAGAAACATGTTGGGATTTCACATTTTATTTACAAAAAAATATATTACATGAGCATTTATTTTAGAAATAAAAAATTCACAATATGACAATCAACAGAAATTAAAGGATAAGTTCGCTATTTTGGACCTTGGACCCTATTTGCGGTCCGTCTTCCATGAACCTGACCCATGAAGTCCATTTTTTCGCTGATCGGTCCAGTATTGAGTTCGGTACAGATTTCCTGTAGGCTCTCACTGGGCTACAATAGAAGTCAACGGGGCAATTAGAAATGTTATGGAAAAACAACGATAAATGTGCTTTTATAGCTCAGTGTGTATTCTTACGGTCTCAGTATGCTCTCCTGTGAAATGTAGGCTATCGCAAACGCAAACCGAACGTTGAAACAACAGTTCCATTTGAAACAGAACTATTTCTCCGACCGCACTACCTCGCACTGACTTCGGATAACATTACCTGCTCAACTTCAGCCTCTCTCTCTTCTCTTGCTCTCTTATCATCCATCTCTTGTAGTTCCGTGTCCGTGTATTCTGGCTCAAATCTGTAGCGAGTAACGTCAGTCAAAATCGAATTCTTCGTCTTCGTAACCATTATAGTCATCCATCAACCAAGTTTTTTTGTGGAAATTGTAGCCTACGTTGCTGCAGGTAAACAAATGCAGACTGCTCAACTAGATAGTTTCGTAAACGGCCGGCACACCTTCCCGCTCCCCTACCCCCGACACATAGTACTCCGCGGGAGCAGCGAAAACAAGCAACAGAGAAATGCTTACTTCCAAGCCATGCCAAGCACGTAAAAATGTTCGGATTGAGATACATTTCACAGGAGAGCATACTGAGACCGGTAACAATACACCCTGAGCTTCCCGTCTCATTTATTGTACATGAAAGCACATTTATCGAACATTTCTAATTGCCCCGTTGACTTCCATTGTAGCCCAGTGAGAGCCTACAGGAAATCTGTAGCGAACTCAATACTGGACCGATCAGCGAAAAAATGGACTTCATGGGTCAGGTTCATGGAAGACGGACCGCAAATAGGGTCCAAGGTCCAAAATAGCGAACTTACCCTTTAAGTTTTTTATTTTCCCAAAAACTTTAAACATTGCACATTTAGACAGTCCTTAGGCAGTTCTGCCCCCTACTGGTGATTCTGTTTCTCTTCTGTGCTGCCCTCTGCCTGTGAGCTCTGGAACTGCAGCTTCTTCTCACCGGGGCTGCAGTCGATGGACACCTCTCTTTTGGCCCCCTCAGACAGTGCTTCCCTAGGAGCCTGTATCCGGAGCTGCCCGTCCGACAGGGAGCACGTCACCGCATTGGGGTTCACACCTTCAGGCAGATCAAACTCCTGTCTGAACTCCTGCCTTTTATAAGCGTAGGAGCCCTTTCCATCCTCCTGCTTCTTCACCGTATTCCCGCATACCTGTAGACTCCTTCCCACCTGCTTGATGCACAGGTCTTCTGGTGAGAAGTCCTTAGTGTCCAGTGTCAGGGAAAAGTGATCTCCCTCCTTCTCCAGCTTGTATGAGACTGGCTGGATGGTCTGAGAGGCTGGGACTCGGTCCATCTCCTGAAAGATCCTGTTCTGAAGCCTGTCCAGCAGGTCCAGACTGTTCTTCATCTCCTGCATGTGTCTCTGCAGCATCTCCTCCTGAGAGGTCCTGTCTGTGGCCAGAGGCTGCGTATGGGCCAGTGGACATCCATCAAGTGGCCGAAGGGAGCCTGGCATACTTGGGAGCACAGCATCTTCACTGAGGGATTGGCGGGCGTTCTTCTTTGCTGGTAAGTTGCAGTGAGCAGAGTCCTCCACTGTGTGTCACCTGCAGGGAAATGATTGAAGTCACCTCACGTCTGGACTACTGCAACTCCCTTCTCGCAAGCCTACCAGCCTGCGCATTCTGCCCCTACAACTGGTCCAGAATGCGGCTGCTCGGCTTGTGTTCAACCTCCCGAAGTTTTCGCACGTCACCCCCCTGCTGAGGTCACTCCACTGGCTGCCGGTCATGGCCAGGATCAGGTTCAAAGTTCTGACCCTGGCCTACACTGCAGCCAAAAGGTCAGGCCCCTCCTACCTACAGGACTTAATCCAGCACTACGCTCCTGCTCGACCACTTCGCTCTGCTGCTGCAGGGCGACTTGCACTTCCCTCCCTCCGTGTTAAAGGCTCCCACTCGTCCCGACTGCGGAGCTTTTCCACCCTAGCTCCCCAGTGGTGGAATTAACTCCCCACTCTGCTGCGCTCAGCTGAAACACTGTCTGTTTTTCGGCGTGGTCTGAAAACGCACTTTTTCAGACTCCACCTCGACTAAACTATACCTATATAGGGCCATTCTATAGTATTCGCTTCCTGTTTTCTATTTAACTTGTGTTTTTTGGTTATTCTATAGTTCAGAATGTATAGCTGACTGTGTACTTCTCATGTTTATTACTAGCGATAGCTCCTACACTGTGAGAAAGCTATGCTTTGTCGGATTTGCTTTGTAGTCGCATCAATGACCTGCAATATGCACTTATTGTACGTCGCTTTGGATAAAAGCGTCTGCCAAATGATTGTAATGTAATGTAATGTAAAGTCACTCCACTCCAGTCTCCGTATACGGTCTATGCTCCGGTCACATTCTAGAGCAGGAAGCTTGCACGGCAGGCAGGATCTTGTAGTGATGGGCATTCCGGCTCTTTTCAGTGAGTCAGATCATTTGGCTCAGCTCACCAATAAGAGCTGGCTCTTTCGGCTCCCAAACGGCTCTTCATTCAGTAGCATTTCCGGTTTTTCAAATTCGGCCAAAGTTAGCGATATTTTGACCTATAATTGGTGTTTGTGCACATCTATCACTTAAATTGTTCAAAGGAATCTTACTCTACCTTGTAATTACCAAAATAACATTATTTTTCATTTGTTATAAAAACTATTTAAATACATGTAAAAACAGTAAGACGCTATTATACGTGTGCATTGAAAGTAGGGCATTTTTATGTCTTGAAATAAATTGCACAATAAACACAGTGCGTAGTTGAACATTTCAAAACAAAATAGACACTCATAAAATGTCTATTAAAAAAAAAAACTGGTTTTTAAATTATTATTAATGTTATTTTCTTATAGTGGTTTTATTTATTTTTGCAAGAGAAAAAATGATTCTCTTTGATTACAGATGGAACTTGAAGAAAACAAACGAATAAAAGTTCCACCAAGACCACAAGCACTTGTCTTGTGTTCATTTACAAAACAAATCGGCTCTTCACATATGCGAGTCGGCTCCCAATGTTCACCTAAAAGAGCCGGGTCAAAGAGCCGACTCGTTCGCGAACGACACACCACTAGGATCTTGCCTTGGGATCTTGGGCTGGATGCCAGCCAGATTTTTCAGGCTCACTGAGTTACTGTAGTTAAGACATCAGCGTCTCTACAATGTCTGAAATAATTATTTAAATATATATAAATAGATAATTAGCTGTGAAGAACAACCTTTCGCCCCCCAGAAGGGCTATGTTATGGTGTGTTGTCGTCCCTCCACGCCCCTCAGTCCATGCGATGATTGCTTGCTGACATCTGACACGTGATTAAAACAGGGGGTTTTGGGGGTAATTTTGGAACACACCCCGTATTCTGTGTAGCCTCTTCATATCGCCCAACCTAAATAAATATCATAGCACAATACGGATTTTCTAATCTGAGCCTCAGCCCATAATATCATAACCCTTGTGATACTTTCTCTTTACTACGTGATTTTGACTTCCTATTCATTATTTTGTTCATGAAATGTTTGTAAAATGTTACTCAAAATGTAGCCTAGTTAAATGTCTTTTAAGTTGATATATAAAAATAGCTAGTTTTAGAAAGGCTTAAACAATGATTTTAGCCTCATTTAGAATTTAAAAGGGCATTACGTTGCTTTAAAATACAATGTATTTTGTAACGTGAATCCCTATTTATCATTTAAGATGATGTTTTACCGATGGCACAAGTATGACGCCATGCTATGCGCACACACATTCTTGGATGCTTCACGCATTTATAGCCCACTAACACTCACGCTGCTGTGTCTGCTTTTCGAGGCGACCTGGAGGCACTGGTTAAATGCAGGGTTGAGCTCGCCAGTTCCCAAGCTAGCTTTCGTAAACATAACAATAGCTAGATATTTATACGAAACGCATTTACTGCACAAGTATTGGATTTAAACCAAGTTCGTTTGTTTCCAAGGCTGCTTTTGCAGAAAATGATCTTTACAATGGCCACCTAAAGCTGCTAACGTTAATTAGCCAGATAGCCGACATGCTAGGTAGCTACAGTATCAAGAACATCTAGCTATATTAGCTGTCCAGATCATAAAAATAGGTCCAGATCCGCTTAAACTATAATGTAGCCATGCAGCTGCCCAGCCTCTTCACGTTGGAGAGAATAACAAATTCACGGATATAGATAGCTAAGGCATTTCGGAAGGAGCAAAGAGAAAAGGAATCACCGACGATGAAGGAATACAAAGGCTCAGCCAGTACCGACTCAGAAAAGGAGAATAACACAACACCAGGTATGCTGCAATTGCTAGCTAACTTCGCAGTCTACTGCATCTGATATCTAACGTTAGTTAGGCTAATCTAACGTTACCACTAGCTAACGGGTGCTTCTGTTTACCACACAATGCAACACTACTGTATTTCTTACGTTGCAATATATGTTATTTGCAAGTATCATAGATAATTTCACTAACGTTAGCTAGCTACTTAGCCAGTCGGAGTGCACGTTTCTTTAGTCTCCAAGCTCTTTCACACACTGGTCAATCCGTGACCACAGTAGCTAGGGCTTAACTGTACAATTGGATAAAGTTAGACCACATGTGTGATTTACTCAAGAAACAAGCATAAAATATATTAGTAAAACGTCCACTGAGTGTGTGTAATTATTAATTGCAGCCAATATAGCCATTTAGCTACGCATTTTAATCAATGTAACTTGAAGATGTACTACTCTGTTTGTGAAACTAGAAAGAGATCCATGAATTATACACGACGAATTCAGAGCTCAGTGTAGAACACAGCTCTCTGAGATTGCACAGCTCTCTGATATTGCACAGCTCTCTGAGATTACACCCTTCTCTCCATCCGGTCTAATCTTTTTTGGTCTTGACTTTAGTGATCACTGTCCCAGAAACAACGGAAACCAAACTGCCGTGTGACTCAAAGTTTGGGAGAGATGTGGTGGTGTTGGACTCCGATTCGGACGATTCTGTATGTGGAGGGATATTGGTGACGAAGCCACAGTAAGCATCTAATTTCCAGTTAATCTGACTGGATATTTTCGTGCTCCTCGTCTTCCTCTGCATAAACCTCTTTTTGCATGAAGATTGCGTTGCTTGGGAATAATAATAATAATAATGTTTCAGCAGCATTTCACATGTTCTTTGAATGATTACATTAAACGTACAAAGCATATTAAGATGTAAAGCCTTACTGTAAAAAAGCTACACCTAGTATATGCATTTCATTGAAATTCTATTCTAATAATAAAATAATACATTTTTATTCTAAGTCCTTTAATTCAAATTTGCATTGCAATTCTGCATCATGTTTGCTGCCTCAGTTCAATTTCAAGAATTTAATTGGTATTAAAGAGGCATTCACAATTAAATTCTGAATGGTGCACAACCCTGGTACGTACTTGACCATTTGGAGGAGATGCATACCTGGCTGATCTTCTCCTTGCGTTATTTATTTAAGCAAATGCTTATATCCAGTGATTTCTGAAAATCAAACAAAAGCGAGAAGACACAGTGCCGTAATAGTACTGGGTTGTTATTGCTACAACTGACAGCGGGTGCTCATAGTGTTTTCAGGAGAAACAGCGAGTGCTCATAGAGAAGTTTTACGCAGGGCACATGTTTGATGGACATGTTCGAATGTTTTTGATGAAAAAAAATGATGAAAAGATTTGTGTTTATCAGTGTTTTATACTTGATTTATTAAGAATACCAGGTTATGTCTTGCTGATTATTTTTGATGTGCCGTGTTCAGGGTGTGGAGACGGAGAGAGGTGGATCCTGACGTGTCGGAGGTGATTGTATTGTCAGATGAGGAGGAAGAGGAGCTGCCGGTGGAGAAACTGCAGACGGTCTTCCCGCACAGGACCAGGAAACTGGTAACATCTCACTACACCTGGCCAACATGACTGCAACACTTTCTTTTCTTTATTATTGACCGTTATTTAACCAGAAATGGTCATTGGTGTCGTCACCTTCCGCATAGAAACCAGAGAGGAGCCCTGCCAATCATGTATGTTGGTAACAACAAATGGAACAACAAAATGGTGATTGGTGGATGTCTACCGTCAGGGTTTTTTTTTTTTTGTGTAGCTCCATTCTGGTTTCTATTGGAAGGTGAAGATGCCAATATTCTATCCCTATTGTATTATACCTGTACGTTACCAGGAAGTCCCTTGAGATGGAAATATTTTTCTGAGGGAAATTGGTAGCAGCAATAAAATACTGTACCTTGTTTTATAAATTAAACTCAATTTCAATTTAAGCTGCTTCAGGAGATTATCAGCATGTACATTGAAGGACAACTTGTCACCTGACCATCGTCTGACTGTATGCCAAAGTGTCTGCTCGAGGACAGGCATCCTTTCAGCTGATGAATCCCCGACGTAAAAATGCTACCATTTTCATTTGGCTGCACACGCCAGTGTCAGTTATTATTTTGCTGTGTTTTAGGTTGTCGAAAACGGGAGCACTTTGGATGGACCTGCGGAATCCTGCATGATAAAGTGTGGCGATCTAGGTAATGGCTAGATTGCCATGCTCAGCCTGTACATGTTCTGCAATAATGGTAGAACTGGGATTAAGATGAAGCTCTACCACGCCAATGCTAACAAATCCATCATAAAAGTATATTCGATAAAACGTTGATGTGTTTCTTGAAGGTAATTTAAAAAAAATAATTTGATGAATATATATGTATGGATATCCACAACAACCTTTTCTTATACCATGCAAAAATAGTAATTGGCATAAATCAGTCCTTGACACATCAGTCCAGCTCAATTTCACAAGTAACTCAGTCCAAGATACTGTCAGCATGGAGCTTTGAGGGAAAGACATGATGAACAACTGCGCTCAAAGGCTTCCAGGGGACACCCATCATAAGCTTAAATGGGTTATATAAAAAAATAAAAAAATTGTATTTTAAAATATTTTCCCAAATCTATATATTGTCATTGCATATCAAATTTTTAGCCAGGGACCCTCTACAGTACCTTCAAGGACCCCCTGTTGAAAACCCCACGGTGTAGTGTGTTAGTAAAGTAAGTGCTAAATGATGAATAAAATAAATAGTAGGTTTGTGTGAGGAAGACTTCTCTCCTTTGCCTGCACCTGTGAGGCACTAAACTGAGTGGAGTGTTCTACGTCATGTTAATCCATAATGGGATATTTTAGCCAGTGTGTATGTCTCGCAGAAATGAGGAAATGATCTGGATGTGTTTGTCTGTTAAGAGCCAACCCTGAAGAGGAAACAGAGAAGATCCAGTTGTGACTCCCAGGACGGCAGTGTTCAGGCCATTAAAAAGAGACGGGATTCTTTGGTAGGTGGCATCTCTTTTTCCGGTTCTTTACTGTGAACTAATGGACAGGAAGACGATGGTGTTATTGTCATTACTATGATTATTTTCAGTCTGCGGTAGATGATGAGCAGTTACTGTATAATTGTAGTGGGGAGCTCATTACTCCACTGGGGGGGGGGCGAGGATCGAGAGGGGGTGTGATTGAGTCGAAGGCCCTTTTAGGTTGCATTACAGTGTGGGCTTTCACTGTGCTGGTGGTCTTGCTCGACAGTGTTTTAAGAGAAAGCTCAAAAAATACATAGATGATAACCAAATGCGTGGCAGTGTAGTATAACAGTTAGTATACTGGGCTTGTACCTCAAAGGTTGTGGGTTCAGTACCCTTCTGGGGTGCTGCCAATGTGCCCCTGAGCAAAGTTCTTATCCTGAATTACTTCATACCTTACATATCCAGCTGTTTTTAAAAAGAAAGAAAATAAAAAGTTCTTTGTAAGTCCTGGATAGTAACTTCTGCTAAATGTAATGTGTGTGAGTAGGCCCTCACAAGCAGAGTAAAACTAAATGATTCCACAGTGTTTGAAAACTATGGCCTGTGAATTTAACAAATGTAAGTAATTCTAAAATATAAATCAAAAGATTACATTTCATTACAATGACAAGCAGATGCTCTTACCCATTGAGACGCTCTTTGCATTGTTATACATTATAGCAAAAAAAATAATATAATAAATCACTTGCTGTAAACAACTTACAGTCCAAGTGATCTTTAAAAATGACAGTTAAGCCATCACCTTTTCCACCTTGGTGGTGTATATATTCTGATATATATTCTTCAGATTTTAACCAGGATTGTACTAAAAGCATGAAGTCCTGGGCTTGTCTATTGGTGGGTTTGTGTGTACATGCATTTTTTTTTTGACCAATCACCAGACTGATGACTCCGAGGCGGAGGGGCCAGAACCTAGCTGGAAAAATCAAGAAGACATGGTGAAGAAACTACAGAGGAAATTTCCCACCCTTGAGAAGGAGGCGAGTGGCTAATCATCTCTCGGCACACTACCGCATGGAACCTTTCCTCCAACAAATTTATTCTGTATAACACAGGGTTCCCATGCTCCATCAAATCATTGAAGGTCTTTTGAAAAATAATTTTGTAAAATAAAGTCAAAGAAAAATCACAAAGCTTTGAAGTCCTCAAGTTTGTTGAAAGACTTTCCGCAATTCCAGGTGTTACCTAAATTCCAAATTAGGATCAGAATCCATATTTTACTCGAAAGGAAAAGTAATATTTACGGTCGTTGGTGTTTTTTGAGAGGAAGTAAAGTATGTGGAGGATCAGGCTGATTATTTAAAATGATGGTGGGCCAACACCCTGTTAGATGCAGCTGCGTTGGTGTTCACATTGTTTTGCTCACAACCTGCATGTGGCCATGAGCTTGTGTTACTCAATGGTGCAACATGCTTGCTCACATTTCTGTACCGGTTTATCTGCGGTCCTTACAGGAACTTAGGGATGTGCTCCTGGAACACGATTGGCTCTTTGAAGACACATTGGAGGCACTGAGCTTGTTTAGTGAACCAGGTGAGATTACTTTCTGTTATTGACCTATGTACCATTTGTCATCACAGTTTCGGTGTGAAACACAAACCTCAACTACACAACCGGGCATGCTGTTCCACATTGGGTGACATTTTCTCTGCTGAAAAGTGTCCATGCACTCACTGTTTGGAGGTTTCTCTCTTTTGTATGCAAGGCATACATTCAGTACGTTCAGTCTGGTCACGTAAAGGACAGCTAGTGCGTTCGTACTCAAACACATTCTTTCTCTTAATATATCTCCCTACAGTTGATGACTCCAGCTTACCTGAATATAGTGACAAGGAACCTGTAAGCCAAAATGACAATGGACAGTTGACAGCCTCCAAACTTACAGATGACACGGAGTCAACTGCAGGCTGCAGAGATGTCAGCAAAAACAGACAGAGGAGCATCCATGACGGCAGAACTTCCTGCAAGTCAAAAGGACTGAAAGCTAAAACGTCCTCACCCTCCCCCTCTTGTACAGCCGACAAGCCGCTCAATGTGGTTAGCGAACCGACCAGGGTATCCCAGAGAAAGAGGCAACCACGGGCCCTGGTGGACCATTACAGTGGGTCGGAATGCGACAGCTTGGTCAGCAGTGACCCCGAGGAACATTCTGAATACTCCGACTCGGAAAGGGAAGATAGGGCGGACTATGGTCTAAATTCTCGGATTCTGGGGTTTTTCCAGGAAGCGTTGGTGGATGAGCTGACGCTCATCGTGGGGTGCTCGGCAAAGAAAGCCCAGAAGATTGTGGAACTGCGGCCCTTCGGGACTTGGGAAGACCTGGTAAGAGCTTGCTTCGCTTGTCCTGTCCACCTTGCTTTGTTGTCAGAAAAGGTCTATGCTGACGCCTGAAGCCCAAGGGTGGGAAGGGTCCATTCTAACGGGATTACCTTGTCCCATAGTGCCGCCTACAGTCTGTTTGCTCAATTGACATGTCTTTCTCCACCTCATTTCTGTGCAAGCTCAGCTTTTAACTTTGTTTAATAAGCTGATTAAGTATGATTTGTGAAGCAGTTCCGTTCACTGTCCTTGTGCAGGCACTGCCATTTCAGCTGATATCTCTGCAGTAAGAAGAATGCAATGACATTTAATTGACATTGGATAATCCCTTATGTTTGATGCAGGTATCAGATATGTGGGTTTCAGGTTTCAGTACAAAAGCAGGTTTTAAGCAGTCTAAGACGCGTAATAGACTGCCGTCATTGTAGCAAGAAACGTACGGGTGTGTTTGGAATATCCATAACTGAACGTTCTGAATGATTGCGTAACAATGGGGGGTAATTAACTGGCCCATTATAGCTAACGCTCAAAATACACAAAAAGAGAATTTGTGGATGCATAGCTACATCATGAACCGTAAGAATAAATACATTTATAATCATGAAGCAAATAGTTTTACAGAATACACGAGTAACTCGTATTTGAATCAAACAAGCAATACCATGTCTATTACAAACAGTGAATAACAAAGTGAATAAAAACTTTATCAAAATAAAACCCATGATTGGAAATTTTATGATTTTATGATTTATGATTTTATGTGACACTAACGGCGTGAGTAGTGCTAATAAGCATAGTTCCGATCATTTCAGTCCTGACAAACATCTGTAACTCCCGACAGAAACTAAGAGACATCCAATGAAACGGTTCGTAGTAAACCGGCAGCTTGTATCGTGTAACAGTAGTCTATACCTACACTGTAAAATAAATAAATACCATAAAAAAATAAAATACCAGCAGCAATGTTGCCAGTGAAAAACAGTTTAATGAACGGGGGGAAACTCTATGAATCCTGTTATTTAGCTGTAGCCCATAGATCCTGTTATTTAACTGTATAAATTCTGTTCTGTGGAATGATTGTTTTCACTGGTAAAATTGCTGCCAGTCTTTTCACTGTTTTCTTATGAGATTATTTTACAGTGTAACCATTCCAAACACACAGTCTCTCCTTTAAATATGGCTGTTTGTACCTGGAGTAATTTGCAAAATGTCTCTTAGTTGATTACTAATATTTGTTAGTCAATTTGATAATATAGATCAGAGGTCAGCACCCCTGGGCTACTGGTTTATGTTTTCATTGTAAAATCAGCCACCATTTCATCAGCAAGAACCCACGTGAGGTGATTTTAACTGTGCAATAAGTTGCTTTAATTGATCAATTAAGTGCTGACCACAACAGACCTTGCACCTCTATAGAACAAGCTTGTAGACCACAACAGACCTTGCACCTCTATAGAACAAGCTTGCAGACCACAACAGACCAAGTTGCACCTCTATAGTACTAGGGTGCAGACTCCAGCAGACCCTGCAGCTCTCCAGTACAGGGTTGCAGACCCTGAAATGTCTTGTGATATTAATGAAGTTAAGTTGGAAAATGGAAAATTTAGAAGAGAATGACGTGTCATCTGTGCTGATTTAAAGTGCAATGGTTTGGATTGGCAAGCTACAGTATAATAAACCCAAGTTATATAATTTAGTTGAGTTGTATCTTTATTATAGGTGGTTAGTGTATTGTTACCAAAAGTAACCTTAAACAGATGCATACATTAACAGAAAAGGCCAGTATGTGCCAGGCACCCAATCTATGGGTCCGTTTGCATGCACACTAATTACATTACATTACATTCATTTAGCAGACGCTTTTATCCAAAGCGACGTACAGTAAGTGCATACAGAGACATCATCAAGATCACTACAGAACAGACAAGACAAAGCACATCCTTCCCATAATGTAGCAGCTATCCCTAGTAATGAACGTTGACTGTAGTTCACAGTAAGCTGTGGGTAAATCAGCAATACTATACTTCTATTCTAAATACTATTATAAACTATAATAAACAGACAGGAAAACACAGGGAACTAGTAAACAGGGAACTGATATTCCTAGGTGAGGATATCAGTCAAGGTGGAGTCTGAAGAGGTGTGTCTTCAGGCCTCGACGGAATGCAGGCAGGGTGATACTCCAATCTTACCCCGATTATGGCAATACTTGAGTATTGAAAAGGTCATGTTAACGCCTTTATCTGATTATCTTTATCAGTGTAAGGTCATAATCAGCATATTAAAAACCAGATTAACACACCTGGTTTTGCCTTAAATGTTTTTGGTGCATGTAAACATTTATTTTGGCTTTTTGAAACTGCCCATGTCAGGCCGAAGTTGATGCTTAACACTGGCTAGCAAATATATAGCTAAGTTCAGGTCCTGGAGGCTCTTGAGCTAGCTATTGATAAGTTAAGCTGGCTATTTCTAAGTATAATGATCGGTGGTTCAATACAGGTATACTAATCCTGCAGTGTACAGTAAAATAATATTATGATTCTGTGTAGGTGTACTAATACTGGTCTGTACCGGTATATTGATATTGTAGTGCTGAACAGAACAGGTGTAGTGAAACTGTACAGGGTTCTTGCGGGCCCTTAAATGTCATAGAAATCGTTAATATACTATTAAGTAATTCAATTACTTAAAGGGATAGTTCGCAATTTTGGACATAATGTCTCAATTACAACTTACCCATGATGTAGTTGATTGATGGAAACCATTTTCAGATAATTCCATGCTGTCCCTTCTTTTGGACATACACACATTGCTAATGCTAGCGCAACTCTAAGGTAACTGCTAGCATCCACTACCAAACGCACTTAAACACTCCACAGTGCACCCAAAGCAAATAAAATACGACGACAGTCTATCTGGGTTATTTTCAGTGATTATACCATCATTTTTGAAGTCAAACTATCGTTGAATCCTTTACTTTGTGCTGACCTATATTCTCTGTGGAAGTACGGCGGCGGAGCGATACTTTACGTTACCTACGAATGTAGTGCCGGCACTGGTCGACTACAACAACAAAGAAGACCCACAAGTTGCAACGGCCACGTTCTCTCCGCCTAAATAGATTAGTGGACGGTCTTGCTCTACTCACCTACCTGAGTGTCAACCTCTGTAGAGTTGCGCTTATTTTGACTTTTTTAAAACCTGTATAAAATATCAAAAGCTGTATTGCCAATTCGCCATTAGCTAGTGTTTGTGCTTATTAATGCACCTTGTTCATTGGCCCGCGCGCACACACACACACACACACACACACACACACACACACACACACACACACACACACACACACATGCACATGCACAGCTGCTACAACTAGATGGATAGTTAGCTTGATTGTTCATTACTGTTTATGCTTATTGCAATTTATTGGGAAATTTTACCTACCTGTAATTTATAGAGGCCTTTGTTTTTAACAATTGTGGAAGACAGAGTACTGCTTTCATGCTTTGATAAATGAGAGGTTTATACTTATTGGGACTGCTTTCATTTTTCAATTTATTCCTTCCTAATGCTATTGGCCAAACATAGCCTGACATTACTTCCACTTGATTGTTCGGTGGATCCCATTTGTAGTTGACCACCTGCGTGATGTCTTGCATTCTCTATTCTACATTCTCTGAATGTAGTTGTAGGCTTGCTACTGGTTGTTTGTCTCTTGTCCTGCTGTCTTATATTTCCATTGGATTATAGGGCGGCAGTGTAGTATAATGGTTAAGGAACTGGACTTGTAACCGAAAGGTTGCAGGTTCGATTCCCAGGTAGACACTGCCGTTGTACCCTTGAGCAAGGTACTTAACCTGAATTGCTTCAGTATATATCCAGCTGTATAAATGGATAAATGTAATAAGAAGTTGTGTAAGTCGCTCTGGATAAGAGTGTCTGCTAAATGCCTGTAATGTAATGTAATGTAATTATATTGACTTCTGATTATGCTAACCTATCATGTTTTCTCTTTCCATTGCTTTATGAAACTCTGACAAAGGCTTTGTGCCAGAATAAATTTATTTTAAAATAGAATTAACTTTCTGGGTAGCTCACTCGGTAAGAATGAGCACCAAGGTTTCGTAGGGCTGGGCGATATACAACATCGATAATTATCGAATGCAATAACGGCCGTTGCCACCGTGTGGGGCGCTATATATATATATCTAAAGGAGCTATATGTAACAAATTTACTGTACTAAACGCTCGGTGTCAATGTTACATATAGCTCCTTTAAGTATACCCAATATACGGCAGTAAACATCCAAACTTCAGAGGCCGCGTGAAATGCTTCCGGAAAAAAAACATCACCACTGATATCTATTGAGTGTTGATAAAACGGCCAACCAGCAGCAAGGTCGTACAGCTTTCACATGATCATGTGATGTGCTTTTGTCAATCGCATGAAAGGTGCAATGCCTTTCTGTGATTGTCCGTCTTATCAACACGCAGTAGACAGTGATGATGTTTTTTTCCCCCGGAAGAATTTCACACGGGTTTTAAAGTTATTAGTACCCCATCAGGTATAATTAAAGAAAAAAAGACGAAAAAAAAGGCAATACCCCACATGCTGGCAACAGGCTGTTATTGCAATCGATAATTATCGTTGCGATATATCGCCCAGCCCTACGGTCTCGTATCGAACCTGGCCCGTGCCAGTGCCGACTGTGGCCGGCAGCCCTACAGGTGCGGCGCAAGCGATCTATGGGAGGGATTCAATTGGCGGGGATAGCAGTGTTCATTGCTCAAGCGACCCCTGTCGGGCGCCCGTGGCTTGTTCTCTGCGCACACGTATGATTGGGTCTCCTCCGCCCCAGCTCTGCGTGTGCGTGGTTTGTTGCTGCGGCGTGAAAAGAAGCCGCTGACTCGCACCGCGTGTTCGGAGGAGAACCGCGAGTTACGTTCACTCTTCCAAGCCGCAGGGGCCATACATGGGCACGCTTGTATATAGCTTGGGAATTCTAAATTCACCGGGTGGGATTGGAAATGCCAAATAAAAAAATAATAATAATTGAAATAAATAAATTTAAAAAAAAATATATATATTTTTTTTTAAGTTACTTTCTAGGGGTGGGCGATATACCGCAGCAATAAATTATCGAATGCAATAACGACCATTGCCACCATCTTTTTTTAAATTATTCTTTTATTTTATTTAATTATACCTGTTGCGGCAGCAAACATCTGAACTTCAGAGGCTGTGTGAAATGCTTCCGAAAAAAGAAAATCACCACTGATTGTGTGTTGATAAGACTGCCAATCGGCAGCAAGGTTGTACAGCTTCCATGTGATCATGTGATGTTTTTGTCGATCACATGGAAGCTGCAATGCCCTGCTGCTAATTGCCCATCTTATCAACACAGAATCTGTGGTTTCACGCGGCCCCCGAAGTTCAGATGTTTACTACCGCATGAAATATAATTAAAGAGGAAAAAAAAACACTAAAAGAAAGGCAATACCCCACATGGTGGCGATGGCCGTGACTGCATTCGATAATTATTGTTGAGTTATATCGCCCAGCCCTATTACTTTCTTCCATTAAACTCTCATTGAAAGTGTTGCTGGAATTTATTATCCTAATTTGTAGTGTGGGATGGATTTATTTGGGTGTGTTTCACCTTTAGTTGAGCTGGTGTGTGTCTGTGCTCCCCCAGGTTGAGGCGTTTCAGAAGGGGAACGGGCTCTCCACGGAGCTGCTGCGGGGCTGCCGCCTGGTTCTGAGGGAGCGCGACGTCGTCTTGGGCCTGATGTCCAGATGCGAGAACATTAGCGTGAAGATGACCAGGGCCGCCACACAAGGGAGGGCAGGGGAAGGCTCTGCCAAACAGCCGGAAATCCTCAATACCAAGTGAGTTAATGCCTTCTCTAGCAAAACCTTTTTTTGAACACAAGCCCACAAAAAAAATGGTTACCGTTCAGAACCCCTTTTACTGCAGGCATAATCCTGGGGTGCATCCAAATACTCGAAAAATGCACCCTCCTTTCCTCCATTACCACCTACTCTCTTCCGTGCCTTGGAAACCGATCTTTTTGTCCTCCCTCCCTCCACTGTCCCAATATTGGAAAAGACGAGCAAACTCGGCTTCTCCTCCCCTCCAGCGAAGCATATATCGACGTATCCTACTGCGGAAGTTTTTTCACATTTTTCGGTGACGTCATCATGCTCACGCCCACAGAGATTGAAACATGGCAACGGTGATGAGGTGTAGCTATGCCTTATATGAATTGAAGTTAATGATGCCCCAATGCAAGATATTTAGCCTAAATTGTGCGTGCTTCAGTAGGTTATTATCACACATGGTGTTATTAATGGGTTAAGTGCAGCTCTCACACACAGTCCATTCCAGACAGCAGCTATCTGCAAGATAAAACTGTAGGATCAAGGTCCATCAGGATCTAGGCATTACAAGGGTGCATATCAAAACATACTGAGTATGAATCAAAAGAAGTTATATTGACATTACAAAATACCTTTTTCCCACCAACTAAATGGGTTTCTGGTATGAAAAGGTTGCAGGGAAAGGCCCTCTGAGTGTTCAAGGCCAGGCTTGGCTAAATGACGAGCCAAGATGGCTGAATTGTCAGTTTTCATTGTTGTTTGTTCTTTTGTTCTAATGTTAAAATGGGCAGAATGGCCTATTATCTTCCTTACAGAATCTTATGTTCTTATGTTCTAGATAGGCACATTAGGCAGAATGACCTGGCTTCCACTCTCCACATTATGTGTTCTAATTTTCTAATGTTTTCAAGAATTGACAAAGCTGTAAAAGCCTTTTTCTGTGTTGTGTTGATTTAAGGTTGCAGCTGAAACCATACCAACTGGTCGGAATGAACTGGCTGGTTATGCTGTACCAAAACAACCTAAGCGGGATCCTGGCAGATGAGATGGTGAGAGGAAAAAATTTTAGTTTATTTGTGCTGCTCTGTCTGGGCATCAATATAGAATGTGTGTGGAATCTACAACCTGGAACCTCTGACCGGTCAGCTCAACACGGTATAAACCCAGAAGCAGCATATGCAATTATGTCTTATCTATATCAGGCTCTTTTTTATGACTCGTACAAAAATGAGGGCATCACACCGAAAAGTTATATTTTCAATTTACAGAAACTCAAAAACTCAAATTATAAAAATGTGACATGTCTCAGCATTGCTGCTGAAGAATGCAATATGGGAAAATCCACAGGGCCAGAAAAAACAAACTGAAGCGAAAAGAGGACAAAGGTACCAGGTCACTGAAAAGGAGATGCGTCTTTTGGAAAGCCCCAGACAAAAAGATGTTGTAAAAGCCATTCGGGAAAGGGGGGGGTGGGGGGAAGAAAAAAATAAAAAAATTTAAAAGATGGCTCCAGTAATGTAGGTAGAGATTCCAATTGGTAAAGGATTAAAATTATTGAAATTTGTGTGTTCTGATATCTCTTTTAAACGTATTAGAGACCTGAGAGCACTTAATTCCTGGTGCGTTTGCATCTCAGAGAGACTACATTGAATTACATGCACACATTTACCCAGAGTAACTTACACGATTACATTTTTATATAAACTCCAATTGAAAACCCAACTGGGAATCGAACCCACAACCTTTCAGTTACAAGAACAGTAGAACTGCATTCTATGGCGTAGGACACTTTACCTGCAGAGACTGACTTTTTTGGCAGTCCCAAGCAGAGCCACAGTGCTTTGGCAGTACATTTCCTCAATAATCTTCGATAAGAAACCTGTAGTGTCATTTGCAGGCTTATTTCTGGGCTCCTGATTTTGAGAAGCAGAGCTGTATGACTTCCTGTTTCCTCCACGCAGGGATTGGGAAAAACGATCCAGGCCATCGCCTTCCTGGCCAGCCTCTACGAAGACAGTGTTTGTGGCCCACATCTTATCGTCGTGCCTGCCTCTACCCTTGGTGAGTGCTGGAGGGCTTGAGTCGGCTATGCTGTCCGCAGGTGTGATGGGTCAGTCCGTATTTCAGGTTTGCTTGCACTGTGAAAATGAAAACTCTCCCCCGTTGCATTACAGATAACTGGGTCCGGGAGCTGAATCTTTGGTGTGCTAGTCTTAAGGTGCTGATCTATAATGGTGAGTATAATGTTATACTCCGTTATTGTCTTTTCTCCTATGATTTTTTTCAGTTTCCTGCACTTACTATCAGGAGAATCAATGCAATCTTCAGGATTGATTTTGTTCTACAATCTATCTTTTATTGATATTTCAAAACCATCATTTTAATTCATACATCCTGTGAAAATTTCACTGCCACAAAATCTGACGGGTGTGTTTTTTAGGGTCAATTGAGGAGCGCAAATCCCTCCGATACAACATTCTCAACAATAAAGTGGACTACAACGTCATCATGTCTACGTGAGTGCTGTCTTTCGCTATTTTATATGACATCTGCTGACCCTAACAACCATGTGTTATGCTTTTGATTGTTTATTTTACTGTTTCACTTTTTTCCCCCAAAACAAAATGATTTTATGATTGCCGGAAAATAAAGAATGAATGTAGTTCGCTTTTTTTATACTAGTTTGTCTTATTTAAATGAAAATTTACTTTTTTATTTAAATGGAATTATATTTAAAAAAATGCAACTGCAGCTAAAACGACTAAATAAATAAAAAACTTCATCGAAGTATTTAAAAAAATGTTAACATTTAATCTTTTGGAGGAATGAATATTTAATATTTATAATCCCAGTTTGACAGGGAAATTTGAGAGAGTTTGCTGCACAGTTGCAGCAATGAGCACAAAGATTAGGAGAAAAAAGGGGAGGGGTACATTTTGGAAAATAATAATAAAATGAACAGGATGTACAAAACCATTATGCTTCAAGGTTGTCTGGCAGTGCCCAAAATCTCCAAGATTAAAAGTGGTAGCAGAATGTACTTTTAAAGGAAAATGGATGTCATTGAACTGCAAATTGGAAACCAAAATTTCTGCTGGCTTATTTATTCTTTGTCAAAAAAATAAGGAAGCTAACGGCACACTCCAAAAATATCAGTCTTCAGCATATAGGCATGCATTTATTTCATTTAATTTCACATACTAAGAAGTGCAAAAACAAAATGTTTGCAGGCACACATAATAAAAATACAAGGTGTGCAAACGTTTGATATCGGTCACGAGAGGTCAGTTGGTTCATGGTGATTTTTTGGGAGTGGCTACCGGTATGAACAAGCAAATTGGTGGCATGATCCTTAGTACAGGCACTGAAGTTTTGGGAATTACAATATTAGGTTATATACATATTCGACTGTTCCTAAATCTGTGGGAATATTTCCTGACCATGTTGTTCCCCCTGCCAGGTACAACCTTGCGATCGGGACGGACAGTGACCGCAGTCTGTTTCGGAAACTCAAGCTGCAGTATGCCGTATTTGACGAGGGCCACATGCTGAAGAACATGAACTCGCTCCGCTATCGCCACCTAATGGCCATCAACGTCAGTGTATTCTTCTCACATTTATAAATATTTACTAAGATTAGCCATGTCGGCTCCATGCTTAATATTGGTGGTGAAAAACTAATGTTAAGAAATATGTCACTGTAAATGTGTTATAATAATCAAATGCATATAGATACTCTCTAATCATTTGCCTCTCCGTGCAAACCCCCAGGCCGAGCATCGATTGCTTCTCACCGGTACCCCCCTCCAGAACAACCTACTAGAACTCATGTCCCTCTTAAATTTCATCATGCCGTCCATGTTTTCCAGCAGCACCTCGCAGATCACCAAGATGTTCTCCATGGTATGGAGGAGGGAGCATAACTTAAAAGTCTTAAAGACCCAGTGCAATCAAAATAATCTTCTTTGAATAGTTGCGACGCATAAAGAAGAACCACAAACAGCGCAGTGTAGGGCAGTATACAGAGGTCTTACACTGCCAAGTACAGCAGGAGTCAGAGACCACGCTTCTTGTGTATCGTGCCTTTAATATTTTAACCAACCAGAGGTGTTTACCAATTGATAAATTATAACGATTGGTTATGTTTTAACCAATCATCCGTTGAGCGGGCTGGCAGTCAGAAGTGAACTTGGAAGTAAATATTTACATTACAGAGCGGACACACCACACTGTGTCAGGCCTCGAGCTCATGTGTAGAAATGACATACTTCACAATAAAAGTAAATGTTCTTATTTCTCTATGTATAAAATTTTTAAAAAAGCAAATATTGTGTAGCTTAATAAACACTTTAACTAAAAAAGTGCACGGGGTCTTTAACACCTCAATTACTGTGATCCTAAACCAGGTCACTAAAATGAAGGTTTTGTATAAAATACATTGAATTACTTGCTGTCGGACTTTGAGCTTTTAATTACTTCTCTTACATGCTGGAAAAAAACACTCCTGTCGATCCCTTGAGAAACATGTTATTAATCAAAATGTGCAATCATGATTCTGTTCTGAATATTATGTTCAAGCAGATGTTTCTTTTAAATGTGTCCCTGCAGTGGACCTGTGACCTCATCCTGTTTTGAATATGTATTATATGAAGCATATTCAGAGAATCAGTGAAATATTCATATTATTATGAACATGGTAAGAGTCTGGACATCTGCTTCAGTTTAGAATTTTGTTCACCACGGCAGTTATTAATCTGTACTGTAAATATTAATATCTGCTTTTGCCACAATAGGTTTTTTCCCCCCCTCAGTCACCATGCATGCATTTATTTTTATTATAATTGTCATCAGAAATCATCAGATGAACAGAGCTGCTTTGAGAAGGAGAGGATCGCACAGGCCAAACTCATAATGAAACCTTTCATTCTAAGGCGTGTCAAGAGTGAGGTATGACACACCGGTTCCTTAGCTTACACACGGACTGTATAGGAATGTTGCGTGTCACAGTTCAACAGTCACCACATTATAGTACACCATGGGGCAAGGTGTTGGTGTAATATTTAGGTCAACATTACTATTCACTATATTTGCCTATTCACAAGCATTTCTGGAACATATTCTTTGCAGCGGAGGAGAGATGAGTGTAGCCTATATTCAGTCCCCTGCCAAAAAGTACTTGCACAGTTCTCATATTTTATTAAGCTTGCAGTCATGGAATGAATGGAAATTTCTGATAAGCACACCCTACTCACACTGTTAGGCATTGCTTTTAATAAATACGTAACTAAAAAGTCACTAAGGTGATGGCTTCATTGCATAAGTCGGGGGTGTCAAACTCCAGTCTGGAGGGCCGCAGTGCCTGCAGGTATTTGTGGTTTCCTTCAGCAGCCCATTAAGGCCTTCAGAAAAAGATGTGTGAGCTCTTTAGCCAATCAATGACAAATGAATGTCTTGTGCTGAAACACACCGAGAACAGCAGACACTGCGGCCTTCTAGGACTGGAGTTATACACCCCTGGAGCAGGCATTCAACTCCTTTGCTATGACAAACCTAATTTATTTGATGCGCAAAGTCAGTTGAATGGCTTTTGACTGTGATATTTGACATCTGTTCCTCATAGTTTGGTTGGTATGTATATTTGTTTGCAAGTGACCCGGCTCACTGTGTCTGTGTCAGGTCCTGAAACAGCTGCCCGAGAAGGAGGAGTGTGTGGAGTTCTGCCCCATGTCTGAGAAACAGGAAACGCTCTACACCACGTTATTCCAGAAACTTAAGGGAGCCACCAATGGAGAGAGTAAGTCCGGAGGTCTATTGGGGGCGACTGGGGCATCTCCTTGAAATCTTGAAGGTCTTAAGATTTAGACAAAATCAAGAACTATAAATAATATTTTGGGAGAGGTGTTTTAGGGCTTGAATTAGTTTTGTTTTTTTTTTACTTTTTTTTTATTATTGCTTTTTTTTGATTTTGGTACTCATCTTTTTTTTTGTTCATACATTTTACACCCTTCTAAAATTATAGTGCTGTCAATATTTCAGGGAAGTTGAACCTTTAAAGAACATGATAAGACCTTAAATTGGTGGCATAGATTAGTTGGGGGAACACAATGACAAAATCTAATGAAATGACTGAAAACATGGATAATTGTCTAATTTGTATGACTGGGATGCCATCCTGATTTGAATAGTGTGATAATCTTTGGTCATTTTGTGATTTCAATGATTTATTTGGCAGCAGAGCTAAGACCAGAGACCCAAACTAAGGCCTTTGGTTTGACTTGCTTAACGGGTGGAAATAAATTAAAAAATATATATATAACGCATCTAAATTTATAGTTGAAAAAGTGATTTGAAATGCAAATACAAAAGATAATATTAAATAATAAGTGATAAACATAAAATAAATCTTACTTTCTTTAAGCTTTCTTTAAACGTTCTTTCTAAATCCCCTCTTAGTCCAGCAGTAATAACTGTCTGAAGCTGTGTCAACAAACACAATTGAATTTGGCTATGCAAGGCTATGATCTAATAATAGGCATGGAATAAGCACTGAAACATACAAAACGTTGCAAGATTATGTACCTTTGCATATAGTGGTGGGCTCATTGCTGAGATCCTTGGTATGGGCCAATCTCCTCAGAACTTTGGGTAAGTGCCACGCTAATGAGTCCCGCCCTTCTCCTGTCCTATCAGAGCGGGAGCTCAACAACGTGATGATGCAGCTGAGGAAGATGGCCAATCACCCACTGCTACACCGGCAGTACTACACCTCCGAAAGGCTGGCGACCATGAGCGGACTCTTGCTGAAGGTCAGTACTCCGCCCATCGAAGGCTGCAACTCCATGCCCATCGAAGGCTGCAACTCCATGCACATCTATATACGTGTTACTGGCCAGTCGGCACTGGAACAGAATATATATATTTTTATTTATTTATTTATTTATTTTTTTTTGTTGCCTCTTCCTTCTCAGGAGCCCAGCCACAAGGACTCCAATCCTGCCCTGATCCAGGAGGACATGGAAGTGATGTCGGACTTTGAGCTTCACCGCCTCTGCCTGCAGTACCCATCGTTACAGGGCCTGCAGCTGGGCCACGACGTCCTGCTGGACTCCGGAAAGTTCACCGTGCTCACCGAGCTGTTGGCGTCTTTCAAGGACAAGGTAAAGAGCGGAGGAGGCCTTGCAGGGGGATAACACTCTCATGGGTGATGGCCAAACCCCTTCCTGCTGCATTATAGATATCTCAATAGAATAAAAAAACATTGAGAGTTGGTTGCACATATAGTCTCATGTCCAAGCTGCATTATTTCCACTTTGAGGGTTTGGTGAGCTACTGCTGTAGTAATAATAATAATGTTGATTCATTTTTTGTGGTAAACTATTAGCATTGGTGCACACACAGAAAAGGATGCCTGACCACCTAAACACAATTTACAATTAGAACACATAAAATGCTTTGCTTCAGCAGCCCTTGTATAATAAATTAATAAATTAAAAGGTCAGTAAATATTCCCAAAGCTGTGTGATTACTACAGTAATACTCCCCCAGTGCTGTGTGAGTACTGCTGTAATACTCCCTCAGTGCTGTGTGAGTACTGCTGTAATACTCCCCCAGTGCTGTGTGAGTACTGCTGTAATACTCCCCCAGTGCTGTGTGAGTACTGCTGTAATACTCCCAGTGCTGTGTGAGTACTGCTGTAATACTCCCAGTGCTGTGTATGTAGTAGGGGTGTTAACGATTAATCGTTGATCGATTAATTGCCGTTAATAATTTGATCGATCGACCATTTCAAATTTAACGATCAAATTGAACTATTTGCGGTCTCATCTTAATTGTGTCAATGGGAGCTGTTGGTGAAATGCAATCATTAAGTTAAACATAAGGGGCCAGATTGACAGCTTGCCCACCCAGGCCCACCCATAGATCCGCGACTGTGCAGTATTAGCTTTTACTCTACACTAAAATGTAAGAGTTCTGGTCAGATAGCGAAACGGACGAAAGTGCGCCATTTTGCGTAGAGGCGGAAACTATAATTACACCCTTATAATATCAGCGCTGCCATTGCAATCATTCCAGCATTCTGCGGTAAGGGAAATAATTATTGCAGCTACATAAAATAAAAAATAAAAAGATTATATATTATATAATATAATATATATCCGCCCGGCCAAGATAATGGTAGGGGAAACACTGAACATGCTATTAACTTTATACAGAAGAAGACTCACTCGACCATGAAGCACGCTACTTATCGGTCCCATCGGAACACGTATTTTCAGAAGCTGGTCTCGCTGTAAACCGACTGCGCACACGACTCACCCCTGATAACGTAAACATGTTTATATTCTTAAATAAAAATCAGCAGGCCTAGGTATTTACTGCACTTATGCAGTTTAAGTTTTAAACTGAGGCCTGAGCTGTCGTAGCTTTCTCATTTCAAGAGGGAACCTATTATAGTTTTCAAAAACGTTATTTATCTTTATCTATTTCATAATCATTTTGCAAATTTAAGTTTTTAATTAAGGCTCATCTTATTTTTGTATATGTCATAGACGTACGTGTTAGTCACTGATACGCCTCGGAAGAGTGAGCGCAATTTCCCGTGCCTTATTAAAATATCATACTTAAACAAAACAGCGTTCATAATTATATTTGTGTTATGCTATGAAACAGGCGTATTTCTCAAATGTTTCAATAAAGCTTTGATTGAGGAAAAAAACATGCATTTTGTATTTTCTATGTCATAAGCTATTTTTAGCTGTTTTGTTATCGATTGATCGATTAATTGTTCATTAACGTTAACGACTATCGATCAAGGAAATTCCTTAGAATTTGCAACCCTAGTATGTAGTACTGCTGTAATACTCCCAGTGCTGTGTGAGTACTGCTATAATACTCCCAGTGCTGTGTATGTAGTACTGCCGTAATACTCCCAGTGCTGTGTAAGTAGTACTGCTGTAATACTCCCAGTGCTGTGTGAGTAGTACTGCTGTAATACTCCCAGTGCTGTGTGAGTACTGCTATAATACTCCCAGTGCTGTGTATGTAGTACTGCTGTAATACTCCCAGTTCTGTGTAAGTAGTACTGCTGTAATACTCCCCCAGTGCTGTGTGAGTACTGCTGTAATACTCCCCCAGTGCTGTGTGAGTACTGCTGTAATACTCCCAGTGCTGTGTATGTAGTACTGCTGTAATACTCCCAGTGCTGTGTGAGTACTGCTGTAATACTCCCAGTGCTGTGTAAGTAGTACTGCTGTAATACTCCCAGTGCTGTGTGAGTACTGCTGTAATACTCCCAGTGCTGTGTGAGTACTTCTGTAATACTCCCAGTGCTGTGTGAATACTACAGTAATACTCCCCCAGTGCTGTGTGAGTACTGCTGTAATACTCCCAGTTCTGTGTATGTAGTACTGATGTAATACTCCCAGTTCTGTGTAAGTAGTACTGCTGTAATACTCCCCCAGTGCTGTGTGAGTACTGCTGTAATACTCCGCCAGTGCTGTGTGAGTACTGCTGTAATACTCCCAGTGCTGTGTAAGTACTGCTTTAATACTCCCAGTGCTGTGTAAGTACTGCTTTAATACTCCCAGTGCTGTGTGAGTACTACTGTAATACTCCCAGTGCTATGACAGTTCCCTGTATACTGTCTCCCCAGGGTGACCGAGTGGTGTTGTTTAGCCAGTTTACTATGATGCTGGACATTGTGGAGGTTCTGCTGAAACACCTGGGTCATTGCTACCTCCGCCTCGATGGCTCCACACCCATCGCTGACCGGTACGTCTATGCAAACCATCTTTCTGCATGCATCTCTTCTTTATCTCTGTTTCTCAATGATAAGTCCTCACACTTGTAGTGAATTTGGCCTACATTCTGTGTTTATGCCAGTAATTTTCACTAGTATTATTTGCATGTGGGCCTCCTAAGGGTTGTGAATACATTTGGTGCATTGTGCGTACATTGCGTTAGCCAATCAGCCCTAGGACACAATTGGAAGGGGATGAATCTCACACGATGGACGCACAGCACACAATGATGGACACATCTCTCTCCCCTCCCTCTCCACTGCTGCAGGATCGTTTTAATTGACAATTTCAACACGGACACAGAGATTTTTGTGTTCCTGCTGTCAACGAGGGCTGGGGGCCTGGGCATCAACCTCACCTCTGCTAATGTTGTCATCCTGCACGATATCGACTGCAACCCTTATAATGACAAGCAAGCCGAGGACCGCTGCCATCGAGTCGGGCAGACCAGGTGAGGGTGGGAAAAGTTGGGGGCGGGACCAGGTGAGGGTGGGAAAAGTTGGGGGCGGGACCAGGTGAGGGTGGGAAAAGTTGGGGGCGGGACCAGGTGAGGGTGGGAAAAGTTGGGGGCGGGACCAGGTGAGGGTGGGAAAAGTTGGGGGCGGGACCAGGTGAGGGTGGGAAAAGTTGGGGGCGGGACCAGGTGAGGGTGGGAAAAGTTGGGGGCGGGACCAGGTGAGGGTGGGAAAAGTTGGGGGCGGGACCAGGTGAGGGTGGGAAAAGTTGGGGGCGGGACCAGGTGAGGGTGGGAAAAGTTGGGGGCGGGACCAGGTGAGGGTGGGAAAAGTTGGGGGCGGGACCAGGTGAGGGTGGGAAAAGTTGGGGGCGGGACCAGGTGAGGGTGGGAAAAGTTGGGGGCGGGGACCAGGTGAGGGTGGGAAAAGTTGGGGGCGGGACCAGGTGAGGGTGGGAAAAGTTGGGGGCGGGACCAGGTGAGGGTGGGAAAAGTTGGGGGCGGGACCAGGTGAGGGTGGGAAAAGTTGGGAGCGGGACCAGGTGAGGGTGGGAAAAGTTGGGGGCGGGACCAGGTGAGGGTGGGAAAAGTTGGGGGCGGGACCATGTAAGGAGGCAGTGTGGAGAGTGGCAACTTGTGTGGAAAATGGAACACAAACTATACTCATTTCTCCCATTCCAGGACGGTAAAGGTGATCAGGCTTATCAGCAAGGACTCCATTGAGGACGGCATGCTGCGTGTTGGCCAGAAGAAGCTGAAACTGGAACAGGATATGACGGCTTCTGCAGAAGGTGAGCTCAGCTGTCACTCCCACCTGGTCCAAAGCCTGTTTACCTGGGAGCAAACCTGTAAGTCAGGATCTATTAGACCTTGATGCAAGAGACGGAGAGTAGACTAGTGTCCAATGACCTATGTTAACTTAATACGGGACAAAGAGCATACCAGAGCCGTTCCATACTCTTTACTGTCCACTAACTGAGCTGCGCAGCATGGCCCGTTTATCACAATGCGTTGGTGCCACACACCTCATGTAGCTCGCAAGAAAGCAGTCATGCACGTCTAGTAAATCACTTGGCAGCATGTGGCCAATGCCCAAAAGTGCCTGGCTGATGGGTGAAGCACTATAAAAAGTAGCTTCGTTCTCATCGCTTTATTGCACTTCAGTTGGTAGATTTTGAACCACTCATAGATGTCATGGTTTAAATGGGGATCTCAAAGTCCGATCCTTTTGGGCCGCAGCGTCGGCTGGTTTTCGGTGGGTTTGCACAGTTCTTAGGCCACTGTGGCCCTCCCATTTGTTTTTGGAATTCATGCCGACCTCTGCTGTTAATTACTTACACTCATATGTATGAGCTGACATTTTAGCTACATTTATTGAAAAGCTAATAAATAGAATAGAATAAATTTCCCGCTAGGGAACTTCAGTTGTAGCCCCAGCAACAACAAAAAAGACATAGACAGTTGGGCAGACCCACAACACACAAATATATCAAACAAAGACATTCAATATAATCATTGCATTAATCAAACTAATTAAGTGAATTAAAGTGGAATACAGCCATGATTAAAAATAGCCCCCGCTGTCCCGTGTCATTATTAAGCAGTCCAATACACAAACTCCACCTCCACGACTTTCCTCCATACACGCAGTGTTGCGGTCTCTGTACACTGTCGAAACGGAGGACCGAACTGCGTCAGCCTTCCCAGTCGTTGCTTCACTCCTCCCCCGCATTATCTTCTCCTTTCTCTTCCCTGGTGGCCTTTTGAAGATTGCCTGCCGTCCTAGATCAGTCCCGAGTCCCGACATCTTCAACTCCGGTGAAGAACGATAGTAAACTTTGTGGCTGCAGATCCAACGGACATTCCCGGGCATATGTTGTGAATGCGTCTCCATGGTGACGACCACAAACAAAATTATCCCAAATATATAATTCGTCAATATTATCAAAACAAGCAGCATGAGTGCCCTGAACAATCTCCAGCCCGCTTCCCCGTCCCACAATAGAGACACAGCGCATGAAAAAAACAAAAGACAAAAGCCAGACAGAACAAAATACATTCAAATTATCAAACACAAACACGAGAGACAGCTGGACTACATGTCGCCATTACAGCGCCACATGACGTCATAAATGACAGTTGTTTGTGTGTACAAATATTAAATGTTTTACTGTGGACTAATTCTAAGCGTGAGCCAGAGGTAATCAATAGAATAAAACCCTGGACACGCACTAGGAATTGTGCACCCCAGATCCGGTTCTGGTTTTACCTATGTCCATGGGCTCGACGGTTGAGTATGAGGACAGACCTGAGGGGTTGATGGTGCAGAAAGGGATGACTTTACAGAAGGAAGTTTATGACCACATCTATATGGCTTTTTTTCCCCTAGGTGAGGAGGGCTCCATGCCTGAAGACATGGCAACTCTGCTAAGGGCCTCTCTAGGACTGTAATGGACTCTACAACCTTTCTGAGGTTCCACAGGCAGGGTGTGCATCTCGACCTCTGAACCCGAGATGCAGAGCTCCCGTTGGCTGTGGTGGACTGGCACAACAGCCAATTACATTTCACCACCATAGACGAATCCCCGTGTAAGAATTTGTACTGTACAGGAACAGCTGAATCCTGTAGAAACTGTGCTGCTTTTAACAATCCCCATGTCCTGCTTGGGGACATTGCACAACTGAAGTAAATATATTGTTTTTGTTACTTACTGGCTTGTGTAAAACACCACTCTCAGTGCCTTAAATAATGTCACTGAAAGTTTTTGTTTTGTGTACTGCTGAAGTTTCTGAAGAGTCTGTGTTTAAACAAAAGAAAAGTGTTTGCCATTGCTAGTTCCTTTTCCAATTAATTAGTTTCAGAGCCAGAGCTAGGCATTGAAGAAGAAACCTTTTTTTTATGATTCATTTGGAAACACTGATTTTTTGTATCCTAAATGTCTCAACCAGAGGATTTTGGTATGTCAATAGAGCTTTTTCACTGTCACTTGATAGCAGGAGAGAATGTTCAGTAATAAAGCCAAATACTAGTGGTCCGAGAGACATTTAGGGTTTAGGAATCGGGAGAAATCACATCAACAAGTGAGCCTTTTCTCTTTCTGATAGATTTTTCCTCTTAATTTCTCATGAGGGAGATTTTATTTTTTTGTGAGCAAGCAATCTAAATGGTCTTTTTAAAAAACATTCCTTTAGCCTTTTTAAATTGTGTATTTTGTGTTTTCAGTTGAGACATTTTCAATTAAAACATTGAGAGCCATTTCACAGATTGTTTTGATGAGTTCCGTATTGAATACTGGTGCGGTTTGGTTGAGACTACGCGGTTATACACAGTTGGTGTATTTCGATAGAAAGTAGTTTTCTAAAAAACCGTGGACAACAAGGTCTGCGGATGTTCGTGAGTGTCCGTGTCATTATATTTGGAAAGAGACGTAGATTTTTTCGAATGTGAACTTTTGGTGCATTGAGTGGCACAAACATTGGACCCGTTGAGGTGATATCAAGGTGAGCTGCAGCAGATATCTATAAAACTAGTGAAATCCCAGTGAAACCTTTTGGAAGGATAGATAGCACTCTGGGTATATAGGAACATATCTTAATTTCATTTTTGGGTGAACGGCCCCTTTAAACACTGTCCTGATGTTTCTAGTTTGCATCCATGTAGTTCAGCATAGAAAATCTATTTTCCACATTATTATGGCTGACACTTGTGTATCAGATGGTAAAGACAGAAGCCCTCAGTGTTGCTGCAGGTAAGTGTAAATCTGTGTTTCTGAATCCAGATCCCTGTTCTACCCGAGGCCTCCGGTAGATCTGATGGAGTAAATAACTAATGGTGTGTTCCTGCTGCCCAACAGACTCAGCCAAACAGGGTAACGTGAGGTGAAATGCACATTTTTTTTAAATCCTATGATATACTCAGTATATTTTTTAATACCTTTTAAAGGTTTTCTTTCTGTTGACCATACAAGCCTTAAGTTTTAATTTCATTGACGAAAACTGACACAAAATGTTCATTCATGTAAATTTTTTCTATGATGAAAATGAGACGATGGCTAAATAAAAACCCACCTATGCGGAGAAAAACTAAGACTAAATATACTGACATTATCGTCAGCTAACAAAAACCAGAAACTAAGACTAAATATACTGACATTATCGTCAGCTAATAAAAACCAGAAACTAAGACTAAATATACTGACATTATCGTCAGCTAATAAAAACCAGATGAAAATGTCATCAGCAGGTTGGACAATTAAAGTGGTGTGAAATGCTGTGCGCAACACTTTCCAAATTCTGTATAATGCATCAGAGATGACAGAGGAGCCAATCAGAAAGCGTGGAGGCGAAGCTTGGCTCACCATATTGGTATTAGTGATGTGCATGAGCCCAGTTTGCCAGCATCGATTAATCAGTTTGCCATGAATGAATAATGTTATTCGGCGCTTGCATGAGCATACAAACTTGGTTCTTACATATTACAGCCATCAAAGCATTTTACTATCATACGCAGTCTGGTAAATTTTTAATTTTTTAATAATTTTTAATAATTTGCCTTAGCCTAAACATGAGAATCAGTTGCACAAGAGAAGCCGTTAATGTCAGTCTGACAACCCTCAACGAGTGGTGCCTTGACCCTAGCAAATTAATTTTTTATTATATGAAACATAAAAACCAGTGAACCAGACTGACTCATTTTTAAAGGGTCGCCAAGCGTCGCTCTTGTGCAACTGATCTCGAAACTTAGCTTGGCAATTCTGTTATGTTAGCGCTGTTGTCATATTGAAGGGATACAGGAGATTTCAGGGAGTGATCTCTGTCGTATTCTGTGGCTGCTGACTCAAAAAGGTGATTTTTTATGTACACCATATGCGACACCTGTTCAGATGTGTTAACTTGCATTATTACACAATATGTAATGTCATCCAACTATGGAACAATAACTGCAAAATGTAGGCCCTCTTATCGGTACCAGTTTACTCTTACACTACCCAATGTTAGCTACGCAGTACAGAAGACAGATTATGGTTGCCAAACTGGGGGATTTACCCTTAAACGTTGGGGATTTAAAAAATTCATAGCAGAAATGTATGGGACCAAGTGCCAGCCTTGAGCTGAATGCAGTCAGGGATGTAGACAGGGATTCCAGCCGGTTAAAATGTGAGGTTTTTCCAAGTTTGGCCAGGCCAGGTTCCTAATCCTGCCCTTTGTGAGAGCAACCATGGGAACTTTGATTACTGTTGGCCGTGTTCATGCTGTACTCATGATGAAGAGGGGTAGGAACCACTGAGCCCAACTGCACATCCAACAGAACCTGCTGGATACGGAGTCTTGCCACTTTTTGCATCTGTGCGTCTTCCATAAGCCTCAGTTCCGAAGCTACAAATTTGCCAAAGATATCGAGGGCATCTTCGCTTCCCATGTACAATCGGCCTTCGTCCGCCGATCTCATCCGTTTCCTGGCGACAGCCTTGGTGTGACCACTCCTTGGTGGGTTTGGCACATCGTCCTCTCCCTCCGCAATGATCTTCATTTTACTGCCAGTCATCTGTCAGAGTGAAAGTGAACAACAGACGGTATGTCATTCCAACAGCATCGATTAACAGCCTATGGAGTTTGATTAAAAACAAGGTTTAACAGTTTAAGTTAACCACTTTTAACAATGCTTTTCTTCCCCATTTTTCTCATGATTTCAAATGCTCAATCATAATTTTATACCAGTGCTGATGCTTTCAATTCAGGGGAGTGTAGACAAGCTAGTGCTCTCCTCCAAACACATGATGTTTGCTCAACAGGTGGATTTGCGGGCGCCTTATTGACCAGCAGAGCTCGCTGGTTAGAAGTGAGATGCTGTCATCCCGGCCGGCTGAAACCCTTCCTAGGGTTAAGCTAGTACAGCCACTGTTAGCACTGGCATGGTCTGGTTTGTGGGGCTCATCAACACACTAGTGCCTTAACAGGATGAGCTACCCAACAACCCCGACCTACAACTATTGTAAAGCATTTCTTATTGTGTTGCCATATGAGGGCCAGGTGCCTTGACTGCTTTCTCTGCCCTTATGAACAACATGGTAAAACCAGGTAAAAACAGCCAGCATGCAAAGCAAAGTTCACCTTACTGAAGGTTGCTCCAGATTGTTGCTGCTGATTCCAAAGGGCCGTCTGAGCAACTTGTCCTTTCCAATGCTCTGTCATTCCCTGTTCAACCTAGGTTAAATATGAATTCTTAAAATAAGCTTTTAATAAGTACTAACTAAACATGTTATTTAGTCCTGGAAAAGGGTTTATCTAGCACAGCAAGGGAACTACAATTTCTCTGTGTGTACAGTATGTATTACACATTGGCATAACATTATTGAAAGGACTACAACTAACTACATCAAGAACACTACCATGGTGTGTAAACTGCCAGCGTATTAACTGCAGAGTGACCTGCACAGTACCTCTACACTTGAGATGGAAGCATCAGACTTCTCCAGAAATCTCAGCATAGATAGCAGGTACCACTTGGATGAAGACACTTGACAGTTGTCGGTAAGGGAAAAACAGGTCTTTCGTCTCTCTCTGCCATACTGCGTTCTTAAATTCTTCATTTTCTTCAGGAGCTCTCTTACTTTTGGGAGAGAAATAAAGAAAATTAGCCTTACCTTCCCCCCTCATTTTGGATACCCAATCATGTTCATGCTACAACGCTCGTCACAACCATATGTTCTCCTTCAAAGCATGTGATGTCAGCCACTCGCACATTAAGGCTTGCACAGATATGTGTCCAGTTGGAGGAAGACACTTCACCTGCAGCTCAACAGACAAACTTGCGAGTGCCCAATCGCCTTGTGGGGGGGACATCTCTTGGCTGCCTGAACTGCATGCTTCCCTGTGGGCTGCTGGCCACAGCCAGATTTCATACCAGACCGTGGGTCTGATCAATGTGCGAGAAAAGTGCCTTAACAGAAGAGCCACCCAGCAGTCCCCTCCTGAGTCTTACAATCTTAAATGTATCAATTGGCAGTTATATGATATACACAAAAACACATTGTATGATATATTTGTCCTTCAAAATAAAAAAGAAACACTGCTCACATCTATTCAACGGCCATGAGAATCAAAATACGACTGGGAAACATGAGAGTACAGTGAAAATGGCCTATGCAAACCACACTCCACATAATCATTCGCTGTCTGGAATGCCAGGTCTGGCCAGCACTACAGCTCATATAAAATTGGGTGGATGCACCTACAGTTGAAGTCGGAAGTTTACATACACTTAGGTTGCAATCATTAAAACAAATCTTTATCCACTCCACAGATTTCATGTTAGCAACCTATAGTGTTGGCAAGTCAGTTAGGACATCTACTTTGTGCATGACAAGTAATTTTTCCAACAATTGTTTACAGACAGGTTATTTCACTTTTAATTTACTATATCACAATTCCAGTGGGTCAGAAGTTTAAATACACTAAGTTGACTGTGCCTTTAAACAGCTTGGAAATTTCCAGAAAATGATGTCATGGCTTTAGAAACTTCTGATAGGCTAATTGACAATATTTGAGGTGTACCTGTGGATGTATTTTAAGGCTTACCTTCAAAGTCAGTGCCTCTTTGCTTGACATCATGGAAAAATGGAAAGAAATCAGCCAAGACCTCAGAAAGAAAATTGTGGACCTCCACAAGTCTGGTTCATCCTTGAGAGCAATTTCGAAATGCCTGAAGGTACCACGGTCATCTGTACAAACAATAGTACGCAAGTATAGACACCTTGGGACCACGCAGCCGTCATACCGCTCAGGAAGGAGATGCGTTCTATCTCCTAGAGATGAACGTGCTTTGGTGCGAAAAGTGCAAAACAATCCCAGAACAACAGCAAAGGACCTTGTGAAGATGCTGGAGGGAACAGGTACAAGTATCTATAACCACAGTAAAACGGGTCCTATATCGACATAACCTGAAAGGCTGCTCAGCAAGGAAGAAGCCACTACTCCAGAACTGCCATAAAAAAGCCAGACTACAGTTTGCAACTGCACATGGGGACAAAGATCTTACTTTTTGGAGAAATGTCCTCTGGTCTGATGAAAAATGTAACTGTTTGGCCATAATGACCATCGTTATGTTTGGAGGAAAAAGGGTGAGGCTTGCAAGCCGAAAAACACGATCCCAACTGTGACGCACGGGGGTGGCAGCATCATGTTGTGGGGGTGCTTTGCTGCAGGAGGGACTGCTGCACTTCATAAAATAGATGGCATCATGAGGAAGGAAAATTATGTGGATATATGGGAGCAAAATCTCAAGACATCAGCCAGGAAGTTAAAGCTTGGTCGCAAATGGCTCTTCCAAATGGACAATGACCCACAGCATACTTCCAAAGTTGTGGCAAAATGGCTTAAGGACAACAAAGTCAAGGTATTGGAGTGGCCATCACAAAGTCCTGACCTCAATCCAATTGAAAATTTGTGGGCAGAACTGAAAAAGCGTGTGCAAGCAAGGAGGCCTACAAACCTGACTCAGTTACACCAGTTCTGTCAGGAGGAATGGGCCAAAATTCCAGCAACTTATTGTGAGAAGCTTGTGGAAGGCTACCCGAAACGTTCGACCCAAATTAAACAATTTAAAGGCAATGCTACAAAATACTAACAGATTGTATGTAAACTTCTGACCCACTGGGAATGTGATGAAAGAAATAAAAACTGAAATAAATCATTCTCTCTACTATTATTCTGACATTTCACATTCTTAAAATAAAGTTGTGATCCTAACTGACCTAAAACGGAATGTTTACTAGGATTAAATGTCAGGAATTGTGAAAAACTGAGTTTAAATGAATTTGGCTAAGGTGTATGTAAACTTTCGACTTCAACTGTAAGTTGCTCTGGCGAAAAGCATCTATCGAATGAATGTAATGTGGACAAATGACCGTCCCTGTGGTAAACACCACAATTGAATAATGTATGGTCATCAATTCAATTCTTGAGTAATTTTTTTTTTACCATGAATACATTTAGTAAAAATATTTTAATGTCAATTAAACAAACTCACCGTTGCAGACACATTATACTGGAAGGACTGTTTTTAAATAACCAATGAAATCAACACGTCCCTAAATCCTTAGTAAATACAACACTTCTAATCTCTGGAATGTAGGCTATTCATATTATGTTTAGGTTTTAATCCTAGACGAGCCTCAAAGATTGCCAATGTGATGTTTTTTTATTTTTTTTACAATTGGTAAAAAACATAAATACATAAACTTTGGATACATAAATATGTACAGTACTGTGCAAAAGTCTTAGGCATCCTAGATTTATATAATTGTTTTCTTCGATTTTTATTTTTTGTCTTCTGTAAAAGAGCAAATTTTTGATTTCCAAACATTAATTTTCAGAAAAATGAAATACTAGAGAATTTTTTGTATTTCTGCAACAGATGGTATGGCCTCCACAGAGCCCTGATCTCAACATCATTGAGGCTGTCTGGGATTACCTGGAGAGACAGAAGCAAGTGAGTAAAGCCAAAGTCTGCAGAAGAACTGAGGCAAGATGCTTGGAACAACCTACCAGCTGATTTTCTTATAAAACTGCACGACAGTGTAGACTACCTAAGATAATTGATGCCGTTTTAAAGGCAAAAGGTGGTCACACATAGGGTTGCCAACCGTCCCTTGAAATAAGGGATCGTCCCTTATTTGGACAATAAAAGACCCGTCCCTTATTGAACTGATAAGGGATCGTCCCTTATTTCAAGGGACGGTTGGCAACCCTAGTCACACACCAAATATTTGTTTAATTTTTTTTTTACCGTTTAGATACTGCTCTTTATAGTCAATTTTTTGATATTCAGAAACTTCTCAATTATTTTTTAAAGCATCTTCGCTTTACAGAATTTGTTTACATGTGCCTAAGACTTTTGCACGGTAGCCTACTGTATTTGCTAAAGCATTTGGATACATACATATCATTTAAAGCCTAAAACTGGAGACTTAAACCGGTCATACTTTGAAGGCTTGTGTAGGCTAGTTAAAATGTAAACTAAAACCAAAGAGCAAGTTATTCGAAATCCATCGTTCATTCTCTGTAGTCGGAGAATATCATGCGTTAATAGCAACAAGGTGATATTCTTGTGGAAGGAAGTGGAGAAGGTTAAGACCTTGTAACTGTACATCGTCGCGAACTTTCAATCCTAACCGCCATGAAGGACTAAACAAACATCCCTCAATAGAATGAGTTAACTGAGGTTTCCCCCCCATACGACCACCAAGGCAGCCTGCTGGTAAAGAGGCACGTTTTGTTGAACTTTATTAACTGCGTGGATGAGGCCACTGTTCGCCACGGACCTTTACCGCATCTACCTATTCTGTTACACTGCGCATTCGGGCGACTTTTTTTTAGGAGAAAAGGGAACACTAAACATAACGCTTACCAGTTGTGCCTAAATGTTGAGCAATTTCTTCAGAATCGCGCCTTCTCTGCCACCTATCATGATAGTCATGGTCTGGGTTGTACAGCGAGGCCTTTGTTTTCCATAGTTTACACAGCTGTTCTACTTTTGGACGGGTCCAGAACTCTTTTCCTTCCATGCGGATACAAGAAAGTGTTTTTCGTGTTTTTTTCAGTAGGCTACATGGATATAACTTATCGCATCACCTTGGATGGGCTACTCCTAAATGTGCGATTGTACTGCGACTTCTTGTGTTCTTTTGTCGTCGGAAACTAAACAGTTGCATTAAAAAGGCAACAACAGGAGATAAAGTTGTACTTCCTGTGTTCACCGTTTGTGTTTTGTTTAAAATAAAAGTCCCCATAAATTAGCTCCATTTAAAAGGCGAATTTCGCGATTCTGCAGTATATCCGCAATAGCGTTTATCAGCATTTCAATGAAGGATGAAAAATTATTTTTGCTTTGCGTAGCCTACTATTTGAGTGAGTTCACCAAAATCGAAATGCCCAGAATGTTTGACAATGTGTTTTTGGGCCAATGACATGAAGTGATTTTTTGTGTGTCCGAATTCATTACTTTCCTAAAACAATTTAAAAAAAAACATTTTATATATCAAATTGTACTACAATATCTCCTTTATGAGAAACCCTTCTCATTTTATCGTAATTCAATTTATTTTTCGAGTTTTGGTGTTCTAAAGTCCCAAAATGTCAGGTGGTGCGACCGTCCGAACATACATGCAGAGAACAAAACTGCAATAAAATTCCTAATCAAATAGTTTGGCATGATTTTATGTTAGATTGCTTATAAATGACGGAAAGTAGTTTAACAGTCCTATTTCAAAACAATTATTATATTATATTATATTACTTAAAAAACCTTTGTCTGAGAAATTGACTTCTCCAAACATCATTTTATGTACTGTGCCTGTAAGAAAACGATGCAACAGGGTGTGACATCACACAGAGGACCCCACAGGACCCCTGTCATGCAGTAACAAGGTTAGTAACTCTCCCACAAATATTACATAATTTGATGTTTTTGAGTAATGGTGAAGTTGGTTCAACTTACCATGCCAGGTGCTATGACCCCTGGAAAATGAAAATTAGTTTTTATTCAGAAAATGTGTATTTGATTGAAAAAATATATGTATAACCTTGAGTTCAAGGACAAAATTGTATATAGGTGTTCAAGTTAGTTCCTGTTAGATTTGAATTGAGTTTGAAAAGTCAGGTGGTACGACCAATATGTCAGGTGGCGCGACTAGAATTACAGTTAAACCAACTGAAAAAGGTGATGTTAATTAATGTGTTTGAAGATATTAAATACATTTTCTTAAATATATACATCTTTCTGTATGATATTAAGTTGTTTAAAGGTGAAAAAGTCCTACTCTTCAAGAATATAGGACTATATAACCAAAATTGATGCTCAAAGTTGCATATTGTACCTTTTAAGTTATTATTTTTTCATTCATTTTTGTAGATGCCATTATCAAACAAAGAAAAAACAGCACGGCATAGAGACAGTTTTATTTTTTAATAAAATTATCCAGTTGCATTTCATTATTGAAATGTGTTCATTGAGACTTCATGTTTCAGTTTTATTTTTAAAGCATTGATCAAATGTTGTCTTGTTGACATTACCATTGTGGCAGTATTGTTTTAAATGTTGAATGTGCAGTATTGTTTTGAATGCTGACCTGAATGAAATGTAGTCCTCATTATTGAAATGTCTTGCTTGAGACTTGATGTTTCAGTTATATTTTTTAAGCATTGATCAAATGTTATCTTATTGACATTACCACTGTTGCTAGCCTGAATGTAATTGGATGATTAATTTGCAGTATAAAATGCTCAGGTTTCAAATAAAAGCCAAATGAAACCAGAGTAAAATGCATTTACATATCCTTCTTTTTATTTAGTGAATATCAATCGTTATTGAGCACAATGTCAGGTGGTCATGGTCAGCTGGTGCCACCAGCAAATTTACATTTAAATGTATCCATTCCCATTGCAGTCTGCAAAATTAAATCAGAAATATAACTGAAAATTTTTAAATAATGTATACAAATCATTTTTACTGTTAGAATTTTTGTTTTCTTTCTTTCTATGGAAAATAAGGTGTTTGAAAACAAAAAGAAGTGGCCGTTTCTATAAATGGAATAAAACTGCCATAAATAAAGAAATTAGTGGAATTTACCATGTGATGTGTATTTTACACACTACAATGATTCATATTTGCAGGTTTCCAGTAGTGGTAAATACATTAAAAGTGTATTATTCAAAATTCATATATGGTCACGCCACCTGACATTTCTGGGTGGTAAAATCTGAAATCTTGTTTAAAAATGTATTTATATCACCTTAAAAGCTATGAAACAAATATAAATACACAGGATACATTCTTGTGGAATTAAGAATGTATTTAAAATCCATTTTGGTCACTATTTATTTTTTGAATTTTGAAAACCTTATTTGTCATTGACCCTTTTGCTTTTACTGCTTAAACCATCTCACATAGCCTAGCCTATCTATCCATTTTGAAGAGGGATTCAAACGTATGGGACGGCGTTATGTCCATAGACTTGAGTGGAGGTGCGTTTGAATCCAAATCATGTCGTTATATTGTCGTCGAGTATTCTGCTTAGCTATAACAATTCTTTCAAACCAAATTTATTTATATTTATTTATATTTATTTATGAAATAAATTCCGTTAAGTCAATTTCCTTAACTCCCCTGACCCAATTTCCTTAATTCTGAAATATTTCTTATTCAGCAATTAACGTTTTTGGAAAAAAATAATTGGTTTTCTTTAGTTTGCAATGAATTACCGAGAGCTACATATGTGATATAGGCAAAACACGTACATTTCCTGGATCATAGACTCCATGTTCACAAGTGTGCAGTCTGAGGGTGATATGCAGAACTACTAAAGATATATGATGCAAAATATAGGCAGTGTACCCTGTTGTCCCTTAGTGTCTCCGAATCTATCCAAAATGGCGAAATTGTGCACTGCTGTAAATAAAAAAATTATTACATATTTAACTACAAATCGACTGTTCTGGCTCATAAACCTATCCAAAGCCTGTCATAAAATTAATAAAATATGTTTTGTCCATTATAATGCATATATACGTACTCACTCCAAGGACATTTTTACATTTATCTAGCACATATACAGTAAATTTGAATGAGTATTTTCCATGCCCTAAGTATTTCCCAGGGAGATAGTCATAGTGTATATTATGTACAATAAGATTACAATAAAATAATATTCCACCATCAGGAAAATGCTGGCAAATGTTCTCGCTTCAGGGCAAATGAAACGTAAAACATGACTGAGCCACCTATGAACGCTTACACTACAGTATGTGAAATACGCTCAAAATGCGAAAATAACCATATCGGATATATGGCACAACACTGTGGAAAAATGAATGTACATATTTGAAATATCACAAGCAGTAATACTTGCATATGGAGGAGAGAAATGTCCCTCATGCATATCCCTCCAGCATATTCTTTATGTTTATGGTATCTTGGTAACTATGGTATCTTCTTCTGACCCACTCCCAAAAACCATGTAACAACTATTACACCTCGGCGAGTAAATGTACATTCTAAGTTGTTTGCGTAAAACTATACTAATAAAACTAGGCATTCTGATATGCCCGACTGTATTTTATTGTTCAAACCATCCAATAAGACATTGCAAGCACCGTTGCTATGGTTATAATGTCCTATATTGGATAAAAGATTTGTCAATGAAACCAGAATGAATTGGAATGAATGAGACAGTTTTGCAAAGCGTGGGAGGTATTAGTCTACGCTTTGATGTTTCCGATAGTGTAATAGCATTATAAAGTGTTGTGTATTTCTCAAATGGATTGTCCCAGACAATAAATGACCACTGAATTTTGAAATATATCATTACAAAACCTTTTAATGGATTTATCTCTGAGATATTTCCATTCATACAGTGAAAATAAATGTCACCAAATAAGCAACACAAATATTTAACATTGAAGCAAGTGATTTATTCATAGAAGCCATTGTATCAAACAATGTTCCAAAACTCCATATTTTCTCTACATGCCAAATGTTCCAAAAATTGTTTGGTTAATAAAAGATTAAACTTTATAAATGACAGTACTACATCACATATCATTTGCTAAAGGAAAATTAAATGGCATAAGGAATTTATTTGAGTTGCAGATATTGGGCCCATATTAATCCTTTTGGTGATTTTTCTGTCAAATCAGTCCTTGGGGGAGTCCATTGTGGTGACATCGTTGTCACTCGCTGAGCTGATGGGTTGTGGGGTCTTCACAGAAGGTACGAAGTCAATGGGCACCACTCTCTCGGCCCCCTCAGACAGTGCCTCCCTCGGAGCCTGTATCTGGAGCCGCCCGTCCGACAGGGAGCACGTCACCGCATTGGAATTCACACCTTCAGGCAGATCAAACTCCTGTCTGAACTCCTGCCTTTTATAAGCGTAGGAGCCCTTTCCATCCTCCTGCTTCTTCTCTGTCTTACCACACACCCGTAGCTTCCTTCCCACCTGCTTCACAGTTAGCTCCTCTGGAGAGAAGTCTTTTGTGTCCAGTGTCAGGGCAAAACAGTCTCCCTCATTCTCTGAGGTGAAAGAGATGGGCTGGACAGCCAAAGATTGGGCTGGAAGTGGATCGATCTCTTCAAAAATCTTCCTGTGAAGCTGCTCCATGAATTCCAAGCTGTGCTTGATCTCCTGCATGTGCCTGATCATGTCTTGCTCCATCTGATAGAAGAGAGGTCGTGTCTCTGGCCAGAGACTGTGTACGGGCCAGTGGAAGTCCATCAGTGGGCCGTAGGAAGGCTGGAATACACGGGGGCACAGCATTTCTCTTAGCGTCCTTAGCGTTTGCTCTTCGTCCTCTGAGGTTGTGTTGACTTCTCTGTCTTGTAGACTGTTTTCTGTTTCAGCTGTGCAGGCTCACAGCTTTTATAGCCCTGTCTTGTGGAATGTTCCAGATGCCTTCCAGTCACTACACTGGCAATCTGATCTGAGTCGTGCCACACCAGAGTGTTATGACAACGCCAGTTCAGTCATACTCCAAAACAAGCTTATTACAATGTGGCCATCAAATGCCTGCCTAACTCTGTATTGTTCTATTTACAGATGGTACACAAATATTCTGAGGGGGCAGCATAACTTTTGTTATAGGAAAATGCTATTTCAGAGGAAGAAATGAACAGCTGCTTGGTCATGTATAAATTTTGAATGATGGTGTTAGACACTGGTTCTTGTCAGATGTTTTCACAAAAAATTGAATCTTTCAGTTCTTTAAATTACTGAGTGAACTTGATAGTATTTGTCAAAAATGCTTGCACAAAAATATCATTGAAATGTATTTGTTTGTGTGTTACCAATACTCATCAAATATGTATCACATGGTGGGGTAACTGATTTACTTACTGTATAACTTTATTTCTGAAATGTGTGTGTCACAGTTTAGAATTTAGCCAGAGCAGCTCATGTCAACATTCCTTTTGACTGCTGTAAGGATATAACTTATAACCTGCACCAGAAGCTTCAGTAACTGGTGTAGCCACCGTTAGCATTCAGACATTCTTGACAACGTTGGCGCATGCTGTTTTTTCCATCAGGCATTGGAAAAAACGTTGAGGGATCTAATCGCTGAGCCAGTTGCTGGAGGTTGACGGCAGGGACGTGATGTGATCGAACTTGCCACCCTAGTTCATCCCACGCATGCTCAATGGGTGACAAGTCGGGTGAATATGATTGCATGTCCCATAATAACGTGATGTCTACAGTCCAAATGACAACCCAAAGGGGGATATTCTAACCCTATCTGGCTTAAAAAGACATACTTACAAAAATGATCAAAAAATTTCCTTTGACCCTTAACTTATTTTGAGTAGTATATATATCTCATTATGTTTTTTTAAGTTTTCCATGCTTAAATACATTTAAAGTGTGATAAAGTCTACAGTGTGTTTGTGTGAAAAAGTGTACAGTTGAATGCTTGGTATTTGTACACCTTATGCATGACCCTTACACTAATTTCATAGTGTGGAAAAAAGTAATTGATACTATTGCTCAAAGAACTTGTAATATTGACATTTTCTGGTCAATGACAATGTTTACCTGCTGGCAGAAATTTATTTGTGAACAAACTTTTGCAGCTTTTGTCATTTGGACTCATGGATGTATCCAACTACAAACCACAATTCCAAAAAAATTGGGACAGTATATAAAAGCACATAAACGCAGAAAGCAGTGATTTGTAAATTCTCTTTTAAATATTTATTTGAAAATGATGTTTAATGTTTTACCTTATCAACTTTATAAATTTTTGTAAATATATGCTAATTCTGAATTTGATGCCTGCAGCACGTTCCAAAAAGGTTGGGACTGGGGCAAAAGAAAGACCGTCAAAAAACACCTGTTTGAAACATTCCACAGGTAAACAGGTGATGCTATCATGACTGGGTATAAAAGGACATCAAAAGACTCTTGATATCTTATTTTCAGGTACTCTTACAAGCGATACTATACCTCTCTGCATTTGAATGGCTCTCATGGGACTAGATTAAGATGTAAATTACATGGGAATAGTATGGAACCCATGGTTGGCTAAATGGCTGTAAGTCATCAAGGGTCTGAGGTATAAAACGAGCCTCAAACCATCACTCTACTGCCAGATATGCAGTAGATATGGATGGATCACTTGAAGGGTTGTTTCTCCTGACTTATTTTTTCCATAGAGTTTATAAGGAAAATGAGTCAGTAGAAACAACGCTTAACGTGATCTGACATTCGCTAGAACTATCGAGGGAAGTGGTGGACATGCCTTTTTATAGGTATTGATATTGTTGCTTGTATGACGACCCTTCATGAATCCAGGTTGTGTCTCACGTATTATTTGTTCTAGACTTTTCCTTAATCTTAACACATAAACAAAGCACACCATTTTGTATTCTGTTGTCAGGAGGGACATAGGCCACAAATGACCAATTAACATTCGGTCCATATCGGGTTTAGGTAGGCTTTTAGGGAGATGATGCCCTGTTTCATTGTAGTGGCCATCTCAACTTTTTAAATACATTCATTAAAACATGAAATAAAGGTTCTTGAATGATGTCCCAGAAATGTAAATAAAATTCCACTGGAAAGCCGTCTATTCCCGATACTTTCCCTTTTTTCATAGATAAAAATTTCACACTTTGTTTTATCAAATTTAGAAGTATATAATGTATATAGATACATAAGTAGAGAGCTTTAGGAACTTTGCTTATGGTACCATTGATTTTTATAACTCATAGGGATTTTCATTTATGATTTCTTCTCTCAAAAGAAAAGAAATTGCTAGTTTTTCACCTTTTTCTAACCATTTAATGGTTAGCGAATAAAAGCTCCTCTGACTAAATCTATATGCTTTTGATTTAATTCAAATTCCATATTTGTCCATTTTTAATTCTTCATAAGCTGATAAGCTCTCATTTTTATTAGGTTGTCAAGTTTATTAATAAGTTATATTACTTTCTGATTCTTGTGTTTTATAAAATTCTGTAATACATTTGATAGCTAAAGATCAATTTCAAATTTGTTCCCATTATTTTAATTAAGGGTTTACTTTGCTAAATTCTTTGGAATCTGTGTCACATGAATGATTTTAAGGCATCTTGAATACCCCTAATATTCAGATAAATTATTTTAATAGAGTTAAATTTGTGTTTTGTTTGAAAATATAGAAAATAATAAAGAAATGAACAGTACAAATTAAACGGTAAAAGCAAAAAAGGATAAAGTTTATTCCCTAGGGAACGCCATTTGGGCCAAAACCTGTAGTTCGGCGTCCGCATTAAGATGTCAAATTTGTTCATCTTAAGCTATTTTTATACAGTCTATGGTCTTAAGACGTCACATTTGTTTGTCTTAAGACATCCATTTTGAATGTCTTAAGGCGTTTGGTCCATTAAGGGTGCGTCCCAATAGTCGAAAAATGCCACCTTTCCTCCTCCACGACCACTCCTCTACTCCGTGCCCCAGAAACGCATCTTTGTGTTTTAATCTAATGTAGCTGATTACATCTTAATTACGTATTAATGCTTAAATATTAATTAATGTCTAGACGCAAACCGCAATGTCATGTACATTGGATACCGTACATGCAAATACTTGTACTCAAAACGTTCAGGCAGTTTTGCATATTTCCGGGTAGGAGAGGAGTGGTAGTCAGGGAGTGGAGGAAGGGAGGTGGGGAGTGAAGAATATTGGGACCATAGACTGTATAAAAATATGGACAAAGCCACTGTGACGTCACCCATTGCCTTTCCACGGCCTCGTAAAAACGAATTGAGGCTCCGGATGTCTTTTTCGCCTCTCGTTTGTACAAGCTGTGTCTGCTCCGTGGAGCCGAAGAGGACTCAACCTGTCCCTCTGATTGGTCCTGAACAAATGTTAATACCCAGTCCAAACGACACAATATTTTAAAAAATCAGCACATGCAGAGGCATTAGATGAAGGAAAGGCACCTATTGCAAGTACATTTTTTGTGGGAAAAGTTTATTGACTGAGTATTTTGACCACATTGCTGCCATTGACTTACATGGTGAAAGACCTATACTGCAGCCAATCGCAGTGGCGCTAGTGAGCAACGGCACAATTTCTGCTCCCACCCCAACCAGGAAGTGAGCTTCAAAACGAAAGCCCAGTCTTCGAACAAATTTGACGTCTTAATGCGGACGCCGAACTACAGGTTTTGGCCCAAACGGCGTTCCATAATTCCCCGTTATAATACAGAACGTCACGACTCTGACGCAAGTGGCCTATGGGTTAAAATTCTCCCATAATCCACTTCTGCTTGTCTCTCTCTCTGATTTGCCCAGCCCACCCGACTCACAAACAGCCACAGAAACAGGCGAGCAAAATGGTTCCTCCAGTGCAGGTGTCGTCTCTTATTAAGGTAATATGCGCTTTCCCAATACATTGTATAACCCATGATAATTACTTATTTTTGCTTTAGCGTTGTATCTGTATTACAAATGTATTTTTCAGTCGTGTTACACCTAAATGACACAGTTGACATTGAATGAGTGGGCGCTAGCATAGCTAGCAAGTTAGCGATGATAACGTTACCAAGGCCCCTGAGTATGGAAGATGATGGCTACTTGCTAACGTTAGCTATCTGACCTTCGTTAATGGATAATTGTCGTTGGCTAAATACGTGTCCGTAAGCCGAGCTTGGTATCCATGCATAGCTAGCTAGTACTGTTAAGTAGGGTAGTTAATTCACTGTAGTCTAGCTGTCCAGACGTTGGCAAACGTTGTTTTCACCAGCAGACGAACGTTAGCTAGCTAGCTAGCTTTGGACAGAATTGAAGGTCAGCATGGCAGACCAATCAGTAAAGTTATCTAGCTATCTACGCTAACGTTTTTCTGGTTGGCATAACGTTAGACTAACCATGTGTAACCGCCTGGCTAACGAATACGTTTGTGTAACGTTAGTTTCCCCTTGTCGGGACGGGTTGGGACCTAACGTATTTTTATACAGCCGAACGACCGATTTTAGTTTAGTGTCTTCTTGGTATGCACTCAGTTTGTATATTTGCAAAACTACGAAGCAATGGTTGTATTCTGTCTTTCACTCAAAACTGCCATATAGCCTCAGCGGGAAGTCAAATTTTTTATAACGTTAGGTATCTAACGTACTAGACGACAGTATGCATGCATGCCACAGAGCTAGCTCGTTCAATTAGAAAACTGCTACCGGCTTTAAGGCGTTTCTAGAACCTGAAAATACAGTTTATCCCAAACAATAGGAGCCCGTATTTATTTAACGAGCGAATACTTTTACTGTTTATACTATAGCCTAAGGTTCAAATATGGGATACAAATAAAATCAAACATACACAGAGCAGTACATGTGATTGGTGCCAAGTTTAATTTGTCTGGTCTGAATGTTGATTAAAGTGCATTCGCACACTTGTCCCTTTGTAACGTCTCGGTTTCCACCACATTTAGTTTGGAAACCCCTGGTTTTAGTGTCGCCTTTTCTGTTTACAGACGGCCAGATGGTCTGCCTTGCTTGTTGGTGTGATCTACGGCAAAACAAGATACGGTGAGTAATTCCCAGTAATTCAGGACATAATCAAAAACTTTCAACAGACTTTTGACTCGTTTGAAATATATTTTCATCTATATCATTATGGTTATATGTGTCCAAAAACATACCAAAACCTTTCCAAACCCATGGAAACCTATGCAAAGTATCCAAGCTGTCCAAAGCTATCCAAACCTGAACACAGCTTTAGTGTCCATTTGAAGCACATTATTATATGAGGAGGCAATTAGTGAGGGGAATGACCCTTAGGTAATCAATTTCTGTCTCAGTTTAGTTTCCAGTGCCAAAAATGTCCAACACAGCCCTGTTCTCGTCATTAAAGGTCATTTATTACCAACCAGTCAGACTAATAATGTATGAGAACATGCACACAATTTATAGCGTCATATAAATCACTACAACTATTACTATTACAAGTACTATAATTGTCTCCTATCTAAACATATGCCAGCCCATGGATTACTGTACGGGACAACCATTTATGTCCTTATATTAGCTATGCTATTTCACCCAACGTAATGAATGCCTTGGCCACAAACGTTTACTATAGTGTAGTATAAATTCCCAGTGAAGTTACAGTCTAGCCGTAAGATTGACAACTCACCACAATTGTCATTACTTATGGTATACAAATCCAAATCACCTCAGGCAGGGACTTTTTTTCCACAGACTCTCCATACTTTATCATTGAGCCTTATAGCCAATACCTAATAGGTTTCTGGCTAACTAGGTATAAACTAAATTAAACCAGAATAAGAGAGACTCCACTAATATAAAACTCATCATAAACAATAATAACACAACCTTGCTAGCCTTTCTGCGGCTAGCTAGCTATAATTATGAATACAACGCCATAAAACGCACACGCACACCTTGTTCACAAGGCAACCCTTAGCTATGGAATCCATGCTGTCTGCTTCAAATGAAGAGTCATGGATGTAAATCTCATCTGAATCCAGAGGATGGCTACAGCATCCAGCAGTTTCAAGCCAGTGTTCCATAAGCATTGGCTGCAGGCTAAATAGCCAACCACAAACAAATTTTGGCCGGCCACTTTTTTGAAGATCCAAAACGGATTTTTATTTTACCTGCCCTCTCGCAATTCGCCGTAACGTATGCTCTTGCGGAATGTGCTGCAGCAGGCATGCGGCTCTCTGGCCCATCGCTAGGCTCCTCCCCAAACCAGTAATACCTACACTGGTACCCTGAAAGATTGGAGGGAGGAGTAATTTTTGTCCTTTTTCCAAAACCAAAAACCAGCGACAAATGCATTTGTGCTAACTTAATGTTAGCTAACTTGTGTAAATGTCCCAGTGCTGCTCACAAAGTACCGTTAACGCTTCAGTTATTGAGACCACACTGCTGTAACAATTAATGCCGGTCTTGGAGCTAGTAAAGCCAGCTATCATTAGCACCATATTGATGTGATCTCAACAACAGCCAACCTTCGGTAACGTTAAGTTATTTAACGTTCTATACCTTAAATTCCTAAAAATGTCAGGTTAAGTTTTGCTCGTTCTATAAACCGTATATAAACAAACTGGTAGCTAATCTTATGTTCATAACACCTGTCTGCCCGTTCCCCTTTTTGAAGTCGAAAATATGGTCACCTTGACGTTACCTAGCTAGCTATTCAGTAGCCTAGCTCATCCTGGCTTCTTAACATGACAGTTTCAGGTCACTGGCTTTGGGGGGTTTATGTTCATACTGTTAATGATAACTAGGTTAGTTCATTAGCCTAATCTTACCTGCAGTGCAGGAACAACACTGCTCCTTCATGGTGTTGTTTATCAGCAACATCGGTAATTAGCTGGTGCAGTTTCTCCAGCAGTAGACTTTAATTGACCTTGATTCTAATCACGTTTTCATTTTTACACACTTTTACTTCTTGCACATACCGTTCAATTCCATATTTCAAACCTTTCTGTCTGCTTTGAGGAAATCGCTCTCTCGTTTTTCCAAAATTTTCCAAACGTTACCCGTGTATCTCGGAAAGAGCCACACTGCGGTCATTGTTTACACTGTAAAGTTCTGATTTCAAAACAATTGTTTGTCCGAGTTTGGAACATTAAACAAGAGGGGCGGGACTTAGCGATGGGTCAATTGTCTGGCCACTCTCAAACCTTGTGGAACACTGTTTCAAGCACTGAAAATCTTTTTGTCACTTCGACTTCGCCATTGTACAAATAAAACGATTTCTCACTGGAGTTCACAGGCGATGCATATGCGCTCCCTTGCACAAAACCACGGAGGCGCATACGTTTAATATGGAACGCCGTTTGGGCCAAAACCTGTAGTTCGGCGTCCGCATTAAGATGTCAAATTTGTCCCTCTTAAGACGTCCATTTTGGACATCTACGTCTTAAGACAACAGAAAATACCCTGTTAACACGTCCATGTTGAACGTCTTAAGGCGTTTAAAATTGGGTGCTACCACTTAATCAGTTTCTGAGGGGAAACCCTACATACAATCATTGCAAGAGAGAAACCAATTCCCCACTCAACCTACCTTGTATGAATTGAGGTTAATAAATAATATTGATTGAATTGGGCTTAAGAAATAATATTTATTTACGGTGACATTATTAACATCTGCATTTTTTGTAGGCTACTGTTTACTTATTGAGAAACTGTAGCTTGTATACAATATCATAGCTACTTGACATATTCATCTAATGTGGTGTGTTCGCCCACTAGATGGCAGTATTAGATCACAAATGGCAACCTGTTGAATTTTGAGTAGATTGGGGGAAAAGAAAGAATTTGGTGTTCTGCAAGCCATTGATTTCGATGTAAACTGGTTAAGATCCTTTCTGATTAATGGCGAACTTTTTAGTGCAGCCAAGGGGTATTTTTTTTATTGTAATGGTGGTGTGAATTATATTTTACATTGTGGCTATAAATGTTCTAATCCCCACTTTGACCACCGGTTGTGATTTTATTCATTAAAGCAGGCTATTATTGGACATAGTTTCACTGTCGCCATGATTCCTTCCTTTCCCATGTCCTAAATGCATAAGGGTGATAACCTAGTTAGCCTACTATTTTTCTGTTTTCCTTCAGTAATATAATTAGGCTATAACAGTTTTTTCTTTAGACAACGTGTGCATTACACACACGAGTATTTTTGTTGTCTTCCTTGTTATTTAAATCTGAAATAGAAACTTTCCATAATTTGTGGATAATAATCCCTTTTTTGAATATTGGTAACAATCGCATTCGTTTAGGCTATCGTCTTTTTCTGTTGTGGTAAATAAATAGCATGAGCTGTCCAGATTATTGAAATAATTTGATTCAAAACACTAGTTTTTTTCGCTCAACTCCGCTCACACGCTCTGGTGGCTATGCAAATAAAGTTTGAGCATATTTTTTCAATTCAAAATCACTCTTTAATGAATGCGGAGAGACCATTCATCATTAATTTACAGCCTCCCTAAATGCATATCTGTCTGCAAGGTGCAGGTATTAAGAATACACTCTCCATGCTGTATGGTTGGTGTCTGCACTCATCCCCGTTCCCCAGTAGAGGTGCGCAACTTTCTCCCTTTAATTACCCAGATAGCAAGCGAACGTTGAATCGACGTAGATTCAATGTGGAATTCCGACGTGGATTCAACATCAATTTGCTCATCGAGATCACATTGAATCAACGTCAGAATACCGACAAATATTGAATAATCATCAAAATTGGTTATTTTTTTGCCCACAGTACACTCACTGCAATGAAGTTGTATTTTTATCCATTTTACGTGTTCAGCTGGCAAAGCAACTTATGACGTTAGGCAAATTATTTAGGCTACAGTTACTACTGACATTATCGGCTACTAACTAGTTCAGTTAGCTAATGGAGTGAGTCAGTGATGGCGACAAACATTAAAACTTTTAAATATCATGTTAATATTTAACCTTGATTATTCAATATTTGTCGCTATTCTGACATTTATTCAACGTGATCTCGATGAGCAAATTGATGTTGAATCAACGTCGGAATTCCACATTGAATCTACGTCGATTCAACGTTCGCTTGCTATCTGGGTAATGAGACTGAATAGTTTGGCAGGCTCGGCTTGTCTTGTCGGCTGGAAGAACAAATGTTGGTATGTGCTAATTAAATCCCTGACTAGAGTCACTTCTATTTATATGCGCAGTTTAAGTTTTGTGAAATGCCCATGTTGTTGGCCAATGTTGATAATGCAGTAAACCAAAAGGGCACTGTACATTTAAATATAAGCAGTGGTTCTCTGCCTTTTTCTAAACTGTCTAATGGACTGTCCCAAATACTACGTAGCCCAAACGTAGAGACCACATGTCCACAACGTAGGCATACGTACAGCCCAACGCAGCCCCTACGTAAAAAAGGGGGTGGGTAAATCTCTGGTATACGCAGCCCCTACGTCAAAAAGGGGGTGGGTAAATCTCTGGTATACGCAGCCCCTACGTCAAAAAGGGGTGGGTATGTTGACGCCGACCAATAGCATGGAAGCCTTAATGGTCCAAACACCTTAAGACATTCAAAATGGACGTCTTAAGACAAACAAATTTGACATCTTAATGCGGATGCCGAACTACAGGTTTAGGCCCAAACGACGTTCCATAGTTTAACGGCGTGTGTTGTTTTGAAATGCACTCATGACACGCACAGCTCTGAGAATCGCTCCTGTCTAACTAACTGACTAATGATTATACCTCTTTGGAAAGCTTAGAATGTGTTCTTTTTGGATATTAAGGCTGTCAATCAATTGCAATTAGTTCCAAGACATTATTTACTCCCAATTTGAATTGCGTAATGTTCTGCAGATTCATTTGAGTTTTCGCCCATGTTGAAACTTACACTGTACACGACATATTGGTAGAAAAGGCAGAAAAGAACTACATAATCTTATAATGTATCTGGCTTTAATAATGCATGTACGGTTATGACTTTATTCCATGCTTTGAGAGATTTTCATAGCAGAAGGAAGTTATGTTATGATGACAGAAATTCACTGAGCAGGCAAAAAGAACAGTTTTATTTACCTATATACAGGACCTTATGTGTTTTTTATTGTTGCTGTGAATAGTATACAATTTTTTGGTGGTTAGAGAAGAACTGTAACTAACTTCTAAATATAGTTATATGTCCGGTATCTTCAGCCCGATTTGCTCATGTAAATCACACTTTTATGAAATACAGAAGAACGGTGGTACGTAGGAACTTATTATTTTGCCCGATAATAGCCCCACTCGCCCTGATGAAGACGATAAGCTGGTCTCCATGGTACCTCGCTTTCTAACGTGGTACAGTAGGATGTTTGTGATGGTATACCCCAGGGTCAACACCCCTAGGGTCACTGCACAAAGGGGTTAAGAGCACTGTAGTGTGTAGTTGTGAAAATGACTAGCGGTTGTGATTGGTGGTGCGTGTAACCTCCACTGTTAATTTTTTTTTTTCTCGTTTTGATTTGAAAGAGCATTCACTGGATTTAATGGAACTGTTTATTTAATTCCTTTTTTTAAAATGTGTCTTCTAGACTACTTGAAGCCCATAGCTGAGGAGGAGAAGCGGGTCGAGGCGGAGGAGAAAAAGATCAGGGAAGAACAGGAGCGCATTGCCAAGCAGCTGGCGGAAGGTATCGCTGATATGCCCATACCCCCACCACATTCCTGTCAGCCTTCGGCACATTGATACGCCTGTTGTGGTTTTGAGGAATATAATGGAGACACTTGAGAAAATGTTGTTGTTATATAGTGAAATGACTGCATACAGCTAACGTGCTTAACTAATGTTACCTTCTTTTTTTCTTTTGAACACAGCCAATGAAGACACCATTCTGAAGTAAATGCATTGGAATTTATCATTTGTTTGTTGGAATAAAGATGAAAAGTAAAGACTGTTTTTTCTCTTAATTTGTTTAAAGGATAATGGGTCTTTCACACTAAAGGCACAGTGATGCCCCTGCACTTTGGGACCCCCGCTGTGTTTTCAGTGAACAGGGAAGAGAGCAGCAACTGAGTGCAAATGAGGCAGACCCTCATTTTTTTACGGTCTCTGGCCAGACCCAGCGCAGCAAGGGCGCCCTCTTGTGTCTGAGCTATAGAAGCACTTCCACTGGCAATATACAGATCCTTTCCAAAAAATTTGAATATCATGGAAAAGTTTTGTTTTTTTCCATAATTCCATTCAAAAAGTGAAACTTTCATAGATTATAGATTTATTACACACAAAGTGAAATATTTCTAGCCTTTATTTGTTTCATTTTTCATAATTTTGGCTTACAGCTCCAGAAAACCCCCAAAACAGTATTTCAAGAAATTAGAATAGTGTGTTGAAAATCAGCATTTACTTCAGTTATTTCAGAGAATGAATGTTTTAGACTGAGTGTCACACTTTACGTGGTGGTTTTTGAAGCCCTGACTCCAGCCTCAGTCCACTCCCTCTGCATCTCCGCCAAATTTTGGAATCGTCTTTGCTTGACAATCCGCTGAAGCCTACGGTCATCTCTTTTGCTTGTGCACATTCTCCTGCCACATTTTTCCCTTCCACTAAACTTTCTATTGATATGCTTGGACACTGCACTCTGTGAACAGCCAGCCTCCTTAGCGATGACCTTTTGTGGCTTACCCATCTTCTGGAGGGTGTCAATGATGGTCTTCTGGCCAATTGTCAAGTCTGCAGTCTTCCCCATACTGAACCAAACTGAGATACCTGTCCAATTTAACGACACATCTGTCGAAAAACTTTGCAGGTGTTTTGAGTAAATTAGATTTGGCGGAGATGCAGAGGGAGTGGACTGAGGCTGGAGTCAGTGCTTCAAAAACCACCACACGTACAGAGTGTGACACTCAGTCTAAAACATTAATTCTCTGAAATAACTGAAGTAAATGCTGATTTTCGACACACTATTCTAATTTCTTGAAATACTGTTTTGGGGGTTTTCTGGAGCTGTAAGCCAAAATTATGAAAAATGAAACAAATAAAGGCTAGAAATATTTCACTTTGTGTGTAATGAATCTATAATCTATGAAAGTTTCACCTTTTGAATGGAATTATGGAAAAAAAAACAAAAAAAAAACTTTTCCATGATATTCTAATTTTTTGGAAAGGATCTGTAGTGGTTGGTGCATTATACTCTGAAACGTCATTCGAAATGGAGAAGAAACTTGGGTTATGTTTCTGGAGTTCCAAAACTGCACAATATTATTTTAAGTTCCTACAAAGACTTGACACAAAAAGGTTTTTGCAAGGTTGAAATGTCAGTGCTAAAATTGGCTTATTGGTTGTTATACAGTGCCAGTAGTTCTTTAGCTATGTTCTTTTGTATGGCCAGCTAGTTGATTAAGGCCTTACTTGGCTGCTGATGGAAAAGAAACCACTTAAAGGGTTAGTTTGGAATTTTGGACATAATATCTCAATTACGACTTACCCATGATGTAGTTGATTGATGGAAACCATTTTCAGATAATTCCATGCTGTCCCCTTTTTTGGACATACACACATTGCTAATGCTAGCGCAACTCGTAGGAAAGTAGTACGCATCCACTACCAAACGCACTTAAACACTCAAAGGTGCACCCAAAGCAAATAAAATACGACGACAGTCTATCAGGGTTATTTTCAGTGATTATACCATCATTTTTCAAGTCAAACTATCGTTGAATCCTTTACTTTGTGCTCACCTAAATTCTTTGTGGAAGTACGGCGTTAGTTTAGTAGCTAGGTAATGTAAAGTAGCCTATAGCTCTGCCGGCCAAAAACAATATCGCGCGTGTGAAAGAATCACTCGTATTTTTAGCTAACGTTCAGGTAAGATGGTATTTCGGTGTGTATTTCAAGGTTGTTCAAATCATGCAACAAAAAAAAAAATGGGCACCACAAAGTTTACACCGATTTCCAGTGGAAGATCAACAAAGAAAACAGCTGTGGCTTCTTGCTGCTCGCATGGATGTCACCAATTGAGACTAAAAAAGTTTGTAGTGACCATTTCACGGAGGATGACTATGTGAAAATCAAAAAAGGACGGGCTGGACACCTTCTACTGAAGGAGACTGCTGTGCCATCACCTGTTTTTCTTCATGCGACGAAAACAACTGACGAGCAGGTAACTAATAAATGATTGCATGCGTGATCTTTCTATTCAGCTAGCTAGCTAGCTAGTTGCCACGATTGGGAAGTCATGGAAGTGGTCAAACTTTTCCTGCAAATTGGTAGCCAGTGTGCTTGCTTGTATATGCTGTGTTATTCTGTAGCATGTTTGTGTTTAGCTGACTTGTCTACCAAATATGTAACTTTACGGCAAAACGGATTGTGTCGGCAACTGTGGAGTACAGCAGATAGCCTACAGGCAGATACCCTGGCTAATCTACAGCTAGCTCCGCCGCCGTACTTCCACGGAGAATTTAGGTGAGCACAAAGTAAAGGATTCAACGATAGTTTGACTTGAAAAATGATGGTATAATCACTGAAAATAACCCCGATAGACTGTCATCGTATTTTATTTGCTTTGGGTGCACCTTGGGGTGTTTAAGTGCGTTTGGTAGTGGATGCTACTAGTTTCCTACGAGTTGCGCTAGCATTAGCAATGTGTGCATGTCCAAAAGAAGGGACAGCATGGAATTATCTGAAAATGGTTTCTATCAATCAACTACATCATGGGTAAGTCGTAATTGAGACATGTCCAAAATTCCGAACTAACCCTTTAAGCTTGCCGACACTGCCACCCTCCAGGTATTGAGTTTGACAGTCTTGGTTTAGCTTCATTGTGAACAATCCGAAACGGTGCATTTTATTTATTTTATTTTTTTCCAACCAGAGTAAAATATTTTCACTAAGGATGTGTAGGCTGGAGTTTCTCATGAGCAAACTTACAACAATAACAAACGAAAATTGATTAAGAAATGCCACATCAAACCAGTGATTGGTTAATAGCCGATATGTCGTGAAATTCCACCATATCGACAGCCTCATAACAAAAGTGACTAAGTCATTTTTTGGACATTTTGAGATTTTCTGCCTAAATCACTTGATTTATCACTCGTCAACAGTGTAAAAATGCTCAAGTCACTGCAGGTCGCTGTGCACTTCCTGAACCGCTTTATGCTATTCTGCCTAAATCCACGATTTGATTTAGGCAGATTTATTTTTGACTTAGGCAATTTTGCGATGACTTATGCAATTGTTATTTTTGAATTAGGCATTTTGAAAGGGTGTAAAAATTGCCTAAGTCCCACTCAGTTTTCAATATTTTTGCCTAAGTCATCATTAGCCATTATGTAATCATAATACAAAGTCACATGATCTGTATTTCATTTAGCAGCCATTGATACGTGTTTGTAAAAGAAAGAGTTAGTAAATACTCATTGATGTAGAATTGCAGCAGTTTTTTGCCTTTTTTTCCAAAACTACAAAAAATGACTTAAGCACTTTTGTTATGAGGCTGTCGATATTGTACCTTGTGTGCTACTGGAGTAGATTTTTCAGTAAAAATATGTGCTGTCTAAGAACTGCTTTGCTTCGCTGTGTTGCTGCGGAGGGGAGCCGCAGAGCAGACTGCCCAGGAGGGTTTGCCTGTCGGCCCTGTCCTTCAGCACTGTGGTACGGAGCTTATCGGAGAGACGGGGGACGGCCTAATCCTTACTGAGCTCAGCGCAAATCCCGGGATTCAGGTCAGGGCCAATATGACAAAGTGCTGAGTGAACACAACACGGCCTCTTCTCCCAGTCAGAGATGTACTGCACCTCTGCCATTGGGTCCTGGTCAGAGATACTGCACCGCTACCATTGGGTCCTGAACAAGTGGATACTGCACCTCTGCTATTGAGTCCTGGTCAAAGATACTGCACCTCTGCCATTGGGTCCTGGTCAGAGATACTGCACCGCTACCATTGGGTCCTAGTTAAATATATACTGCACCGCTACCATTGGGTCCTGAACAAATAGATACTGCACCGCTACCATTGGGTCCTGAACAAATGGATACTGCACCTCTGCCATTGGGTCCTGGTCAAAGATACTGCACCTCTGCTATTGGGTCCTGGTCAAAGATACTGCACCTCTGCCATTGGGTCCTAGTTACATATATACTGCACCTCTGCCATTGGGTCCTGGTTAAATAGATACTGCACCTCTGCCATTGGGTCCTGGTTAAATAGATACTGCACCTCTGCCATTGGGTCCTAGTTAAATATATACTGCACCTCTACCATTGGGTCCTGAACAAATGGATACTGCCCCTATGCCATTGGGTCCTAGTTAAATATATACTGCACCTCTACCATTGGGTCCTGGTTAAATAGATACTGCTCCTCTGCCATTGGGTCCTGGTCAGAGATATGGTACCTTTGCCAGGCACAACCTGTCCAAGACTTGCTTTTTAAAATTATATATTTTTTTACAAGGTTATATTTTCTTCTTCTTTCTTCTCTCAAAAAAATATTTTACCTCATACAGATTTATCCATTAGCCAGCAGAGTAAGAGCAAAAGGATGTTTGGCTAAACACTTTAGAGATAACTGAATAGAATCAGTCTGCTGTGTTAATAAACCTTATCAGATTAAATATTGACACAGCTGCAGATGGGTGGAAAACACAGAGAGTCTGGCAGGTTAAGAGGCTTTATTCCAAAAACTGCTTGGTAAACCAAAGACAATTTTCTAATTGAAGCATCTCACAATGATTTTCTTCTTAATCTTAACAATGAACTTATTAACAATCCTCACTTTTTTCAGATTTATTTCCCCTTCACTAACCACCTCTCTTTTACATGTCACACACAGGACGATGTAAACAAGCTATCCGACAGTTTTATCAGTGCGCTATGTAAAAATATATTTGTGCCATTTTCCATAAACATGCAGGCCAAGCCTCACAATAGTCCAAAATATTATGCTGCGTATGTTAACCTAATATTCTTCAAAAACAAAAAGAGAAAAAAAAGGTAATCTCATGATGTGTATATGACATAAGTGTTCCTCAGGTATTGTATTTCCTGCTTTTGAGGTATTTTAAAAAAAGTCAAATGGGCTTGGTATGGCATAATAAGTAAACACAGCTACAGAAAAGCATTGATATAAAAAAAGCAATAGTTTGTCAATAGCTATACAGAATTGTATGATTGTCGTTGCCATACCTGGACTACACTGAAAATATGAGGAATATTTAATGTTACATTTAATTTCATTCTTAATATTTCATATTTCATAATACTAATTGTTGAGCTAGTTGAAAGGAGAAATTAGCATACTATAATATTCAGTAATTTAGATATTTACATGTAGAATGTATTTACAGTATATGTACTCTCACTTTAAAATAGTTCTCTACTGTAAATTATAGAAAGCATACATAGAATTATAGAATACATTCAAGTCTAGGTGTGGAATCCCCCACCAAAAAGACACTCGCGCACACACACACACACACACACACACACACACACACACACACACACACACACACACACACACACACACACACACACACACACACACACCTAGATGTACATATGTATGAAGAACAAGGAAAAGGAAAGGAAAATATAACTTCCCAGAGAAAATCTGAGTAGTCTCTGTACATGAACATCTAGTGTAATGATGCACACTATTGCTATTCAGGTACAGTCACAATCACACACTATTGCTATTCAGGTACAGTCACAATCACACACTTACTATTCAGGTACAGTCAGTTTCACTCACTGTCATTCACCAGATGTTTCCACTTGGCCACTTGGGTCCGCATGCTTAAACTAGTAGCAATGTTCTTCAGCGGTTTTGTTCTTATTTTAAAAATCCCATTGTTCAACATCATTCCTCTGTCCACTTGATAGTATGGTAAGTCTGAAGGAAAGTATGGGAACCATGACAGTAGTATATGAGCCAACACCATACATTTGCTAGCTTTTAAAAAAAACATTTATCGCATGCAGAACAGTCATGTGTTTCCAGGTCCGTAAAAAGAATTTGCCATACTAGGTACATGCTGATCATTTACTTTGGGGGAAAAACACAAATGCATGGCACATTCTATGTTGTAGCCAATATGCAAATGCATTTCATACAGTTTCAGCAGCTTGGTACTGTACATGAGGGACAACCCTTAAACACAACACAGACATGCTTGCATACACACTTATGAAATCTCACAGTGCTTGATGTTGCTAACTAGTAAACTTGTTCCATTGCTATCAGCAGCCCTTTTCACATGGGAAATTATGCAGTAAGTACAACCTGTCGTTTAAAAGTGCAGACATTCTAGATTTACTGAGCTTTTCCTTTTCGTCTAATGTAAATGATGTATGACTGGAAGGATAGAGAACCACAATAAGTCACAGTGATTGTCATGAAAAAATAAAATAAATTTTAAAATGCATAGACCAAAATCTTTAATCCATATTGTAAATCTAGAGTCTAGCAACGGAATGCCCCACGGGACAGGGATTAATTCCAAGGGGAGCCCGATTCAACTTCTCAATGAGATACAGAATTATATAACAACATATGTATACATTTTATTCTAAAACACATACACCCTATTATTTAATTTGTTGTGTCGTCAAACAAGATATCTGTGGCACAACAGTCTATGTACAGGAATATATTTCTATGTATTTTTAGATTTTGTTTGAAACCAGGTAATAGCACCACCTAGTCACCATATACAGGGTTCTTCTTACCAGTGATAGGATTCCTTAATAACTGACTGATTGGGGGACAGAACCAATGATGTCATAAACAACGTCTTTGATCAGTAAATCCAGGAGAAAAGTTTTTTTTGTTGAGATTCGGTGAGTTAAAATATGAGGGAATGCCTTCTAGTAAAGGCAAGGAATAAGCTCTAACTTCAGCGATGGCAGAGCCTGTGTGGTTGTGTGGCAGACTGCTGTGTGTCCAGGTGGCTGTGTGTCAAGGTTGCCGGACAGCAGGTTGAGGTTCGGCATGCGTCCTGTGGTTCTGCAGGGACGAGGCGTGGCTATATCCCCTGTTTAGTGAGAATGAATGGGCATGTTGTCCGCGTTGTGTCCCTCAGTCTCTGCCCATCCCAGACCTCTAGCAGACTGAGCATGTCTTGGAGTCCCCACTTGGTTGACTATTGGCAGCTGCAGAGTACATAATGATACAAAAACATTAGAACGCACGCACACATGCACAAACACACAAACATACAATGTTTATCTTACTAATTAATGGACAAAGTGCAAGTGAAAAGATATTGTAGGTTGAAATCTGTCACAGAACATGGGGATGTACGTACTCCATACACATATATTGATTGGCGTATACCGACAAATAGACTAGAGTATCCAGCACTGCGTCAAGCCAGGACTTCAAAATTACTCCAATGGTCTCTGCCTCTACTACATGATCTTGCAAGCTGTTCCACATCAGGTAATAACTCTGCGAGACAATGTGCAATCTCATCTGCCCTTATTGGTTTCTTTGAGCTGGGTTCACTGGATACATAGACTGGCAAGGCAAATATGAGCCCCTACCGTTTTTGGTAGTGGCTACTGCCTGCTTTGCTGCCCTCTCCTCCTCCATGGCCTTCAGCTTGGCTTCATACTCCTCCTGCTTGGCCTTCCACTCCCTTCTGTTGTTCAGGATACCGTCAAACATGGGCTGGATGGTAGGGTGGAACCGGGAGAACTCCTGTGGGACGAGGAAGAGGAGGGGGCTCGTCCGGGATTGTTTTGTGATGGATGGATTCATATGGCACACATACTGGTGGGCCACACTGAAGTTCCCTCCAGAAGTTTAAGTAAAATGTTCACAAATGTCTGAAGCAGCAGTTCCCTACGAACGAGTTTCTGTTATATTCCTCAAATTATTGAACTTACTTGTTAACAGGTTTTAACCTAATAGACTATGTCTGCTAGAAAACCTAACCTTAGTTTGTTCGGCAATTTTGTGATAGTTATTTTTCCAGTTAATGGACTAGCTTCTTGTTAGACTTGCTATACAAATAGTACTCTCTCAGACACCACTGCATACGTCATGTGGTCCCAGTATGCTTTGCGCAAAGGCTAACTAGCATTTAGCTTTCAGGCTTTATAGAAATAAGGATTTCTTTACAGAAATGAGGATCTCAATTTAGAAATAAGGATTTCATTTTAGAAATAAGGATTTCATTTTAGAAATAAGGATTTAAATTTAGAAACGCGGATTAATTTTTAGAAATAAGGATTTAATTTTAGAAACAAGGATTTAATTTAGAAATGAGGATTTTGTTTTAGAAATGAGGATTTACATTTAGAAACAAGGATTTCTATTTTGAAACAAGGGTTTCATTTAGAAACAAGGATTTTGTTTTAGAAATGAGGATTTATATTTAGAAACAAGGATTTATTTTTAGAAAAGAGGATTTTTATTTAGAAACAAAGATTGCTTTTTAGAAATGTGGATTGCACCTCTGGGCCACCGTATCTGAGTGCATGATTTGTTATTTATTTCTTGGTGTTCTTGTGAGCAGGTAGGCTACTGTCAATATCTATGTCTATGTTTCACTATTGTCTTTAGCTCTAATGTACATGTCACTAGCTGGCAGTGTGAGATATATATATATATATATATATATATATATATATATATATTATTATTATTATTTTTTTTTAACTTTCACATCCACTCTTTACTGTGTGTGTCCCATTATTTTTTGCCACTCAAGGTGTCAGCAAGTATTAATTATAAAGCCATGCAAATTATTTAATACGCAATTGCTATCATAATTTATTTGAACAGTGAAGGGCATGCCAGCCTCAGCTGGAAATTGCACAGTGCACATGGCCTGTCAGATTTCTCTGTTTTATATGGTGATACAGATGAACCATGGCCATTATGAGCTTTGCGTACCTTGTAGACAAAGGTGCAGACGAAGTCGATGAAACCACACTGGAGCTTTGGCAGGTCAGCAGCCTTGTTCCTGTCCATCATGGGCTGGAGGGAGGAGAGGGAGATGGTTCATATGAAATACACACACACGCACACACACACACATGAATTGCTCTCTACCACACATATAAAGAATAAAAAACACTCACAATGGGCTGCTGCTCCAGAACAGTTCTCTCCAAGTCACCTTGCTCCCAGAACTCCGCCGCCACAGATAGAGCCACCTAAGAAGGCCCAAACAGTTTAGCCAATGTCACAACATGACGTGTCTATGTCACAACAGGGCTCCAACTGTGTCTATGTCACATCAGGGCTACACCTGTGTCACAACATTGCTATAACCATTGTTTTTTATATCACAACCAGGCTTCTGTCACACTCATATCACAAATGGGCTATACTCATGCTTCTACCACAATAGGGTTACTGCCACATTTATGTCAAAACAGTCACATGTACACTACCATTCAAAAGGAATTTTTATGTTTTTTGAAAGAAATGGATACTTTTATTCACCAAGGTGGCATTAAATTGATCAAAAAGTACAGTCACAACATTAATAATGTTACAAATTACTGTTACTATTTGAAATAACTGTTTTTTAATTCACTCATTACATATTATTACAAAGCCCCATTTTCAGCAGCCATTACTCCAGTGTACTAACAACACACTGTTTTACCTCATCCTTAAGTAATCACGCTAATACGATAATTTGGTACTAGATAAACCATTCCCAGTACCACTCCATAGGTAGTCTCATAAGTTCAGAGTGGAGTTCCTCACCCTGCTCTGCACCTCCCAGGGTTTGGTGATGGCTGACAGGTCACATGCTGTCATCATCATTGCCCTTTAGGAGTGAAAAGCAACATAATTCATTTTAATTTATTCAGAGCCAAACATTATTTTAAAAAAAAGGAAAACTATGTTTTACTTTAATGTGTGTGCATGCACGTGTAAAACATGAATCTCATTTTAGGATACAGATAATGGGTGAATTGTGGAATAGTGTACCACTATTTTGCCATTTCATTAACGGTATCTAAATTATGTATCAATGCTTTACCAGTTCAGTAATGGTATTGAAGTCATGATCACTATTTTACCAGTTAATTAACAGTATTGAAATAGTGTATCAATGTTTTACCAGTCTAGTAATAGTATTGAAATAGTGTATCCCTCACATCACAATCTCTTTCCTCGTTGTCTCCAAGGACATGAAGTCCACCCACTTCTTCTCATCTTCGTAGGTCTCTGAGAGGTCAACTATTTTCTGGAACATCGTCCTCTTTCTATAAGGTAAACCCAAAGAAAAACGTGTATCTAAAGGAAGAGTGATAATGAGTGATTAAACAGTGTGGTATTTTAAACCTTTTCTGAAAGCACAGGCCACAAGGGTTTTCCTTGTGCTGAAAGAGAGGAAATAACGGACAACATAATTACAACACAATTTGGTATATTTTAATTGACAGCCTCCTTAAAAATTATTCAGTACAGTTCATAGTCAGGTCTTCTGCTAGCCTACTGGTATTATATATAAAAGTGCTACCAAACATTCTTCCTGATTGGAAGCTTTGAGAAATGTCTCAAGAGTTAAAAATAAAAAAATTAAAAATTAAAAAAAATATAAAAATAAGGATCTGTGAAATAATAACCAACAGTGACAGAACACCAAACAAACATACACCTCTTTCAATTATTTCTGTCAACAATGAAGTTTCAAAGGCTCAAAGAGGTTTCCGGCAGAGATGGCCAGACAAATTCACAATGGGAATGCTCTCCAACTACAGAAAATCAGATCACACTGCATAGATATGAAACTGGATGCACAATATCCAAGTCTGGATGATATGCTTTATTTAAAATGCACACCTGTAAAATTCATGCAGATTACTGACCATATAGAATACGACAAAGATCTGTTTTCACAAATATTCAGAACAAAATCTTTCATACGATTCCACATGATCGTATGTTTTTTTGAAAAGAATCTGGGATTTGCAGTTTTTTCAGATTTTACCAGCTTCACAGGCGTTGAAGTATTTGAAATATGCATTTGGCCAAGGCCAGACAGAATCTACTTGACTTGAATTGTACAGAACTGTACAGAAGGAACAACGGTATCCAATCATGTCATTAAGCACACGCACGCACGCACACGCGCACGCACACGCACACACACACACACACACTCACACACACACACACACGCACACTCACACGCACACGCACACGCACGCGCACACGCACGCGCACTCGCACGCGCACGCGCACGCGCACGCGCACGCGCACGCGCACACACACACACACACACACACACACACACACACACACACACACAGATCTAGAGCTTCTGTGCTCGGATAGCTGATACTAGAGATCATTTTCAGCAATATAGCAAAATACTAACATCCTTCCAGAGACATTTAGAGTCTGAAAAATCTGTATTTTCTGATTAATCATTCACTCCTGATCAGGGCATCAAAAACAAAAGCAAAACACTCTCAGAACTCACTTGAAGTACAGTGCCAGATCTGTTGCTATGATGGCAATGTCAATAAGGTGAAAGACATGCTCCACCTGTCGTCTGTTGAGGTTCTGGAAAATATTCAAGGACTGGGGTTGGGGTGAGAGAATGTGTGGAACAGAGCACATGGTTAACAGTTAATAGTTGCCTTTTCCTTAAGAAAGCTGTTGCACTTTAAACAGTTCCACAGTTCATTCAATGGTAATGAGTACATGCATTTTATGTGACGAAGCACAACTTACGTCTTCTCCCAGCAAAAACTTTCCGAAGTCCAAATGGTGCCTCTCTAGAATGGACGATCCGTGAAGCTTTGCAAGAGGGTTTTGTGATCTGCCCATGCACACACACACACACACAACACACACAGATACAGAACAAACACTGTAATGCAAGGCTATACATGTGGAAAATTCATCTTGCTCTGTAAGTATCTGTGCCTCACTAGTGTGCAATACATTGTGATGTGCGCTGTAATATCCACAAAAGATAGTGATATTCTGATTTGGAAACGATACAGACCCCAAAAAACCTTCACAAAAAAGAAAGAAAACAGAACTTAACATATACTCAATTTATATTCAGAGGCCGACACTGATCATTTTGCCTGGCAAAATTCCTCATTAACCAGTGTGCATTAATAAAATGATTTCAATGTTTTAAATGCAGTATGAATTGATACATCTACTCGACAAGATGGCTAATGGTCAGGCATGAGCAACATGCAAAAATTTACCCTGTTACCAAATACAAGTTCCTTCCAAATCAATGTTTCTATGAAATACAATCAAAATGATGAAGGCATAGTTCGTAGGCGGCATAGTGGTACCAACCATACAGGAAAAGAGGTGAGCAACAGTACATTAAATTCAACACATTCAAATCCATGTTTGTACTGTTCTTATCTGGCAATGGAAACAACACAAGCAGGCGGGTCAGGTTACAAAGCAACACTGTTTTAGCCTTGAGTTCAGTTTTTTGTTGAGACTTCAGGCACGCTTTGTGTCTCAAAGGTACTGTTTGTTCTCATATTTAGTGCATTTCTTTAAAACAATCGATTAAGTGCATTAAAGAAACAGTTCTGGTTATTCTCAATAAATATGCCAACTTTAGTGTTTCCTTAAGATGTATTTAAGCCCCCTTGCAAAGCATTGCACTTGAGCCCTATGTAAGACACAGCGCCGCTGAAGATGGTAAATGTAGAGGAGTTGAAAGATATACTCACTTCACCTGGTAGAGGTTATTGGTGCCCCTGTGGTCGATGTCATGCAGGAACCCAGCAGTGATCATGGCCATCACCTCCAGGTCTGTGTAATACCGTTTCAGCTTCCCTGTCTGCCTCCCATAGAAAACAACAACAGTGCAGATCCACTCTAAGGTACAGTATATTTACCAGGTCTGGCAGTGCACATCCAGTTTAGTACAGGTCCTTTCCACATAAAGCACAAAACAAACTGTCCTGACGATCTCTCAGGACTCAAAATACAGTTCCCTTTTGTACTTGTACACACTGTATAGATCAAATGTCTACCTACCGTTAATAATGTGAACATAGTTTGTCCCACGTTGAAGCCATGCCGCCAGTTGTGATAGGTAATTTTCCTGTAGCCTTTGCTGACGGAGTACATGAACCGTACTAAAACCTGTTGAAGCGAAACAAGTGGAGTATGTTCTATATAGTGTATAATATTCAGTATGTTTATGGCTCAGGATTCTAAATTCCGTAAATGTAATACGAGGCATCAGCTGTGGTCAGGATTCTATACTCTTAAACAGTGCAACAAGACCTTACTTTTATTTGGTAGAAAAAGTTTTCAAATCAAAACCGGCAACAAAATACTGGAAGTCTTATTGTGGTTTATTGTGGCTGGCTTCAAAGAGCTTTATGTAGCCTACTTGTGTCATTAATGGATAAAAATGGTTGGTATCAAGGTCTGTTATGTGCTCTGTGCGCCACCACAAAACCAAAAGAGGATTATAAAAAATATTGCGCTGCTTAAGGTGCTGACTGCTGTTTACTGTTTGACTGAATCTTTGCTTCTTTGCCACTTTGCTTTTTCCAAGTACCCAGATGTGTGTTACAGAACTGATTTTGAAAGCTTATTGAACCTGCATTTTTAACTTGAATTTAAAAGTGGAAATTGAATGCAATGATGACCAAATTCAATTTCAACCCATTCAATTAAATTTCAAATAGTGAAATACAAATTCAAGTTATGCAATTCAAATACAATTTTCTAAGTACAATAATTCCATTTTAAAATTATAAATTCAAATTATTTCAATACAAATTCAAGTTTAAATTCAATGTCTGCTAGTACTAATTTCTGTCCATATAATGTCCCATAGTTTCTATTACCTCTTGTGGAATCTGGAACTTCTTTACCACTCCGACCTCGTAGTACATCTGAATACCACACTTTACCAGCTCCAGCTCTGTGCATTCAAAGTCAGAGAACCGGAACTCATAGATTTCAAACTTTGTGGGACCGGGTAGTTCTTTTTTCTGAAAAATTATACAGTCGAAATTGGTTGTCATTTACTTCATATCAACCCATAATCAAAAAAGTCATTGTTTAATTTTTTTTTTTTCAGTGCAGTTCATCTTGTGCTTTCAAAATTAATTTAGTTTTATTAAAAAAATTTTTTTTTTTCCTATTTTATCTGATCCTATTCATGCAATGTCAATCTTTTGTAAGAAAATATTTGCATAGTGTAGACTGCCCATTACGGAAAAACATTTACAATCCATGTCAGATTTAGATTTGTCTTACCCTAGCACCCATGATCTGTCCTGTATCTCATGTATTGTAGCCATAGCCATTCCTGCTCCCAGCTCCCACTTTTGTGTTTTAATCTCCATTTTTTATCAGTGTTTTTTATTGTTATGTTTTTACATTATATTTGTTCCATTTTCTTACTATGTGAAATGTGTTGGGACATTAAAAATGCTGGAAACAACATTTTATTAAGCTAAAACATTCTACAGGCCACAGGTGTGTTTAAGAGTAAGTGTCAGGCCTTTACAAATTATTGCTTTGCAGCACCCCCTCACTGAACAGAAACCTGCTTTGTTCATGTCTTGTAAGAGCACAGTAAAATGTTCATTCATATTTCCAAATCCACACTCTAAACTCATACACAAAATCCAATTTTGATTTGGAGCACAGTTACCAGGATTTGTAAAAGCTCGTCCTCTTCACAGTCTGCAGGCTCTTTGTCGAAATATTCCTGTGTTTTCTAAGAAGAAAATAGATCCAAAAAATTCTGTCACCACAGAACTGAACTGCGCAAAAATGTATCACAGTAGAACAAAAAAAGTGCAAGAAAACAATAACTCTGCAACATCTCAGAATCACATGAAATGAAAACAGAAAGAGCTTCATTATGGGTTATATCACTCTTATAGTTCTGTTTCTCTCTGTATACCTACCAAGATGTTCTGTATCTCATCATCACGGCATTTAACGTGGTAGAGCACCATATCCTGGGCGATGTCCTTCCTGTTTTCCAGCTTGTTCATCCGGTCATAGGTGTCTGTGTTGAGCACAGACCAGCCCAGGAACTGTGTGAGAGACTGGAGGACAGCAAGGACCGTAGCTGGTCAGGTTGTGGTCTAAGCTTATCAGGCAGTGCCCAAGGTAGCCAAGCAGGAATAGGACACGATACTATTCAAAATGGTGGGCCTTAAAAATCCCCCTCAGCTCTAGTAGTAAGTGACAAAGCAAAGAGGAAAAGTTTAAAAGGAACACAACGGTTATGGAGGTCATCTGTTTGTTTATTCGGTTTTCGATAAAAAAACTTCCATTTAATTTCTCCTTGTCAAAAGCAGGGATGGACAAATATATATTAAAAATGTTTCTACTTACACAATATTGAAAATGAACCAACACCAGATAAATTTGTCGGTATGCCTATCAAAATGGGGGATGTTACAGAGGTATAAACCATACGAAACAAGGTCAGCGATCCGTATTACATATGAAATACATTATTTTAAATACTGTAAAAAATATACAGTAACATATATATTCATGGTGGAATTCCTCATGATGAATCTGCCAAACAATCAAAAGTAGCATTGTTACAAGGGACCGCAGTTAAAGGTGCAGTAGGCAAGATTTATTCGATGTAATTTTGGCTAAAGTACTAAATTTGCTCATTACATTCCAGCAGCTATCAATAAATCAAAAAATTCGGTTTCTGTGAGTGTCCTGGGCTCTGTAATAGGCTGTCAAAAAATCTCAAGCTGGTCTTTCAAAAACCACCCAATCAGGGCTAGCTATGTAGCTACCAATCAGGGCTACTATCTACAAATAAAAGATCCTCCCGGTAGAATAAACCCCTCCCTGTCTGCGTGCACTGGAGCATAATTTGGTGGGAGGGCCTTAGGAGAGAGATAGGAGGGAGGAGTGCAAAAGGGTGCAAAAAAAGTATTTTTGCCTTGTATTTTCTCAAACTTGCCTACTGCAGTTTTAAGACAGACTGGCCTATCAACTAAATACATACAAAAATGCAAAAAATACATGATGACTTAATCTTGACAGATTGGCCTATAGGCTGCCTCCATGATGAACTCATTCTGAAAGACGAACCAATCAGGGAATTAAGCAGTACCTCCATGATAACCTCATCCTGTTCATCAAATGGCTTTCCATCCTTCCTGTTATAAAATGTGGCCACGCCCACAATCTCTTCCTTCTTGTTGACGATGGGTAAGGAGAGCACGTTTTTAATGGTCCAGCCGCTACCATCCAAGGCTTCTGCCTGCATCGCAACAATATTATAATAATGTTAATTAAAAAGAGGAACATCAACAATGACAATAATTATAATAATCACACTCAAAAATATATATTTATTATACCAACATAAGTTAACTGACACCTCGCCCCACAAATCTTGTTGTAACTGTTGAATTTGCTGTTGATACTCTAGCAGAAGCTACTAGTAATAGTTATAATAATAGTTATATAATAATAGCATATAGTAGCTATAGTATATAATAATAGTATGTAGCAATGTATTAATAGTAAATATAGTAACAATCATTAATTTAATCAGCTACTCTTATACCGTACCTTCTCTGTGGTACTACTGCAGGATGTTACATTGGTCTTTATTTAATCAACATTTGTCCCTAATTCTTACCTACAGATAAATGCAAGCATTATACTTTTTGGTCACAAACTCAGTTTTGTGAATTAGATTTCGTGATTGGCGAACCAGCCAAGCTGTGTTTGTGACGAAAAAACTCATCAAATTCTTCCTTTGAACTGCTAGTCAACGTTAGGACAAATGACAAATGTTAATTGAATCCCAACCATGGCTTATTCAGGCAGGATATTGGAAAATAACATGGTTGACCAATCAGGATAGAGGAACAAAACAAGAGGACAAATGTTTCCTTTTTTCTTTTCTTGCACAATGTCTTATCATTAAAATTGACTGACCATCAAACTGAACGTGCTGTGTAAAAGCATCAGACTGTGCACCAAAATAAAAACAGCACACTGTGGGTCACTTCTTGTAACTCTGGTTGGGTGTTAAATTAACTACACCCATTAACTCACCACACTATGTCAAACAAGCACCAGGTATGATGTCCACGTGAATGTGAATTCAACGTTCATTACTAGGGATAGCTGCTACATTATGGGAAGGATGTGCTTTGTCTTGTCTGTTCTGTAGTGATCTTGCTGACGTCTCTGTATGCACTTATTGTACGTCGCTTTGGATAAAAGCATCTGCTAAATGAATGTAATGTAATGTGAACGCTTTTCACCAGTCAAACAGGTACCTGCCTAAAATCTGTATTTAAATTTTTATACCTGAAAATTGAACATGTCTTCAGATGGCGCATTCATGATATTACAGATCTGTAAGATCACAGAAAGGTGGAAGATACCGGATTTGTTTCAAAAAAGCAACACATATGAAATCATTACATCATTATTTGATATATCAGTATTATTGTATGTATCAGTAGCATTAGATGAACTTACAAAACCGTTTTCTGCAACATATGTGGGTAGCCCACTCGCTAACGCCCAATGGTCTGGAGTTGGGTTTCTGTTAAGAAGGAAAATAATTTAGATTAAGAATTACAGTATCAGTGGAAGAAATCTAAATAAAACAAGATGAATGAAAGAGAGAAAAAAGCAAGAAAGAATAAACCTACGGAATGACTTTGATCTCCTCTTTTCCATGTAGAATATAGTCAATGACCTTGTAGAATATAATTTCCTGAAATCACAAAATTAAGTGATGTACCAGATTCTACTAATATCCTTATTACATGCAAATTTCAGTTATTGTAATATACCTAGTTACTTAAAATGACGTTGGAAGGACATCCAGGAAAGTGGACCAATTCTCACAACATTGGTGACGACCAACCTTGACAATCCAACATTTTTCTTTTTTTCTTAACTACAGGAAGCTTTGGGAGTTTCTGATGCTTGTGAACATCGATTGAAACAGAGCTGAATTTGGACACAACTGAATGAATGTTCAAAAGATTCAACAGATTTGAATGTTTGACATCAACAGAAGGATACAGAAGTTTGAAATACCGTACTAATTAATATTTTATAGTGACATAACTGGACCAAATCATGGTAGATGCACTAGAACGTACTATTGCATCGGACTGTTGTGTTTTAATTGTATAAAGGGTTATAAATATATATATATATATATATATATATATATATATATATATATATATCATGAGAGAGGAGGAAAGCAGATTAATACAATTTAAAAAAGTGTTTTACACTCACCCTCCCATCTGGAGTGACGGGCCCTGAGTACGGCGCTTGCTCTCCCATCAGCACTGGCCAAATGTCAAAGAATTCCTGCGGGGCCATCAGTACTGCCATTACCACTTCTGTTGCTTTCACCACTTACTAATTTTTACTTCTACCACGAATGTTACTTTCACCACTTACTACTTTTCACTTATACCACTTCTGTTACTTTCACCACTTACTACTTTTTACTTATACCACTTCTGTTACTTTCACCACTTACTACTTTTTACTTATACCACTTCTGTTACTTTCACCACTTGCTACTTTTTACGAATACCACTTATGTTACTTTCACCACTTACTACTTTTTACTTCTACCACGAATGTTACTTTCACTACTTACTACTTTTTACTTATACCACGAATGTTACTTTTACCACTTCTCCTTTACTACTTTTTTTTTAACTTTCACCACTTCTGTTACTTTTACGCTCACTCGTTAATTTTACCAGTTTGCTTGCCTCTACCACTTTTCTTACTTTTGCCAGTTCTCTAATGCAATTTTGTGCCTTCAAATTGTTTCATTTGCTCATGAAAAAGCTCTTTCTTTTACATCTTTGTGAAGCACTTTGGGTTGCTTTCTCTATGATAAGGTGCTATATGAATAAAGATTATTGTGTATTATTATGAAAGATTACTATTATCACAGTTATCACATGAAATATTAACAGTGAAAACATTTTATTTAAAAAGGATACCTCAGATGTAATAGATTACATAATATCATACAGAAGAGAAGGTTTTAAAAATACTGCCACTCTCTTGTACCTACTTTTTAAAGTAAACCTTAATGACCACATGTGGGAAGTGTAACAATATTTCCAAAAATGCAAAATTTTAAGAATAAATGAGACTTGAAATGCATTAATCTGGAAACTATTAGATAGGAAATTTAGTGTCAGAGTAGTCTTCACCATTTGAAACGAGATGATGTTGATTGTAAATGAATGTCATTCACAGGAAATGCACACACACCTTTTCTTTGGTCATGTCCAGAAGGCCCACCGAGTACCTGTCACAGTTCAGGTATGCTCTCACTGTGTACAAGGCCTTGTGAAACTGTCGCTCGATGTCTGTTAGCTCCTCAAACACCTTGTTGGCTGACCACAGCAGGACCTGCTCAGAGACAGAGCCAAGAACATGGTAGAAACCACACCGGGAGGCTGCAGACTAGCTGATCTAATCTGTAGTTTGTCCTTGTCTTTGAATTTTGAATCTAAGCGAGCGTGCATTGTATTGTCCTTTCAACATTATTTTAAGTCACAAGGAATGTTAAAATAACTGAAATATTTTCTGTCACTTTGATTGTTTGGGAATAATAAATATATTTGGGAATGTTGTCATCATAAGGCTATCTCACAACCAATTGACAATCTTATGTTAGCTGGGAAGGAGAAGTTACCTGAACTTCCTCACATTTTTGGGTCAACAAAGAACAAGGTGGCAATTACGTCATAAGAAATTAGAATAAGAACTGAATTATAAAGGGCTGCCACACTTATGATCAAACTTATTATACTTTATAAGTCACAAAAAATGTTTATCAATATGTTAATGAGAGCTGAAGACACTCCACTTTGCAGACAAATTGAATGAGACCCTCAATTACTTCTGCACGCACCTGACCTCGTCGTGTCTCACAGCTGTGGAGGTAGTTTAGCTGGAAGATCTTTAGGTTCAAAGTGGCAAAACTCAGATACTTTAAAAAAAGCTGCAAGACAAAAGTAGTAAGATGAGACATGCTGGGTGAGACAGGAGCAGTGTGACCAAAACAAAGCACTGAGGTGAGGCCAGTGCGTGTGTCATGTGACTAAAACCCAGTACTGCAGAGAAGCCAGTGTGGGTTTCACATGACTAAATAAAATATAGAACTGCAGCATGGCCACCATGTTCATTATCCATAACACAACACTACTACAAGGCCATCATGTGTCCATACCATACAATTGCTATATACTGTATATTTAACCTAGTGGTGCATGAAATTATTTTTTAATTCACCCCAAAATCGATGCTGTGTCTGGCTATGTTAAGTACATTCTGTATATTCTTGCTGTTTTTCAGACTCAAAAAGATTTCCCTGGTACAAACTGTGCATTAATGAGTATCTACTGTAAAGAGGGATGTGACATCAGAGATGTTTTTTTCCAGCACAAAAAGCTGCCAGATTGGTCTACAAAAGACTTTTTAGTGAACAGATATCATTATATACTACAGCAGAAGGCTATTGAGAGGGGGATGTGGCTTGTTTTCATCAGATTGTATCATGTTTGGCCACCCCAATCTGGTTTTAGAAAGATACACAGGAACACACATGCCCAGTGTTAAATTAACTGATTTAGTTTAGTTGATCCTGAAAGAGTACATGTAATCCCTGTATATAAACTCTGATAGAACTGAATTAATACCGAACTGATCTTGTACAATATTCAAGTTTGTGTTGAGCTGAAACATTCTAGTGTATTCTGTGTGTAAACATTTTCTAGGACAGAACAGTCCTCAAGATCTAGTGACAAAAATAAACAGTCTGCTCCAATGTGTCAAACAGGTGGTGTGTGAAGGCTGCTAAAGAGAACTCCACGCAAAAGTCATAATTTGGTATTTTCTGTGTGAACCTCAGAATAATTGGTATGTCCCAGATTTCATGTGAAGATGAAGTCTTTTGCCAGTATCTGCAAAAGACCGTTTGAAATGACAATGTCATTAGGATAGAACTCCTCTCTTATGATTTAAGCGAACTTTTAAACTTTGGAACATTGTCAAAATATGGTGACAAATCTATTGTTTTCTCTATATTTCTGAAGTCACAATATTTAAGACATAATTGAATGTTTGGTGTCTTTTAGTTTAATCTGAACTGAAGTCTCAATTTTCTGACTCCATTCTCACAATGGGGAAAGGGGAAGAGTTATACTCCAGTGACATCAGTGTTTGGGGGTGGGGCTCTGTACATTTTCTGAGTTGCGGGCTAAAGTATTATGTGACACATTAAAAGTGACATTGATCCTTACTTCTTAAGGGGAGGACCAAAATATGATTATTATGAAAATTAACAAATATTTGGCTGGAGTTTCACATTACATACATCAGGGGCCACATGTATAAACCGTGCTGAGCAGAAAAATGCCCTCAGAAAGCCGCGTAAGCGGGTTTCCATGCAGAAATTCTGATGTATAATATAACACGTGCTGTGAGAATCTGCGTACCTCTGCACACGATGGACACCATAGATACGCAATCTTTGGAGTCTGTGTGATATGGCGACACCGTGACAGAAAGGCTGAGGTAGAAAATGCAAAACTTTATTTAAGCAGATTTCCGACTTTCACCCTCAGCGTTCTTCTACGCATTCTTTTACTCAGAGTTTTATACATGTGGCCCCAGGTGTGGTACCTTGCGTGTACAAATATAGTCAGTACTCACATCTTCGTCCTCCGGTGAGAAGTAGGGTCCATTCATCTTGTTGATCGCCATGATAACAGCCACTACATCTTTTCCATTCGTGATGGGTGTTGCTAGGATGTTCTTTGTGGTGTATTCCGTCAAGTTGTCAACAAACGAACTGAAATAACTGTTCTGGGTCGACATGCAACCAAAAAAGAAAAAGAAAAAGAAAAAAAAAAAGATAATTTAAAGCCGGTTTGTTTTTTCCTTTGTCGGTACCGCTCTGCAGTGTCTCCCTCTTGCTCAGCTAAAAATCTTACTGTGACTCTACATGACCAGCTGAGCTACTCTGAACACCCTTTGACAACCATCTGGTTCTGCAACTTCTCCATTCACAACATCAGGAGAATCCAGCCCTTCCTCATCCAAGTGACCACACAGCTACTCATACACTGCCTGGCCCAAAAAAAAGTTGCACACTCTAATATTTAGTTGGACCGCCTTTAGCTTTGATTACGGCGCACATTCGTCGTGGCATTCTTTCGTCACAACATTTGCAACGTCACCACATTTATTTCCATCCAGAGTTGCATTCATTTTTGGCCGAGATCTTGTATTGACAACGGGAGAGTCGAACCACTCTGTAAAGTCTTCTCCAGCACATCCCAAAGACTTTCAATGGGGTTAAGTTCAGGACTCTGGTGGCCAATTCACGTGTGAAAATGATTCCTCATTCTCCTTGAACCACTCTTTCACAATTTGAGCCCGGTGAATTTTGGCATTGTCGTCCTGGAATATGCCCATTGATGGGATAACCTGATCATTCAGTACATTCAGGTACTCAGACTTCATTTTATTGCTGCATAACGTTGCTGAACATAGACCTGACCAATTGAAGCAACCCCAGATCATAACACTGCCTCCAGAGGCTTGTACAGTCGGCACTATGCATGACGGTGCAACAGCGACTTTTTTTTGGCCAGGCAGTGTATAAGCCCTTGTAATCTCTTGCCTGGACTAACGCCTTGGTGTCATGCTTACTGGCCTCTGTCATCAGGCCACTGCAGAATTTTGCTGTCCGCCTGGACTTCAACCTTCCAAAATTCACACATACCACGGCACTTATGAACACACATCACTGGCTTCATGTGGCTGCCGGCATTCAGTGCCAATGGCACTACCCCTTCCTGTCTTCAGGCAATGATCACGCCGTGCACTCCAACCAAACCTCTCTGTTCAGCACCCTCCCACCAGTTGACTGGCCCATCACATTTGAGCTCCCGGCAGCCGCTGCTTGTGGCAATATATCCATTAACATATTCATATATGAATTGAAATTATATAAATTTTTTCGATAATTTCATGATGTTGTTGACCTCTGTAAATGTCCCCTGAGGAGTTGTAATCCTCGATATGACAGCAGGGCCATGGGATATATATGTAGGTGAGATTATAGCAAGAGGATTTCCCTCACCTCCATACATGTATTGACACAATTACATGATGTTTTTTATTTGTATGTATATAGACTGTTTTTTTTTCTCAAAAAAGGTGAATAGTTAATTATGAATTAATTAAATCTATTCAATGTAATGACCACTGTGCCAGGATACACAGTTGATTGTAATATATTGCTGTCCATTGCACTGAATGCCCCCACTAAAGTCACTTTCAGTATGTTACATCTTTTATGGCAGGAATCCGTTTCAATTCTCACTTGTCAATGATTGTGGGGACATGGTTATGACGTGATATTCTAAGAAATGTAACAATTAATGAAGAAAGTGATTAAATGTTATCCCCTCTCTCTGTCTTACCCCCTTTAAAATGGAGAAATCCTCAATCAAATGACACATTACCACAGGAAATTTGCGCAAATGCAACTTGGCTTGCCTTCTATCCTCAACACTTATTACTGGATTAGTTCAGTGGTTGTTAAGGTATAGGTCAACGGTGGGCAACTCCAGTCCTGGGGGGCCGGTGTGCATACAGGTTTTTGCTTCAACCAGTTACCAATTATTTAATTAGCCCAATCATTTACATAATCTTATATTTTAGCTACATTCTGAACAGAAGCTGATGAATGTTCCTGTGCCTGTATGCATGTATTGTTAAATTTTTATCGTGGTCTAAAGTAAATTGATGTTGGTGTATGTCACTAATTAGCTTATTGAGCCTAGGTAACTGGTGGCAGCAAAAACCTGCATACACACCGGCCCCCAGGACTGGAGTTGCCCATCCCTGGTATAGGTGGTATCTCTTGTGTTTTTGTATGCATTTTACCAGTGCATCTTTATTCTTTGGGTTATCAGGTCTATATCAATGTTGTACATTTAAGGTGTATACACTCATGTTGTCTCACACCTTTAAGGTGTTCGATCCCAAATATGTGATTAGAATGTTTTTAACTGAACAATGCTGATGTAACAATCACTACTGGTAATTGAAGTGGTACACTACTGGTAAAAAAACTACTTTTCAAAGGGTTAAGTCACTCTGAATATGACTGTCTGCTAAACAAACCTACAGCACAGATGGAGAGGCCTTACCTCCGATACATCTTTGACGTTTGTAGTTTTCTTGGTCTGGGCAACGTTGCCCACGATCCCGATGTCGAGGGGGAAGACGATCTCGGAGTCCGGGTGAACCAGGCAGTCCTCCAGTGTGGCGCCGCTGTGCACATTGAAGAGGCGTGTGGCGAGCTCGGCAATGCCGTTCCTCTGGCGGTACATGAACAGGCTGCATCGGTCGGCACCGATCAGGAAGCTGATTCTCCTCAGGATCTTGAAGACCACCTTCTCCATGTTAACGCTCTCCTGCATGTCACTCACCAGCTCCCACAGGATCTCGCCCTCCTCCACCTGACTGAGGGCCTTGAAGGTGTCAAAGTCCACCTTGGACTCCGGTCGGCCTATCATGGCCGTGATGGACCCTGCCTTCAGCTTCTTGTTGAAGTAAACACTGGCGAAATCTGGGTTTCCATCCAGGAACTTTTCCACATCTTTGTTAGTGATGCTCATCTTGGATTAGGGATCTCTTGTACCCCAAGTCCCAAGTGACTATTGCTGGGATAATTGAAGGTTATGAAATAAGGTTATGACAATTTTGCCCTTTGTAATCTCCAAACTGTAGACCCTTATAGACCCTGGTTGTAAGAGAAACACCTGCAGCTACAGGGACAGCGTAACTCCAATTCAAGTGGCATCAGCAAGGATCCCTTAATAGTGTTGAAGGTGAACCTGGATCCGCTCAAGCAAAACTGATCAGGTGACCCGTGCCAAAGCTGGTGCCCAATCCCACACCGCGCTGACCTTTTCCCTCCTAACAAACCTCACAAATACAACAGAAAACAACAACAGAAAAATCCTCTTTGAGCTCCCGAAAACTCGACCCTCCGCCAGCATCTGAAAGATCTTCTGTTTGGTTTTGTTCTCACAGTAACTCCTCCTGGCTGGCTCCATTTGGCTCACAAGCTCTTTATGTTCTTATTAAAAACACATCTTCATTCCTAAGCCCTATTTAGCTGGGCCACTAGCTGCTTATCTCAGCACCCAAATTCTCTGCTCCATCACCGCACTGCTCCAATCTCCATGGGAGCACCCCCAGCCAAATGTCTACACTACCAGAGCAGCTATGTAATCAAAAAATAGAAAAAGGTCAAAATTCTCACCATCACTGTGAGGTAGTGGTTAAGGTAGAATTTCACAAATTTTTTTTTTTTAAACTGTATTCTTAGACACTACATTTAAGTCACAAAAACATTTTTAGAATCCTTCCCTTGGAGCAGCTCAGTAAGGCAATGTTAAGGCAATAACTTCTTTGAAATCTGGAAAACAATTTGTGAGCACACCTCAGTTGACCTCTTTAAAGAGTTTTGCTATCACCCGTTGAGTTGAAGGGAATATGGTGCTACAGTACCATTATGGACATTACCTCATTCAATGTGAAATACCATCATGCTAATACACTGATGATATAATACCATGATAAATTTGGAATGAAGAATCTTGCCTTTCTGAGACCTGTGTGTGTGTGTGTGTGTGTGTGTGTGTGTGTGTGTGTGTGTGTGTGTGTGTGTGTGTGTGTAGAAGCTGGGATGTGGGGAACCCCCCAGGCTCTATAAACAGAAGGTGCTGGATGTTACAGAGGTTGTACAGTAATCTGGCCCTAGATGGAGAGCCTATATTAACCATCTTAAGGAAAAGGTCAGAGGGATAATCTGCACATTAATAGTGCCATATATGCAGGATGCAGCACGAAGAGACAAGTCTGAGTTATGTGGCACAGGTAAAGTCCTTTTACAGGTGTGTACATGCCCCAAACCTGCTGTACAACAGACATATCTCACAACATAGATTATACCCTCAATGGATCCCATACACAACAAAAAAGTAAATATTGTTCCATATATAGAGAGCCATATATTAGTAATCTTGATTTGTCTTTTTTTTTTCAAACAAAGGAAGTCTGTTCTGATCATTTTCCAGCATCAACTACACATACCAAAGGTTTCAGGACATAACACTGACATATTTGTGAAATAAGATATTTCTTTGATGGCACTGTTACTCAAAATATAAATTTATGGTAATTTGTATTGAGAAATGTTGTTACATCCGCAGTTTCCCTCCAGTCCACCTCCCTTTCGTTTCCTTCACTTTCCCATTCCTTTTGTTTCATGTTGTGTTTTTTCAGTTTACCCTGTTTGTCTCATTTCTGTGTTCGGCGTGGTCCCCATTTAGTTCCTATTTTTCACCCTTTATTAGTCAGCCTATCACTCTCCCTCTCGCACACATTCCTCACTCCCTTTCATTATTCAATTAACCTTCTCAACTGTTCCCCTCTCTATGTAAGTTCCCCTGTTTCACAGCCTTTTCGCCACTTCGTTTTCTCAGCTCTGTTTTGAGAATTTCCCCGGCCATTCTGTTGTTACGCTGCTTGCCTTAACCTGTTTGTTTTGTTCCTCGTTCCAGCCCGCCCAGCGTGCCTCCTGTTTTGCCCGCTCCAGCCCAGTCTCCTGTCCTGCCCCGCTTTAGTTCGCCAACCCCGCTTCCAGCCTGTCACCTTTAGTTTTCCCTGTTCGTTTGCTTGCTACCTTCCCTGCCTTGCTCAATAAATACACTCCCTGGTGGAGTTTTCATCGAGTCTGTCTCAGTCTTGCGTTTGGGTCCAGTCCAGTACTCAGCCATAACAAATGTATCAATTATTGCTGCTTTAGCCACAGTGAGCTATATCAGATAACAGAATATGGTATTAAGAAAAAATTATAATGGCATGTACTGGAAATATATTTTGAGTACCTTTATATATTGAAATAAGTTAGTCAATGAATTACTCAACATATGACAACATATCTTACCTCTCAGTAGATGTTATCTTGGGCAGAGAGTGATATACTGTATATTGTCTCAGCCTGGGCAGAAAGTGGTCTATGTTACTTCTCATTCTGCATGAAGAGTGGTCTATTATCTCACAGTCTGGACAGAAATTTTATCTTTTAGTCTGGCCCAAAGGTGGACTATGTTATCTGTCAGTCGGGGATGATAGTGGTCTATGATATCTCTCAGTTTAGGACAGTTGTTTGCAATGTTATCTTTCAGTCTGGCAGAATAGTGAAATATTTTATCGCTCAGTCTTAGCTGAGATTGGCCTATGACGTCTCTCAGTCTAGGCAGTGAGTGGGCTGTTAACTCTCAGTCTGGACTGGCTCAATGTGGTCTTAGATCACCTGCAACTTCTGTCTCATAGCCCATGTTGACTGGAAGCACATTTAAATATTGTTAAAATGCATGGTGTCTTTGGAGTTTGATAGCTCTGTAACTCCTCCAGTTCCTCTTTGTAGTGGGTCCTGTACCTGCATGCTGTTATCTCTAAAAGTACGGGATTAATCATTTATAACAGCACAACAGCAGTTATATCTAACAGTACAATAACATAGTGGTTTCAAGAGCTCAACTCTTTCAGAAGGTCTGAAGGTCTGTCACATGGCTACAGTCAAACTCTAGACATAAATTATGAATGGCCTTTCTCAGACGTGGTTTCCATCTAGCCATTCTCCCAAACTGGCCAAATCTTTGAAGTGCTGAAGAGAATTCTGTTGATCTCTAGGCAGTGTTGTTACAGCCGATGAGCTCTGTAACAGTGTCAGTGTCATAGCCGGGCTCTTAGTCACTTCTCCGACAATTGCTCATGGATAGAATGGATATATTATATTTTGATGTTTTATTTAGTTCGAATAAACATATTCCTTTGTTATTCTTCAGTGGTCTCCCTTTTTGACTCTGAGCCAGTTTGTGACAATGGTCCTCCTAGCAAGGTTCAAAGGTTTGACAAATTTTTTTATCATCCTCTCAGCTTTTTGACTACTCCCAACAACTTCATCTCGAAGGTCCATGGGCCGTTCCTTGGTTTTCATGACAACACGACACAATCTGATCTGCTGTTTCAGTTGTGAGACCTCACAGAGTTGGTGATTTATTCTGCATTCATGCAGTTGAACACAGGTGGATTCAAACTCAACATGGGTGGACCTTACATATTTAGAGTGATCTTGTCATGGTTTCTGGCAGCCTCCGGTTGTTTCTGCGGTCGTTCTTTCTTTTGGCGACATCGGGGCAATCTATCGGATTTTCTGTCTTCCATTCCGGTGCTTTGCTGTCGCTCGGCGATGATTTCTCTCACCTGTTTTGAGTTTCCTGTCAGCTATATAAGCTCAGAGTTTCTGCTTTCCTGTGCTTCGATATTGTCTTTGCTATTTGACATCGAAGTCGGTAAGGTATAGGATTGCGGTCTCTATGTTTCTGGTTGCTACAAATAAGAAACGTAGGTAGTCCGGTTAGAGTTAGGGTAAAGATTTATTTAGTCTTTTTGTTTCCTTTTTTCTCGTTATTCCTTTATACTCCTCTACCTGTTACCTTTTGTTCAGCTGTTTCGCACCTAGAGCTGTAGGTAACAGGTTCTATTTCTATTTAGTTTCTTTCGCCATTTTTACACGGGCTTTCTTTTGTTTTTCTCTGACCTCCAGTTTCTTGTGTGAGAGCGTGAGGTTCTTTTGTTGTTTGATTACTCGCTATTGCCGAGTTTGCCCGCTTTTGGGGTTGTTTTCGTGTTGGCTTACGTCGGGAGGTTTTCATTCCCATTTTTTAATTTATTTCCCTCCTACTGCGGAGCTGTCCGCTTTGTGGTGTATTTCTTACGATATACACTTTTAGATTCCTTGGTTTTTTTGCGCTTGGTTCTCCGAACCTTACACTCCCCGCTTACAGATCTCTCAAAAAATTTTATAATAATGGTGCAATTCAGTTATTTTCAGGTTATTATTTTTAATATAATTCTGCAAACTTCTATATACTTTATTTTCTTTTATTATTTTCTTTATTTTCTTTTATTATTGAGACTGACTTGTATTGGAGTAGGAAAATATCCCATTTAAATAAAATTTAATTAGACTTTGCAATTCAGTAAAACAAGAAACAATTAATGGGGTGAAAACATTCTGGAGGCACTGCGCAGTAATGTCTCATCCCTGATTTAAAGGTTTAAACAGCCCTTAGGACAAATCTAATTCCATTCAAAATATAGGCTGAAATTATGCTGCCCAACTGCTCTGACTGGCTCTATTTCTGATGCACATGATGCACCAACCTACCTTGCTGCTTTGGCCCAACCGGGGCCCAACCCACTTTTAACCTCACAAGCCACATTCTCTGTCTCTTCCTGTTTCCTGCAACAACAGCACTGCCTGCTGGGGACTAATAGATCTGAGTCAGTTCTTGGTGAACTTAAAGGGATAGTTCGGAATTTTGGACATAATGTCTCAATTACGACTTACCCATGATGTAGTTGATTGATGGAAACCATTTTCAGCTATTTCCATGCTGTCCCTTCTTTTGGACATACACACGTTGCTAATGCTAGCACAACTCTATGGTAACCGGTAACATCCACCAAACGCACTTAAACACTCCACAGTGCACCCAAAGCAAATAAAGTACGACGACAGTCTATCTGGGTTATTTTGAGTGTTTATACCATCATTTTTGAAGTCAAACTATTGTTTGACTAACGGCAGCGGAGTGAACGTGGCCATTGCAACTTCTTGCTCTTCTTTGTTGTAGTCGACCAGTGCCGGCACTACAATCGTAGGTAACGTAAAGTATCGCTCCGCCGCCGTACTTCCACAGAGAATATAGGTCAGCACAAAGTAAAGGATTCAACGATAGTTTGACTTCAAAAATGATGGTATAAACACTCAAAATAACCCCGATAGACTGTTGCTTTGGGTGCACTGTGGAGTGTTTAAGTGCATTTGGTAGTGGATGCTACCGGTTACCATAGAGTTGCGCAAGCATTAGCAACGTGTGTATGTCCAAAAGAAGGGACAGCATGGAAATAGCTGAAAATGGTTTCCATCAATCAACTACATCATGGGTAAGTCGTAATTGAGACATTATGTCCAAAATTCCGAACTATCCCTTTAAGTCGGAAAGAAAAAATAAAACTGCTCCAACCCTGGTCCTGGAGTCTGTTGGAGTCTGCTCTCTCGGAACCAATATAGAACCAAGAATCCAGGTGAGGTGAATTTATTACAGACCCCTGCTTTAAATCTGTAGACACCAGTGGAATCCCTGCCAATTATTGAATATGTTATGATTGATGATTGATGAAAAACTATGATTATCATATTACATATAATCTCTGTATTCCCTACGTGTACATAAAAGACAAGCCATCTTCGTACATTTTGGGTGTAAGCCATTACAAACCATGGTATGGTTGAGATGGGTCTGACGGATATACGGACCGGTGTGGGGAGGATAACAAATGAAATTGTGTGTATGCTGATTTAATCCAGATGAGGCCTAAAACAAGGCTTCATCGGAGGGTGACTGATCCCCTGCCTCAAAATGGTCCCCGATCCTGGGTCCCTCATCTGACCAAGCAACCTATCTTCCCCTCACCACCTCTCCGCTGGCCTCCCATCATCCTCCTACAACCCTGGTCCCGGGGATGTCTATCGTAAGGGACGTAAGGGTTAGGGGGGACTTTCCCGGAGCCAGAGTCTTGGACATTTTACAGCAACTCCCAAGTGTGCTTGCACACCACCCGTCTGCTCTGCATGCCACTGGGAAACGGGTTCTCAGCTCTGGCCTAATTGGGCTGTGGCCATTTCTCCTGCCTCCGGGCCTTCCATACCTGGCTGAAAGCTGGATCTCATAGACAATTTTGACCTGTTTTGGATTCAGTTCTATAAAAAGGATGGACTGCATCCTAACCTTACAGGCACAAGGATGCTTTCTGCCAAGATGGACTTCGCCATTCTCAATAGTGTATTTGCATTATCCATAAAATTGGAATAGTTTTTTTTCTGATAATTTTTTATGCTGTAATAGCATTAACAGTTGCCAATCAGCACCCAGATAAAGATCATTTTGGTGGGAACATAGCCCAGGCTTGTTTGTGGAGGTGATGCCTTTTTAAGAGCAGCAGATGGTGCTCTCTACATTCCTCAGCTGAGGAACAGAGCAGGGACAAAAGTATCAAAGTAAGGGCACCGTTAGAATGGATCACAGATACCTTTTGGACCACTAGATATGATGACCCAAAATGTAATCTTATTGAGTTCAAATAAGACTGAGATGTTGGTGGTGGGCCTCAAATCTCTTCGAGATAAATTCCTAAACTTTTCTTTAAATCTAGAAGGCTTTTCTGTTGCAGCCAATGCAGTCATTAAAAACCTCGGTGTGACTATTGATTCAGATCTCTCATTTCTGGACCACATTTACAATATCACAAGAGTGGCCTTCTTTCACCTGCGGAACATATTTAAATTGAGGAAGATGTTATCCCTGCAGGATGCTGACAAACTGTTTCATACCTTTGTTACCTCTCGTTTGGATTACTGTAATGCTTTATTGTTTGGTTGCCCTAATTCAGCCTTGATATGTCCAAAGTGTACACAATGCGGCCGCTAGGCTACTTACAAGAACTAAGAAATGTGAGCATATCAGTCCGGTTCTCGCATCTCTTCATTGGTTGCATGTTAAATGTAGTCTATTTAGGGTTTGATTTACTAAGATCCCAAATAAGGGGTGTTACTTTGCGTGTGCAGCCAAAGTATTTGCATGTGTTATCATTTCACACTTTGTGATCAACTAAGTGTCATTATGTAAATTACTCCAGCCGCAAACAGCTATATTTAAATGTGCGTGTTTGGAATGGCTATGCTGTAAAAAAATATCTCATAAGAAAATGGTGAAAAGACTGGCAGCAATGTTGCCCGTGAAAAATCATTTAATGAATGGAAAAAAATTATAAATCCGATGACCATTAAATAATTATTCTACATGACTTTGACAGTGTTTTGAAAAATCTTTACAAACATTTTATCTTAGAAGTACAGTTTTTTCACAGTACACTATAAAAAAAACTGTTACAGAATTTTACTCAAAAGAAAAAAACTGTCAAAGTCATGTGTTATAACAGCAATGACTCATTATTTCATCCCATAACATAACAGGATTTATACAGATTAATAACAGGATTCATACACTTTTCCCCTTCATTAAATGTTTTTTCACTGGCAACACAGCTGCCATTTTTTATGGTATTTTTTTACAGTGTGTATGACACAGTATAGCCTACTATTACACTGAACAAGCTGGCGGTTTACTACGGACTGTTATACTGGATGTCTCTTAGTTTCTGCCGGGAGTTATAGTTGTTTGTCATGGCTGAAATTATCGTAACTATACTAGCAGTGGTAACAGTTTAACATGTGATTTTGTACTTGCAAACCTTTAGTAAATTCACCCCTCAGTCTATACAGTTTAACGTATAAGGCTTTAAATGGTTTGGCTCAAGAATATCTTGAGTTACTTATTCTCTATTCTCTTCACAACTCACAAAGTGTTGGATATTTGAAAATTCCAAGTATATCTACAATTACAACCGGAGGGAGAGCCTTCTCTTACAGAGCTCTTGTGTAATGGAATAATCTTCCTTTACTTGTTTGAGCTTCAGACACAATCTCTATCTTCAACTGTGGGCACAAAACATACCTCTTTAGTCAGCCATTTTGTTAAAGAAAGTGGTCTGAAAATGGTAAATCAGGACCATAGAGGTATTATGTGAGCTGAGCTGACTATGCTGTTGTCCTGCCACTACATGTAAATGCTCAGGTTTGCTGTGCTGTACCTTCTTGGGGTACTGTATGTTTAGGATCACTCTCATGGTTGTGTTTATCCCTTTCTTCAGACACTGGGGCTTTTTTGCTATTGCAATCAGGCCTCTACATATGCAGCAGTTAATCTCATAATTATATAGTGCCTAATCCTTCCTCTCTTCTCTGTTTTCTTCCAGGGGGCTCCTGCCCCTTCCCCCACCCTTAGTTTCCATAACGCCCCAGCCTCGTCTCTTATCCTGGTTCAAGCACATGCCGTGACACAACCTGGAGGCCTTGATGCATCACTACGCCCCACTGGGTACTGTGGTTCTGATATGTTAAAATGTACAGCATAAAAAAAGAATACGTCTGTAACTCAGAAATGGCATTATAACAATCAGTCATGCATCTTCCTTTGTTTCAGGAGGAGATTTTTTTTTAAAAGGGTGAATGCATTTCAGAAACACTGCTGCCTGAGTCACGGCTATTATTTTTATTTGATATTTGCCCAAAACTAAGTACAGTTCTCTGTTCCCTTTATGAATTGTCTCACTCAATCCTGCAGGAAGCAGGATTAGTCACGTGCTGAGGCAAAAGAAAATGTGATTCTAATTAACTGTGCCAATCCATTCCTGACCCACAATGCTTTGCAATCACCAGGGGGATTTTTTTTTAGCCAATAGCATTTGGGAGGAAAGTGTTGTTATTGCCACATCCTGGCGTTTAACAGTTTTGGCATGGATCCAGGAAGGACATACTGCGGATTAACAAGAATGATCCGGACAATGAGGGTTTATGTGTTAATACACAAAGGAAGCTTAGTCAGGGGAACAGGTTCAAGTGGAGAGGAGACTGGATTTGGGCAGAAGGGGATAGATGGGATGAGGTGGGGCAGGGTGGGGCAAGATGGGTGTGGCGGGGGGGTTTAAGGAACTTCACCCTTATTTCATGTTATTGTACTTTACTGACTTCCCAATTGCATTGCGAGTGGGTGTGGCTACCCCAATTGTGCAAAATGCATCACTTGAGCATATGGAAATGACATGACGACATGAGAACTAGATTGGACTGTTGCAGCCAATTGTACTGTGTACTTTTGTTTAAATTGTGATGTTTTGTTTACCATGGTGCTGGAGGACAGATTGATTTACCATCAGTACAGTATTGAACGTACATACAATCTCACCGTTTCTGCCAAGTTACCTCGCTATTTCTTTCCATTTATGAAGGTCAAAAGATAGAAATTTAAGTAGGCTATTTATTTGTGCATAAAGAGTAATCGGCAGCATGAATAGATTCTTGTCCTTCACATACAAAAAAATCAGGTGGTTGGTGTTTTTTATTTACGTTGGTTTTCCAAACCATTTTTGTATTGTGAAAAGGCACCAATACTTTTAATATATTTTAAATTCCATAAAGATAATCTTTGTGTATTTTTCATATGTTCCTAGCACATGCCTTCTCTCTTTATTTTATATATAGACAGCATATGTGTTCAAATATTGATGCTATTTTTATTCCTTTTTGGTATGAAGCCACAGTTCAGTAAATTCCTCATCTTCAGTTTCTGTGAACTGCATATTTTCCTCTTGATGAGTATACTTTTTCATTAGCATGGATGTAATTCAGAGGAAGTTCATTTTGGAAGCAAGAGTTTTCTTATTAGGTGTGGTTGTGAAACCGTTTGTTATTCACCATAATGCAATAGAATGTGGATGCTGTAACATATTACACTGCTTATGACATCACAATGCCTTCCTCTAGAACACTGGTATGACATAACAATACTATCCCAGATGATTTGACATTGACCTTTTTGTGCTTTCATCACAATTCATTACTTCTTTGTATCACTTCCAGGTTCTTTAGACTACTTACCACAAAATACATCACCATATTTTAACACTTTCACCTTCTTTAGATCCCTATCTACCGCATTACCACTTCATACTATTTCCACCTTTTATTTACCACCTCACACTATACCATATTACCATCTTTTTATACCATTTCCAGAAATTGATAACACTGCGAAGCAACCACACCTACAATATCTTTAGAAATTGTTAATCTACTTTTTTAAATTCTAAATATCTCCTTTTTGGGGCAACATTTTGGGAAAAAATTATTGGAATAAAAAATAGCACGTAGACGTTTCAGTCACCACATACAAACTGTACACAAGCTCTCTGTCTTAGTGCAGCCTGGGTTTCCCATCACAAAGATAAGCTGCTGTTATGGTAGTGTCAGAGCTTTAAAAAACTACAAATCCCCCAAGGAGCTCTGCTGGAAATAGCATCTAACAATGTGGTGCAGTGTCTCAGAATAGAGCAGACAGAGAGGTCTGAGGAATATGTATAGCCTGTTAAAGCTCTGGTCATTTCCAAACCAGCCCTTTGATAATGTTGCGTACTGGACAAACCTGACCCCGAAATGCACGCTACAGAAAAATACATGACTTTCTCAAGGATTACCTCAGTATATTTATTTACAATTGTGTATCAATACATCATAAAGGCATTATTATCCTGGGGAAATTACTTCAACTACAAAGCATTTGTTTGTCAGTATTTCTGGATATACTTCAATACATCAAACATTGCATTTTCCAATACAAATGCTCCAAGTATTTCCCTAAGGTCTGGTCATCTTTATTGTAAAATATTTACAAAAAAAGAACAGTTTACGCAAATGGAAAGGAGCATCGAGCCATTTGACTAGGGCAACTTAATCTGTTCAAGTATTCACTGGTCTTTAACTGTTAAGTTAAACCTTCATTAAGTGAAATTACATTTCGTTCTTACGGTGATCAACTGCCCACTTAAACAACTGTGTAATAATCAATGTAACACAGATCATAAAATAACCGCAATAGTTAATTCAGTAAAGCTCCAAATTAAACAATAGGCCTATTCAACGGGCTACCAATGGGTTGCAGTAGTACTTACTCACATTCGCCTGTGGCTTTTTGTTGGTAAGGCTTCCTTTTACAGTTCCCTAAGTACTAGGTATTTACCAGGTAAATACATTATAAAAATAAATAAGATGAAATTAAAACTGAAATACTCAGACACCTCCTCTATTATCCATCGATTCAAGTGACCACCTTGTATTTATCAAAGGTTTAGGTTGGTTAGGTTGGCTCTGATAATGACAGTTTCTTTAATTGATTGGTAATAGAGGAGGTGTTTCCAAGAAAGTATTGTATAATTTCCTGGGAGGTACGTGGTTAAACCCAGGCTATAATCAATCTAAACCTTTGATAACTAAAAAGTAGTCACTTGAATTGATAGATAATAGAGGGGGTGTTTCTATGCATTTCAGTTTCAGTATCTTAGTATTTACTTTTTTTTTTTTTTTACCAGTGGTGTTTATCCAATTATGTGCTATATATTTACCTGGTAAATACCTAGTACTTAGGGGACTGTAAAAAGAAGCGTTACCCATGTGTTTTGGTAGGACATAACACAGCACACGTGGAGGAGCAGGGAGGACACGCCCGACACGAGTGGTGCCACAAGCTTGCTTTGTATCCAGACCTAATCCTCTCTTCTGCTCTGTCATCACCCATCGTGACATCTTCTGACACCATTCGCATCGCCTCAGTGCCTGCATGGCTCTTTTCATATTTCACTTTGCTAACAGTCAACTGAACAGGGCCCTGTTTCCCAAAAGGATCTTCGATAAAGATCATCTTAGGCTATTTTGTTTTTATATTACTTTCATTGTTTGTTTGTTTTTCATTATTTGTTTTTTGTCTTTCTCCCTCTATTTGTATTAACTTTTTAAGATGATCTTAACTGTATGATGCTTTTGGGAAACGGGGCCCAGTTCAGCAGCTGAACTTGCTTTTTGGAAATGGGCCACAATCCCTCTGCTCAAAAAACGGATGATGTATGAAACTATAGTCAAAACAAAAAGAGCTCAACAAAGTCGAAAACAAGCAGGCAGTTTGGAAGGAGTTATTCAGAGTTCATTTTCTACCTTGGGGTAATAATGACCCTTGTGCTGTCTAAGGTTGTCCTTAAATAGATAAAATAAATATACACTAACAATCCAAGTCAATCTATTACAAACTAAAAAAGAAAACATTATTTTAATAATAACTATTTAAATATTTTTTTAAATGTAATTTGACTATACTGTATTTTTGATTATACTGTACTTTGACACAAAATCAAATTCTTGTAATTCATGTATTTGCAAACACTTTTAAAATGCTTACTGTTATTTTCTAAAGACATTTCCAATATTATTTCAAATTCATTTCAAGTATCTTGATCAAATAATACTCCTAGGAAATGCAATTTTACTACGTGTTCTCTAAAAGGTGGGTCCCTTACCTGAGGTTCCTCCCCTTGGGGCCTTGTATTTTGTTGTTACTTTTTAAGTTGAAATGCCTATCATGGTATAACTATTTCTTATGACAAGACATGTCATGCTTTGAATGCTAGTAAACTTTAAATACTGCATTTAATTTTTCTCACTAGCTACTGTACATATTACATTTGTACACAAGGTCTGTCCGACTCATTATAATCACTGTAAAATACACATTTCTGCTGGTTAAATTTGTGATAGAATCTCTCAGGCTGCACTGCAAACCTTCATGCACATGTTTAGGGAATGTTCCCTTATAATAGCCGTTTGGACGTTTGTTGTAGGGGTGCCTTCTGAGTAGCGTGACCATATATTGGATTTCAAAAACAAGAGGACAGGGGCAGGTGGGTGTTATGAATAAAATAAAGGCTATTTGTTTATATACGTTCTATGGAACGGGCAAAACCTAACCTAACGGAATTTAGAAATCCCGCCTGGACAGATATTTTATCAGATATTTAAATACCTCAAGAAAGCAGGCTTGGTTTACCTGTTTGTTATTAAAACTGAGAAGAAATTACATTTTAAATTAATAAATGAAATGCTGCTGTTCAACTGTGTGATATAAGATCTGTCACTCCGGTGTAGGGTATCCCCTTATGCAACTTGTCTTGTTTTGGGATCATCCGTGTTACACATGTCCTCCAACTGATCAGATTGTAAGGTTATTCTTGGTTTGTTTTGTAACATTTCCTCTAGATATGGATACAATCAAATTCTGCCAATAAAATATGTTGCGAACAGCGTATAAACATATAAAGGAACAAACAAAGTGATGAAAATGCACAACATGGATATTTTCATTTTTTTTGTTTAGCTTTTGCAGTTCTGATGCAAAGTCCTAAACATTGTGATTTTATTCATTTTTAAATTATTAGGCAGGTCTCACCATGCAAATTGATGTTTAAATTCCCCAAAACCTACAAACATAAGAGGACTGGCATTGACACAGCAGCTTTCAGACCTTGGGAATATAAATGTGTCACTAAGCAACAGTGAGGGTAGAGTATTTATAGAGGTATGGAGTGCACAGTACAGCAGCCAAAGGGACAGAGGATAGACAGCGACAGAAAGGCTATTTTGCATAATGTCTTACCATAAACACCTCCGTAAGCTGCTCGCATCTTATGTGTACACCCTCTATTCTTTGGTTTTACATATTAGAACAAAATTAACCGCTCCGTGCAGATGGCAAATTCACCTATGTAGGGGGTTTAAGGCTTTATAACTCCAGGGGCCACATGTATAAACAGTGTTGAGCAGAAAAATGCCCTCAAAAAGCCGCGTAAGCGAGTTTCCACGCAGAAATTCAAATATAACACATGCTGCGAGTATCTGCGTACCTCTGCACACAATGGACATCATACATACGCAATGTTTGGGGTCCGTGTGATATGGCGACACCGTGACCGAAAGGCAGAGGTAGAAAATGCAAAACCTTTTTAAAGCAGATTTCCGACTGTCACCCTGAGCGTTCTTTTACTTTTTTACATGTGGCCCCAGGCGTGAACATCACAGACACTTGGCAAATGGCTTAAATGAAACAAGACAGTTGTACCATTTACTCTACAAACTTTGTATTTGCTTATTTTCTGTTACAGTGATACTCAGGATAGGACCCAAATGAGGGACTCAGAGACAGAAGGCTGGTTGAACTCCACACAGGAGATATTTATTACGAAAAACCCACACAGGGCAGCAGGCAGGAGAAAAGGGAAAAAACGGGCAGGCAGGAAACAGGGCTGAGCAAAAATAACAGGGCTGGAGTCAGGGCAGGACTGGAATCGGGCAGGAGGGGAACAGGCTGGGCAAGCTGACAAAAAAAGAATACAAACAGGTAACAAACACAGCAAACAGGATTTAGTAAGTGGAAAAAAGGCCGGGGTAATCTCAACAGAAAATGAAAAAAAATGAAAAAAAAACGATCTGGCAAAGGTAGGTGCTTGGGCAGAAACTAAATAGTGCAAAACCAGGTGTAGGGAACTAAGTGATTACTAAAAGGACTGAGGAATGCAGGTGAGCTGGTGTGGTGGTTGGTTGGTTACGAGAGGGGAGAGACTGGGGCTGATCAGGGGGAGGAACCGGGAACTACCAGGAAGCCACACCCAGCCTGCAACGTAAACAACAGAAAGTAAAGACGCACAGGGTAAGCATAAAAACATGACACGAAGCACAAGGAATGGGAGCACAAAGGAAACATAAGGAAGGTGAACTGGAGGGAACAGCGGAATGTTACATTTTCATCATTTAAGTCAAAATAAAGTGCCACAAATGCAAAGAAACTGAAAAAAATTATTTTGTTTTCAATGAAATACAGACAGCTACATATGTGAATATATATATTTTGTGGATCATAAACTCCATGTCGACAAGTTTGCAAAAATCTGAGGATGATATGCAGAATTACTAAAAATCTATAATGCTAAATATAGGCAGTATACCCTGTTGTCAATTAGTGTCTCCAAATCTATCCAAATGGCTAAATTGTGCACTGCTCTAAATCATAAAATAATTATATATTTAACTACAAATCAACTGTTTTGGATCATAAAACTCACTTCTGCATCATTTTCAAGTGGGAATTATTATCTTTTCATCAGTATAGGTGGGTATATATATATATATATATATATATATGGGTCCAAAACCCTATCCAATACATGTCATAAAATGAATAAAATTAGTTTTGTCCATTATAAAGCATATACATTTGCCCCTTCTGATGGTTTAAGATGAAAACATTGATATCATACTGTTACACACATCTAAATATGTAGCCTAATCATTCACTCTCGTACCTCAATAAAACATCACTTTTTCCTGTACTCTACAGTATGCAAACTTTTGCCCTGGGATCGCATTTTCTGTAGTTTAAAAAAAAAATCCCATTGATAATGACTCCAAGGGAACTTTTACATTCATCTAGCAGATATCAACGCACAGTAAATTGGAATGAGTATTTCCCATGCCTTCACTACACTATAGTGTGTGAAATGCACTCAAAATGTGAAAATAATCATATCTAACACAGTCTACTGGACAAGACAGTGATCGAGTGGAAAAACTAACATACATATGTAGCCAGCGAGAAGAACCGCATATTACAAGCAGTACTTTTTTCATATCGAGGACGAAAAACTGCCTCCAGCGAATCCGTTTTTTGTAGCTGTTGGCGTCATAGTACATTGACTAGATTAAAAATGCTGTTATGCTGGGCTGTAATTTATTGTTCAAACACCTTTGAAAAGGATATACTGTCCTCTATCGGGTAAAACAGTTGTGAATAAAACGTGAAATACTTCAGAGCTGCAGGTATGGCATATGGGATACTGTGCACAGACGTTCCACATTGTGTAATAACATGCTAAACTGGTGTGCATTTCTCAAACAGATTGTCCAAGACAATAAATGACCATTGAATTTTGAAAAAAAACATCTCTATGTGTAAAACAAATGCTATGATCATATATTTATTTCATATTTAGTAGCAGATATTGATAGTAGAATGCCATGGTATAATGTCACAATAATTTCATGTTTATTTTTAATTTGAGTGACCAGGGCTTTTCACTGATTTTTTGGCATATGATCCGGTTGTTGTTTGGTTTACCTTATTGCAAATACTGATGAAATATCAATTTTATATGATGAATAAATACATTTATGAAGTCACACATAGATGCTATTGTCCACTATGTCATGCATGGGAAGGTATAGTTGCAGGTGAGATTGGGTGGGGGGTTGCTTGTTAAATGGACTTGCTACGGGAGAATAGTGACACTTAGAAACTCCGTATTCGGCAGAGTTGTCATGAATCATGTACTAATAAAGATAAAACACGGAGTCTGTGGTTTATACTCATAGTTGGAGCAACAAATGTCTCAGTTCAGCAAAAGCTTGGCACCGGTGGCATGGCCACTAGGCATCTGCGCAAATGGGTTAACCCTCTTCTAGACTCATGACACATGCACACACACACATTTTACTCTGTCATGAAATCAGTATTATTTTGTTCTAGATGGGCTAAAGGCTGAATGGCCTGTTCTAATCTTTGTGTATTCTTATGTTCTAGATGGGCTGAATGGCCTGTTCTCATTATGTGTTCTTATGTTATAAATGACCTTAATTGCCTGTTCTCCTCATTATGTGTCTGATCTCTGCAGCATTTTTTCACATGGCTGCATGCTTCACTGAGTCTCTAAATATGATATTCCCCCGTTAATACGTGACCTATGTATGTTCTCTGACATGTTTTAAATGTTATCTCTGTTAAATGTCTAATTGGATGCTCTCACATGCAAGAAATTCCTGTGAAAAGCTAAATAAATGAAATCTGAAACCTGCTAATACTGTGTTTACTAAGGTTTCTAAAACTAGTTAACGAGCTCATGCATAATTTTTCTGACCCAACCCTTATTAATTCATAGATTGATATACGTTTAAATAAGGAATAACATTAAAACAACTGACTCCATGCAGTCCTGTAATCCCTCTGCCCTCTGTGTCCTTTGTGTGGCCCTCGAACGTTTCCCGTCTGCAAAGGGCTTGTTTGGGGTTATATAAACCTCTAATAGTTTTTGCGGCAATCATGGGGGGGTTCAGCTCACATGTCAGATTATGGCCAGGATTTCTCCAGAAGGATTAGCGCTAGATTTAAGCACCTTATTTAGTCACAAGAAGTGAAAATAATCAATAAGCCTGTCTGTGTGTGGACTATAAAAGAGGATCCCAGCGGGAGAGGCACCACAGTCTGTTGGACAGCCAGAGAAAGACAGTTCAACACACAGCCTAATCCTACCTGCTGCCCACTTCTCTGAACCACAGATCCAGAGACAGGTAAGGAATTTACAATGCCTTTTCTGGGGTGACATTTTGCTGAATGGCTCACCAGCTGGTGGGAAGTTCTGGCTCACTGAAGAAGTGAAGGGGAATTTTCTAAGCTTGTATATTGAACAGAATATCTTGGTATAGGAGGAAAAGGAGATCCAGACGTTCCAAAGTGTGGACTGAAAGACAGCTTATAGCTCTTGTCATTAAAGTAATGAATACACATGGACCGCGAGGACCCTGGCGAAGTGGGCAATGCTAAGTGGTTAATCTCCACTCTACCAGACATGTAACTGTGGTGCAGGAAGAAACACACTGAGATGCTTCTCTTCTGTCCCTTGCAGAATGGACTACTCCAAGTTTGCTCTGTTGGTGGTACTCCTCTCCTACGTGGAGAGGAGCTGGTCGGCATCCTGTGTCGTGGACAGCTTCACCGTCAAGCAGGACTTTGACCCCAAAAGAGTGAGTCTCCTGTCAGATCCAGTCCTTAAAGTTCAACCAACATCGAGAAGTAATCACATCTCTCCAGAAGCACCTATTTGTGTCTAAACCTTCCCAAAAAATATCCCCCACAATGCAGAAGGCAATTCCAAAGCACACTGCTAAAAGTTAAAATTACTTCAAATCTGCTAGCCCGCAATAGAGGAGAGAAATGCAATACATGTGTTGAAAATTTAATAATTTGTGATGAAATTGCATCAAACTAAATTTTCAGGAAGGAGCAGTGTTTCAAATGCATATATGTACATGTATGTGCTTCATATGTAATACAGGTTGCTCTTTTGTATGGTGTATACCTCCGTGCTACCTGCAAAGCAACCTACAACTCCACCATTTTGAATGTAGTTTACAGATATGTTTGGATACCTTATCAGTATCTACTATAGTATGCTATACTGTACTACAGTATCTACTATAATGGATACTGTATCAGTATCTACTATAGTATGCTATACTGTACTACAGTATCTACTATAATGGATACTGTATCAGTATCTACTATAGTATGCTATACTGTACTACAGTATCTACTATAATGGATACTGTATCAGTATCTACTATAGTATGCTATACTGTACTACAGTATCTACTATAATGGATACTGTATCAGTATCTACTATAGTATGCTATACTGTACTACAGTATCTACTATAATGGATACTGTTCTTCATCCTGATGGGTTCCTTTGTGTGCTGCAGTATGCTGGGAAGTGGTACGCCCTACAGAAGAAAGACCCGGAAGGCCTCTTCCTCCAGGACAACATCTCTGCCGAGTACACCATCGACGACGACGGCACCATGACAGCCTCTTCCAAGGGCCGCGTCACGCTTTTCGGGTAAGCGGGGGGCACTGAAGAGGGGAGGGGGGGGGGGGGGTGCTCAGGAGATATCCCTTGGTCAAAATATGAGACGCAGTTTGATTATGGAGGGGAGATCTGTTGCCAATGGCAAATACGTCATTTATACATAACAGTAGGTTATACATTTATTTGTGAGGTATTTTACATTTTGTATGAAAATACATTTTAGTCTATTGTATAATATACTGTATACTTAGCACAGAATATATATTATATATAGTGTGAAATATGTAACATATCACTCATTATATATACAGTGCAGTCTGTAATTTGCACAGTGGCACAATTTTTGTTGTTTTGGTTCTGTGCTCCTTGGATCTTGGATTTGAAATGAAACAATGAATATGAGGTTAAAGTCAGCTTTAATTTAAGGGTATGTGCATCCATATCCATGTTGGAATTACAGCCCTTTTTATACATAGGGCCTGATTTACTAAGATCTTTAGTGTGTGCAAAACCTTTTGGCACACGCAAAACCAATAACATGAGCAATGATTGGTCATGGTATTTATTTGGCACCAATCATTTGTTGTGTGTGTTATTAGTTTTGTGTGTGCTAAAAGGTTTTGCACATGCTAAAGGTCTTAGTAAATCAGGCCCATAGTCCCTTCATTTAGGGGGGCCAAAATCAATTGGACAATTGGCTACTCAGCTGTTTATTGGCCAGCTGTGTGTTGTTGTATCATTAGTACACGAACAAGAAAGCTAACTAAAGGTCTAGAGTTGGTTCTAGGTGTGGAATTTGCATTTGGAGTCTGTAGATGTTGTCTCTCAGCATGAGGACCAAAGTGTCAATGCCAGTAAAGCAGGCCATCATGGGGTGGAAAAATCTGAATAAATCAATCAGAGACATAGACAAAACATTAGGTGTGTCGAAATCAACTATTTGGTACATCGATAAGAAGCAAGAATGCACTGGGGATCTCGGCAATATCAAACAACCTGGTAAACCACGGAAAACCACTGTACTACTGTACTGGATGACTGACAAATACTTTCAGTTGTGAAGAAAAACCCTTTTCGGCTATCCAAGACCAAGAACACTCATAAATAAATGTGTGAAAGACTTCCATAAAGAAAAGACTACACCAACATAATCACAGAGGGTTCACTGCAAATGCTAACCACTGGTATGCTTCAAGAACAGAACGACCAGATTACAGTTTGCTAAAAAGTACATAAAAAAAACAACAACTTTGAATTCTGAAACAAACTGTTATGGACAGATGAGATGAGTATTCCTCTGTACCAAAGTGAGTATGAGTATTAACCTGTACTCCCATCACCACACCACCCTCTTTGGAAACATGTTGGAGTTAGTGTTATGGCTTGGGCATGTATGGCTGCCACTGAAACTGGCTCACTTGTCTTTATTGATGATGTGACTGCTGACACAGCAGTAGGGTGAATTCTGAAGTGTACAGAAACATTTTATCTGCTCAGATCCAACTAAATGCCTCAGAACTCATTGGACAGCATGTCACCTTGCATCAGGACAATCACCTCAAACACACTGCTAAAACAACCAAGGTGTTTTTCTGGGCCGAAAAGTGAAAAGTTCTTGACTGGCTAAGTCAATCACTCGACCTGAATTCAATTGAACATGCGTTTCACTTGCTGAAGACAAGACTGAAGGCATCCTTTGAATGCAAAGGATTTGCAACCAAGTACTAAATATGATGACTTGTTTATCTATAAAACGGGCTGTAATTCCTACATGGATCGCTGGATAAGGATGTAAATAACCCTAACCCTAACCCTTAAATTAAAGATAGTCTGAACTTTAACCAGATATTCATTGTTTAATTTCAAATCCAATGTGCTGGAGTACAGGGCCAAAACAACAGAAATTGTGTTACGGACTGTCAAAATACTTATGGACTGCACTATTTGAGGAGGGTATGAAACTCACATGGACATGGTGTGTGTGTGTGTGTGTGTGTGTGTCTAGGTTCTGGGTTGTCTGCGCTGACATGGCTGCCCAGTACACAGTACCTGACCCAACAACCCCCGGAAAGATGTTTATGAACTACCAGGGCCTGGCCAGCTATCTGTCCACTGGAGGTGAGTTATGAGTTTCAACACACACACACACACGCACACACACATACACAAATGCACATGTATGCATGCACACACAAATGTAAACATGCACATGCCCTTGGATGAATGCACTCATACACATCACACACAGTGGCAGAAATTTACAAAAGATTGCTAATGTACAAATTCCAAGTGAAACTTTCAGTTCAATAAAAAAAAAAAAATGTCATAATGTATTCTATTCTCTGGTAGTCTAGGCAATCAGAGGCAGTTTATTAAACAGTGTAAACACACTGGCCCAGTGCTTCACTGCCAATTTAATCTTTATCAGGAGCATTTCGTGCAGGCAAGCTTTTCCACATGTGAATTCCACTAATTGGAGGTCAAATCAATCGCTTTCCTGCTAGCGCAAGGCAGGATTCTGTGAATAATTACCCACAAACAATCTGAAGTATTCATATAATTTGCATAAAACATGCAATGATCTCGCACACAACACATTTATTTTTTGAACACAACAGAAGCCAGAAGGAATCATCTTTAAAATGAATCACACACAAACAGGCAATTACATGCACAGCTACACACACCCATACATTTTCTCATACACATACTCTCATACATTCTCACGCCAACCATGGACTACATTTTGACTGATTTTTTCCATGTTCCTCAAGGCGACAACTACTGGATCATTGACACTGACTATGACAACTACGCCATCACCTACGCCTGCCGCACCCTGAAGGAGGATGGCAGCTGTGACGACGGCTATTCTCTGATCTTCTCCCGCAACCCCCGCGGCCTGCCCCCTGCCATCCAGCGCATCGTCCGTCAGAAGCAGGAGGAGATCTGCATGGCTGGCCAGTTCGAGCCTGTGCTGCAGTCCGGTGAGCCTGCTGCCTCCACAAAAAACTGCCGAACAGAGCAGCCAAACCCTCTCACAGAACAGCCAAACATTTTCTCAGAACAGCCAAACACTCTCGCAGAACAGATGAACACATTCACAAAACAGCCACAACATCTCACCCTCTCACAGAACAGTCAAACATATTCGCAGAACAGCCAAACCCTCTCACCCTCTCAGAGAACGAAGACTTTCACAGAACAGCCAAACCCATTCAGAGAACAGCCAAACCATCTCACAGAACAGCCAAACACTTTCCAGAACAGCCCAAAACTTTCACAGAATAGCCAAACACTCTTGCAGGACAGGTAAACACTCTTAGAAACCAACATGTCACCATCACACAACAGCCTAAGAGCCTCATAGTCTCATAGACCGGCCAAACGCATTCACAGAACAAAGGAATGTATAAATATAAAATTACCTGCAGATGTCCTTCTGGTCGTCAAATTTTGCCATCTTCTCCCCACTGCTCGGTGCTTTGTATTCATGACCATCTCCGCTGTCTCTCCTTCAGGTGCTTGCTAGGCCATGCAGGGAGCTTCACAAGGATTCCTTTAGCATGCTGGCATGAGAAGAGGCATCCAAATCACGCTGGTAGCAGTGTCGTAGCGATGCATAGAGAAGACCGCTCTATCAGGGGAAGTCCACCAACATTTTGCCCTTTCAAGAGAACAGATGTGTTGTACCAGATCTATGAGACAATAAACTTTTTTTAAACAAATTTCTGCAAAATCATCTTTGTGTTTCTTAACAGGGGACATATAAAAAAAAAGACTCTCCTGAATCACTATGGATCTTAGTTCTTTAGCTTAAATCACAACAGAATCTATGTTTGGTGCATCTACCTCTAGTTTATTTCATCTGCTTAAATCACAACAGAATGGTTGAATGAGGGAACACATTCTCTACTCAAACTAGACCTAATTTTTATTTTATACAAAAATGCGCATGCTGAATTTCTGGTCTCACTGAATACTAGCATACCGTTGAGTCCTTTCATACATTTAAAGCTAATCTGCTCATGGGGAGAGTAAATTCAGGGAGATTGGGAAAACTCAAAGGAGATATAATGGGGCAGCTGCATTGTTTCTAAAATAGGCCCATCACCCAAAATAGACCCATAATCCACTTAGGAGGAAATACTGTGCAGAAAACTGACGCACACAGATGAGAGTCTTAATATTATTTAGAATAGATCCAGAAACTCCACAGCAACCAGAGGAAGAAATGGGAATGTAGATTAGATTTTCTCTCCAAAACAGATGGCAATCAACAATTAAACTATTTTTAGTGACCAATATCCACGTTGAGATTTGTAGTACCTACACAGACTATCGTTTTGATATTCCAGGTCATGAAAGCTAAAATACGTTCATAAATCGCGACCTAAAGCATCGTTGCTGTCAACCCACTTCAGTTTGCAACAGAAAAGCAAGGCAATCAAATACAGTAATACAAATCCCAGAGATAGAATACAGCGTTAGGTGTGTGTGTGTGTGTGTGTGTGTGTGTGTGTGTGTGTGTGTGTGTGTGTGTGTGTGTGTGTGTGTGTGTGTGTGAGATAAAGAGAGAGACTGTGTGTGTGTGTGTGTGCACGTGTAGTCTGTGGCAGGGTGGTCAGGTTCACATTTTACATGTCTGAGCCCCTCTTTGTTCCTTGCTGAGCAGGAGAAAGAAGATTATGTGCCAGAAACGTGTTTGTATGGGGGATACCAGAGAAGCACCACTAACTCCATTGTGTACACAAACAAATAACTCCTTCATGTATAAACACACTGAAATGTATATACACACACATATCTCTTATTCCATCATGTACATAAAACTGCTAATTTCATCATGTGCACACATGCACACATCTCTAACTCAATTATGTACTTGTCACAATAACAAACCAATAGCAACGGAATATGGGACTTTTCTGTTTATTAACACAATGTGGCTTATTTCTCATCCAACTGGGGAAAAAACAAATAAATTTTTACATTTGACCTTCTCTTGGAAAGACTTTGGTGTTTGGGGGATTGACCCAAACACAGCTTCGCAAACAATCCGATCCCCACTGTGAGCCCTCGAGATAAGGAGCCCTATGTGGAAAACAGGCTTACTCTGGGGGCAAGGTCCAAATCACCTCAGACAATAAGAGCATTACAGCCCCTTCATCACAAATAACAAAGAAACGCATTTGGAAAACTGTTCCATCTGACACAAAGGAATCGTGACTGGAACCTAGCAGTAAGGCTTTGGCACTGAGTTTGCGTGAATCCATCATATGCCAGGAGCCTGGTTTTCACTGTACTGCCCTCTGTTTAAGAAGCAAGTTATTTGAATGCTTGGGAATATATCTGGGTTCTGCAACCCTGATCCTAGAGAGCTGCAAGAGAGCTCCTCTGGTTTTTTGCAGTAGTTTAATGTACAGCAGTGCACTTTAGAGTGCTATTCTTCTCTGTCTCAGTCAGTGGTCAGTCAGAGTCCGTTATTTCTAACGAATCAAGATCTTCTGTAGGTGGAAACCATCCATTAGCTGCTTGTCGATGCAGTTACCATGTACCAGTGTTATGAAAAGGTGGCACATTTTTCTTCCCGCTGCTTTTTGGACTACAGATCAGGGTCAAAATAGTTGCTAGAATCTGGGTCACTAAATCTCTAAGTTGGCAAGGCTGTGTGCTTCATGAGTGATCCGTCTGCTGTCTCTGTTCCATATGGCGCTGGTCTCCCAGGTGACGGTCGCTGCCCCTCAGCCTGCACGAGTCTCACCTCCCGAGCTGTCTTATGCAAGGGCCAGGCTCATTAATGTAAGTGGCCTGAGCAGCTCAGCAGCGGATTGGCTACTAATGAGAGAAAAAAAATGGTCCATCTGCGGAATGCAACGAGACCTCACATTTTATATTTTAAGAATTTAGCACATGCTCAGCTTACATTCCTTAGAGAGTAGAGCGTCTAACCTGGAAATCAAACCCGCTTTATCATAGTTTAACAGTTGTGCTCTTAGATAGAAGTGGCACCAGAAGGAGACTGGCTTTGACACAAATAACCAAGTAATTCCACTCCTGGTGTGTCAAAGAAAAATCAAACTTCAGCTCTAACCTCAGATTTTAGTTAAATTACCCTCGCTCTTGTTCTTAATTATTTATAGACAGATCAATCAATTTTTAAATCATATTTTAAATATTTTAAAATTATATTTATACCTGTTTTCAGTCAGTTCAACATTTTACACTTTTACTAAGTTTACAGCAACCTTCTGGAGCTATAGACAGAAGCATAGTCTACTCTACGTTGTCTCACACATTCAAATTAATAATTTCTTCTTCAAGACATATGAATAAGAACACAGTTTGTGTGTAATTTACACATTTATGTAGATAACAATAATGTAAAAAGTAATATACAATAATTTTGTGGTTTTGACTGAGGCTATACTGTCCAGGAGTTAACGACATTGCATTATCCAGCTCATTAAAAGTGGGAAAGGATTAAAAGGACTTTCAGAAAGGACTAAACCTTGAAAACCATTATATAAAAAGCACTAGATACAGTTCTGTCAGGACAACTCACACATTGAATATATTAATTTATGTATAATGAATGTACAATTATTTTGGTTTGGCACTGAATGGATCTGCTCTAGGCACCACCTTGTACTATCTATCAAACAGGGAGCACAACACATCTCCCCTACTAAATAGGAGATATACCAAAAGCCCCCAGTACATAGAAGCAGACCCAAACAACAGGTGGAAGCTGGGGTGGTGGAGAGTGAGCAGCCATTTTTTTAAAGCAGCAGCAGTGCAGGCAATAAGCAGCAAAAGGAGAGGTCTAACTCTCGCTTTTAAAAAGCTTGTATGCATGTGATTGGTTTCCAGACAGAACTTTGCTTCGCGCACTTCATGCACAATGCATAATTTATTGGACATAATAATGAAAACACCTAACAATGTATTAATATCAAGTAACTAATATGGAGTAGGGCCACCCTTCAGCTTTAGAACAGTTTCAGTTATTCTTGGAATGCTATTATACAGATTCTGAACAGTGTGTAGTGGGATATTGGACCATTCTTGAAGAAGGAAAGCTTCCAGTTCTTTGGGAGATGAAGCAGGGGGAAATCTACCTGACACTGTGCGCTCCAGAACTTCCCATAAAGGTTCAATAATGTTTAGACCTGGTGTTTGTGGAAGCCAAGAAAGGCATTTGACTTCATCCTAGTGTTCATGAAACCACTTTTGAACTTGTTGAGCAGTGTGTATTTCATCTTTGAAAACAGGGACGTCATGAAAGGCCAGTGTTCGCACCATAGGATAAACCTGGTTTTCGTATTCCTTGGCGATTATACGTCCATGCAGAGCAATCATTAGACACAATGACTCCCATGAGATGGCTGCTCATACCATTACAGGTGCACCACCACATTTAACAGCAGGCAAAATACATTGTAGGTTGAAGAATCTCCAAACGTAAACCCATAAACCCTGCCATAAAAGACAGCTTTATGAAGCTCACAATGTACAGTTTTTTCTGAGACTGGGTCCCAGAAGTGTTGATTTAATTCTCTGGTAAATTTTGAGGGCATAGTTTTGGGGTATTTAACAGGTTTCCTGTTAAGTGCACCATCTGTCCCTGTCAATGAGCTTCAACTTGTGACCACTGTTCCTCTTTACTTGTGTTTGGCATATGCTGTCATCATTTTCAACACTGTTCCCTTGTCACATTAAACAATTATGCAGCCTTGACCTGAAATTCGGGTACTGACTATTTGACCTCTTTGGAACTCTTTTATTTGCCTCATGTTGCTTTGGAAACTCACATATCAAAGTGTTGATGATTGTCAGACCCCTATATAGCTGGCATATACTGCTAATTGACATTTAACTTAATATGTCCCATCTGAGTAGCTGCCTTTGTCATTGTAATTTAGTTATTTCAAAGCCCTACCTCATGTGTTGTTTCCAGTATACTGTATACTGGTAGTAAAATTGTTGGTTGGGGCTGAATAAAAACATTGTATTTGCACAAGGAATCTGCTGTGGGAATATTACATGATCTATTATATTATAATATTATATATATATATATATATATATATATACAGTGCCGTGATGTTGTGGGGCTGTTTTTCCTCCAAAGGCCCTGGGAACCTTCTTAGGGTACATGGCATTATGAACTCCATGAAATACCAAGACATTTTAAATCTGAATCTGGTTGCCTCTGCCAGGAAACTAAAAGGGTCGTCGTTGGATCTTCCAGCAGGACAATGATCCAAAACATACGTCCAAATCAACACAAAAATGGTTAACTGAACACAAAATCAAGCTTCTGCCATGGCCATCTCAGTCCCCAGACCTAAACCCCATTGAAAACCTGTGGGCTGAGCTGAAGAGGAGAGTGCACAAGAGAGGACCTAGGACTCTGGGAGAGATTTTGGAGAGATTCTGTAAAGAGGAATGGTCTCAGATTCCTTGCTCTGTATTCTCCAACCTCATTAGATGTTACGGGAGAAGACTCAGTGTTGTTTTTTTTGGCAAAGGGAGGTGTTGTACAAAGTATTAAATGCAGGGGGTGTTAAATGTGGTTTTGTTAAAAATAATAATTTGAATAAAAATTTTTTTTTCTCATAATAAATTTATTTCCATTAAAGGTTGGATTATTCTCATTTTCTCAGTGTGAGATTAAGATAATTCACCAAATGGTGAATTTTTTATAACCCTTTTTACTCATCTTTACCAGGGGTGCCAATAATTGTGGACGGCACTGTATACAGTATATACTGTATATATATATGTATATATATATATATATAATTCTATAGTAGTCTTGACTAAACTTCTGGCTGAATCAAGGTCATTCTGGAGAATTTCAGTGACAATCATCCATCGATTTGGCATCATTTTCATCTAAATGTTTTTTCAAAAAAATGTAAGGCTGGTCACAGCTACCACATGGAGAAGGATACATAGCAATATTAGCACACACTGCCAGTACTGCACAGCCACAGGTGAGCAAAGAGGACACTACACACTATGTAGTCCAACCAGTTAGCTAAACTTTAATATAAATAAATATGACAATTTAATATAAGATGAATTGACAGTACAATACAATTGCCAAAGCTAACATTATTCTGGCAAGCTAGTGCTGAGTTAATTTCATTTTCGGAAACATTAAAAAAAATCTTTTAATATTTTGTAAATGCCCTTTTGGTTGTTTACTATATTGGATTATAAAATCCATTGCTTCTTTGTTTGCCCTGTGGCTATGTCTTAACTTCACTCATTGGCTCATGTCATTTTAAGCTCAAGTCTGCCAAGTGATCTCTCAAAGTCGAGAAAATCTCAAAAGTAGTCTATTATCTTAAAGGATCAGAGGACAGCGAGGACAGGGTGCACAATGCGGCCCATGTAGGTGGTCTCATCAGCTTTGAAGTCCTTTGTGTGATCAAACTGGTGCCAATGAATCAGAGGTGTAAAATCCAGGTTCAAAAAGTAAAAGTCCTCCCCAGTATTTTCTTCCAATCCTCTGGATTTGCACAATACTTCAGCCAGGAGGTAGAACTAATTAGTCAAATCAGCTGGCTGAGTTCATAGGTGGAAGAAAAACATGGCAGGACATTTACTTTCTGACCCCTGGATTTTACACCTCTGCAATGAATGCACTCACAATCCCAGTTGATGGTAAAACATATATTACATGTAGTAAAAGTTATTGTGCCAATTCAAACCAAACAATTAAATAAGTTCAAATGTTTTTTATCTAGGCTTTTATAGGTCAATCAGTTTTAAATTGTTTTATCAAGTTCTATATACACTACCGTTGAAAAGTTTGGAATCACTGAGACATTTTAATATATTTGAAAGAAATGTATACTTTTATTCACAAAGGTAGCATTAAATTGATCGGAAAATACAGTCAAGACATTGATAATGTAACAAACTACTATTTCTATTTCATTCTATTTCTACTTTAGCAATTGTAGCCATTTTAAGGGTTGTTGCCATGAATCACTTTAAGGGTTTTTTCTCCCGACTTATAAAGTTCAATAAGAAAATGAGTCAGGAGAAACAACCCTTAAAGTGATCCATCCATATCTACTGCATATCTAGCAGCAGAGTGATGGTTTGAGGCTGGTTTGATACCTCAGACCCTTGTTAACTTAAAGCCATTTATCCAACCATTGGTTCCATACTATTCCCGTGTTATTTACAGGTTAATATAGTCCCACCCCCCAATTCCCATAGAGATCCATTCAAATGCAGAAAGGATATAGTATTGCTTGTAAGAGAACCTGAAAATAAGATATCAAGAGTATTTTGATGTTGTTTGATCACAAACATCAGGAAGTCATGTCATGCAAAGGATATGCAACCAAATATTAAATATGATGACTTTATTTAAATTTATGTTAATTACTTTTGGTGCCCTAAAATGGGGGGGGGGGGGGGGTGGGTAAAGAAAGAAAGGAAGAGTATAATATAACAAACTTTATATTATATAATATATGTTTGACACAAGATGTAAAAATGAGTTGTGACAGAATGTGCAAACTCCCAAACAGCGAATGTCAGCTCTGTTCAAAATGGTGGAGTTTTGGGTAAAGAAGCACAAAGGTTTCAACCATACAATGAGAGGCGAGCAGCTAACAATGATGATATCGGTCTCAACCATTTTTAATAATTTATAATTATGACATTGTATTGCGATTTACACTACATATCACTGAGAATTCTGTGGGAAGTGAGACAGGATGTGTCACTGATGTCTGTTTCATTTCTCACTGAATGACATAAACCAATGATTTGGATTGGTGCAAGCACTACTTTTATATTTTATACTTACTATATTTTTCAGCTTGATAGCACACTGAACTTGCCAAATAAACTGTTATCATGTACCGTCCTTTGATTAGCTCTGGAGCTACCTAACTGAACAGGATGGGCAGCTGCTGAAGTTTGCTCACCTTTAAAAGATTTTAAGAAAATATCAAATGGAGATCTGGACTTGTAACCGAAAGGTTGCAGGTTCGATTCCCAGGTAGGACACTGCCGTTGTACCCTTGAGCAAGGTACTTAACCTGACTTGCTTCAGTATATATCCAGCTGTATGAATGGATAAATGTAATAAGAAGTTGTGTAAGTCGCTCTGGATAAGAGCGTCTGCTAAATGCCTGTAATGTAATGTAATGTAATCTAAGTGACTTTTAAAGAGGGGTGATTGTTGGGGCATGTTCGGCAGGAGCTTCAATGATAAAGTCTGTTCAACTTGCTGATGCACAAAGAACAGTGGCTGAGGTGATGTTGGCATGGAGGTCTGAGGGAAAGACATCATCAACTAGAGGCAATTTGGCTGAAAGTGCATAGCCTACTTATCGACCGTGATGTTTGTGCATTGGCTTGAGATGCAAGGCAAAACAGACGAGCAACTGAATCGGGTGACTGCAGTTATCAGTCTAGGGCATGAGCAGGCAGTGCTATTTATTTCCTTCAAGAACTTCACAGAGAGGACAGCAATAATAATGATCATTTTTATTATTAGTAGTAATTGTAGTAGTAGTATTTATTTGTATAGCACCTTTTTAAAAATGGAGCTTACAAGGTACTTTACACACTGCATATGAAAATAAAAACAGTAAAATGGCACAATTAACATGAATCAAAGAACAACCCATAAATTCAACCACCATTAAAATAGTAAAACAAATGATTCAACAAATGATGTAAAATAAACGATTATGCATGTAGGACAAAAAAATTGTGAGTAAAAAAGTGCATGTAAAATGTATATTGTCTTTGCGAGGTCCTTATTACACCTACGGATTTTCGTTTGTGAGGAAAGGTGGAGAGAACACAGGCAGTTATCTACAGAGCAGTGGAAAAAATATGGTCAGTTGACTCAGGCTTCACCCTGTTCTCAGCAAGTGGAGGAGTGCATGCGCAGAATATGCCGGAAGAAACCTGCATGCCTTTTTATCCATGGTGTTAGTGTGGGGTGCATTTTTCTGGCATGGTTTCGGCCCACTCAACCCCTCAGAGGGCACGGTAAATGCACGTAAACACAAAGCCATTTTGAGTAATCACCTTCATCCTATGCATCCTATATTTCATACTACTTCAGTGCATCTCAACCCAGTTGAACACTAATCGGAGGTTCTGGAGTGGTGATTCAGACAGCGTTTTCCACCTCTATCAATAAAACACGAAGTGACAGAATTTCTGCAGGACGAATGGTGTCACATCCCTCCAGTACAGTTCCCAAAAGCTGTAGCTCATGGTGGCCCAGTTCCTTATTAAGACACTTTACGTTGGTGTTTCCTACCTGTAGGCCTATGTTCCCTTAAAGGGGCAATAAACACTAAATCAAATATTTGAGTTATAAAGCCGAGTAGGCTATCTTGCCTCCATTTCATAAATCACATATATCCTATTGCTTAAAAAAACTAAAATGTAATAAAGCCGTGCCACCGCATTTTGTGTCAAAAAAGAGGCATTCGCTGAAATCCAAATTGAAACGTTTTGTTTGAGCCACGCCACATTTGTGACGGTAACAAAAGGTGAAAAAAACTTTTTTCTACGCAAGCAAGTCAACGCCCCCTCTCTCCCTCTTTTTGATTGATGGGCATTCAAACTGCGTAAATTAACGTTAGCCCTTTAATTTCAAACGGGTTTCCGTTTGAATAGTTTTCATGACGCGTTCCCGAATGGATCTATCGCCCCCCCCAACTGTAAACCCCCCCCCCCCCCCTTTCCGTCTGTGTTCTCTCACTCGAGCTCAAATTCGCGTCTTTTGAAATTGTGAAGTGGGCAGAGACAGAACAAAATCCGGTGTTTATTACCCCTTTAACTGTGACAACAGTATGTCTTTGGAGTACCTGGGTAAATAGTCAGCTGTACATAGCATGCAAGATCTAAAACACACAACGTTCACAGTTTCACAAACACAGCAGGTAGCCAAGGTGTGGGAATGACCCATTTCTGACAGATGTAACCCATGATTATCATAAAACCAAACATTACCCTGCGGACCATAATAGCCATTTACCTTAATGCACTACGGTGAAAGCCCAGCTATTAGGGGAGAAAAGCAGGGAATTTCGGCGTTGCCACAACATTGTTTTTGCAGACGTTATGTCAGTTGCTCCGGACAAGGTCTTACATCCTCAGATCCATGGAGAAAGAGGTTTCCCCCAAAGCATAAGTCAAAGTATCCACTGAAATTCTGTGTATGGATGCAGCAGAGTTTGGTGTAGTGCAAAGAGGGAAGATTTCTTGTTATTTGACCATGTTGTTTTATTTTTAGTTTGTGCTTATCAATATTTGTACAAGAGTGTTGTTTCATTAATAATTTCAAATGATAAAAGTCCATTTAAATCACAGGAATCACAGATCTCCATTTGTCTGGTTGATAAGACACATTTACTGCAGTACACAGTGAATGGTCTCTTTTTTCTCTCTGTTCGTGTTCCATAGTAACCTTGCATCATAACAGAAGGTTCTGCCCAACTTCCATATTCATCTACTGCACATGCTGTTACAGATCAACCCATTAGAGCATGTTATTAGTGATCTTAAATGGACGTCTGAGAAAGCAATAGAGGTGCGATCAATCAGGTGTCACCTGATTTGTTACTTTTTCTCCATTATCAATACAAAACAATTCATATTGTCTTGAGCTTCACATTGTATAACTGTGGCGTAATTCTTTCCAGTGAACACACACACACCGCACACACTGACATAAGTCATATTTTGTTTAGACTGCATAACATATGTTAATACAAAATGTATTTATATAGAAATCAGCACAGTTTCATTATTGTAACAGTGTGGAAGGAATTGATGTTTTTTTAAAAGTTGTTCTGTGTTGACTAGAGGAGAAGTGTTTGGGTGAATTTATCATACATTAATTTTATTTTAAATACTTTAACCCTTTTGACACCAGTAAAACTCCTGCAAACAAATACAATTTTTTCAAAGAAACATAGTGTGTATTTTCACAAATGTTCACAACAAAATTATTCTTTTGTATACCATCTTAGTGAAATTTATTTATTTTCAGGATAAAACCCCTTGAGATGTATCATCTCGTTTTCGAGGGGGTCCTGACAAAAAAATAAATAAATAAATATGCAACAAATAACAGACATGGTTACAGTTACAATTAAACTAATTATAAAAGAACAAAAACAAACACACACACTCACGCACCATGCACACACCAAGAAATCTAGACACCCACACCCATGTTATAACAACAGTAAATAGTGACAGTTAACAGGAGCAGTCTGTTGTGAGGTAAGTGATAAGAGCATTTTAAATGGACCTAAATACTGCAGAGATTTCAGAGAAGTTGGTAGGTTATTCCAGTCTCTAGGAGCCTTATAATTAAATGCTTTTTTTCCCATTTCGAGTGAAATCTTTGGGACATGAAAAAGGAGATGATTATTATGTCTAAGAGAATAATTAGAATTAGAATATTGTGGGATGAGTAGCTCTTGTAAATAGATAGGATAGTCGAGATTAATACATTTGAAAAGCCATCTAAAAAGTTAAAATGCTTAATTACTTAAAATACATATTTGACCCAAGTCTGCTTGGTACATAACGTTACTGCAGCATTGAAGTGAAGCAGAAACGAAATGCCATGCCAAAACTCAAAGGAAGGTTAGTTGAGCAAACTTTCTTCTGACAGGATGTTTTGTGAGAGGCTGAAGGACATGGCCATGGTTGCTATCTTCTCCCCCAATTACAGTCCTGTGTCCATTTTAAAAGGGTAAAGATAAGATATCGTACTTCAGCTTCCCTGTCTTGGGTTGGCTGTGGATTACAACCATTCAGAAGGCTTGTGTTGAAAAGGCAGATGACATCGATAGTAAGCAGAAGAACGTCTGTGGGATTTAGTGGATGTCACCATAGCTAATACAGGTCCGGTCTGAAAATGAATAGAAATGTATGCAAAGGAGAAAATTAAGTCAAAAGCATCTCCACTGGGCCTGCACTGGTAGGAGGACGTGTTACCTTACACTACATCATCAAGCAACTCAAACTGACAAACTACACATAACTAGGATAATTCTTCTAGGAAGGAGTAGGCAGTAATGGTGCAGTTAATTATTGTAAAGCCGATCAGACTCTGTATATGCAAAGTACATTTGAAGTGTGCAAGTACTTAACACTATGCTTGATACCAATTGGCCTGACACAAAGGACATACTTCACAGAAAATATTACAGTAAAGACTATAAAAACCCAATATGTTATAATCAAATAATTACATAAATAAAAAGAAGGAGAGCACTACAATTATAGATACAGTAGTTGTAAGACCTTAGACTTTATTTAATAGTAGTTCTTCAAGTTCATTATGTATAGGAACGGTTTTAGATTAAGGAGGTTAGAAGCTGTCTGAATGTGGGTTCCAGCTGTTGGCAAAAGCAGCTATGTCCAGGTAAGAAATGAAGAGGTTATCATTTAGGCTTGTTAGATAGAGCCCATGAAGAGAGAAAGGCTGCTTTGCTCATTGTTCAACTCATTTAAAGTCAGAACCATAAAACGAGAAGTGAATACCACATCTTGCACACTGCTGCACTATTGAATAATTTTAGACCCGAATAGCACCATTGCATTACATAATTGTAATATTGTGATTCCAACTAGTGTGTGCTGTGTACTGATAATAAATACTTGCTTAAATTTGTCAAGAATGGGGCTGCAATGAATCTCACACATGTCCCCCATGTGTGAGATGAGACAGGAATGAACTAAAATAAAGTAGCATATAAGTTAAACCCAGGTAAACTAACACCAACAGTCATAAAGTAAAAGCACAGTAGTGTAAAGTGGAAAAAATGAATGACAGGCAGTTAGAAATCAGTGCTATATCAGAGCTATATTGCTGAGACATACGGCAAGCTCAAAGCGTGGTTGACCACTGAGTATTTACTTAATGTGTTCATTTCAGCTGTTATGTCTGATGATGTCATACCTTTGTGATAAAGCCGCACTTTTGTGTACAGTACTCACTCTGCACTTCAAAAGATAAGCGGATTGACTACTGCGTGATAGAAATGAGATTAGCACCACTATCACAACAATATCAATATGGCCAAACATCAGAGCCAGATCAAAGGAAGTCAGCTTTGTGGACCTGAGGCAAATTTGTGAAGCTGACATCTAGACCCAATTTGTGAAGCTGACATCTAGACCCAATCTAGGCCTAGTCTTCACATGCAGCTATTGTTATCTGTTTCCATGATGGTTATAACCAAAGGGGTCCTATGTTAACAGATTTTTAATGTAAGGATGTACATCTGATATTAAAATGTATACATAAGGCCATGTGAAAAAAAAGAAGTTGTTGATCGTCCCCGCCCGACATCCGAAAAAGGCCCCGACGACTTTTTTATTTTATTTTTAATTTTTTCGTGACGATGGCCAGAAGTTGCAGAAAACACGGGAAATCCTATTTCTAAGCCATTTGGATAGAAAATCGTACTCACACCGCACTAGGAGATCCTATCCGATCCACTAGGCCTAGCCCTCTATCGACCACCACGCAAAATTGTTAGAGCGCATGTGCAGCATGAATTTCAAAACAAAGCCTATATCCATGACAGGGCATGCTTATAATTATATTGGCCTAGGCTATTAAATGTTTTATGATTGCTTGAACTTTGGTCTATACAGTATTGCATTGTTGTAAAAAAGGTTTTGTAGCCAGATCTGGTCTATGGTGTAGTACAAGCATAAAACCAATAACATACAATCAATCAAGGAACATTTATTGACCAAAAATACATGAAACATTACAATCAATATGAGCAAAACTGATGTTGACAGGCTACAATTAAACAGAAGCAATTTGGTCAAGAGACGCAATGTTCTATATATTCTGTTCTCTTTATTTCTCTCTACGGTCCGCTGTACCTGGTGCTTAAATAAAAAATAAAATAAAATAAAAACCGCCCTCCCTACGATAAAAAAAAAAAAAAAAAGGACGATCAACAACTTATTTTTTTTACATGGCCTAATGTACATACTATGTAATGTAAGAATACATAATGAGGAGAACAGGCCATTCAGCCCATCTAGGCTCATCATTTACCTGCACAATAGAGAGTATCCAGCACTGGATCAAGCCTGTACTTGAATATCCAAAGGGTCTGTGCCTCTACAACATGATGTCAAACTGTTCTACACTTTGGCAACTCTATTTGCAAAATATACTTACTTCTGCCCCGCTGACAGCTACTCTGGTTACTGGACTATTGCATGGTGTACCGATTCTGAGACTGCCTTCTCCCTCGGTACTGTACATTGGTTTTGGCTGGATTTTTTTGTTTATGAACTTTGCTTGTTTTTTGACCACGCTCATTGGACATTTCTTCATTAAAAGCCCTCACGGGACTTTATCTGCAACCACTGCTTCTGAGTCGTGCATTTCGGGTCCTACCCTCACACATCCGCCTCACAATTTCAGGACAGGTTCTGTCAGATGTGACATAACTAACATTTTTCAAAAATATATGGCTGCAGCAAAACTGTTTTTATAATATTTTAAAAATTATGTATGTACTGTATATATTTGACCTGTATTACTGGAGCTGTTTATATTGCCCCATAGAACAATCAGAATTCATTCATCAGCATACAGTATAACAGTATAACAGGCCCAGTGTTTATGTGCTCAGTGTGTAGTAGAAATGCACAAAGCTGTGATTCTGTGCCACAGCTCAGAACGCCTCTGTCTCCATGGCAACGAACCGGGCAGGAGGCCCCCGGAGGCCGCCATCACCCCCCCCCTCTCCCTTCTCTCTGCCTCTCTCTGTGATTGGGAGACGGAAGTGAGGCTAGTTTTCCCATCATCCCGCTCTGTCCCGGCCATTCCGAGTCCCCTCGCTCGGCCAGACCACGACGAATGGAACTCTCCGTTGGAAGAGGTATGGCTGAGACATTCACAGAAAACGCACGGGGCTCTTCTGAGAAGGGTAAGCTTCACTTCCTCCCTTCTCACGCACTGCACTGTGAGCCCAAACAGAGCCGCTGTCCGAAGGCTAGCGCTAAAAGAAGAGCAGGTGCCTGTAGGAGAGGATAGCATCTCACAAAGCAGCTCAGCTGGCCGCAATGGTAATTGATGTCATTTTTCATTATTTGCCATGTTTGATTCTCACAGTGGTTTTTAAACATTTTTTATTTAATTTGTCTCTCTCGTGATAGCAGGCATCTTGTCAGTAGAGATAAACTGCATGGGTAGAATATGACATGGATAATGTGCGATAATCATAATTTTTCCATGACTCATTACTTGCTTCTGCAAACAGTGTTTTTTTACTGTACATGGTTATTTCATACATTAACCTGCTAGAGTAGGCTACTTGTCATTGTAACCATAGTCAATGTGAATGCTTTATGAAGGAAGGCTGCATCATACTACAAAGGTCTTTGAAAAACTATGTTGCCTCTACAGAATCACTTTAATTGTGTTAGTGGGTGGGCATGTGTGGGTAATAAAATATGTTTCTCTTATATGGCCAACAATGACTATTATCCATTTATGAAATTAAGTCCTGAACATTAGAATTTATCAGGCTACATTAGTGTCAATGAGAGACGCTGGAACGTGGGCAACAAAGCCGAGAACAACAGAATATTGTGCTCTGCGTCGTCAAGGGTTACAATCAAAAGATTTGTTCTTGAAGAAAACTGGCCATTCTTTGGGGTGCTTTGGGTCCCATTCAGTGCCACAGAAACTAGCACTGTAGTATCAGGGTGGGCCTCAGGGTGTTGGTGTGTGTGTTCCTCACTTGTCAGTACTGATTAGACGTAGGACCTACACAGTAAAATGCTCAGTGTAAATTTAATTCGAACAGATTTTACGCCCAAGAGGGATCACATGTACTCTATCAGTGTAAGGTGTACTCTATCAGAGTTGGATTAACACTGAACATTTGAATGTGTTCTGTATGTAGAATAATTTCTTACTCAGCCTGATGAAGTCGGCGGATGAAACACGTCGCTGACAGAACCGTGTTGAACTATGTGGCTTGTAGTCCATAGCCCAGTACTTTATAAGAGTTTGTGTACCCGCGTTTAAAAATACAGCCTTCTATAGATACAAAGGTTTGCATTCTTTTTCTTTTTGGGTCAGGCTTAAATGTACCATCACTCTTTTCATCAAGAAATAGTATCAGTTACAACACTTCAGCATATGGAACATGTAGTACCCCATACGCATTTTAGAAATTGCCCATTTAATGCAACTGAGATGAAATTCAGGGAACTATCATTCTCAACTCCAGCTGAACCAGCATTGGAATAATTTTGTTGTAAACCAGTTTCTCATTACTTGAGCAATGGCCTAACATCACTTGTTAGTGGCCAAATAGTCTGCTTTGACTGGCAATGGATGATTGTTACACTTGTATCTTTGCGCAACTGTTCCTTTTCTGTCTAGTTTTTGGATTCAGCTAATTAGACTTTTATTAATCCCATAAACATAGTTACAGTACTGAAATGAGTCAGAGGAGAACCACCCTGATAATGACAGTCGCTTAAAGGAAACATCAGGGATGATGTTCCACTGGTCGAAAAGTACCATGCTCCTTCAACACGCACTTCCCCCCCTCCGTGTCAACGGCTCTCGTTCGTCCCGACTGCGGAGCTTTTCCACCTTAGCTCCTCAGTGGTGGAATGAACTTCCCATTCCCCTACGTTCTACTCGAACCCTGCCTGCATTCCGTCGAGGCCTGAAGACACACCTCTTCAGACTCTACCTTGACTGATATTCTAACCTAGGAATATCAGTTCCCTGTGTCTACTAGTTCCCTGTGTTTTTCCTGTCTGTTTGTTATAGTTTATAATAGTATTTAGAATAGAAGTGTAGTATAGCTGATTTACCCACAGCTTACTGTGAACTACAGTCAACGTTCATTACTAGGGATAGCTGCTACATTATGGGAAGGATATGCTTTGTCTTGTCTGTTCTGTAGTGATCTGTATGCACTTATTGTACGTCGCTTTGGATAAAAGCCTCTGCTAAATGAATGTAATGTAATGTAATGTAATAAATATTTAGCCTCAGTCATCTGCAGAAAATTAAGATCGTTATAAATAAATAAATAAATAAATAAATAAAGGACTGTTCAGAAAATATTAACGCCTGACACCCTCAGAATCTCACATGAGATGTACATATATTTCTCCACACAAAACAGTTACAGCCCATATGCACTATTCAAAGCCACGGTCAACTGTAATTATGTGACTGGGTTATTTATGTAGTATTTTAGACAGGTGCTCTAAAATGACAGAAATAATCAATTTGAAGATCCCTGTCATAAGATGAGCAATTGTGCCCTAGCCATGTGACAAATTCCGAACACTTCTGTTTGGACTGAGTGAATGAGTGATTTCATGAACACATAAATCCGGCTCTAATAGCACAGAAGAACAGAAAGTAGGACATGAAAGCTTTATTCCAGTGTGCACACCGGAAATTCTTGACTGTAAAAAAGGGTGCATATAATTTATTGATAACTTCAAAACAAGTTATAATTAGAAGTGGACCTGCTTTTGGTACAGAGATAACAGCAGTAATGACACAGTTCAAGGGAAGTACAGATTCAAAGGGAGTCTTGTTGACTTGGAAGCTGATATTAGTTTTTCTTCTGATGCCCCATGTAATGTAATGGCTTCTCAGTATGCAAACTTGGTGCGGTTGTTTGTTCAAGAACTGAACAATGTGACAGCTTATGAGTTATGACAGCACGGTGTATATCATTCAAAGCACTGAACTGATTTAAACTTATTCTATATACATTTAAAGTAATTTAAATTAATCTATTATGTTGGAGGGAAAAAATATTCAAATTATATCATTGAGAGAGCATACATTGGGCAAAGACGTATATATTGTCACAAAACAGCAAAGCCAAATTCCACAGATAAAAAAAGATATATGTCATGTCACATAGCTGTTCATCGCACAACTGTTAAAAAATCATCACAATTGTAATGTCACCATTCTTTGTGACCGTACATCTTTGACTAATACACATTACTCTGAACATTAGTCATAGATGTAAATAGTATTAAAGAAGATTTAACGTTGAACATTTTACTGTGCACAATGGTCAAAGATGGTCAACAGTGGTAAGGCTACCACGCGTCCCAGTCAGGTCCACAGATAAAAAAATAAAAAAAATTAAAAAAATAAAAAAGCTGTTGAGACACCAAAACACTAGGTAAATTTGAGAACAGGGCACATTTGCCAATCCAGCAAACAAAATGAATCCTCTCCAAATCAGGGGTCAACTGCAGGACAGTGGGTTGTGGGAGGAGATGACCTTCAAACTCCTCTGTGTCATTGCAACAGGGAAGAATTCAGGTGCACTGGTTGGATAGCAGCACTGTATAGGAAATGGCAGATAGCTGAACAGAGCACTTACAGATCTGTAGAAGCATAGAACACAGGTCTAACTGAGAGTGAGACAAGGGCTATAATTGCTACACGGTTCACCCGATATTGATGTAAAAACCCTAAAATTAAAGCTGAACGTCTTTATGTTCCATTTCAAATCCAATGTTCTGGAGTACAGAGCCAAAACAACAAAAATTGTTTCGCTGTCCGAATACTTTCCGTCCCCACTGTAAATGTGTTGCAGTGGAAAAGAAACTTGACTGAACAGAAATGACCCACCATGTGAAAGATAACACACATTAATGAGTAAAATATTGACTTCCTTCACCCTATTGCCCTGATTTCAAAGAGATTACACAAGGGAAGGTCCAATGAACACACATCCACTGTTTAACTAAAGAAACACAAAGCAGCGTAACTGGCCCCACCCCCTGCACAAGCAGCCAATAGAAAGGGCTGAAAAACCCAGAGAGGGACCGCCCTCTTTCATGAATATGGCTATGCTTGAGGCTGATGTGTTTTTTGCTGACCGAGTGTGTTAGTGAGACAGAGACAGCTCAGTAACTGTGTGTGCATGTGTGTGGTTGAATGCATGTGCTGAAATCTCTTAAGTTTTCTGCACCCCTCCACAATTCTCTTGGCTGACTGCTCCCATTTTGACAGTCAGTTTTTTATGTGTTCTGACAGCAATACGCCAGGCAGCGTGTCGGTGAGTTAGGACTTTTTTCTCTGTGTAAACATTTTCTGGAATTTCCATTCATTCTGAGCAACTTCAAACTGTTTTTTCAGGTTACAGTTTGTTCTATGTACACATGTAGGTATTTAGTCTATGATCAACACAAATGCAATTTGAGAACGTTTTCCAGTTGGTAGGGGAAATCATAGTTTCAGCTACTGCAGTTCCAAGACAATAAATGAAACATATTTGAATTGGCCCAAGTTCTGAAAGGCTAAACAGCCATAGTGTTGTAAAGGATGAAAAGTAGTTCATGCACAGAATATGGACAAAAATGTGACTGAAGCTGTCGATACTTGCCGTGTGACAATGATTCATTAATTCTTCATTTTATTCTTTAATTTTAAGGCACGCCATGTTTTGACATAGTAATTCTGTATGGAGTACTTCATTTGAATAGAAATATCGAGAGCAATGCACTAACTGCTATTGGGCTAAATCTGCTGATTTATGGCTGAATGAGTTTGAATGACAGAAAAGAACACGGTGCTGAACCATAGGGAATAAATGACAGCTGATGATTGATGTAGAAGACTGTTTAAAATGACTAATGACTAATATGGCAGCGGTGCAGTGTGGAGAAAATCTAAACATAAGATTTTCACTTTTTTCACACCTGGAGAGCTGCAGGATATGCTGGTTTCCATTGTTACTCAGAATTATTTGATAATTTAAAGCAGTTGATAACACAGTTAACTCACCTCAGCTGGTTTATTTTGTTTGAACTAGTGGCTGATCTTAAGGTGATAACAATAACCAGTCACCATGTGGCTCTCCAAGGGCAAGAGTGGCACAAGTGTGGACTACATGTGTATATTAACACATTTAATAGCTGGAATCGTCAATCAGACGACCCCAACCTAAACACACTTTGGCTCAGGAAGCTTTGGATTCTATATGTTTCTAGGCAACACTAATGAGGCTAAGATGGTGGTGCACAATTTGGCATCACACATAGTCTCCCGCAGCTTTTGATGTGCCTACAGTAGACTTTTAAATGTTACTAAGGACATATGCTCTTGTGGATTTTTATATCGGCACTTATTGTTCAGAACAAAATGCTGTTTATCAGATTGTTGTTTTCTTATGTCCTTTTGTTTAACATGCCACTTTCACTTTTATAACAATGTTAAAAACATTTTATATCAATATAGATAGCACACTATTTATTTCTATTCAGCCTGAAAATAATAAAGGATCAAAAATAATCCCTCTTTGGCTCTTTCAGGCAGCACTGAGCATTTGCATAACTTGGTTGCCATGGATAAAGGCTGCAGTTAGCAAGAATTGCCTCCATAAAACAAACAAAAAAGTAGAAATGCCTGGGTTTCCTGAGTCCCTTCTTATTTAAGACAGTGTAGTTGACAGCTGGTGGCAAGTTTTTTTCTCTTTATGGAATACATAACACATGAGTCAAGACAACATGTGTATTAACAACCCAAAGAAGAGATTATCCAGTTTTATCACCCTGGGTGACAGAAGTAAATATGAAACACAAGGCTTGACATTTTAGAAAAATCCGGTCTCCAACGCTAACTCTTTGCAGCATCTGTTTGTTAATACATCATATTCAAGACAACAGAAGGAAAGTTATAAGTTAATCTTCGAGCCGAAAAAAGACAAGACCAACTTGAACTTTGCATGCCATTATAGGAAATGTTTCACGACCAGTCTCATGACTTCAGAGAGAGCAGGCCGTGGGACTGACACTGCAACCATGGCAGTAACTGAATAATCATGTAGATATTGATTACCTTTGGTGTCAAGCAAAAGTCATTTTTTTGTTTTTGTCATTTTGGTTCTGAACGCACGTTGCAAGTTTTCGTCCATATCTATGTACGGTTGTCGTTTCCTAACTCAACAACTATCAAAGTTGGTTCAAAACCCTCATGTAACTAAACCATAATGCACAATGTTGACATTTGAAAAAAAGAAGCTGCTTTTTGAATGCAAATCATGAGAATTCCATGTTTTCCAGATGGTTTTTCCATGACATTGGCATTATGATTTAATAAGTTATGACCTTTAATCCTATAAATCATAATTATACATCCACATCTCTGTGACATGCTGACTAAGTGCATTCCATACGGTATTTACAGCAGGCTGAAATGCCCAGCAGGTCTTAGCTATATACTTTTACTACAGTCAGGTCCCACATATTTTCCAGAGGATATACAGTGCCCTCCACTATTATTGGCACCCCTGGTAAAGAGGATTAAAAGGGTTATAAAAAATGCACCATTTGGTGAATTAGCTCAGTCTCACACTGAATCTCCAACTTTTAATTGAAGTAAATTTATTATGAGAAAAAAAAATCCTTCATCAAGAACTTATTATTTTTAACAAAACCGTGTGTGCCACAATTATTGGCACCCTTGCATTTATATATAGAATAAAGTAATCATTTTTAATATTTGGTCGCATATCCTTTGCATGCCATGACTTCCGGATGTCTGTGACCCAACAACATCAAAAGACTCTTGATATCTTATTTTCTGGTACTCTTACAAGTTATAGAGTCTCTGCATTTGAATTGGTCTCTATAGAGCCATTTTACCAACCATGTATTCCATACTGTTCCAGCATAATTTACAGCTAAATCTAGTCCCTCCCATAGAGATCCATTCAAATTCAGAGACTTTATAGTATCGCTTGTAAGAGTACCAGAAAATAAGATATCAACAGTCTTTTGATGTTGTTGGGTCACAGACATCAGGAAGTCATGGCATGCAAAGGATATGCGACTAAATATTAAAAATTATTACTTTATTCTATATATAAATGCAGGGGTGCCAATAATTGTGGCACATGTGGTTTTGTTACAAATAATTATTTCTTGATGAGGAATATTTTTTTCTCAAAATAAATTTACTTCACCAAAGCTAATTCACCAAACGGTTAATTTTTTATAACCCTTTTTACTCATCTTTACCAGGGGTGCCAATAATAGTGGAGGGTACTGTAGGTCAGTTGACTGTCATTGTCAACAGATTGCCTGTACCATCCTCATCAGACCGCATTGTCTGGCAGTCTACCCTGCTATCCTATGTCTTTTCTTCCCTTTCTTTGCTCATGACAGACTTCAAGTACATTCTGCAGCTACAGTCAACTGGAATTGTTCAGCATGCATTTGTACAACCTTGTGTGCCAGCCTGACACTTCTCTAGCGAAAGCAGTGCAGTTCAGAGTTCTGGACCTAACCAATATTTTCTAACTAATTACATTAACTACATTAACTCAGCCATTCATTCTGGTGATTCACACCAGGGATTCAATCATAAACGATCAGACAAGTGAACAGGGAGCGGGGAGTGCACTTCAAATACATCACACTTTTGTGAACCTGCTTATCACTACAGTAAGTGCTTTTCCCAGATAGTGAGGCTAGAGATGCTTGAGAACTGATCGTCTGGGTTCAGAGACTAGCATTTGCTTGTGGTGAGTAGCTTTTAATGATCAAAGGTTTTGCAACTGTTTTGCCGACTGCATTCTTTCAGAAGCTAGGCTGACTGAGAACACGAGGAGGCACCGTCCCCTGCGAACATGGCGGACTGCAAGCCAGCAGAGGTGGAGCACTTGGAGCGAAGGGTGCGGAGGCGACGGGGACCTAAGGATGTGATAGTGTCCAAGCTGAGTCGGGGTTTCTCCTGCTCCACCGCCAGGCTAAAGCGGACCCTCACTGGCTTCTTCCCTGTGGTGACCTGGCTGCCTAAGTACAGGCTGAAAGAGTATGCCTGGGGCGACGCCATGTCTGGCCTCATCGTGGGCATTATCCTGGTCCCGCAAGCCATTGCCTACTGCCTGCTGGCCGGCCTGGAGCCCATCTATGGCCTCTACACTTCCTTCTTCGCCAACATCATCTACTTCCTCATGGGCACCTCCAGGCATGTGTCTGTGGGCATCTTCAGTCTCATGAGTCTCATGGTAGGGCAGGTGGTGGATAGGGAGGTCTACCTGGCAGGTTTCGACCTGGGTGAGGAAGGAAAGCCTGCTGCCGCCAGCATGGATGGCATGTGGAATGGAACCGGCGTCTCCAATGCCCCCGCAGTAAACCTGACCTTAGGAGGCTACAGTTTGGAGTGCGGAAAGGAATGCTATGCTATCAGTATCGCAGCAGCTTTGACATTTCTAGCTGGGGTTTACCAGGTATTGAGAGCTATGGTTTTACAAAAAAATGTTTTTTTCAGCATCAACATTCAGTGTTCATTAATTCCTATTTAAATACAGTCTTCTTTCTAGTAAAAGCAAGAACTGCCTACCTTTATTGAATGATTCAGATTTTGATTTGATATGTATTTGTAGATACTGCTTTGCAGAGTCTGACTTTACTTGCTTACCTTTGCTGTAGGTTCTGATGGCTGTGTTCCGCTTGGGGTTTGTCTCGGTGTACCTCTCGGCTCCGATGCTCGATGGCTTCGCCACTGGTGCCTCCCTCACCATCCTCACTGTGCAGGCTAAGTACCTTCTCGGGATCAAGATCCCTCGACACCAAGGCTATGGCACAGTGGTGGTCACCTGGATCAACATCTTCAAAAACATCGACAAGACAAACTTCTGCGACATGATCACCAGCGCCATCTGCATTTCCTTCTTAGTGGCAGGGAAGGAGCTGCAAGAACGCTACAAGAGCCGCCTGAAGGTCCCACTGCCTATCGAGCTGGTGGTGGTGGCAGTCGCCACGCTGGTGTCTCACTTTGCCGACCTCGCTGGACGCTACAGCTCCAGCATCTCCGGTGCCATCCCCACGGGCTTCATTCCACCAAAGGTGCCCAGCTTTCAACTCATGCCACGGGTGGCCCTAGACGCCATCCCGCTTGCCATCATTAGTTTCGCCTTCACCATCTCACTCTCCGAGATGTTCGCCAAGAAGCACGGCTACTCTGTCAGGGCCAACCAGGAGATGATGGCCATTGGCTTCTGCAACATTATCCCCTCCTTCTTCCACTGCTTCACCACCAGTGCTGCCCTTGCTAAGACTATGGTGAAGGACTCCACCGGGTGCCAGACCCAGGTCTCCAGCCTGGTGAGCGCCTTTGTGGTCCTCCTGGTGCTGCTCATCTTCGCCCCGTTCTTCTATTCCCTGCAGAAGTGTGTCCTGGCCAGCATCATCATCGTCAGCCTGAGGGGAGCCCTGCGTAAATTCCGGGACGTGCCCCAGCAGTGGCGCATCAACAATGTAGACGCCATCGTCTGGACGGTGACCATGAGCGCCTCAGCTCTGATCAGTGTGGAGATTGGGCTGCTAGTGGGGGTGGTGTTCTCCATGCTCTGTGTGGTGGCTCGGACCCAGAACCCTAAGGTGGCTCTCCTGGGCCAGATCCGGGACACCAGCCACTACGAGGACCTTGGGGAGTACGATAATCTTCTAGAACTCCCCAAAGTGAAGATTGTCTGCTTCCAGGCCCCTCTCTATTATGCTAACAAAGACTTCTTTCTGAAATCACTGTACAAAGCAGTGGGCCTGGAACCCTTCCTGGAGGTTGCCAAGAGGAGGAAAGCAAAGAAGCAAGCCAAAGATCAGGCCACCAAGCAGACCAAAAGCTCAGATAGCACCAATGGCAATATGGCTGTGGTCCTGGTGTCCAGAGACCCTGACTTCCACACCATTGTACTAGATTGTTCGTCCATGCCATTTGTAGACACTCCAGGTATGCTAACTTTAAAAATGGTTATGAAAGACTATAAAGAAGTTGGTGTCAGAGTGCTGTTGGCCTGCTGTAACCCACCGGTGATAGATGCACTGAAACGTGGGTCTGTCTTTGGCCCAGGTCACAAAGACATTGACAGTTTGACCTTTCACAGCGTGCATGGTGCTGTCCTCTTCGCCCATGACAGTGAAGAGGCAGTCTGTGAAATGGCTGTGTAGAAAGGAAGATAATCTCAATTCAGTGGCAGCCACAGGAAACCTGCTGTGGACTCCACCAAGCTAAAAATCTATGGTTGTCATAACATTCCCTGAAACCTATGATAAATGTTCTCAGCATGCACATTTGTTTCTTGGATGTCCTTTGAATGTTAAGTCACAAGGAATATTTCAGGAACAGCCATCATTTTTAAAAAAAAAATTAAAAAATTTTTTTACAAGGAATTTTGAGCATTTAAAAAAATGTATTTAACATGTATCCTTTGTGATGCTTTTTTCATGGCTACTTGGTCATGTTGCCACTATGTTTGTACGCCACATGCTTGGAACATTTTTCTGTGACTTTGACAGAACACAACGAAAGAGAATCTAATTGTAATCTTCTTTTACATTCTGGAAGTGTTTTGTGTAAGCACTTGGCACAAGTCTGGCTAGCTCAGTTTAGTGATATGTGTATTGTATATGAGGCAGAAATTATCTTCCTCGATTCTAACTTTGTACGTCTGCTTGCCAAGATCATCCGTAATTCAAGATAATCCACTACTTTATGCCATTGTGTGTAAAAATCAAGTCTAAATGTGCAGACTTATACCTATTTCTCAGGTTACAAGGATAGTTCTCAGGATTGTGTGAATCACAGGAAGTCCAAGCTATAGATATTTCAACTCTGCCATTCCAATTGACTGACTATGGAACCTGAATTTAGGGATTGGGAATCCTGTCAGATAACATTACCTGAATGCCTTACTCTACAAGAGATGTAGCTCTGAGTTAATGTTTAGTAAACTGTGTTGATACTTTGCACTGGTTTCAGTGATACTGAGGTCATAAATATTTTTTGTTTAATGTTTTTTAAACACATTATTTGAAAAGTATCAATCATAAATTTAACTTCATTGAAATTAAAGCTTTGTAAAGTTTTGTTTGCCATGCATAATACGACAGCTTAGATCATATACATAAGTACATGAACTTTGCCATGGTTTCTAGACTTCATGCGTATTTTAAAAAACGAAACCATGACGACTATTAAAAGCGCAGCAAGTCTAAAATACAGTACAAGGTCATCAAACATGTTATCCGTACAATCTCATAGTAAATCTCAGACAAAACCTCATTTTAATCCTCTCTGTCGTCTCTGGCATTTTACAGACGTTTATACTATCAAACTGTATTGGATTAATTACAATGAAGAAATCAACCATTCTATTTAATCTTTTTTTTTTTTCATGTGGACTACTTTTTTGGTCACTGTAAAACATTAAATGAGACCACATCCTGTCCTGGTGTTAATCTGATACTTACAAAAACAATGTTTGGTTAAATATTCTTCAGGGAATTTGTGTTTGAATCTGAGAATCAGTCATAGGAGCATTTTGCATCACTGACATTTAATAGACAATCACAAAGTTAATTATTGATCAACAAACCAACAAGATTCAGTGTTGACTAATAGGACAACATCCATCTCTTGTGTAAAATGTCTTCTTATTACTGGTAAAAGAGTGTGACAACCTTTGTGTCATTATGCCACAACATCAAACACTAATCTAAAATTATAAAATAGAATGGAACGGTTGCCTAGAATGGAATACTAAGCACAAGTCAGTGTATTGCTATAGGGTCACATATTCAGCAAATGAACAAGTGCAATAACAGCCCACAATTTGCACCAAAATAATAGGCAAAACAAGATCAATTTTACAGATAAATACAATTATGGAATTAATGTATACTTCTTTATAAGCCATACTCATAATTACTATTTGTTGACAAAAACAAACAGCAGTGAGTTGCGCTTCATTTCCCAAGTGTCAAATCTGTGCAGGCCAAATTTGGATGAAAGCAGATGTAGTCTTAAAAGGTTGGTTAGAGGGTAAAGTAAAGTCAGCGAAGGCAGTATTTCAAGTACTTGAAATATGTATTTGCCTGTACGGTTCACATGTAATACAGGGTGCTGACCCCTTTTTGTATGGTTTGTACCTCTGTGCCAAATGCAAAGCAACATATACGTCCACTGTCTTGATTGTAGTTTATAAGATACATTTACGTAAGATGTGTTTTGTAACAAAACATAATGAGGCAAAACACAAGGCTGCAGTACACTGAATGTCCAGTGCAAACTTTTCTTTCCCAAGGGGCCCTCATAAGGGGTAACTTGGGAAAGATTTTTTCCTAAACCTGGTTTTCTTTCTCCCAGGTAATTCATTGAACAATTAGTGCTACTGATTGGCCAGACTGTCTTCACACCTGACTCCCACAGAAAGGGAGGGTGGAAAACCAGCAGTTCTGGGACCTCAAGGACTGTGATTTGAATACCAGGGGGCTAGACTATGAAGGGCTTTGTATGTCATCAATACACATTTAAAAGTAATGCGAAATTTGATGGGGAGCCAGTGTAAATCTGCTAAAATAGGGGTAATGCGCTCACAAATTGTGGTTCTAGTTAAAAACCTTGCTGCTGCATTTTGGACTAATTGGAGGCATGCAAGGGCCTTCTGGCTTCTGCCAATAGTCCAATCTAGAGGTGATAAAAGCACCTTTTCTAAGTCCGAGGTTGTGAGCTAAGGTCTAACCTTAGAAATCACCTGGAGCTGAGCAAGATTTAACAACTGCTTGCAGTTGTTCCTCAAAAGTAAAAGCAGAAAACATGCAAAAAGAATACATAAAGACGAGAACAGGCCACTCAGCCCAGCCCATCTAGAACATAGTAACACACAATAAGAAGGGAAGGATTCTTTTTGTAAACAACAGATACATACTGGAAATTAGATCATTGGGACAGTACAATTTAATTGTCTATAACTGTTTCTCTGATACCTACAAACACTAACTGTGATGTCCAGAAAGCACTGTTTAGTTACTTCTTTTATCAAAAGGACTATATTCAGATCCATTTTACATTTTGATGACAGATCAAACCAAAGGATGCAGTATGCAGAATGGTGTGATGAGATATGTTTTGGGACTGTCTTTGACACTGAAAACATCTATTTCAAAGAGTCCTGTGAAAAAATGGCAGATTCACTGTAGCTTGCCAAGCATGGATCTCCATTTTTTTATGCCAGAGCACTATTTTTGTAATGATGTCATCAGTACTTCACAAGAGGTGATTTTGTGCAAATTTGGAATGATGACGAATGAATGCAGTAAATAGGTGTTTTTCTACTTAATATTTTTATCTAGGTTTTTGTCATCTTGTTTTTCTTCACAAACATAGCAAAACAGCTCAAACATAAAAACATAATGCGGGCAAAATAAATCACATGGGTGCATTCATCATATTTGTGAGAAAATTTAAAAAGAGGAAAATATGTCCATTTCCAAGGCAAAAAAAAAAGGCAAAGAAACAAATACAAACTTTACTCTAGTAATCACTGGGGAAACCCCCTAGATGTAAAGTTGATAAAGATGGCCCGATATAATTTAAATACAACCCCACACTTTATGGAAGGCAGTGGTTGTGGAGCGGGTGACACAGGTTACATATCCATGGATATACAGTCCATATTATTATATGCCAGTTCTTTCTGTATGGTAAGTTACTCAATCCATGATAATAAGATATTTCTCCTGACAGCAAATAATAAACTATTAAACAGTCTCATATAGTGATGATTAATAAATGACAAACCCATAGTAATGTCCACCTGAGCATGAACATATAAAGTTACTTATTTGCCCATTTCTGTACCTTTTTTTCCCCGCATTTACCCTGATGGTGCATATTTTGGAATGGAGACTTGACTTCGCACTTTAACATGACCATTGCATTTACGGAAATTGCATGTTATTACCATTACAAAGTACAAAGAGTCAAAAATAAGGCTTTTCAGTCAACCACATTTAATGGCTTTTTGAAAATGGCCCAGTTTCACTCCCACTGACATTTTTTTGGTTGTTTTTTTGACACAGAAATATGAATCAAATTTAAATGGGTTTTTACATTATACATCTTTCAAAATAATAAATAAAAAAACACATGCACACACGATGCACTCATTAATTTTTCTATTAATAATTCTGCAAACAATATTCATCTTTAGTAGGCCTTCACTAAGTTACTTAAGTCCAGAATCTGTTGTGCCTCTAACTTAGCTAGCTGAGTAACAGATCACTAGCCAAGAGGCAACAGGCAAATGAAGTTAATTTAGTAAGGTAGTAAATGGAATTCACTAAGCAATATTACTTCAGGCCAAACACTTGCTCAAAGACAAAAATGTTTCATATTTTGATGAAGCTAATTGACTGCCTACCTAGTTGACTGCTAATATTAGATCTCATTTTTTACATTTAGTGATAACTATCTAGTTAAAAAATAACCTGAAAATGTTCCAACAAGTTCTACTACTTTAAAATGTTCGATGCATTGCATACTATACTATTTACTATGAATTCACACATTGCATGTAAAGTACTGGCACAGTCTGGAATAGACACACACAACTTCAGTTAATGAAGTTCTCCCCTAGCCCAAACTGGTCCATAGTGTAAAATAGAAACAACCACTCCACACAGTCAAACACATGGGGCCCTATCTTGGCGATCTTGGCGCTTAGTCTAAGCGCATGGCGCTAAGTCCATTTAGGGCGTGTCCAAGTCCACTTTTGCTATTTTAACGGCGTGTTTTTTTGGCGCTAAGCACGGCGCATGGCGCAACTGGGCTGAACCTAGTCGCTTCATTAATTATAGGTGTGTCTTGGGCGTGACATTCAATAAACCAATCAAAATGTCATATCCCATTCCCTTTAAAAGCCTGCTTTTCCACCTTGGCGGATTGCTTATGATGGCGAAACAGACATGCTCGTGCGTGTTTAGTGTGATCAAGGAATAGGCTAAATGGAGTATGATCAATATTATTCGGACTAACCATTAGCCTATGAGTTCCCGGTAATTCCAGACAGGGCTGTTATTTTACAAAATATGTGCGGTTAAATTTCGTTAAAAGGACCTGCAACAGCTGAGAATAAGCTATCAATGGCTTCAGTCTCACCTTAGAAAACGCCAAATTAGCCTGCTTGTTCAGCGAATTTCGTTTGATTATGCAATGAAAGTGTCAAACATCAATTCCAAGAGGCTGTTCTCATGGAATTCTCGAAGTTCAAGCTTCATCCAAAGTTCATTAGGCTACCTGCATAGTAGGCTAATATTGATTAATAACATACATACCGTTATTTTGCCTTAATGATGACACTAAATAGCCTACAATAAAGCTGTCAGGTTTGCAACCCATAAGTTCACGCATATTTCCCCTTGTTTAATAATGTCCTGTTTATGGAAATGTGACCAACCTGTTTTACTCGTAGCGTAATCCTTTAAAACAATCCACTTTCCCAGGAAGACCGTGAAACGTGCGACTTGAGAACATGCAGCTCACGTGCAGAGAATGGCATTAAAATTAATTGTGAATTAATTGTGTAACGTGCTGCAAATTTGTTTTAGTTTCTAATTAGACGCTTAGTTCTCTTTAAAATCGTTTTGTTCAGTTAAGGAATAAGGGGTGAAATCAGCTGGGTTTTAAACGGTGAGAGTATGGAAACCTGGTCACTGTAATTTAAAAAAATATGAAGGACGAAGAATAGCTAAGGTTACAATTTAGTTAACATGGTGACATCTCCGTTTTTTAACCATAGGCTATCGAAAAAAACCTTATGCACAGCGAATTCGCTGTAGCCTAGGCTATTTGAAAAACAATAAATGCAATATTCACTGGACAAGGTTTGGAACTTTTTTCAGTCACAAACCATTCTATTTACTTACAGGCTGTATTCATAGATAAACAGAGCTGTATTGTAATGACATCTGAAGCGCATTTTCAGAACTTAAATGTCCGTCTATTGCCGTGCGCGAGTTTTCCATTGAATGACAATTCACGCATTAGGTGCAAAGACAATTCGCGCATTAGGCTTGATAGCTATAGGTGTTATCAGCTCCTTTTTAATGGATAGCCATTGTCCCGTACCATCGCACATCGCCTGGATGTTGATGGAGTGGGCTGAGAGCAATGTAATGTGGCATTGTTTCCCTTCGCTGAGGGAAAGGTATGTGGACCTATGGAACCTTTTATTATTATGCATTTTTGATATAGCCTACACAATAATAATATTTCACATTGTGATCTAGATATTTTAGTCATGCCTGTGCACGCCCCTGTGTGTAACAGACAGGAGGGTATGCGCGTTGTGCACACGCCTATGTAGACGCACTTATATGCGCCGTTAAAATAGCATGTAAACAACTGCGACATGACTTTAGACCAGGTTTGTGGTGGTTCTAGCGCAAGCGCTTTCTGCTGGCTCAAGATAGCAATACGCCAAAAAGAATCCTGGCCACTCCTCATCTTAAGACCAACACGCCCAGTTCACTAATGATGGCGCAAGAGTTACGCCGTCAAACATGCTAGTTTGACGGTGTAAGCGTTAGGCGTTATTATGGACCTAGCGCCGGGTGTAAGATAGCAAAGACACTTGCGTTTGCGTTAGCGCCGCTTTGCGCCGGGTGTAAGATAGGGCCCTTTATCATTATCACGGGAGAGCAACCTGCCATCCAAGCCACCAGTGCGAGAGAATTGAATTATTATTTGTCACAAGAACTTTTCCCTTTAACAAAGGCGGTTTGACCATCTCTTATGATAAATAGCGAAGCTTGTTCAAGACAGAGGGACACAAACTTAGTAGTAGCATCTTATCATCATCATTCAACAAAGCAATTGTCTTGTAGGAGGCACACTTCTCAGGGCATTTTCCTTTCCTGGGAAAGTTGTTAAAGATGTTTTAATGATTGTAGCAGGATTCATGTCTCAAACAAGTGGTTTAATGTAGCTAAAATAGGGCCCAGGAGAAAGGCCTGCAACTCCAAATGAAATTGAAACCATCAGACCTGGGGGCCTTACCAAACTGTAGAGCATCCAATGCTATAGCAGGGCTTCTTTTCTTGTAACAGGGGCATTTATTTCTGAGCATCTGACATAAACCTTGACCTTCCCAATTATTTTTTTAATAGAATAAGATCCTCATCATCCAGGTGAGTTTCTTGAAAAAGTACATTAATGCTTTTTCTCTTTAAAATGAAAAAAGCCTTCGTCGTAGCAGGTATGTGGTTCCTTGTACAAAATTTCAAAACAGTACATTATAAAAAACAAATGTTTGTTGATGTTTTGGACTCAGAACATGCTTGTTTTTTTGTTTTTGTTTTACAGTAGCCTACGAAAAAAAGTAGTCGGCTAAAATCTGTTTCATAATTAGAGACTGAATAGACACTGCTGTACTCATAGCCTACATGATCCGAGTCTGCCCTCTGCTGGTTACAAAAACAAACTCAGCGTACAACACTAAAAAGAAACTTTGAGTTATTGTTAAGGCTGGACTATTGTTAAGGCTGGTAGCGTCAATAAGATGTAGGCCTACGCATTATTTAAAATGTCATACAATTTAGTAAAACAAAGTGACCACTTGTGTAGACTAATCACTATGTTGCGCTCATTAGGATTTGAATATGATAGTCATAATTGTGACAAAAAACAAGCCTATTTGCGTTAGTCAAGATTGTCTGAGAAGTAGGCTACTTTTCAGTATGTACGAGTGTGACAGAACACAACATCCATTTCCGAATCAGCACACTTGCCTACTATTGAGTATGCCAGTTGAGTGTACTTTTTTAAAAAGCTGTTAAATTGGCTACGTGACAATTAAATGGTACAAATGGCTCAAAATGGTACAAATACTAGGAATGGGACAGCACTTTGCGATGTTATCTGTTGCCTCGACGGCTGTCTCGCGTGCAAAATGTTTATGACAATCGCCGCTTTTTCTACCCGCTGAAAAAACTCGGCCCGCCATGTGTGTCTTTGATTTACAACTTTTGAGATGCTTCCAGCTGCGTTTCTGTTTCTATCGTCACAAACACGCTTCAAAGTCTGTGAGGGCGGACATTGAGGCCCAATTTCAATGTCCGCCCTTACACCATCACAGACTTTGAAGCGCGTTCCCGATAAGTCTGGAGGGCTCAGGGCTGTCCCACTGTAAAATCGGCAAATGTGTGAGGGCTCTGTCGTGGACTTTTCGAGCCCTTTATGCGGACTTTCCGCAAGTCTTGGCCGAGATAATTACCCACAGTTCATAGCGTTTCTGACGATAAAAACGGAAATGCAGCCGGAAGCGTCTCAGAAATTGCAAACAAACGACACACATGGCGGGCAGAGTTCTTTCAGCGGGTACAAACCTAAAATTAAAAGTCCTAAAGCGGCGATTGTCATAAACATCTTGCATGCGAGACAGGCGTTGTCAAGGCAACATACATAAAACATCACAAAGTGCTGTCCCATTCCTCTTATTTGTACCATTTTGAGCCCTTGCACTCTCATGCACTCACGCTGGGCACGCATGTGACGTCACCCAAAGTCTGTGCAGGCTCAGGGCGGACACAAGGGTGGGATGTCTTAGGGCTCTAAGCACAGTCTACGGCTCTAAGTAGTAGATAGGGCTCTGATTCGGACACAGCCATAGTATGGAGGATATTTTTTTTGCATACTGCATGTCACTAAACAGTATGCAGCAAGCAGTATACACTATGCTACACAGTAAACGGGAGGCAGTAGATAGGGCTCTGATTCTGACACCGCCAAAGTAATTGCGTTTTTAAAAATAATAAAACCTTTCAAATATCTTGCTGGCTCCATTCCATCTTTCCTGCCATTTCCTCATTATCCCTTTTTTGATTTCAAATACCTTTCTCTTATAGACCTCATTGCATACAATTTAATCTGCGAATCATCAGTGCAACACTGACTCAAATAAATTAACTGCTTCAGCATTCCATCCTGTCAGTTTTAAGCCCGATGTTTTAGCTGGTCACAAGTGTACTTCTGGCGGGTGGAGAAACCTATATTATACGGTCTATGGGAGAAACCGATGTCCTCTGACAATTAGCTTAATAGTTACATCGATAAGTTACACGATCAGGAAGAATAGGCCTAAATAATTTCTTAAAGCTGTGCAGTAACTGAAACGTTGGAATTCACAATGATGACTACATTCCTATAAAATAAATGCCGATACTCTTTTTATTATGCATAAGAATGTAGTTTTAATAAACTATTTATGTCTGCCAATATGCATTGTTCCCAATCAATTAAACGCGAAATGTTGAGACCATCAGTTTTAAATGGCATGTTTTTGATTCTGAATTCCATAACCCAATGTTGCTCTGTAGTGTGGCTTTCTGTTTTCAGTTATTGTCGCTTTCTTTGGCCTTCCCATCTCTACACACACAGTAGGCTAAGGCAACACACACACACACACACACACACACACACACACACACACACACAATTCTACAGCAGATTAAACGGGGCGTGGCCTAGGGGCAAGTCTACTTTTAAATAGTGTAAACTCCACCCACTCCGTTACGTCTCAGACGCTCATGTGCTCATCGTTTATCCCGCCCACAAAACGACAAATTTGTCGTCCACGTATTGGTGAAATAGCATCCAACATAGGAGTATATATACCAAAGATGAAAACTAGCATTGGGGTGAAGATAACTCATCATTTGTCTGTTTTTACAGCCGAAATGATGGCAGTAATAATAGGTTTACAATGGGTTGAAGAAGTTATGCCGGACAGAGTGGTATTCTGTGTAGATTCTGTTGCTGTGCTCCTCAGCATTAAATCTATGGAATCGATTAGACAAGACCTAGTACTAGAAATATACCAGAGCCTTTTTAGACTGCATAGTATAGGTAAGGATATTAGATTTTGTTGGGTGCCTGCCCATGTGGGCATTAAAGGTAATGAAGGAGCAGACAAAATTGCCAAAAGTGCAACAACTAGGGTACATATTGTGGATATCCCATTTGGTAAAGGAGAAGGAAAAACATTAATCAAAAAAGGGATAATGAGGAAATGGCAGGAAAGATGGAATGGAGCCAGCAAGGGGCGAACATACTATAAAGTTCAGAAATCCATTAATGCAAAGGGTGTTGGAAGGGAAAATAGGAGGGAGGAAGTCAGGTTGACTAGGTTAAGGTTTGATCATACAGGACTCAATAAGACGCTGTTCATGGTTGGGAAAAAGGAATCAGATGAATGCTCTCAGTGTAAAACTATAGAAAATGTTGAACATATACTCATGGAATGCAATAAATACAATGAAGAGAGGGAACGACTCCGGTTAAGGATTAGGGAAATAGGAAGAGAATGGAATCTAGAGGGAATACTGGGGACATCTGGAGATGGAGTTATGGATGTCCAGAAAGCTGTGACTGAATTCTTGAAGGACACTCGGTTATACAACCAGATCTAGCATATTTAGATTTACTTAGTGCTAACTCAGATTATAGTTTGTTTGTATAGATAAATATACACAGTATGCATAATTCCCAAACCCCATAGGCTAATGTAGACTAATGTAAATAGAAAATGTTTGCATACTCCGGTACAGTAGGTGGCGGTATGCACCTTCTAACTCAATATTACAATCCGCCATAAAACTAAAAGAAGAAGAAGAAGAAATAGCATCCAATCACGTCGCGAGTTTTGCACAATCAAACATTTTGAAATATACCGAGCGAGCGAAGCGAACTTGAAGGCTGCTGTGGAAGGCTGTCTCCGGAAAAGGAGTAATAATTTACCAAACTGATATTAAGAGATAAAGTGCTAACGTTAACTGGTAACATTCATTTACGCAATCCAGCTTTTTACTTAGCATAATGTCAAGCAGAAGGAGGTAAGATCTCGTTTTAAATTTTCGAGCCAGGCACCAATGCCCTTGAATGGAACTGGAATATAATTTACTGACAAGTGTTAATTTGGTTTTGAATGACTTTTGCAAGCGATCAGCTAGCTTCTAGTGGAAAGATACCTTTTCTAGCTGGCTAACATTTTTTAATCCAATATTCCTAATTTGCACTTGCTAGTGTTAGCTAATGGTACGCAAACTAACGTTAACCACTGCAGCTAATTAACGTTACGTTAACACAAACACCAAGTCTTAGCTAACTTAGTTTGAAAGTCTTCGCAGTAATCAGCAAGCATAAACGACTGGAAAGACTCCCATCAGCACAGGAATCGCACGATTTGTCCAGATAGCTTTAGTAAGTTAATACAACTGTATGAAATGGCCAAGGAATGGCCAACTAACGGTCTGCAAGTCAATGTGCTACGTTAGCTAGAGTCGGCTAAGTTAGCTAACTTTCGCTAGTTGGCATGAGATGACGTTATGTCGTTCAGATGGATTGATTAATAATGGATCTAGCTAACGTTATTGAATGATACGTTCTTGAGAACGGTGTTAGATGATACATGAGAATCACGCTGAGTGCTAACGTTAGTCTTTCTTTTGTGTTTAATTGGGAGAAAGGCTGGTTCCCCGACGCTCCACTCCTAACGTGAATGCGAACCGAAAATCCAAAATGGATCTCCGTTAAATATGTTCTCTGCATGTTCCCTGCATTATTTGTGTATGATTGAGTGGTTACAATGCTAACTTGGACTGATGCCATAGTGTCACCAACGCTTTCTGTTCTTTGCTGATATAAGAAGTTGCAACGAGTCTAGCAAAGCCAGCTTGCTGCCAGGTGTGTGGTGGCAAGTTCTGACGTGCGCTCCACACCCCATCTTTCCTGAGCACTTGGTAGTAATGAACATCTTAAGCGCGTATAAGTCACGGTATTATGAGCGCTAGTGTCCATTGCTTTGTCGTCCATCCACAGTGAAGCACTGGCGTTCTCGCTGGTGTCGGGGATCAACATGGCCATGGCCCGGCTCGTGGACATCTGGGACAGTATCGGTATTATGGAGGAGCAGAGGGTGGAGCGTATGGAGACCGTGAAGAAGCACATTGAGGTTAGATGGAAACCAAAATTTGTGACTCCACAACTAACAAAATTCATGTAACGTGACCCGTCCTTCTTAAATTGTATGCAGACAGTGTGCATGTACAGTATACTACGGGGGATTGCGAAATTAGGGAATGTGCACAATGTACTTGTTTCCCCCGGTTGTGCTTTTCAATATGTCGCCCCTCTGTACTCTGCTATATCTAACGTTATACTGTTTTTTTTTTTTTCCTTTTCTGTAAAAATGAACAAGTTATACAAACCTGTTCAATATTCAACTAATATTAAAACATGATATTTAAAATATATTTATATATATGTTTTTTTTACATTTGTCTAAAGAACTATATGTACACTAACGAGTGTGGTGCATGTGCACAGGTGCAGTGTTTAATGCGACTCACATTAATGTTTACGTGAAAGTGTTTAATTTTTGTATTTCTATTATTTTTTTTAATGGAAATGTTTATTAGACCCAGTGCCATCCCTCCTGTACCACCCTTGAGTAGGAGTCCCAAACCCCCGGTCCTGGACAGCTGCAGTATCTATAATTTCTTGTTGTTACACGACTCTAATTGATCCATGGGCTGTTGGCCCGCCTAACTCGCCTGACCTGGTTTCTTGCGTCAACTGGTTGTTGACTTTAATGTGTAAACAAAAACCAGCTGCCCATGCAGCTCTCCGGGACCATGGTTAAGACCCTTGCTTTAGAGAATCTAGATAATTTACCCAAAGTCCTTTTCAGATGATGTATAAGTGTGTTTCTGTATGCAACTCTTCTACCTGACCTCCCTCACTTGTCTTCATTGACTGAAGAGAAAGGTGCACATCAAGTGGGCCAGGCTACTATAGACTGTGTTCTTCTGGGGAGAAGAATGCCTCGGGCATGTCTTTCGTATTTTTGACGATTCCCCTTTTCTTTTGAAGAGTCTTCTGAATGATATGATCACTGAAGAGGCGGCTTTGAAACACCGAATCGGGTCCAACATCATCAGTTTTCAGAAGCAGTTGGAGACCTTGTGTCTGGAGATGTCCTTGGAGCCTTCCAAAGTGAGTGTTTAGATTAAACCGTACGTGCTTCCTGTGCTGGTCTGGTCTGGATTATCTCCATAAGAGATAATGGCACATAATGGAGCCAGGCTATTCTGACGATGACACGTGCGCTGCCGTCTCTGTCCAATTACAGAGCCCAGCTTAGTTTTTAGTTCCTCTTAAAGTGGAAGAGCGAGACTGTCTGGCTGTCCAAATGGTGAAATTTGAAAACGGCTATTTCCGGGCCTGGACATATCACAGAAGATTATTTGAATATATATGAGACCCATTTTAGTGGAAGCACTGTCCTGTTTGTTCTCTCAAAATGGAATTGGGTGGCGTGGGCGTAGAGTGGCTGCTTTGACACAAGTCTCCTGCATAAATATGACAGTGACACATCTACACAACAGCATCCTGAATAGCAGCTGAGAACCAACATTCAGCCCATGTCAGCCATTACTTTGCATGTTCAGTGTTAAAAGACATGTTACTGGTAGCGGAGGAATGTTTGGTCCCGTGTGTAACCTTGAGTTCCTTCCTGCACCCAGCTGGAGGAGGGCCTTTCGGTGCTGCAGTCTGAGAAGAACCTGCGTCTGCAGGTGGAGGCGCTACTGAAGGAAAAGGCGGAGCGTCTGAAGGAGGCGCGGGGCCTGCAGGAGCAGGATGAGGAGCTGTGTGTGGAGCTGTGTGCCACGCCCTACTACATCCCCACTGGCAGCCTGCCCTCCCGTACCCAGCTGCAGGAGCTACGCCAGCACATCCATACTCTCACCCAGGAGAAGGTAGCGGCATGTTCACATCCTCAGCCCATCCACACTCTCAACCAGTGAGATTGCGGATCCCCCGTTGAAAACCCAGGCATTAGCATGTCAGCGTAGATTTAGCCAAATGCTAGTATTAGCAGAGAGTGAGTATGGGCGTAACAAATGAGGTTTGCATTAAACCTCATTTTTGTTAGCGAAAGCATCAAAGATCTGTGTTCAGTTGAAAATAGTTGGAGGAAGGGTGGGTAAACCTAGAGTTTAGTGGACTGAGAAATACAAAAATGCAAAAAAACAAGAGCAAAATGGTAATAAGACCATTCCATCATTATAACTGAATTTGTTAGGTTTTCTTCTTTTTTTCTGTTGTACTGTTTACTAGTGTTGTACTTTCATTGGTAAAACCTCACCAGTTTTTGAAAAGTCTGTTCGGATCTTACTGATTAGCACTGCCCAAAATCAGAAGTGTGCGTATTCTCCCAGTACTTTTTAAAATGGCCAAGAACATTCTGTGACTGCTTCACGAGAGCACTGAACATCTCTTATGTGACTTAATTGGTAACCGGAATATGTTTAGAATCTGCGGTTAAATTTCAATTTACAATTTGGTCATTTGACAGACGTTTTTAGTTATTGACGGACAAAAGTGCATTTGACATGGTCAGCAGACACCCTAAGAGCTATGGTTCCAGTTGCAATCATCTCGGTGCTGCCTTCAAGATGACCTGCAAATTTCCTATTCTAAACACTGTTCGTCTTCTCTCAATATGCCTAAAGTGAGCGTGAATATTCTGTCCCTCCAGTGCGCTCCTCTATCGCCGATGTTAAAACACCTTTGATTGCTAATTCTAGTCAGGATGTTGAGTGATGTTTACATTCCTGAAGCTAAATATGCATTTTGTCCCTCCTTGCTCTTTGTAGGAGAGCCAGGGTGAGGTTGTTTGTGCCGATTCAAAGTTTTGTCCCTCCTGTCTTGCCGTAGAACAGCAGGGTGAAGGTGTTTGCGGGACTAAGGGAGGACATTGGCCACATGATGGAGGAGATGGGACACGAACCCGAGACCAGCCTGGAGAAGGAGGCGCTGTGCAGCGATGACGACGTCTTCCTGCTCACCCACGAGAACATCAAAGCCCTCAAGCTGCTGCTCTGCCAGGTATCGGAGTATCTTCCCGCAGGTCCCTGCGGTCTCGGAACGGCCACAAAGTATTGAGATTGCCCTTTGACTGGGGTCCCAACCCTGGTCCGGGAGACCCGCCTCGCGGGCCGGGTTGCAGTGCATTGCAGTTCAGAGCCATAAATCTGCTCGCTTTCCGGCCATAACCAGTACTTTCTAACTAATTGCATCAATTCTGTGGAAGGTGGATTCAGACATAATCTATAAGACACAGGGAAGTGGTTGAATAGCGAGAGTAGGTGTGTGTAAAATATGTTGTACTTCCACCAATCGCCTCCTCCTGTGGATCTGAGGTGTATGTTCCCAGTCTGTAAGGCGAGAGCATCTCAAGATCACTCCTTGCTAGGGATGGGAATCGTTAGATTTTATTGATGCCGATGCCATTATCGATTCTGCTTATCGATCCGATTCTTTATCGATTCCTTAAATATTATTTGCTCCCCGGCTATTAAAAGACTAACTATTACTATCGGATGGCCATCTAAAATGGATTCAATGACATAATATTTATAAGTATAAAGCATTTGTTTTTCATTCATATTTCTTAGTCATATCATGGAAAATATTTATCTGCTATACATATAGAATCCAATAAAACAGTCAGAATGGCATAATTCTGTAAATTGAAATGGCATTATAAATGTCATTTGGCTTGATCAATACGAGTGCTTAAAAATATCAGACATCAAAGAAAATAAGAGACACCGGAAAATAATGAAAAAGGACGCGAGAAGAGAGGATAAATTATCAGTTAAACGTTATGTCAAAAAAGATGGCTAAAATATAGCTGTTTAACCGCTGCTCTGTGATTGGGATATTTAGTAGTTTCATTCTCTAAGGAAGATCTCAAACTTTACTTCTGAGTTAGTTACGCTCCTAGGCGTGTTTCATAAAGCTGCACTGTAACATTTGCGTTGGTTTCTGTATCATCAGAACAGCTTCCACTGTCACCATTCTCCCCTATCACATTTAGCCTATAGGCTACATTTACATGGAAGAAAGACGACACGTTACCTCACCATTTTTTGAATGCAAGCTGGCTCCTCTTATTAGCTGAAGATGACGAAGATTGAGGATTATCACTTAGCTAATTTAAGTTAGTTATTCACTTTCCAAATCTACTCGTGTGCGTGGCCAAGCAGGCAATCGTTGTCAGATTAGTCTACTGCCAATAAAAACACTGTAGTTTTACACTTGGAGTTGGTTATCGCTCCCGAGGGAAGTCCACACACTCCACAAATCTGGTGAATAGTTGATAATTTCCGAAGACGGATCACAAAATGGAGAGCTTACACAAACACATTTTCTATTGATTTTTAAATGATAGTAGATTAAATTCGTTTTCAAACAATGACGTTTACATTTAATATTTTTAGACGGGGCGCAAACTCTGCCTGCCAGCATGCGCTGACTGAATGAAGAACGACCGCGCACATGACGTCAATTGTTTTGCCGTGTGTAGCTGTCGGGAATACATGCTGGAATCGATAAGAGAATTGATCATTGAGCATGGGTCTGTTACAGTAATCTCCACGGTCTGCTTAGCATTCACAAATGAAGGCAGGAGAGGCAGGAACTTTTACACCTTTGCCGTGATCCACGTAGCAGGTGCCGTTCATTTTAAAGGGAAACAAACCCGTGTTTTTCACAGCTTGAGGTGAAGAGGAAGGCTCTCACCTGCACCCGAGATGATCTGAAGGGAAGAGCTGTGAGCCTGTGGGAGCGTCTGGATGTCACAGAGCTGGAACGAGCCGAGTTTCAGGACGGGCTCCTTGGTACTCTCTCCGAGGACATCACACTGGTAAGCCCTCAGTCAGTCTAACTCACTGGGTTCATCAGAGATCCTGTCCAGTGGCAGGAGGAGGAGCTGTGTGTCGGCATTGGCGGGAGGTTGTTCTGTTTCTGTGTGGAGTAGCAGAAGGAGGTGCTGTGTGGCTGCGCAGTAAGAAGTGCTGTTTCTCCATGCGGTAGCAGTAGGGGGAGCTCTTTCTCTGTGGAGTAGCAGTAGGATGTGTGGTTTCTCCATGCAGTAGGAGGCACTGTTTCTGTGTGGAATAGCAGCAGGAGGTGCTATATCTCTGCAGTAGCAGTAGGAGGTGCTGTTCATGCAATGGCAGTAGGAGGTGCGGTTTCTCTGTGCAGTGGCAGAAGGAGGTGGATCGGATGGAGGTGCTGCAGCGGGCCAGGATTGCGGATGTGATCATTAAGGTGCGGCAGGAGCTGGTGCTCTTCTGGGACAAGTGCATGTTTGGCCCCGCCCAGAGAGAAACGTTCAACGTCCACTTCTGTGATGGTGAGTACAGCGAATGTTGGGTTTATCAAAGGGCGTTTCTCTTTTACTGTGGTCAGACAACCTTTTGAACCAAGGCGGCTATAGATTGTGGATAGATAATTAGTCATGGACAAGGAAAATCTGTAATATGCTTATAACCACGTTATTTATGGCTATTAAGGTATGTATTGAGCACCAATAAAGCACGAAGCAATCTTGTTAAATTTCAGTCTATACATACAGTTGAAGTCGGAAGTTTACATACACTGAGGTTGAAGTCATTAAAACTAATTTTTTACCACTCCACAGATTTCATGTTAGCAAACTATAGTGCTGGCAAGTCAGTTAGGACATCTACTTTGTGCATGACACAAGTAATTTTTCCAGCAATTGTTTACAGAGATTATTTCACTTTTAATTCATTATATCACAATTACAGTGGGTCAGAAGTTTACATACACTAAGTTGACTGTGCCTTTAAATTTTTTATATTTGGTATATATATCTATATATTTGGTATATATATATATATCACATATCTTTTGCATGCCATGACTTCCTGATGTCTGTGACCCAACAACATCAAATGATTCCTGATATCTTATTTTCTGGTACTCTTACAAGCGATACTATAACGTCTCCGTTACACACATACGGTCCGTTACACCACTACTGTTGGTCTAATATGATAGTCCAGTAATAAGTTTTTTTTTTACTGCAGCCGCACTATAAATTTAAAATGTATGTTGTCTTGATGCCAGAAATATGTTTTGATTAAGGGAAAACCGCTGTAGTTTTGTTATATTTTATTGCTGCTACTTTGCCTGTCCTTGGTTTTAAATTTTGACAGAAAAAATGGATATTGGAATTTTTATTTATCTTTTGTATCAGCAGCAGAGTTCATTAAAAGACGTATTTTTGAATGAAGTATTCATCTTTATTGTCTTCATTGTTAGTTAGCACATGCCTAAAACAACCTCAAGCTAAATTTAAAAGCTGATAGCTAAATAAGAACCATTGAATGATTGTGCGATTCATAATCCGAATAGTCGATTATTCGTTTCAATAATCGATAGATTAATCGACTATCAAAATAGTCTTTAGTTGCAGCCCTAAACCGAATACTATTCGAATAGAGAAAGTGAGTAATTTAATACCAATTATTTGTATTATTTTACCCTTCGGTATCATGGGATCTTGACAAATGATCCCCTTGTGTTAGTCTGTCATTCAAATGATTGCTGCTCCAGCAGCATGCTATCCCTCTAAATGCCGCTCCAAAGGTTTCATTGTATTCCTGGGTCTAGAACAGGGGAGAGCCTCCTGGAATAAACCTTGGGATCCCTGCTTTAGGGAGCAAAGTGCCTCCTGCTGGTTCACCAGTGGTACTACCATTAACAATTTAGGCTGTCACGATTGCAGTATGATCGCATTATCGTGATTATTAGAGCCGGCCTCGATCAATTTGCATAATAGCTTAATTCCACGATCAGTGTTTTATTTTCAAGTTGTGCTTAGTTTCCCCATTGCTTATGAATTTTTATAAATAAATTCAAGTGTACATTAATGAACTCCGTCCACTCTTTTGTGACGTTGGGTAAGGCTAGAGTCTACAAGCATTTGAGAACAAGCTGTTCTAAATAAATTTGTGCGTTGCAAGAAAGCGGGGTGATTAAACCGTTTCAGAGTGTCCGCAAGCTCATTGAAGTGTACAACACTCACTGACGACCATATAATTCTGATGTAGGCAGCAGAATATTGAACTGAAGAACATGGATTTAGCTCCAAAGCCAAATACAACCACACCCATCTGGAAACATTTTACTTTCAAACCAGGTGAAAGACGAGACCCCAATAAGGGGCGAGTTGTCGCATTTGCGACAAAAAAGTAGCGGTTAAAAAGTGCTAATACCCCAAACCTCAGGAACCACTTACGAGTCCACCACTCGACGCTATTCGCCAAACTTGGAATTACAACCACATCCACTTCAGGTACATCACGACAATGGGGCGTTGCAGAAGCTTGCAGTTGGGTGTCAGAATATAAGATGGCACCAAACGGAGCACATTAATGGATGTTGTGACTAGGCCTGTCACGATGACTATTTTTGTTGGACGATATATTGTCCCAGAAATAATTGCGATAAACGATATTATTGTAATTTTAAGACCATTTTATGCCACTGATATAATGATAATGTTTGAGTCACTTCCCTCTGGAAGGAGGCTGCGGTCCATCAGGACCAAAACCTCACGCCACAAAAACAGTTTCTTCCCATCTGCAGTGGGCCTCATTAACAAGGCCCGGGACCCCCACTGACACTGTTTCCTACCTCCTCCACCTATAGACACTGAAACATCTGTCATTTATTCATCATGTTTATCTGTCATAACCTGCTGTAACCCCCCATCAAAAGAAATTATAATACAATCAAATAGTCAAATTTGATTGGATGTAATGTTAGATCACTTTGATTTTATTTGTGAAGCACGTCAGTTTTCCCGCGGTTGAATAAAGTTTAGACAAAGAGGAGCAGCTGCGGAGGGAGCAGCGCTGAGGCTGAGAGGAGACACTGGCAGAGAACAAGATAAAATGAATTCACGTGAGGAAAAGATCGCTCAGACTTTAAATTAATTTCCCACCTCTAACGACAATTGGACAAAGTTGTTTCGGATTATTAGACGCGCCGTTGGCCCGGTAGGTGAAGACGGAGGCTGACAGCAGCTCCTCCGGGTCTGATTTCAGACGGCAAGAGTGATCATGAAGGCGTGAGATGTGAAGAAAAAGTGAGGAGGGATGTTTTCCACTCATGGATGATCCGATAACAGCATCCAGTGTCTCTGATTAACGTTACTGTTATCTGAAGAGGACTTAAAGAGCCCGGAGTACACCGGGAGGAACAGGTGCAGCAGCAAAGTGTAGGACAGCGACGCATGTTACGTTACAAGCTCTTAACACCAGAGGTGAGAGCGACCAGATTAAAGAAAAGACTAATGTAAGTGCTTCAGTTACTTAATCTACACAATCCTTGTTTTTTTCTGTTTGTAAAGGCTGTTAAAAATCACTAGAGCAGGTTCACAAAGCAGCTCTGTGTGTAACGTAGTCTAATGTAGTGTGTAGCCTACTTTTTATTACTTTTTCCTTTGATTTCGTTTTATTAAAATTAAATAAAACGAAATTTTCAATTCAGTTTAGTTTCAGTTAGTTTTCAGAGTTTAATTTTAGTTTTTATTGTACCTCTTAAGCCCTAGAGCACCCGCTGGAGGACGTGTGTGTCTGTGCGTGTGTGTGTCTCTGTGCGTGTGTTATGATGACTCATCATAACTCATAGACTATAAAAGTGGTTAATTATCGTTCTGACATTGAGAGGAGGTGTTGCTGCAAATGGTTTTACATGGCTCCTCAGTGATCAATGCTGTATAATAACACAGCAGTATTCCTGTTAGTTCATGATTTTCTTTCGAATGTGATTCTAAAATATATATTGACTGGTTGGTTGAATGGTTACAGTGAAACAGTTCTCAGAGTATATCAGCAGGAGCCAGGACGCTGCGCAAAAAAAGAAGTAAAAAAGCGAGTGTTCTACAATTTAGATCTGAAAGTATCCTGATGAGAGGAGGGAATGCATTTTTCACCATAAAAAAACAGTAGGCTAGGCTGAGATTGAAGGGAATTTGACGTGAAAAATCTCACCAATATAGCTCACGCTATCCAAAACTTAATGTCCCCCCACTTCTAAACTCATTCCGGCGCCACTGTGAGGCACAGATCGTCTCGAACAAAGTGGCTCAAAAGGCCGAGTTAACCAACAACTGAGTAACAACAGTAACGTAACAAGTGTCGCTGTCATCAACTCGACCAACGTTACTTCGCTGTCTCCTCTGCTCCGCTGAATTCCGTGTGTGTGGAGGTGCAGCCCCGGCGCGGTGGTCAGAGGAGAGAAACTCAGCGGGATCATAAATGACTGCAAAACTGGATTTATCAAAATGCTGAAACCTTCTGGAAATAACCTGCTGAAACAGGTAGACAGATTATTTGCCTCAAATAGATAGACCACGCACAATAAGTTATGCTGTTTATTCTGGCATCATGTTGGCTAAAATGTTGGTGACATTCTTATGTAAACAAACACGCATGTACTGTAAACACAATGGGCAATATCGAGGTCGCAAAAATGATCGACGTCATGTCCATTTATCGTAAGATAAGTCGATATAGTAATTATCGTGACAGGCCTAACTTGTGACATGATATAGGGCTGAAAAAACAGTATTTAAGGAAATGCTGCAATTTGACAAGCAGTATGAAAGAAAGTAGGCTATGTTCTGCACCAATAAATGGCTCATCATAATGTTTATTATTATGGAATTATTAATTGGTCTTTTACTATAATAATGGAATATAAAAGCAGAAAAATGAACCCACAATTAAATCGTTAATGGGCCCTTTTCACACTGCGATGTGTTAGCAGGCAGTGACGGGTTAACCAGGTAACAATGAATCCGGTTAGCTGATCTTCCAGCTCCAGCAGTCGATGTTAGTAGCAAGGTAAAGTTGGTTTTATATTGGATATTCGGTGGATATTCGTTTTTCAAATTTCAATAGCTAATGACAGAAGCATGTAGGTGCATTTTAATTTACATATTTGTTATCAGTGTAGAACAAAGAGACTTTTACAAGCTTTTTTTTCACATTTCCGGAAAAAAAATGTCAATGCCAATAAAAACACTTGAATTTCAATAGTTCCAATGCCATTTGAATTAGAAGTGTCAAACCAACTTTAATCTCTTTGGAGACATTATTGCTCAAATTTACAACTGATTATTTTTCGAACTTTATTTTTGTACATTTTAAATACATTTTTTTTCAAAATAAAACGGCTAAAATTTCAATAGCTTCTGTGACATATGACAAAAACGCCTGAAACCAAGTTTAATGTTGTCACAGACATTATAGCTTAAATTTACAACTAATGATTTTTCAAATGTTTTTTTTGTAAATTTTTTATGAATTTTTCTTTAAAAAAAAAAAAAACGCTAATATTTCAATAGCTTCTGTGACATGTGACTACGATGTCTCAAACCAACTTTAATGTTGTCAGAGACATTATTTATCCAATTTACAAGCAATATTTTTTTCCAGTTTTCCCTTTCCCTGAAATTTAAATACATTTTATTCAAAATAAAAGCATTAAAAGTTCAATAGTTTCTGTGGCATATGATAAAGATGCCTCAAACCAATTTTAATGTTGTCAGAGACAGTATGGCTCAAATCTACAACTGATTATTTTTCAAATTTTCCCTTTGTATATTTTAAAGGAATTTTTATTCAAAATAAATTAACTAAAATGTCAATAGTTTATGTGTCATGTGACCAAGACACCTCAAACCAAGTTGTCTGTTGTCAGAGAGAGGATAGCTCAAATTTACAACTGATTATTTTTCAAATTTTCCCTTTGTATATTTTAAAGCAATTTTTATTCAAAATAAATACACTAAAATGTCAATAGTTTCTGTGTCATGTGACCAAGACACCTCAAACCAAGTTGCCTGTTGTCAGAGACAGGACAGCTCAAATTTACAACTGATTATTTTTGTAATTTTCCCTTTGTATATTTTAAAGCAATTTTTATTCAAAATAAATACACTAAAATGTCAATAGTTTCTGTGCCATGTGACCAAGACACCTCAAACCAAGTTGCCTGTTGTCAGAGACAGGACAGCTCATATTTACAACTGATTATTTTTCTAATTTTCCCTTTGTATATTTTAAAGCAATTTTTATTCAAAATAAATACACTAAAATGTCAATAGTTTCTGTGTCATGTGACCAAAACACCTCAAACCAAGTTGCCTGTTGTCAGAGAGAGGACAGCTCAAATTTACAACTGATTATTTTTCTAATTTTCCCTTTGTATATTTTAAAGGAATTTTTATTCAAAATAAATACACTAAAATGTCAATAGTTTCTGTGTCATGTGACCAAAACACCTCAAACCAAGTTGACTGTTGTCAGAGAGAGGACAGCTCAAATTTACAACTGATTATTTTTCTAATTTTCCCTTTGTCTATTTTAAAGCAATTTTTCTTCAAAATAAATACACTAAAATGTCAATAGTTTCTGTGTCATGTGACCAAGACACCTCAACCCAAGTTGACTGTTGTCAGAGAGAGGATAGCTCAAATTTACAACTGTTTATTTTTCTAATTTTCCCTTTGTATATTTTAAATGAATTTTTATTCAAAATAAATACACTAAAATGTCAATAGTTTCAGTGACATGTGACCATGACACCTCAAACCAAGTTGGCTGTTGTCAGAGAGAGGATAGCTCAAATTTACGACTGATTATTTTTGTAATTTTTACAGGAAAATGTGAAAAAGTAATTTAAATGTCAAGAGCTTCTTGTAACCGGAGGCCTGAGACCAATTTCACTATTATCATGCAACTTGTCTCAACTTCGTAAAAATAATTTTTTTCTGTGCTTATGAAAATGCATTAAGTGATTATAAATAAAACAGTCACACTTCATTAGCTTGTTAAGGTAATAACATGATATTTATTAATAGATATATACTGCCCTCCACTATTATTGGCACCCCTGGTAAAGATGAGTTAAAGGGGTCATAAAAAATTGACTGTTTGGTGAATTAGCTTAATCTCACACTGGAAAAATGAGAAAAATCCAACCTTTAATTGAAGTAAATTTATTATGAGAAAAAAAATCCCTCATCAAGAAATAATTATTTTTAGCAAAAGCATGTGTGCCACAATTATTGGCACCCTTGCATTTATATATAGAATAAAGTAATCATTTTTAATATTTGGTCACATATCCTTTGCATGCCATGACTTCCTGATGTCTGTGACCCAACAACATGAAAAGACTCTTGATCCTATTTTCTGGTACTCTTACAAGCGATACTATAACGTCTGCATTTGAATGGATCTCTATGGGAATTGTGGGGTGGGACTAGATTTAGCTGTAAATTACACTGGAACAGTATGGAACATATGGTTGGCTAAATGGCTGTAAGTCATCAAGGGTCTGAGGTATCAAATGAGCCTCAAACCATCACGCTGCTGCCAGATATGCAGTAGATATGGATGGATCACTTTAAGGGTTGTTTCTCCTGACAAATTTTCTGATTGAACTCTATGGAAAAATAAGTCAGGAGAAGAAACCCTTCCAGTTATCCATCCATATCTACTGTATTTCTGGCAGCAGAGTGATGGTTTAAGGCTTGTTTGATACGTCAGACCCTTGATGACTTAGAGCCATTTAGCCAACCATATGTTCCATACTGTTCCAGTGTAATTTACAGCTAAATCTAGTCCCACCCCACAATTCCCATAGAGATCCATTCAAATGCAGACGTTATAGTATCGCTTGTAAGAGTACCAGAAAATAGGATCAAGAGTCTTTTCATGTTGTTGGGTCACAGACATCAGGAAGTCATGGCATGCAAAGGATATGTGACCAAATATTAAAAATGATTACTTTATTCTATATATAAATGCAAGGGTGCCAATAATTGTGGCACACATGCTTTTGCTAAAAATAATTATTTCTTGATGAGGGATTTTTTTTCTCATAATAAATTTACTTCAATTAAAGGTTGGATTTTTCTCATTTTTCCAGTGTGAGATTAAGCTAATTCACCAAACAGTCAATTTTTTATGACCCCTTTAACTCATCTTTACCAGGGGTGCCAATAATAGTGGAGGGCAGTATATATCTATTAATAAATATCATGTTATTACCTTAACAAGCTAATGAAGTGTGACTGTTTTATTTATAATCACTTAATGCATTTTCATAAGCACAGAAAAAAATTATTTTTACGAAGTTGAGACAAGTTGCATGATAATAGTGACATTGGTCTCAGGCCTCCGGTTACAAGAAGCTCTTGACATTTAAATTACTTTTTCACATTTTCCTGTAAAAATTACAAAAATAATCAGTCGTAAATTTGAGCTATCCTCTCTCTGACAACAGCCGACTTGGTTTGAGGTGTCATGGTCACATGTCACTGAAACTATTGACATTTTAGTGTATTTATTTTGAATAAAAATTACTTTAAAATATACAAAGGGAAAATTAGAAAAATAATCAGTTGTAAATTTGAGCTATCCTCTCTCTGACAACAGTCAACTTGGTTTGAGGTGTCTTGGTCACATGACACAGAAACTATTGACATTTTAGTGTATTTATTTTGAATAAAAATTCCTTTAACATATACAACGGGAAAATTAGAAAAATAATCAGTTGTAAATTTGAGCTGTCCTCTCTGTGACAACAGGGAACTTGGTTTGAGGTGTCTTGGTCACATGACACAGAAACTATTGACATTTTAGTGTATTTATTTTGAATAAAAATTCCTTTAACATATACAAAGGGAAAATTAGAAAAATAATCAGTTGTAAATTTGAGCTGTCCTCTCTGTGACAACAGGGAACTTGGTTTGAGGTGTCTTGGTCACATGACACAGAAACTATTGACATTTTAGTGTATTTATTTTGAATAAAAATTCCTTTAACATATACAAAGGGAAAATTAGAAAAATAATCAGTTGTAAATTTGAGCTGTCCTCTCTGTGACAACAGGGAACTTGGTTTGAGGTGTCTTGGTCACATGACCCATAAACTATTGTCAATTTAGTGTATTTATTTTGAATAAAAATTCCTTTAAAATATACAAAGGGAAAATTAGAAAAATAATCAGTTGTAAATTTGAGCTATCCTCTCTCTGACAACAGTCAACTTGGTTTGAGGTGTCTTGGTCACATGACACAGAAACTATTGACATTTTAGTCTATTTATTTTGAATAAAAATAGCTATAAAATATACAAAGGGAAAATTAGAAAAATAATCAGTTGTAAATTTGAGCTGTCCTCTCTGTGACAACAACGAACTTGGTTTGAGGTGTCTTGGTCACATGACCCATAAACTATTGTCAATTTAGTGTATTTATTTTGAATAAAAATTCCTTTAAAATATACAAAGGGAAAATTAGAAAAATAAACAGTTGTAAATTTGAGCTATCCTCTCTCTGACAACAGTCAACTTGGTTTGAGGTGTCTTGGTCACATGACACAGAAACTATTGACATTTTAGTGTATTTATTTTGAAGAAAAATTCCTTTAAAATATACAAAGGGAAAATTAGAAAAATAATCAGTTGTAAATATGAGCTGTCCTGTCTCTGACAACAGGCAACTTGGTTTGAGGTGTCTTGGTCACATGGCACAGAAACTATTGACATTTTAGTGTATTTATTTTGAAGAAAAATTGCTTTAAAATATACAAAGGGAAAATTAGAAAAATAATCAGTTGTAAATTTGAGCTGTCCTGTCTCTGACAACAGGCAACTTGGTTTGAGGTGTCTTTGTCACATGACACAGAAACTATTGACATTTTAGTGTATTTATTTTGAAGAAAAATTCCTTTAAAATATACAAAGGGAAAATTAGAAAAATAATCAGTTGTAAATTTGAGCTGTCCTCTCTCTGACAACAGGCAACCTGGTTTGAGGTGTTTTGGTCACATGACACAGAAACTATTGACATTTTAGTGTATTTATTTTGAAGAAAAATTCCTTTAAAATATACAAAGGGAAAATTAGAAAAATAATCAGTTGTAAATATGAGCTGTCCTGTCTCTGACAACAGGCAACTTGGTTTGAGGTGTCTTGGTCACATGGCACAGAAACTATTGACATTTTAGTGTATTTATTCTGAAGAAAAATTGCTTTAAAATATACAAAGGGAAAATTAGAAAAATAATCAGTTGTAAATTTGAGCTGTCCTGTCTGACAACAGGCAACTTGGTTTGAGGTGTTTTGGTCACATGACACAGAAACTATTGACATTTTAGTGTATTTATTTTGAAGAAAAATTCCTTTAAAATATACAAAGGGAAAATTTGAAAAATAATCAGTTGTAAATTTGAGCTGTCCTGTCTCTGACAACAGGCAACTTGGTTTGAGGTGTCTTGGTCACATGACACAGAAACTATTGACATTTTAGTGTATTTATTTTGAATAAAATTTTTTTTAAAATATACAAAGGGAAAGGGAAAACTGGAAAAAAATATTGCTTGTAAATTGGATAAATAATGTCTCTGACAACATTAAAGTTGGTTTGAGACATCGTAGTCACGTCACAGAAGCTATTGAAATATTAGCGTTTTTTTTTTTTTAAAGAAAAATTCATAAAAAATTTACAAAAAAAACATTTGAAAAATCATTAGTTGTAAATTTAAGCTATAATGTCTGTGACAACATTAAACTTGGTTTCAGGCGTTTTTGTCATATGTCACAGAAGCTATTGAAATTTTAGCCGTTTTATTTTGAAAAAAAATTCATTTAAAATCTACAAAAATAAAGTTCGAAAAATAATCAGTTGTAAATTTGAGCAATAATGTCTCCAAAGAGATTAAAGTTGGTTTGACACTTCTAATTCAAATGGCATTGGAACTATTGAAATTCAAGTGTTTTTATAGGCATTGACATTTTTTTTCCGGAAATGTGAAAAAAAAGCTTGTAAAAGTCTCTTTGTTCTACACTGATAACAAATATGTAAATTAAAATGCACCTACATGCTTCTGTCATTAGCTATTGAAATTTGAAAAACGAATATCCACTGAATATCCAATATAAAACCAACTTTACCTTGCTGATGTTAGTCGATTCATGGGCTGGTTCTCAGTATGTAGTGTAACAAAACATCCGGTGCTGCCTTGTCATCTTATGTTTTAAAACTTAACTATTTCTACTCTGAATTTGACGTGCATATGAAAGCAATGAAATTTTTGAGTAAAATCAGATGAAACCCAGTACATTAGCTTGTAGCCGCGAACGCCGCGGATGTTTGTGCGACTGGTGACAAGCTGGCAAACGTTAGCTTTCAAACGATGTGGAACTCCGGTGCTAGTTTGTCATCTTACGTTTAATAACTTCAAAACTAACGTTATATTTTTACTCTGAGTTTGGCATTAAGACAGATCATGATAGCCGAGACCTTTTTTCTAATAAAATCAAACAAAACCCAATACATTAGCTAGCTTGTTGTAGCCAGGAAAGCAGCTGATGTTTGGTGGCGACAAGCTGGCTAACTTAGCTTCTGAACGATGCCAAACTCCAGTGCTAGTTTGTCATCTTATGTTTAAAAGCTTCAAAATTGTATTTGTACTCTGAGCTTGGCATTAGGACATACAAATCATGAAAGCCAAGACGTTTTTCCAGTAAAATCAGGTGAATAACGTTAGCTTGTAGCCGCGAAAGCAACCGATGTTTGGTGACAAGCTGGCTAACTTCCAAACAATGTGAAACTCCGGCGCTATCTTGTCATCTTACTTTTAAAAGCTTCAAACTAACATTATATTTTTTTCTCAGTGGCATTAAGACATAACTACAGATTGATAGCCAATACATTTTACGAGTGCGGGGGAGAATGTTCCCACGCACCATTAGCTAGCATATTCACCGGTGAAAATGTATTGACGTTATTGTTGAGTGTTCTGAGCACTGAAATCATCGGGGAAATTGGCCAGATTTAGCATTTGGTAAGTAGCTTTAAGTATATAGCTATTACCTAATGCTAAATCTGACCAATTTCCCAACAATTTCAGTTATTTCATGTGCTAGCCGCTGAGGGACACAACATTTATTGTAGATTGACTGCGCCATTTGTTTTGATGACGCCGGAAATGTAACTACCTGGTTACTGAAACCGGCGGAAGTGGTAACCCAGAAATGTGAAAAGGACCTATTAAAATTGTTTGTGAAAATTAATCGTCACCCAAAATTTAATGATCCTGACAGCCCTATTGACTATAACCAAAATGATCAAGATGAAGAAAAAAAAAAAGCAGCAGTGAAATAGCTGCTGACTGTAGAGCCCTGGGACTCACCTGTCCGCCAACAGATAGCTTCACAGAAGGGCTGCTGTCCATACACGAGGCTGAGCTGCAACGGGTCAAGGCCTGCTACGAGAGAGCCCGCCCCCTACTGGAGAACGTGGAGAAATGGGAGAAGAACTGGGCGCTCTTCCAGGATTTTGAGGTATGACAGATACGCGCGCGCACACACACGTATATATGCACACTCTAAAGCAGAATCCTGCAGGATTGAAAGTCCACAGATGCACAGATTTCCATGCTTCAGAGCATACCAGCACAAGCACGAGTCACTAAGTGTTCAACTCTTATTAAATGATTCTTATTTAGCTAACAAGATTCATAATGAGGCTGGTTTATCCTGCAGAGGAAAGCGTCCGATCCCAACCGTTTCTCCAACCGTGGTGGCGCCCTGCTGAAAGAGGCAAAGGACAGAGTCCGAGTGCAGAAGATGCTGCCTAAGGTAAGAAACTATCTGTACAGGGTTAGATTTAGCCCAAAGTAAGACTCATTGTGCAGGGCTAGATTTAGCCCAAGGTAAGGGGCGCATTGTACAGGGTTAGATTTAGCCCAAGGTAAAGGAAGCATTGTACAGGGTTAGATTTTGCCTAAAGTAAGTCTCACTGCGACTGCTGCCCTTGTGTGTCTGTTAAGCTGGAGGAGGAGCTGAGGGTTGGTGTGGAGGATTTGGAGAAGATCCACGGCTTCCCCATTCTGGTGCGGGGTCAAAAGGTTATGGAGTACATCTCCAGCCAATGGGAGGAGCACAGGATGCAGCGGGGGAAAGAGAAGAATGAGCGGGTGAGTCCCGCCCCCTCCTGCTCTGCTTTATACCCCATTTTTTAAAGTACCCGTCTGTCTGTCTGTGCGCCCCCCGTCTGTCTGTCTGTGCGCCCCCCGTCTGTCTGTTTGTGCGCCCCCCGTCTGTCTGTCTGTGCGCCCCCCGTCTGTGTGCGCCCCCCCGTCTGTCTGTCTGTGCGCCCCCGTCTGTCTGTCTGTGCGCCCCCCGTCTGTGTGCGCCCCCCCGTCTGTCTGTGCGCCCCCGTCTGTCTGTCTGTGCGCCCCCCGTCTGTCTGTCTGTGCGCCCCCCGTCTGTGTGCGCCCCCCCGTCTGTCTGTCTGTGCGCCCCCCGTCTGTCTGTCTGTGCACCCCCCCCGTCTGTCTGTGCGCCCCCCGTCTGTCTGTCGGCGCGCCCCCCGTCTGTCTGTCGGCACTCCCCCCGTCTGTCTGTCGGCACTCCCCCCGTCTGTCTGTCGGTGCGCCCCCCCCCCCGTCTGTCTGTCGGCACTCCCCCTGTCTGTCTGTGCGCCCCCCCCCTGTCTGTCTGTGCGCCCCCCCCTGTCTGTCTGTGCGCCCCCCCCTGTCTGTCGGCACTCCCCCTGTCTCTGTCTGTCTGCGCTCCCTCTCTGGCTGCATTCCAATAGTCCAAGGAAGGATCCTTTAAATCGCATGACCTGGGATTATCTCAGGCAACCATGCTAAGGACCGTTCGAATTCCATATATTGAGAAGGAAAGGAGCTTCACAATTCCTTTTATTCGTTCTTCCACCAAGGATGGTCCGGACTATCCTCTTCAGAAGGGAAGTAGTATTCATGCCCCACAATGCAATGCTGCCAATGTTTACATACGCATCACAGTTTTCCAGGACCTACCGAATTACCAATTTTCACAATGGATGAGCGAAAATCTTCTGAGAAATGCCAGAAATCTAAATGTAAGTTGCTAGTATTGTTGGTTAGCGTTGGCTTATAATAGAAAGTAAACAATCAAATAACACTCAGACAACAGCCTACACCAAATTTATTAAGAGGCTAAATTTCGCCGAAATAAAGCGGACGGTTCTAGTGAAATAGACAGCAATGATGCGCCTTCTGTAGTAATTTTTCGTGAAGTTGTAGGCTAGTTCGCGACGTTGAACAGTTGCGTCAAAATCACCTGACATCGCATAATGACGCAAGGTAGAGAAGGATGTTTGAATTCCACTGTAGATGCTAGATTCCTTGTAAATCTCTCCTTCCATCCTTTTCTTGCCCCCCGTGATGTTTTCTAGCAAGGTCAAGGAAAAGTTGACGATCCGAATGCAGCCTCTGTCCGTGCATCCTCTCTGTCTGTCCGTGCATCCTCTCTGTCTGTCCGTGCATCCTCTCTGTCTGTCCGTGCATCCTCTCCGTCTGTCCGTGCATCCTCTCCGTCTGTCCGTGCATCCTCTCTGTCTGTCCGTGCATCCTCTCTGTCTGTCCGTGCATCCTCTCTGTCTCTGGCACCTCTGAGTCCCGCCCCCCTCTTCCTTTATCTTTTTCAACAAAGAAAGCTATAAATCATACAAATATGGGATGCGTATTTGACATTTCAGATGCTTGTGTTGATTCGCTTCCCATCGAAGGACACTGTCCTGTGGGCACGGCTCAGCTGTTTGGGCCTCTTGGGAATAAAAAGCTTGGCCGGGTCCTTGCAAATCCTGAAAAAGCAAAACCTCTAGGAAAATATGTGGAAGAAAAACAATTCCATGTTATTTTTCCCTCAGTTCCACATTTCTCATTAAAGGATATAGTGTTCCGTAATGGGATTGGATCTTTCCAACAGGGACATAACCTCACTATGAAATATTATTATTAAAATGTTACTCTCATTCTTAATGCTAATTTGGGAGTGCTGCCCTGGAAATGCATGTGCGATTGTGTTAAATTTTCAGCTATTTGAATATTATAGCCCTGTACCAGTGAATGTAATTCATCCAGAATTGCAAAGAAAAGTTTCAAAATTTTATACTTACAGATGCTTAAATTACTGGCATGCTTTGTGCACAGCTGACACATGGGACTCATTCCATTTTTGATTTTTCGAAGTGTACACTCGGAGATAAAAACACATATGTTATTCTTTTGGGTTTAATAATAGTTTTCTTTGTGTTTTTTATTGGCCCAGACTGTTTTTGTGTGCACTGAAGGATATTTTGATAATTGCTAATTACTGTTTAATTAAGTTAATAGAATTACATTTCTGATGGGGTGTGAAATTAACACCCACAACCAGCTGGTAAATTTTTGATTGTGGCTGGGAAGATTTTTACTCTAGCAGCCACTTTAGCAGGTAACCAACCAGATTGTGTTATATTATAAAAAGCAATGTGGCTGCTGGTGAAATGTTGAAAATGGTGATTTTTAGAATCCACAAGCTATTCTGGCCGGTGGGTAAAAAGGTTAATTTCATGCTCTGACCTTCCAGCTTTAGAATGACTTGTATAGGGACATTTGAGGTTGAAAAGCAATGGACTTGCTGATATACTGTCATTTTCAACACGCCATTTAAAGACGACAGGCCATTTTGTCATTCTGTTCCAGCAAGTTCAAACTGCACAACTACAAACCATTTTTAGTTTGAGCTCGCATTAACACAGGATTCAGCATTTTTCACGCAGATGAAAATGCAGAAAGACATTTTCTGCATTTTGAAAACACAGCTTGAACCTGAACTGATCAACATACCTGAGATGTCTGTTGATTTGCAAAACCTGCATAGATTTGTAATGTTCGTAGTGTATAATCAGACGGGATTGACGGGGCTCGCATTAATTTATCCTAAATGTAAAAATATGATATCCCTGACAACCTACAGCAGCAACAGTGCTGATTGATGGCTGATTTCACATCATGCTTTTGCAATTTGACTATAAACATTACATTACATGTTTATAGCAGACGCTAAATGAATGTAATATATGTATTAAAAAAATATTTTTTTCATACATACTTGGGCTGTGAAGTTTGTAAAGAAAGGTATTTATGGGAGGAAAAAAAAACTGATGGCTAGCATTGCTGTTTGATTAGGAATCTGTGGAACATACACATTAAATTTTACTGTACTGAAAATTATAAACATTTACCTTATTCTGCTCTTATAACCTCCATTATTTCCCTGTGAAGATGATGCTTCTGGATAATATTTTCTTTAAAAAAAATAATTAAAAAAAGATTTCTGCGTGATGTTGCGTAAGAGCTAATGAACACTGTCACTTCCCAGTGAAGACGGACCTTCCTGTGAATGTTTCAAGCCGAACAAAATCTTTGTTTTAACTTCAGATGACTAAGAAAGGTGAGACGTCTCAAACGTTCAAAACGCCAAGCAAGAGACCCTATGCGGGCGTCAGCGTGGGCTCCACACCCAACAAGATCAAGAAGGTAAGGGCCCATTACCACAGATGCCATCAACACAAGAGCCGTTTTATTAAGAGAGAAATGTTACAAACTGTTCTGGCTGCGTAATGCTGTTATGGCTGCTGATATGGGAAATGTGTATGGTGTGACACTGATCCTTAAATGTGTCACTTGCGGCTTCCGGATGCACCTGGCGGCATGCTCGCCAGTCGGGAGCAAGTGCATCATAAATTTGCATTTGGAGTGAAAACGGTGTTAAAGGCTAGCAAAAGGCAAGATGTAGAAATACTGTTTGGGTCTTGAACACAACCGGCATAGTGTTTTCGTTACCTCTGCGATTTTATCTGATTCTGCCTCACTCTCCACCCCCATACCTGCAGACGCCCAATCAGACGACGCTGCGCAGCACCTGCCCCAGCTCCAGCGGCACACCCAGTTCCTCCCTTAGCATGACGGCGAAACCTCCGCTCAGCGCACAAAAGGTATGTCATTTCTGTACCCCCCCCCCCCCCCCCCCCTCTTCCCCCTGTATGTGTACGTATGCAATGCATCTCCATTGCCATGCTCTGTTAAGCGACCTTTGATTTGAGAGAGGCACTATGCAATTAAAAGTAGTATTATTGCCCTGAATTCCTCTGTCCCCTTCATAGCCTTCCTGGCTTCATTTAGTTCAAGTAGTATTTCAGGTTTTCAGAAACTATTGCGTGGGAGCACTAACTCTATGTGGGTTAATTAATTAATATATATCTAAAGGTTATACAAAACACCATATATTAATATATATTTATTACGTGATTGTTTAAAAATGCATTTAATTTGGGATTATATGCATATATTATACGTTTTATATATATATATATATATATATATATATATATATATATATATATATATATATACACTACTCACAAAAAGTTAGGGATATTTGGCTTTCGGGTGAAATTTATGGAAAATGTAAGTTCACGCTACAGTGATATTATACGTATCATGAAAGTAGGGCATTTAGGTAGAAGCATGCAATGGTGATTTCCTCATCTCAAACAATTTATTGAAACAAAAGCCAACAACAGTGGTGGGTATACCACAACAAAAATGTCAATGTCTCAATAACTTGTCATGTGCCCTTGAGCATCAATTACAGCTTGACAACGACGTCTCATGCTGTTCACAAGTCGACTTATTGTCTGCTGAGGCATGGCATCCCACTCTTCTTGAAGGGCGGCCCTCAGGTCATTGAGGTTCTGGGGTACAGAGTTACGAGCCTCTACACGGTGAGTCAGCTGATCCCATAGGTTTTCTATGGGATTCAGGTCTGGAGAAAGTGCAGGCCACTCCATTTGAGGTACCCCAGTCTCCAGCAGCCTTTCCCTAATGATGCGACCTCGATGAGCTGGAGCATTGTCGTCCATGAAGATGAAATTAGGCCTGTGTTGTTCATGCAGGGGCACAATGACTGGATTAATGATGTTATTCAGGTAGTATGGGCTTGTCACTGTACCATTCACAAAGTGTAGGGCAGTTCTGTATTGACTAGACACACCTGCCCACACTGTAACACCGCCACCACCAAAGGGTCGTCTGGTGACAACAGTGGCTGATGCATAGCGCTCTCCTTGACGTCTCCAACATCGTTGGCGGCCATCATTTCTGCTCAACGTGAATCGACTCATCAGAGAACAGCACTGAGGCCCACTGGTCCCTCGTCCAGCGTAAATGCTCCCTGGCCCATGCAAGACGATGACGCCTGTGCCTGGTGGTGTGGTCAGGTACCCTTGCAGGTCGTCTAGCACGCAGACCACGCTGATGTAAACGGTTTCGAATGGTCTGACGTGACACTTGGGTGCCTCTCACCTCCCTTAAATGTGCCTGGAGTTGAGTGGCATTCATCATCCGGTTCCGCAGGGCACTGTTCACAGTGAAGCGGTCATCAGTGTGGGATGTGGCCAAAGGACGTCCACTTCTATGCCTTTCTGTGACTCTTCCAGTCTCTCTGTATCTCTGTTGCAACCTGCTGATGACACTCTGTGACACTCTAAGCTCAGTGGCCACTTCCCTCTGAGAACATCCTGTTTGAAGCCTCGCAATGGCGAGGTACTGTTGATCAATTGTTAGGTGTCGTCTTGGTCTCATGATGTCAAAATGTGAACAGCATGATGAAGAGGACTGTTTAAATACCAATTCTAATTGAACCAGGAAATTTATTGGTCGATTCATGGATCAAACACCTGTTGTGAATTTTGCCGTTCAGCTCCTTGTTAGAGAACAGCAAGTTGTGCAAAAAGTACTGAAACATTGAATAGTTGGACATGTGCATTCAAAAGTTTAGAGAAGGTCAAATTAATTTCACCTGTAAAGGTTATAGTGCATTTTAGGTTCATCCTGAAATTTCACCCGAAAGCCGAATATCCCTAACTTTTTGTGAGTAGTGTATATATATATATATATTAGGGTGCATCAAAATGCAATGTAAAAAATTTAATGTCAACATATCAAACTGTCTGGGGTTGCATTTTGTTCGAATGCACATAGAAATGACTTTTGCAAAGTTTTCGGAAAATTCATTGAGATTTAGAGGTGCAACGCAACGTGAAATTTTGAAAATATGCCTTTTTGGGTGTTTTCAGAACTCCAATTCCTTGACAAGGCAATTTCTAAAAATGCAAGAAATATTTTTTTTTTTAAAGAACAAACTGTATTTATTTAAGAACAAAATTTTTGAGAACAACATTGAAATTGTCATTGAACATCATTGAAAAATGTTTTTGAGAAAAACTCATTATTCTCGAGCATCGTAGAGTCCTAGTCCTGGTCTGTGTTCAGCTTGCACTTGCAGCAGCGAAGATTCGGCTGTTTAGAGCGGTCATGCTCAACTGCCTGCAGCACATTCTGCAGGTGCTGCTCGCTCCTGGCTGCTGCCACAAAGTCTGACGTGAGTTTGACACCACGCTCGGCGCAGTCATTGACAACGGTGATGGCACGTACATTCACCGCACCCGCCTGGAATGCTGCACTGGTAGCCCAATCCTCTACCTCGAGTGAGAGAAATGCTGGATCGACGTGCAGCTGGTGCATGCCGAACCAGCAGTCTGGGTTGGCGAGGTCAGCCAAGCTGGTGGTCGGCGAGAGGGCTGGAAACTTCGGCTTGCCGAAGCCAGTGCCAAAGCGCAGCTGTGGGGCTCGTAGGGGGAGATCAGCTGGCTTGTGCTCCAAGATGGCATCCGCAAGTGCACGCCGCTCGCCAACTGGCACCTTGGTGCTGAAGAGTGTCAGGGGCAGCATCTCGCCTGTCAGGTACCAGAGGTGCCGCTCCATCGCCTTGATCGCTGATGCTGCGATGCCCTTGTCAACAGACTTGTACGCATACAGGTGGTGGTAGAGTGTGAGGTCATTCCATGCGGCATCTACGGCTGTGTCGCAGGTCAGCCACCACGTTGCGTAGATGTGCGTTATGAAGTTGGCAAACGCCCGAATCTTCAGCACTTGCTGCCGCGTGGTGATGGTGCCCTGGGGAAGCAACACGATGTGCTGCTCCATCAAGGCCAGCTTGAGAGTGTAGAGCAGCTTGGCCATCCATCGCGCCTTGTGCAGCGCTCCCGGCCGTTGGAAGGTCACTGGAGTCTGCGCTGCACCGGCTGCACCCAGATACACAAGACACAGCTGCACAAACTCACGGTAGTCGCCTCGCTTGTAGTCGAGCACTCCTGCAGCGCACACGGTGAGTTCAGCATGCAACTTGCCCAGGAACGGTGGTTCGGCGTCGCCAGGAATGTAGCAGGACAATGGGCCGCTGTACTCATGCGGCACCAGGTTCCAGTTGTCCCGCAGACGCGTGAACAAGGTAACCTCTGGCGAGCGTGACGTCTCCACCTTGAGATCAGTGAAAATGTGGCTGAGGAGCACCTCGCCGATGTGGTGCCGGCACCCGGACCAGAGCAGTGGTCGACCCAGTGAGAGCTGGATGGCAATGCAGGCTGCTGTGAGATGGCCGGTGTTTGACGCGGTGGTGTCAAATGCCATGTTGACAACCTGGTCAGCGCAGCACCACTCCTGCAGCAGCTTGCACGTCAGCCGGGCGATGATCGTTCCGCACGCCTCGTCAGTCCCCTTCGTATATGCCGGCACACCGAGCAGTTTGAGCCTCTCCGCATCTCCGACCAACACTGTCAGACGCTCCTCCAACTGGTGCACATTGCTGAGCATCGGCGTCAACTTGCTGTCCCAGTGCAGAGTGCACATGGGAGGTGGTGTCCACTGCTTGTGGTGTTCCTCACTGATGGCCTCCAGCACTTGGCGGCGCGATCGGTCTGCTGTCGCGTAGGATGTGGAGATATTTGCCGAATTGCCACCTGATTCCGCGATTAGGCCGCGCGTGAAGGCAGCCTGCTGCATCGGCGTGATCTTCAACCGCGTAGCCAGTGAAACGAGACTCGGCCGGCTGAGGATGTCGGGTGGAATGAAGGCTGTGGTGCCAGTCTTCTTACGCTCGCGGGATGGTGTGTTCTCAGCCGGTGGAGCGGCTGTTTCATCTGCGTCACTAGCCTCATCACTTTCGCTCTCCAACACCGCCATGCTGGACGTCACAGTCATCTCCTGCTGCTCCTTGGTAAAGCGTGCCTGCCGGGCTGCTGCCCCAGCTTCACGCTCCTGTCGCCGCTTCACCTTGGATTGCAGCTTGGCATCGAACGCGCCAAATGTGGCCACTCTGTCTCCCTTCATGCTGGCCAGGAAAGCAACGTCCTCCGGATTGCGGATCAGCTCCTCTGCGTTTGGAGACCACAGCGGGAATGTGGCATCCAGCCTGCGCTCCATTGCAGTGTAGCCTCACTGGAGCACCTGGCCTGCGGAATGCGCCGCAGCTTGTTGTTGGCGTCGACAAGCGCCACTATCTTGTCGCATGCGCGCCGATCGCTCACCATTGGGATATTGGCCTTGCCGTAAAATGGTCGCACCTGCTCCAGGACGACCTTAGCCCCCTCGAACCGCGACAAGGCTCCGTTCAAACCAGGTCGCTTGGCATGCAGTTGCGCGTCGCAGTTGTACAGCATGCACCGCAAGATCTGGCGACCACTTGGCAGCTTGGCGCCAGTGATGATGCCATCCACATTGGTGATGCTGGCGCCCAGACCAAAGACCAGGCTGCGGCTGCTCGGGCGGGAGCCTAAGGGCGAGGGCCGCATCTTGTGAGAGCTGGATCCTGTGGCGGGCGATGCCGTTGAGGCAATAGAGTGCCTGAAAATGTAAAGTGGTGTAACCATGAAAAAACACAAAATAATTGATTAAAGAGTTGTGGTTTCTACAATCAAATGATAAACAAGGATAGTGTTACAAATATACCTTGTCATACATTAACTCTATTTACTTTGGCCCTTTTTAGGCAATTTCCCCCTGGTTTCTACTAGTTTTATTTAAATGTCAATATCTAAAAAAATATTCCCTGCACATCCATGGTTTTAAGTTCTAACTGAAGAAGAAGCTGTATCATTCATTTATTTCAGAATAGTCACATACAGTATATATATAATAACCATAACATACGTCGCCTAATGTATTTAAATACGTTTAAAAAAGAACGTACGAAAGCGCGTGTGTATTCACACAATACAGCAACGTATTTCAGCCCTCAGTGCGAGGGGTGGTCACTGCGGAAATGTCGACTGTACGGGACTTTGGCGAAATATAACAAGATAAACTCTTCAGGGTTCATGAGAAAACAGCTGTAGCTGAATATACTGGTAAGTACTTGGTTTCTTAAACATATTTATACGAGAGATTTTGGAGCAAAAAATGAGGTGTCTTCTAAACCGAAAGTGGATCAGGTACTGTATATAGTACAGTAAGCAAGGGAAAACGGCGAATACTCATTTGTACAACGTTTTAAAAAAATATTATTGTTCATATACGTGAACATGATTTTCTTAGCGTGTATAAACAGTGCATTTGATGCATTTTACAGTCTGTGGCTGTAGCCAGAGGAGGGTCGTAAGTGCTGTGGGCTACTAATAGCACCCTCCTAATTTATTGCACGGCAGTGTAACTGGAGAAGCTGAGGTTTTCGCAAGAGGCTACCCTTTAAAAAAATACTGCGTCAAAATTTTCGCGGTTTTCTTAAAGCTGTAGTTTATAATTTCAGATGAACATGAATACTGTAATTGAGACGGATACGTCTCAAACCACTAGAGGTGAAGTTATTATTAAATTATAATAAGGCCTACAAATATTAACATGGCCTAACTTCGGCAAGAACAAGACGATGGACACTTGAGTAGCTAGCTACCGTACTACCAGAGTAGCTAGCTGAGCTAATAAATAGACCTAACGTCGGTGAAAATGTAGATTTATAAATTCAACAAGTACAGCGCTACTCTCAATAAAAATTAGCACAGTTTAGAGACATCAATATTCAGAATAGAGTACTTGCATTTTGCATTCACGCACAACTTGTTGGAACACGAGAGAAATAACGTTAGCTCCTTAATGAACAGACTGAGACAAAACCGGTCAGAACTAGTCAGAGCAGAAAGTCTCCCCCTAGTGTCTAGAGCGCACACTGTCACTGCTGCCTTCAATGGGTGCTGGTTACCCCCTTTAGCCGTAAAAGCTGATGTGCCGTTGCTCCTCTAGATCACCACGTATTGCAAAAATATTTTGCATGTGTTGTAACAACATGAAATGGAAGACTTTTAGCACCCAGACAGATCAATATGCTAGAAATGTGTATTTTGATGCACCCTAATATATATATATATATATATATAAACTCATACTTCAACATTGTTGGTACTTCAAATGTTGGCAACTAGGTGGCAATGTTTCTCAAGAATGGGAAAAACTGCGCTGCTCTGATGGACTTAGGCCAGGACAGAAAGGACTCCAGCTGGAGCCTGTCTCTGCCAGTCACACGCAGAGAAAGGCAAAGTCAAAGCCAGTCCCTTAGAGTGAAATGTCCTGAGTGGGCTGGGCCGCCGTGACGCTCTGTCCTGTTTGCGTGTCTCCTCCCCAGGGCCAGAGGAGCAGGGTGCTGGACAGCAGCCACATCCCACTGCAGGAGATAAACAGCGAGAAGAAGCACCTGAGAATCGGCAGCTACTCTGAGTTCACGGTGAGTCCGTAACATGTGCAGCTTCTCCCGCCTGCCCAGTATACTAGGACCGATTACATTACATTAGATTCATTTAGCGGGATACACTTAAAATGTGAGAATTTGAGTACATCCACCTGATTTCAATGAGTAATGGTGCCAGACCTAGCTATCAACATTCCCAGACCAGTGAGTGTATGCAGCATAAAGTACTAAGGCAAGTTTACTGTGCTAACCAAGGACCAAAACACAAATTCCGAATATATACAAATTACGTCCATAACAAAGCCCTTTGAAGAGACCCCTAAAACCATAAAATGCCGTAACTTGTATTCCGTACCATAACACAAACCTGCTCAATCAGACACGTGCCACGCCCTTTTCCAGAGTAGAGTTATTGCTACCCCGGATGCAGCCATTGCTAGTGCGAACCCGGCCATTGTTCTCATAGACCTGTTCTACATTTGTTCTAATGGATTGCTTACACAAACAATGCCTTGTTTTTATCTGCAGAGTGAACTTTCCAAGAAGACCAACCACGACGCCGTCCTCAACTCCACAGTGAAAGATATTTTCTGAAAAACGTGACTGGTTTTATTTCTTCTCTGTAGCTAGTTAGGCCTTTCCCTCCATCTGCACGTCGTTTCTTCCCAGGTCAGTCATTAAGCATTGTTAGAGAATACATTTTGAGCACGTTGAAGAACAAATATATGTATGTATGTATAGTATCCAAGTGATCTGTTGGGGGATGGAGTAGAGATGAGGATCACTAGCCCACTAGCCCATAGGATTCCTTTGGATGTTTGCAGATCAAATATAGATCTGCTTATATAACCATTTGCTCAAGGTAAGCAAAGACTGCTACCTGATGGCTTCATGCAATGAAATGCTACAGACGGGAAATATTGTTTTTAAGTGAAACTGCTTGTGCAATGGTCCTATTTGTGAGTAAGATTTCGCACAAGCTCTCCCGCCTTTTACTACACCATTTATTGCACAGGATATCCTAAGGGATGCAAAGTCAAAATTATGTAGCTAATTTTTTATATAAAAACTGTTTTATTTGTTTTTTGAGCGGGGTATTTCCATACGCATCAAACTTTTTAAATTTTAAGTTAAACTTAATTTTTTCAGCTTTCTGAAAAGCACTGAATCTTGTCGGCCTCGACACCTTTGTAAATACTCTTATCTGAACATGACTCCTTTTATGTTTCTGTGTAGTTGTTTGCTTGTTTTTACCTTTCCCACATCTTCAAATAAATATGTAAATGTGATGCCATGTTGCATTTTCCTCTGCTTCATTAAAAAGGAACTCCGGCCAAAAATCACGAATATGTTACTTGATAATCTAATGTGTTGCATATAAATACCGACAACCAAGAAAATGTACAGATCTCTGCCCCCAAACAGTGAGCTCACCTGGAAATAACGCCTTCCTTAGCTCCCCAGTGTGCTGAATGGATTCTGAATCTTGAGGAGGCTGCAGTTCAAATTAAATCAAAACAAGGCTGCAAACCTGCAGTTATGTCTGAAACATTGTGGCTTCCGGAAATGTGGAGAAAGCACTAGATTTGGTGCCATTTCCAATTCAAAAGATGCCGCCATTAACTTAACCCTCCTATTGTGTTTGGGGGTCAATTTGACCTCCTTCAGTGTTTGATGTCTCTTAACCAGTTAACCTTATTTTTTCATCTTGTATGATTTTTCTTAATTTGGTTGAATTCAATGGAAAAACATTCAACAAACACAATGCTGTTTTCAAAAGTCCTGTACCAACTTTGTATACAGAGGTGTTATTTGGCCCCCAGGCTATGTAGCTGTATAAAACAAATTTTTTTTTTTTTTCAGATTTCTTTGTTGGTGATTCAGTGTACTTTCCCATACACTTCATGAACATTTACTTACCTCCAGCTCTACAATGAGAAGTTTTATCAGATTTTTTTTTAATCAGAATATTTATGGATAAAAGGTTAGTCAATTTGGAGACATAAGAAGGTGACGCACAATATGAAACTTTTTTTCTGTTACAATAATTTTGTGTTGATTTAACTGTTGGGGTAAATTTGACCCCAAACATACAAAATAAAGGAGGGTTAAATGATCAGGCGAGGGGTTCTATCCCAATGGTATTTAGCCAAAACAGATGAAGGATTTGGTTTTAACACATGTAATCTTGGTCACATCAGTTATTCTGAGGGTAAAATGGAACATACCAAATTACTTTAGGGTGGAGTTACCCTTTAATATCAATACACTAATGATGGATGTGTCCAGTTCCAGCACGTTATTCCCTTGTTTTCTAAAATCAGCACCACTCCTCTGAGATGAATACAGGCCCAGACGTTTTTAAGATTCCACTTTCTCTGATTACGCACTTCTCATCTCTGAGTGCGGACACGAGAACTGTGGCACAAAGGCTGATGGGGAATTTTCAAAAATGCATAAAGTAGGGTGCCTGCCTTTGTTCTGCAAAGATCATTTTGCTTGCACTTGAATAGTAAAAAGCTTTAATGTGTAATTGTCTCATTCAACCGATGGTACATAATAGTGGATTTTGACGTTTAAGTGCTTTCATGGGTAATTCAGAGCTTTACAAAAGGATTACATCTGCTTACTATTCTGTCATCTCCACCAAATCCTATATGTCAGCAGAGCATAATGGATCTGCGTTTTACTCAAAGAAAGAAATGCTTTGTTATATGTCCATGCATTATCATAACTGCTCATGGAAGTGGAACAGAGGAATGCGGTTTATTCAAGGCGATGAACTCAACCAAGCAAAGAGATCGATTTGTTTCACTTTCCCAAGATTTCTCCACGACTTGCACATAGTTACGATTTACCACACTAACGTTGCGCACATGACACACTCCAACACGATACAGAAACCAGACTATTTTGAAGAAAAAAAAAAAAAAAAAGGCTGTCACATAGTAACAAAAGTCATCGCCGCTCCTCGTTTTTGAAGCTGAAGGTGTGCGTTGAAATAAATAGTTTTACGCTTGTGTGTGTTTCAAGTGCCCCCTCCTGAACATTTACGTGTGATGCAACAGGGCAAAGCCTAGTCAGAGGCCGGGATGTCAATTAAACACTCCCGCCCCACCCACAGAAAAAACAAAATGAAACAAATTTAGTGGCTATGTCGATTAACAGAATATAAACAATGTTCTTCCCGTTATCTGAGTGGCAAAGACTAAAACCGTGGAGAGCAAACCTTTTGCGACACTGAATGCTGGCCTCCAGAAAAATGCGGCCTCCTTTAGCCAACTGCAGTTGTCCCATGTGCACCCCATCAGACCTGTGCAGTGTTGGACTAATCACTCATATTTGGGTATTTGTTTCCCTAGGCATCACCAGCTCGATCTTCATGCTTAACCATCTGTGGAAGTCTGTTCGTTATGTGGCCGGTGAGAAATTACCCAGCGCACATCCCTCTCCGTTTTTCGCAGAAGAAGGTTTCAGTAAGCATGCAGTCCTCTGCCTCAGGAAGTGAGAACTACCTTAGGGGTGCAGTTTACTGTAATGTACAGGACAAGCACCAAAATCAATACAAAGTTATGGCAGTGCAGTGTTCCCTCATAGAAAGATGACCTCCAATAACCCCATGGTGAGCGTAGTTTCCATTGCGCCAATGGAAATTCTCTAATGTAAAACATTCTCTTTGACCTCTATAACGCGGTCCTGCAGTATCCAAAGTTCACAAAGAGACCATGGGCGGGAACGACTGATCTGTGCCAAGTCTGCAGTCAAGCGGCCATGTTCATCCTCCATGGTAGGCCGTGCTGTGGATATGGAGCAGTTCATACGTCCGCGCGCGTCTCAAGGCGCGTCCCGACGACTCCTGAATGCTGCCGTACTCTCCTGCGCTAGGGTCCGCCAGCCGAATCCTGAGACTCCAGCTCACTGGACAGGATCCGTCGTCCATTATCACTGCAGCTCCGGTTCGGAAGAAAAGCTAATCTAGCCGAATAAGGAAGAGAGAACAACGTTAGACATTCGGGGAAACGCCAACCCTCAGGTGAATTTCACAGACTCCTCAAGCAAAATCCAAGCATGGCACATTTCGTTGACTTCACAAAAGATTCATTCTCATGTTAGCTGAAGGGTCTGTTCTTGTCACGTGTTCTTATGCTTTTGCACGTAAACACCATGCCTATTAGCTGCAGTGAGGTGTTTAACTGTGAAGGAGACGCCAAAAGGATTTTTGTGCCTCTGTTACACTCGTGGTGTGTCTTCTGTTAGAAGTGCGTGAAAATGTGTGGTTACAGTTTCCAATCATTTCTTTTTGTCACAATAAAACACAAACCGTGATTTGACACATCAAGGGTTAGTCTTCACAAAAGAGCTCTCTAAAATGTACTTTTTCACTCACCAGGGCAAATGATTATGAAAGTGTGTATTGTGCAGAGGTAAACATAGACTTCTAACAGAGATTAGAATGCAGACTTGTCATCGGATGGTGTAACGGCCAATTCATGTGAAGGTGTGAACACCGGTGAATATTAAATGTAAAAGGCCTGAAAGGCCTGCTCACACAGGTTAAACACACTTTAGCATAAAGATCTACAGTTGAAGTCGGAAGTTTACATACACTTAGGTTGAAGTAATTTTAAACCACAGATTTCATGTTAGCAAACTATAGTGTTGGCAAGTCAGTTAGGACATCTACTTTGTGCATGACACAAGTAATTTTTCCAACAATTGTTTACAGACAGATTATTTCACTTTTAATTCACATATCACAATTCCATCATCCATCATCAAAATACGAAAAATCCAGGAAAGGGCCATTTATTGGTTATTGTTTGTATTGACAGATTTCGCTTCGTTCGCGTTCGTATACGTGCTCGAAGTGTCATTTTGAGACCGTTTTAGCTGCCCTATAGAAGTGAATGGCGAGCGACAAATACCCTATTCTGGATTATCACCCCAGGGGAGCACAGAGCAACTAACTCCAAGATTCCACTAAACCATGCAGTTCTGAAACTGATCCCTGGGTTCTTCTTAGCCTCCCTCACTATCTTCCTCACTGTGTTTGGGGGCAAAATGCACATGCGTCCTCTTCCTGGAAAATTTGCAACTGTTCCAGACTTCTGAAACGTTTTTATTATTGCCCTGTGCTGAGTGGTATTTTTAACTTTATAAATTTTCATATATCCGTTACCTGATTTATCTAGGTCAACAACCACCTGTCTCTTCTGAATTGAAAATTGGTTTTCCCAATGGTGATGGATGACAAAGGGTGAGTCCCAATACTCAAAAAATGCACCCTCCTTTCCTCCACTACCACCTCCTCTCCTCCGTGCCCCGAAAGCAGATCTTTGTGTCCTAATCTAATGTTGCTGATTTCCTATTGTTAAATATTAATTAATGCCTCAACGCTGACCGTAATGTCAGGTATACTGTATAATGTACATGCAACTACTCGTTTTGAGAAAACAGATTTCAAAGCGTATTCTATTTCAAAGCGTATTCTATAAACCTCCTCTTGCTGTATAGTCCACTAACTGACCCGTGCAGCCACTGCGTCAGAGGAGTACAATGGTTAGGGTTAGGGTTAGTCACTCTTGCTGGATGAGACGGGCATAAGGAACCATGCTGACTGAAATGCTGTCTCCCTGGGGGACACTGAGTAATTAAGCAGTTGTGATTGGATACCAGACTGGGGTACATTACAACACTGAGCACCAGCCCTTTAGCAGGAGCCACCAAGTCCTGTGCGTGGCTTCATGTACACTGATGGGTTATTTCTTTCATTTAAACTATGATGGCTTATATCCTTCATGTAAACTGTGATGGGTTATTTCCTTCATGTAAACTGTGATGGGTTATTTCCTTCATTTAAACCGTGATGTGCTCTTTCCCTCATTAAAACAGTGATGGTATCTTGTCATGGCTTTCAAGAAAACCAGCATTAAGCCAAAGTCATGCCTTAAGACGACTTGTTTCCAACGTGCTAAATCCACCATACAGTACTTTTCACTTACTTGTTCGTGGAGGTTGGTTGAAGATCTTTTAGTCCTTAAAGTTAACTGGAGCAGTGATGTTTGTAAATGAATGAATGAATGTGCATGCTGTTTGTGCAGGCGTGTTATTTAAAAAACCAAATATTCGATGCATGTATAAAAAATTGGGGAGCAATATATACATGTATCAGTGGATTTCAGTGTAAAGAGAAAATAATAACCATTGGTTCAATTAAACAAAACAAAATATGCAAAAGTGGTTGAATAACAATTTCTTCTCCACGTTTCTACGTACCTGATTATTTAAGGTTGACGCAGGGTTAATGTGTCATCTTTAAACCCCCCAAAAAAGTGACCACTGGGCTGTAATTTTGCTTGCAAAGTTAAAAGGAAAAAATGGCTCCAACAATAACCTTCATTTCAACGGTGATGGGTTATTTCCTTCATTTAAACAATTGGCAGGTTATGACCTTTTTACTTAACATTGTGGGTTGGGCAGTTGCTGAAATGAATTACATTTGAAAGGGAAAAAATGCAATTCACAATTCAGAAATTAATTTCTCTGCACTGAGGGAAAAATACATGATGCTCAGATTTGTATATGAAGAGACCATTTAAAAATATATATAATAATTCTAGGATCCTTATATGAGTTAAGTTACATACTCTCATCACAACAATTTATAAACTGCAATCAAAATGGAGGTGTAGGGTTCTTTGCAGGTGGCACAGAGGTATAACCATACAAAAAAGCGGTGAGTGACCGATATGACATGAAACATACAGTACATGCAGAGACATTTCAAATGCATGCATTTGAAACACTGCCCATCCCCGTACAGAATTGTGGATGTAATGAATCAATAGCGTGAAGAGTTAGATGAAATGGTACAGCAAATTATGAATAAAAGACAGTTCTTGTGAGCAGCCGTAGAAAAACATTCTGCTGTAAGGCCGTCCATATCGATGCAAATGTTGGCTTTCTGAAGAGACAACTGAAACTCTGAAACAACCTAAAGCTCTGGAGAAAAACAGGACTATTTCTGTACTGCAAAATTTAATTTAATATACTGTACATCAAATATAAAAATAATATACATAGTACACTGTATATTTGTTCATGTATATATCTCTCCTTCCATTCCTCTCGTTCTCATTTTGCTTTAAATTCTTTCTGGTAATTTCTGTCCAATCTGAACATTATTGCTTTTCAGTTGTATTCGTGCTTCTTGGTTTGCTCTAACTACCCTGAAGCTCCTCTGATTCACTCACCCACACACCAGCAGTTCTCCACATTGCAGCGTTACTGCAGTTGAGCTAGAATCTCGGAGAAGAGGTGTATTTCACTGAACACAGCTGGTGAACTGTGGGAGCCTGCAGGAATCATTGGGAGGAACTAATGACACTGCCCGGAATTGAACCTGCGATGCCCAGGCTACAGGGGAGAAATATCCCCTCCGCTAGATAGAATTGGCCACATTTGGATCCAAGAAATAGCTGAACGCTGGATTGACGATTGACTCAAGTCTGTGGCAAAGACTGAAAGGAGCTCAAACTGTAAACGGCTAACAGGGGCCCACACTGATCACGATCACTGACCATTAGAGACTTACACAGGCTCCAGGGGCCCACATTATGCTTACAATGAACGCTTTTACCTACTGAGCCACTTGGGGGCGCCACTCAAGTCTCGAAGATTCTTCTTGAGAATTTGAGTTTTTATTTCGTACTGCCCTGAGAACTGAGGCCTATTTCAGATTTTAGTATTATTATTATTGTTATTATGAAAGACCCACACCTGCTCAAATCCAACTGCTGCCATTTCACGTGATGACAGAAATAAAGACAACAATCACAGCGACTGAGCGTCGCGCACTACGACGGAGCCGACGGCTGCCACAGACTGCCGAGAGGAACGGGGTTTGGGGATAAGGGTGGGTGAGAAGATGGGGATGAGGACTACAGCACAGATATGGGCAGGTCTCTTACTGGCGTACTCATGGGGTGTAGTGGCACTGCGGCGCTCCGTTGAAACTGTGCCTCAGCAGCTCCCGGAGAGTGGGGGAAGGAACCTCAAAACACGTGTTCCTGAGCGGCGAAATGCAAAATTATTATTTACTTCATATTCAGCCTTATTCAGCGCGGTGAGTTGTTCAGAACGCATTGCCTTTCTGGAGAACGACAGGGCCAAGAGGTGTTAAAGACACATGACATGCAAAATGAGCTATGTACAATGGCAAGAATTAGGCATAGATTTAAAAACAACCAAGAAAATAACAAAACTAAAATAAAGGATAAGGAATATATATCAGACAAACCAAGTCCATGTAACTAAAAATAATCTCAGTCTTACAACAACAAAAAAAGAAATGCACCAAACAGAGTGTCATTTTGGAATGAAGCTCCATCTTGTCAGCAGAATGTTCTGCCATGACCATGTTTAGAGAACAAACCATTCTGCTTGGAAAAGGCTCAACTCAGCTGTTTTGGGCAGACTACGTACAGCTGGTCAGCTTACAAGAACTCAGAAGAGTTCATCCTCTCATCCCCAAGTCTGACCCTGGATATCAGTTGAATTAATTTTATTGACATGATCAGATTACACTGCAGGAGAGGTCACATGTTCACATGTGGACCAGTTGTTGGAGGCACTAACACAGAGCTGAAGAGATTGCGCAGCAGTAGAGTTCACACAGGCCTTAGTCTGACACCACATCTGATGACCGACCTAGAGATCCAGCCGCGATGCCCCTCTGGGTAGTTCTCATTAAATGAGGTCACATATTATCAAAGACCCAAACCTCCATACCAGCAGCAAATGTACATACCATTCAGCCATTCATCCTTACCATTCACTGGTTATCTCAGGTGCAAATCCCCAGTAAACATGTACCCTGCTTCTGTGGAATGGCTAAGCGGGTATGGGCTTGCCTTGGATAGTATCTGGATGGGAAACCTGCTGGTAAAACGAAGTAGTTGCTACAATTGGTGTTGGTGGGCCAGTAGAGGGCACTATTTCCTCTGAACCAAATAAACCCCCAGTGCTCAACAGTGCAGAGACAAGGACGCTGTGCTGTAGAAGATGCCATCTTTCACACAAAGCGCTACGACTTGCCGAAGATCTTGTGCGGTTTATCACAAAGAGTGGAGCATTTCATGGCCACCTGTTTAACTGAATCAGTTCCCTGTGTTCACCTGAGTAAGGTGCACCTGCACATTGGTTGTGCTTGAGGTGGGTTTCCCCAAACAACTTACTTTCAGTTTTCATTCTGTGTGATTTGTGCATCTGGGGGCAGACAGCAAACAACTTTTGAAACTTTTTCAAACTCAAAATCTTTCCTAAATGTATTTTCCAGTGAGCATAGCACAGATCGTGTGGAATGCGCATGGTTTATCTTTTCCGGATCCTGCGCAATGTGAGATGGTGCAGAGGATGCTGGGAGTTGGAGGCTTTGTGATCTCTGCAGTACAGAACCATACCCACAGTCCCAGAATTTACAATGCTGAAAAGCTAGCCTCACCAAGACAAGTGGTAAGTACACCAAAACACTGGCGTTTCCTCTCAGGGAACAAATGGTCATTTCTGAAACGACGGAACATGAAGTACCCCTCCATCAGATTAATTTCTCTTAAAGGTCTTTGTGAAACTGCAAATTTATTGATTCAATTAACTTTCTGATCGCCTGACATTGATTTTGAAGAATATAAAAATAACGTTTTGGCTTTAACAACACCACTTACAACCATCCGTGAAATTAATGTGCACATATAGTCCCTAACTACTGTAATGTATTGTATGTAAGGTATCAATGTAGAACTATCTCTATCAAGTAAAGTTCATAATAAATGTGGAAGATACAAGCTAGGCCAGGGCTCATTTTGAAATAAAGGATACTGACTGTTCTACAGCTGTTTAACCTGATTCTGCATTCCATCCACATTCCACACCAACCTCTCTCTCTCTCTCTCTCTCTCTCTCTCTCTCACACACACACACACACACACACACACACTACTAACACACACACATACAGTCACACACCCATACAAGCACATACACACAACGGGAACGACATTTTGTTGGTCCTAACACGTGTTTGCCACCTTCAGCACCCCTGCTGAGAAGCATTTTCACATAGAAAGGTATAAGCACACACACACACACAAAATGTGTTGTATATAAAAAAACAGTGTTGCAGCTGGCAGTAAAGCAGTACATTGTCCAGTGCTATTATGGGACTTAATATGATTACTCAGTACAGTAAATGAGGATCTGTAAAAACAGACTATAATGTATTTAAATTGGAACAAGCATATTTCATCCTTGAAGCGTATCAGTGTATCAGTTTGTCACGTCAGCTACTCTTACATACAGTAACTGTGGGTTCAGCTGCTCTTGCATAGATCTGGCTGATTTCTCTCCCATATCTGTGGCTGTGATGCTAGCTGCTCTCTCATAAAATTGTGATTTCAGCGGCTCTCCCACAACTGACTGTGATTTTAGCTACTCTTCCGTAGCTCTGAATGTAATTTCAGCTACTCTCCCATAACTGACTGTGATTTCAACTGCTCTCCCACAACCCTGACTGTGATTTCAGCAGCTCTCCCATAACTGACTGTGATTTTAGCTACTCTTTCGTAGCTCTGTGATTTTAGAAAGTAATCTTTCTGAGAAAGTACACACAGTATTTTCCACCCCTTTGTGTTTTTATGACCAACGTTTAAAGGAACTTGTAAAAATACCTTTTTAATGAGACACATGAAACTTCTCAGTGCTTTGTGTTATGGTTTGTTCCTTTAGCAGCAATTACAAGATGGGTTTATTTGTTGTGGTGCAAATCATATCAAAGTTTCATTTGTTTTGGATGAAACTGAACTTCCTTCCTCCTTTAATTTCCTATCGCTGTTTCCCTGGGAACATCACCACTATCTGTTAGGCCCGTGTTGCGGAGAGAACTGAGTGCTCACATGAATTTTGATTCATTTTCCTTCCAGATAAAATATTGCAATAGCACAAACTGTATACAAAAACATAGCGAGATCAAGCACCTTCCATAGCCAATGTGTCCTTACTTCTGCTCTGATCTTCGATCAGATTACAGATAATACAAAAAGGGCTAAGTAATCTGTAATCTGGTACAGAAGTAAAAAGCTCAACTCAAGTTATGTGTTAGTGTGTATGCTTGTGTGCTTCTGAGAGTGTGTGTGTGTGTGTGTGTGTGTGTGTGTGTGTGTGTGTGTGTGTCCCTTGCAGTACCTTTCATTCCCCAGGTTGTCGCTGGTTCTCAGTCAACCTACCTGGTTAAATTACAGTAAAATAAATAAAATACCGCAAACAGAAAGAGCATCAGTTTGAGACAGCTGTCACATTTGGAGTACTGTGTCTGAAGGGCGGGGCGGGTTCTGGGTCCGTGGACAGAGTCCTCTCTGGAGAACTCCAAGGTTAATATAACATACTGAGAGAATTCAGCGTAGCGGTACAGAATACTGGGTCCTGACTCCAAATGTAGCGCTGCATTGCTGATGAGGTTATTCGCACATCTCATGGCAGATTGAGACTGACATCTGGCCCAGCTGGACACCCACCACACATGCAGCCCTCTGTACCTCAGAGTCTCCTTATACCTGCTCTCAAGCAGTTACCTAGACAAATGATTCTCATGGATTCAAATGTTTGATTCATATAAAATTAGGAAATGCTGGTTTTCTGTGAGCCACTAGTATTAAAGCACAAGTTAACTTTGGTAGAACTTTGGGTTGTGTAGTTACCTGGCCATGATATGAGTCCAAATGGTGGCAAAATATGTTCGTTAGTTGCTCTGTGCTACCCTGGCGTGATAATCCAGAATAGAGTATCTGTCGCTCTCCACTTCTATAGGGCAGCTAAAATGGTCTCAAAATGACACTAGTACATATACGAACTAGAATGAATGAAGCGGATTCTGTCAATACAAAATAACCAGTCCTTGTACGTTTTTTTTTCTTCATGCAATTAAAATTATTTAGTATTTTAGCACACGTAAAACTAATAACACAACCAATGATTGGTGCAAAACAAATACCATGACCAATCATTGGTGTCACTGTTATTGATTTTGCATGTGCTAAAACTAGGTTTAGCACATGCTAAAGGTCATAGTAAATCATGCCCTTAATGTTTGTGCGGTTATTACAAACCCGAGTCCACTTTCAAAGTTAATATTTCGGAGTAAGGAATGGCTTTCATTAAAGATGTGTTGGTATCTCAGAGGTTCTACTGTAACTGTATTTCTGTAAACACTCTGAGGCCTTACCTCAGCACTGTGAGAACTGGTCTGTTCAGGGAGTATGGAGCCATTATCCTCACACTCCTGCATTGTATTGCCTCAAACAGGTTCTAAAATAGTAGTAAATCAAACTTCAACACCTGTACCTACATATTCATATAGAGAGGGAGACTTTGGTGTCTCTTGGTGAGGTGAAGCACTTTGTGAGTCATCTGTTTCCGTAGCAGAGAGGCTGTGAATTCCACAGGTATCTCTTACCTCCTCTGAGCCAAAAAACCCAACAAATCCACATTCTCATACCCTCCACCTATCTCTCTGCCCTTCAACTGTCCCGTCACACAATACCGTGAGCTTCTAATGCCAATGCAAAGTCTCTCTGGATATATTACAATAAGCTAATTACTCAAATTCATTTCTCCCCAAGTTTATCACTTGAAAATAATTTAGTCAGTTATCCAGTTTATCAGCTTCAAAGAAACCTAGAATTAGTCCCACAAATCTAGCCAAGTCTAACCTTAAATTCCTATTAAAGAAGTCAGGCTGACTGACCAAAAATAAATAGAAAACAATCTGGGAAAAGGTATGGCTGCACATATGCAGTGATATGCCTTGTTTAATTAAATTTACTCTTCCTTATTTTTGATCAAATCAAGATCCAAAAAAAAAAACATGACAAAAACACACTCCATATCAATTTGCATTGAGGAAAATGTCCCTTTTAGTTCAGCTCTCCTCTAGACTTTTCCCTGTGACAGAGGAAAACATTCATCTTCTGTAGTTCCTAGGCCTGCTATTAGTTAGGACTCAAGTGGGTTAATAAATAGGTAACAGGCCGTTAATAAATAGATTAGTTACTAAAGGCTAATTAAAAGTAGTTTACAAGCTATTTGGGTCTGTGATCTGATCTTGTGAGGTATACCACAAATTAATCTCCAACTCCATAAAAATGATTTACTACCAGCTTTCTGCTTTCAAGTGCAGGAGAACATTTCATAATGTGAGTCTGAGAGCCAGGGCATAGAAATGCAACAGAACCCTATGATTACACACAAGATCGAAGAAAACCTTGCCTTGTACGTCAAATTTAAATACAAATATTGATTGAACTCTGGCCAGAGTGTCCAGGCCAGGGAAACAATCTTTATAAAGTTTAGTCCTTGGCAAGGGGGTCTAGGGGTAAGAATGGTCTAGAAAAGTGGGACACTGGACAGTTGAGATGGGTTGAAAGATAATGGGGAATAATGTTTTTACCCTCTTTTACACACTCAGACACAGAGTCACTCGCGCCATTCACATCCTGTTCTACAGCTCAATTACGAAGAACTGTATTCATATGGGGTGCCGAATGCAACATAAACCGCTATTACTTTACAGTACATTTTTCCCCACATTACAGTTTTTTATGATTGCTAAAAAGCTTTGATCCATTCTGAACACACATTTTCACAACTCTTCACACAGTTAACACAACAGCGGTCTGTTGGGGGCCATACCATTAACACATTTGTTGTTGATAAGACACAAAAGGCATTCAGTGAACACATTTTCACATCCACCACCAAAACTCTGTATTCTTTACCGCTAAATTTGCAATTGCTTGCACACTCTATTTCAAAAGTGATAATCATATGTTCAAAACCTCACATATATTACTGTAAAGCTACAGTGAACAGCAGTTCACATTCTACATTGAAACACATGTTCCTTCACCAAACAACTTATATTCATATATTGTTCAAGAGAAACAACTGATTGAAGTTATGTAAATAGACCAAGCACAGCTTTGAAAGGAACAGTGAGCGCGTCAAGGGACTCTGGCACGAATATGTCCAGGTAAGATGTCTATCCAATACAGCTATTACTGTAATATAGTGAGTTTTACAGTAAACTCTCATAAACTTTGGGTACAGTAGGACATGCAGTATGTATACAATAAACCATTTACATGTACTCTGTTAGATTTTTTCCAGAGAGTGATGGAGTTGGAGGCTAGTCAGACCCCACATGTCATGATCTACGTTGATGAGGCCGGCTTCAACTTAGGGAAAAGGCGCAGATGTGGTCAAAACATAACGGGCAAAAGGGCCACAGTCGACGCGCCAGGCCAGAGAGGAGCGAACATCACCATGTGCGCAGCAATATCGGAGAATGGCTTGGTGCTGCACACGTGTAGGATTGGCCCATATAACACCGAGCGCCTTCTCCTGTTTCTAGAGGAGTTGTACAGAAGGCTTGTGCCGGAGGGGGAAAGGGGGCAGGTGAGAGACAACCTGGCAAACTTTGTGATTACATGCGACAATGTGGCCTTCCAGCGTTCCCGTGCAATCCCAGACTGGTCTACTGCCCATCCGAGGATGGTGTCCCTTTTCCTCCCCCCCACTCGCCTTTCCTGAATCCTATAGAGGAATTCTTTTCATGTTGGAGGTGGAAAGTCTTCGACCATCGTCCGCATGACCAAATGTCGCTCCTTGACGCTATGGATGCTGGGTGCCATGACATCACCTCTGAACACTGCCAGGGGTGGATGAGACTTGCCAAAAGATTTTTCCCAAGATGTATAGCATGAGAGGGCGGCAGTGTAGTATAATGGTTAAGGAACTGGCCTTGTAACCGAAAGGTTGCAGGTTCGATTCCCAGGTAGGACACTGCCGTTGTACCCTTGAGCAAGGTACTTAACCTGAATTGCTTCAGTATATATCCAGCTGTATAAATGGATAATATGTAAAAACATGATTAAAAAAAAGTTGTGTAAGTCGCTCTGGATAAGAGCGTCTGCTAAATGGCTATAATGTAATGTAATGTAATGAGAGAATATAAGGTGCGATGTAGACGAAAATATGTGGCCAAACGCAGAAGACCGAGTCGATCGTAAAAAACTGTAAACAAAAAAGTCCACTTTTCCTACATTTATGATCTTTGAACTGACGTGTGTAAATATTGCTATAGTGCTACCCAAAATTATATATGTGTATATAAGCTAAGTGTTTTATTATTTAGTTGTTTTAACATTTAGCTAAACTATAATAATTTTGCAAATGTATGAAATATTTACTAAATGCAAGAAATATTTAGCTAAATGTACAAAACATTTACAAAATGTATGAAACATTTAGCTAAATATTTAAGTAAATGTATAAACCATTTAGCTAAATGTACGTAACATTTACTAAATGTATGAAACATTTAGCTAAATATTTAACTAAATGTATAAACCATTTAGCTAAATGTACATAACATTTACTAAATGTATAAAACATTTACAAAATGTATAAAACATTTACAAAATGTATGAAACATTTAGCTAAATATTTTAATGCACAAAACTTTTTGCTAAATGTATGAAACATTTAGCTAAATATTTAACTAAATGTACAAAACAGTTAGCTAAATGTATGAAATTTTTTTGCTAAATGCGAGAAAAAAGGGGATATATTGGCTAAATGGGGAAACATGCAAGGTAAAATAAGAGCATTTTATATCGCATTCTGCACTAGATATGTTCATGCCGTTGATTTAATATATCTGTACTTCCATATTTGGAAATAGCTACTGTCAAGCAAGAACACTTGGGGGAAGGGACTGGGGGGTAGGTGTGCATTTGGACCAAAGACACAGGAAAATGTAAATTCAAAGGGGACAGAAGGGCAAGTACAGCACATGAATGTACCCAGCATATTAGTCTGTAGCATGTTCAGCACATGCATGTGCATGCCATGAGAGAGACTTTGGTGTCTCTCTGTAGTATGCAATGATGCAGCCTTTAAGCCTGTAATTCCTCTATATGCGTGGTGAGATATTATTTAAAAACTGTGGCTTCAACTGAAAATCAACTGCCAGTTTCTCAGGTGACATGATCCTGTGATCTCATTATTTCTGTTTTGGAACACATTTATTTATTTATTTATATTTTTATATGACTTGTGAAAGGAGACTCTAAAAGTGGTACTGCTGTGAGCTTTTTAAAAAGATGTTTTCACTTGGACCGAACAAAGCACAAAACCACAGTGTGCCCTACTTATGAGTGACTGGCTCCGTCCCAATATTCTTCACTCCCCACCTCCCTTCCTCCTCTCCCCCACTACCACTCCTCTCCTACCCGGAAATATGCAAAACTGTCTGAAAGTATTTGCATGTACAGTATACAATGTGCGGTTTGCGTCTAGACATTAATTAATATGTAACCATTTATATGTAATTAAGATGTAACCAGCGATATCAGATTAAAACACAAAGATCGGTTTCCGGGGCCCGGAGTAGAGGAGGTGGTAGTGGAGGAAGGGACGGTGCATTTTATGACTATTGGGACGCACCCGATGTCTGTCACTCATGGTAAAGGCGATGTCCCAGTCCGTTGAGTACCCTGGTCCCTATGCTATTCGGAGAAGCAACAAAATCTACAGTACCCTGAAAGGTACAATAAAGTAATTTGTGTGCTAATAAGTACCTTTTACATGCAAAAAAGGTACAAAATAATTATTAAACCCATGGCTAGGGGTACACTTTTATGTATCTATAGGGTACCAGGCCCAATGACAAGTACTGGACCTTTTTTCTGAGAGTGTAGTCAAAACCTTAATCTCTGCTCATTCAACCCCAAAACCAGAGTATAAATTAGATTATTTTGAAGTACTAGTCAACACAGCCATATGTTGGTAAAATCCACCAAAATACTGACAGCTAAATGTCATGGGTTTTCAGTTTCTTTTTGTTTCTGCAGTCGTTCTTCCTCTGGGCGGCGTGGGGGCGCTCTTGCCTTGTTTTTCCGTCTTCTGTTCTGGGTTTTCGTTCTTTCTTTCCTAATTTCCCCGCACCTGTCCTGGTTTACCTGCCGGTTATATAAGCTGTGTTTCCGTTTCCAGGTGCTTAGTTGTTGTCTTGCGACTTCACGTAGCCGGTATAGGACTTGGGATACTGCTTTTCTGGTTGTTTCAAATAAGCAAAGCAGGAAGTCCCTTTAGCAATTTATTTAGGTTTAGATCTTAGGATCTCCTTTCCTTCCTGTTGCCTTTTGCTAGTTCTGTCTTTTGTTTCCCTCCTTTGGAGGCGTACCTCTCTTATCCCTGCTTTCGTGATTGAGAGCGAGAGGTATTTTTGTTTTTCTCTCTATTTTCTACTCTCTGGTATCGAGAGAGAGAGAGAGAGGCGTCATTCTTTTTTTTTTTCTATTTACTCTCGAACCTACAGTCAAGCCGGAAAGTCTGCACACCCCTTTCACCTTCTCCACGTTTTATTACAGACTTATACTACAATATATTGAGTTCATTTTTTGCCTCAAACATCTACACACAATAGCCAATAATGACGAAGTGAAAACAGGTTTTTAGAAAATATGCAATTTTATTTTACTGACAAAAATAGATTTTTTAGGGGTTACATATCTGTACACACCCTTAGCCTAATACTTGGTTGCTGCACCTTTGGCAGCGATTACAGCTTCAAGGCATCTTGGGAAAGAAGCTACGAGCTTGGCACACTTGTTTCTGGACATTTTTGCCCATTCCTCTTGGCATATCCTTGCAAGCTCCGTCAGGTTGGATGGGGAGCGTCGGTACACAGCCATTTTCAGCTCTTTCCACAGATGTTCAATTGGATTCTGGTCTGGGCTCTGGCTGGGCCACGCAAGGACATGCACAGACTTTCTCCGAAGCCACTCCTTTGTTCTCTTGGCTGTGTGCTTCGGGTCGTTGTCATGTTGGAAGGTAAACCTTCACCCCAGTCTGAGGTCCAGAGCGCTCTGGAGCAGGTTTTCTTCAAGGATCTCGGTGTATTTAGCTGCATTCATCTTTCCCTCTATCAGGACTAGTCGCCCCATTCCCGCTGCTGAATAACATCCCCACATCATGATGCTGCCACGGCCATGCTTCACTGTAGGGATGGTATTAGCCAGGTGATGAGCGGTGCCTGGTTTCCTCCAGACGTGACGCTTGGTATTCAGGCCAAAATGTTCAATTTTGGTTTCATCAGACCAGAGAATCTTGATTCTCATGGTTTGAGAGTCCTCTAGGTGCCTTTTGGCAAACTCCAAGCAGGCTGTGATGTGCCTTTTACTAAGGAGGGGCTTCCGTCTGGCCACTCTACCATAAAGGCCTGATTGGTGGAGTGCTGCCTGGATGGTTGATCTTCTGAAAGGTTCTCCCATCTCCACAAGGATACGCTGGAGCTCTGTCAGAGTGACCCTCGGGTTCCTGATCACCTCCCTGGCCAAGGCCCGTCTTCCCCGATTGCTCAGTTTGGCCGGGCGGCCAGGTCTAGGAAGATTCTTGGTGGTTCCAAACTTCTTCCATTTACGAATGAAATGCAGAGATTTTTCCGTACCCTTCTCCAGATCTATGCCTTGACACAATCCTGTTTCTGAGGTCTGCAGATAATTCCTTTGACCCCATGGCTTGGAGTTTGCTCTGACATGCACTGTCAACTGTGGGACCTTATATACGTAGGCAGGTGTTGGCAATCCCCAATCATGTCCAATCAATTGAATTTATCACAGGTGGACACCAATTAAGTTGTAGAAACATCTCAAGCAGTATCAGTGGAAACAAAATGCACCTCAGCTCACTTTTGGGTGTCATATCAACACACACTTGTGTACATATATTTTACATTTAGATTTTTAATAAATTAGCACAAATGTCTAAAAACCTGTTGTCACTTTGTCATTATGGGCTATTTTGTGTAGAATTTTGAGACAAAAAATGAACTCAATTTATTGTAGAATATGTCTGTAACGTAATAAAACGTGGAGAAGGTGAAAGGGGTGTGCAGACTTTCCGCCGTGACTGAGTTTATTTCGCCCTATTCTTGGGTCACTTTCTTTTGCCTTTCTGTTATCTATACCTCGGTCCGTGCTCTTTCTCGGTTCTAGAGCAAGAGGTATTCCTTTCTCTTTTTTTGTTTCGCGGAGTCTTTCCGCCACAGTCGTTAATTCCTACAGGAGTAACTTTTAGATTCCTTTTGTCACGTCTGGTCCTCCGAACCCGACCACCTTACACTAAAGTTACAATTTTTTGTAGAGGTATTAAGTCAAAATGACATATACCTCTACCCTTCCTCATTTTTGAAAAACTACAGTGAGCGGGTAAGTCATGCTGAAGGAGGCGTGACCAAACTCACAGGGAGGGAGAGAGAGGCTGTGTCCGAATTAGAGCCCTATCTAGCTGCTTCCTGTGTAGCCTACTGTTTACTCGCATACTGTATAGCTACTGCTCACTGATTTGTTGCGTACTTAACAGCTTTTTTTTTAAAGTATACTCAACTGGCATACTCAATAGTAGGCAAGTGCGCTGATTTGGCCACGGCTAGAGAGGCGGTGTACCTGTTGTTACAACTGTAAGTTTACAGTATTAGCTTGCGAGCTAGCTCAAAGAGTTTTAGCTATAAGTTACCCATTTTTCCACTAATATTACAATGGATTCCAACGATTTTGTGCACCATGTACTGGATGACAACACCTGAGAAATTTAGCTTAAATTGGATGTGGAAGGTTACCATTTTGAGCCCAAATACATGGGTGACGAGATTAGCTGAAGGCGTGAGGCGGCAGCCGAAGCTGCTGCTATGTGCAGCCGACCCGGGAGTGCCTCAGCGCGCGTAAAGGATGGCTGGTGGTGGACCGGGAGGAGAAATCAGTAACAAGTAAGTGTCGCAGACTTCTGGCTAGGTGAGCTAATATGTTTTCACTATGCCAAAAGTATATTGCTGAAGGGATGCTTTCCTAAATAAAACTTAATGAATGGCTGTATTTCCCCCGTTTTTCTCAGAAGACTCCAGCTAATGGTGGTGACATTTTTTCAGTAGAACTGTAACCTTAGTTACCTTACCAGTGAGTGAAGAACGGCTTCCAGGCAGGGTTAGTAGTAATGCCCAGCCCCTCAGTTTGTATTCCGTAGGAGTGGCAACCTGTGATTGGCATTGTCTGACACCCGCCCATAAACTGTAAGCCCCGGGCCGTTGTAGTCCACAGTAAAACAGTTTACCTGGAACATGCACAGTAGTTTGGGGTTATATCTCTGCTCCCACTACAGGTAGTAAGAGTACCAGAAAATAAGATATCAAGAGTATTTTGATGTTGTTGGGTCAGACATCAGGAAGTCATGGCATGCAAAAGATATGCGACCAAATATTAAAAATTTAAAGGCACAGTCAACTTAGTGTATGTAAACTTCTGACCCACTGGAATTGTGATATAGTGAATTAAAAGTGAAATAATCTGTCTGTAAACAATTGTTGGAAAAATTACTTGTGTCATGCACAAAGTAGATATCCTAACTGACTTGCCAACACTATAGTTTGCTAACATGAAATCTGTGGAGTGGTTAAAAATTAGTTTTAATGACTCCAACCTAAGTGTATGTAAACTTCCGACTTCAACTGTATATATAAGGATATATATAAGGAGTGTGATCCTGTTTTTGCCATGCAATTAATCTCCCCTTTATAGCAGCTATAAGATGATGCAATGCTAGATTAACTAATCTAATCGTAATTCACATTGGTGAAACGGAGTAAGCCCGAATTTAGTTAACAAGATCATTTGATACAATACGCATCAAATCCTGGATTGTTTAAGCGACGTATGTGGAACAGGGTCCTAGTCTTAAGTTTTGGTATTGATACTGGTGATGTTGAAATTTGGCCCCAAAATCATATTCTTTCTGACAATTTTCTTATTTCTCTGCATGCAATTAGCCCACGCTTTAAAAACTAAATCGAGGGTGTACACGGGTCGTGCTATCATTACCTCCACTGTTACAAACTTCACTGATGTGCTGCCTGAATACTTTGATTTAGATACCTCAACTAGTTCCATGTCGACAAATGAACTGGCAGGTGGATTAACTACTGCTCTGCGTAAAACTCTTCTCTCTGTACATGCTTCTCCTTGCGGGCATTATAAGCAGACATGGTGTTAACTACCACTGTTATGCAGATGACACGCAACATTATGTATCAGCTAAAGCCCAGCTTGCCAAATTAGAGGCTTGTATTAGAGACAGAAAGGCCTGGAAGACCCAAAATGTCCTCTTATTAAATCCAAACAAGTGCGAGATATTATTAGCAGCTCCCAAATCGCATAGAGATAAATTCTTCTTCTTTTCTATGAATTTAGATGGCTTTTCTGTCTCAGCCAATACTGCTGTTAAAAACCTTGGTGTGACTATTGATTCAGACCTCTCTTTTCAGCCCACATTCTTTCGCTTGAGCAACATATCGAAATTGAGGAAGCTGTCATCCCTGCAGGATGTTGCAAAAAGGATTCATGCTTTTGTAACCTCTTGGTTGGATTACTGTAAAGCTTTATTGTTTCGTCGCGCTAATTCAGCCTTGAAATGTCTCCAACTTGTACAGAATGCTGCTGTGAGGGTACTTACGAGAACAAAGAAATGTGAACATATGGGTCTGGTGCTTGCACCTCTTCATTGGTTGGCTGTTAAATTTAGAATTGACTGCAAGAGTCCACTCCAAACATAAGGCTTTACATGGTTTGGCTCCAGAATAGCTTGAGAGTTACTTATCCCTTGCTCTCATCCAAGATTGCATTGCTCACAAGATGCTAGCTATTTGAAAATTCCAAGTATATCTAAAATTACTAAAATAAACTCCTAGAGCACCTGTCTTATGGAATAATCTTCCTTTGAATGTTTTGGTTTCAGATACACTATCTTTGAGCTTAGGCACAAAACTCACCTCTTTCATCAATCCTTTAGTTAAAGACGTCTGGGAAGGGTAAATCAGGACCATAGAGCTGTTATGTGAGCTGAGCTGACTGTGCTGTTGCATTTGAATCCTCTGGTTTTTTGTTCTGTGCTGGTTTTTTGTTTTTGTTGGGGTACTATCGGAGCAGGATCACTCCCATGTTTGTGTAGACCCCCCTTTCTTCACATCTTTTAGATGTGCTGCAATAGCATAGTACCCTGGGGCTTTTCCATATTATACTCAGGCCTCTACATATGCAACAGCTAATCCCATAATTATATTATGTTATAGTGCCTAACCTTTTCCTTCTCTCTGTCTTGGGGCTTCTGTCCCTTCCCCCACCTTGAGTTCACAGACCGCTCCAGCCCCGTCCCTCTCCTGGGTCAAGCCCACGCCATGACGCAACCTGGAGGCCTAGGTTGACCATCACCTGCATCACTTTATAGTTTTTTAGGGGTTCAGGACTGGTTTTTGTCAAATTTTCCTTTTTTCTCTGTAAAGTGTCTTTGTGACAGTGTCTGTAAAAAAGCGCTATACAAATAAACTTTTATTGAATTTTCATTTGATAGAGGGATATCAAGGGATATCTGAAAGCCTGGACGCCCTGTAATCTTAATCCACCCAAGTACAAAACCACTGACTCAATTATTTTTATATTAATTTATTATTTAATATTAATGAAGCAACATTTGCAGAAGGAACTTCTACTGGTAGTTATGAAGAAATGCTGTAACAGGTCCCTTTCTCTGATGCTAAAATGAAAAATCTAGTTTTCTGCTGCTTGATCACTGGTTTTACAAGCCACCAGCACCTTACCTGCCAAAGGAAGAACAGTTGCAGGTGGGCTCGAAGACCATTAGGACCTTCTATTTCATGGTTGTTTTGCATTGTACTTTTCTGTAATGTAATGTATAGTGTGATTATTGAGGCTGTGACATCTTGGTCAGAAAACGGATTTCTCCATCAACGGGGCTCACCTGGATAAATCGATATCTGCCACAGCGTTTACAATTCAGCCCTTATGTTCAAACCAAACTCTAATTAATTAAAATTAACGGGCACAGTCACAAGAAATTACCCACTGCCTCTATGGACTTCTAAGAGAGAGAGAACGCTGCATCTTGCTGTGCCAGAGTGATCTTTTTCATTGCTTCAGCCACAGGTTTCTCTTACTGGGGCGTGCTCTCAACAAAAATGTTAACATATTCTACTCCACTGTAAAACCTGGCAAACATTGACTTGCATGAGGGGATGTCAGGTCAGCATGGAAGCCCCATAGGTACGGCTCCAGGTTTCTGTTTTCATTTGTCATTTTGTGAAGTAGAGGGTAATAACAAAGCCGAGTCAAAAGCACAGGTAAGTCCACATCAATAACACCTCCCGTCGGCTTCGTAACCCCTATGAAATTATTTGAGAGAAAGCGAAAAAGGCAAAGGCTCACCCAGTGGAACGGCTCTTTCGCTACATAATTTGTCATTTAATTTCGCCCCGATTCCGTAGGAGCTCATCCACACAGTACCAGGTCTGAAGTGTGATGAGATCAAACTTGGAGTGATAACCTCCCGTGTACTCCCCGGCACTCCAATGTAAATAAAACCAGTACAATGGAACATAAGGCTCCTGTCGGAGAGAGGACATCTGTGCCCTGTCAGACGGGAAGTATCTCTGTAACTGCGACGTCAATTAATCAGTTATTAGTTGCTCATTAATTTTGCTTCATGATGTCAAAGTGTTTGTGTGCTGTTTATTAACCAGGGAATTCTGTTCCTGGTTTTCTTTAGAATGAGTGACAGCTGGAATTTTTCAGCACAAATTCCCAGACTATTTTTTTTCTATCCAGCATGTTTTATGTGGATTCATATGGTTGTGAAGAACTAGATACAGGTTGTATTTAAAATACATGTATCTGGAATATATGTATTTGCCGGTATGTAGTTAATATCTAATACAGGGTTCTCACTTCTATTTTGTATTGTTACCTACCTGTGTACCACCTAATATTGATTTTGTTTACAGATCCATTTTTGGGAGGTATTTTGCGACAAAATACATTTGTGTCTTGACCGTCTCTGTTATGAATTAACACATTTCTAGTGGGTGGGTTCACAAGATCCCTCAGGTTGAATGCGCCACACTATGTATTTATAGCTGGCAGAGAGAACATATTGATCTCACCTAAATCTTCTCCTTTTGTGGACTTTCAGCACAACACACTAATCTTTTCAAAGTCTTCTGACTGGAGCACTATACAGCCCAGATGTTGTGTAGGTCATGGTATTGCATGCAATTTAATCTGAGAATCGCTGAAGTCTTGAAATCTTATAATGCAAACATACTATACCTGGACAGATTTCAAATTGAAAGCCAAAACTGCATATACTGTTTAAAAAAATGCTGTGTGCTCGAAAATGCAAAACACAAACAGGCTGACTTCAGTATAAAACTAGAACGTGGGGTAATAAACATTACTGATCCAGTCTATCTGAGTGACCCCCAGAGACAACTGAACCTGCATTCAATCAACATGTATCCTTAATATTGACTGACAAGTAGTCTCAACACCAAACCCATGAGAGTTCTTACGATATACACTACATAAGCTACGCTAACTACGTTACTGCATTTCTGCAGTATGCGGAGCTTAGCAATTCTACGTAATATTTATTGGAGTCTGGATGGAGACTAACTGACAAGTAAATGAGAGCATTAGACTTTTTCTTTTTTTCCTTAGTTTTAGTGATTGTTGAACTGACAAAATATGTTTGTGAAGGAAAACAAATAATTGTTGGTCAAATTTAATGACAAATGTTGACTGAATCTGAGCCAGGGGCTGAATATCAGTATTTCCCAATGAATCAGGAAAAATCACATTAGCATTAGCCTGTCCTTCTATCGCTATGTCTTGCTGGTTTCAGCGAGTGCTTACAAGCAGTGCAGCCCCAAGCTTCTTATGACTGCCGCCCCTTACACCAGCCGTTCTCAAACTCTTGGGTACTTACCGTGCACGCTGCACGGTTTTCATTCCAACCATAACTCCAACCCCTGAACAATAACAAGATGTTAATTGCTCTAAATTAGACATGGCCATTGGTCATTTAATGTCTTTTGATCATTAACCCTCAACGAACATTATGTCAGAAATGGCTAAGCATGCCATTAAAACACAGCCCACCTGGGGCCCTATCTTGGCGATCTTGGCGCTTAGACTAAGCGCATGGCGCTAAATCCATTTAGGGCGTGTCCAAGTCTACATTTGCTATTTTAACGGCGTGTTTTTTGGGCGCTAAGCACGGCGCAAGGTGCAACTGGGCTGAACCTAGTCTCTTCATTAATTATAGGTGTGTCTTGGGCGTGACATGCAATAAACCAATCAAAATGTCATATCCCATTCCCTTTAAAAGCCTGCTTTTCCACCTTGGCGGATTGCTTATGATGGCGAAACAGACATGCTCGTGTGTGTTTAGTGTGATCAAGGAATCGGCTATATGGATCAGTAGCAGTAGTAGTATTATGAGTTCCCGGTAATTCCTGACAGTGCTGTTTACGAAATATATGCTGTTAAATTTCGTTAAAAGCACCTGCAACAGCTGAGAATAAGCGACCAATTGCTTCCTTCTCACCTTAGAAAACGCCAAATTAGCCTGCTTGTTTAACGAATTTCGTTTGATTATGCAATGAACTCATGTTCAAGCTTCATCCGAAGTTCATTAGGCTACCTGCATTCTAATTTTGATTAATAACATAACTAACGTTATTTTGCCTTAATGATGACACTAAATACAATAAATCTGTCAGGTTGGCAACCCATAGGTTCAGCATATTTTCCCTTGTTTTATAATGTCCTGCTTATGGAAATGTGACCAACCTGTTTAACTGGTAGCGTAATATTTTAAAACGATTCACTTTCCCAGGAAGACCGTGAAAAGTGCGATGTACAGCTGTAAATTAATTGTGTAACGTGCTGCAAATTTCGTTTCTAATTAGACGCTTAGTTCTCTTTAAAATCTTTTGTTCAAGTTATGGAATAACAGGTGAAATCAGCGGGGTTTTAATAAGCTGAGGGTATGGAAACCTTGTCACTGTAATTTAAAAAATATGAAGGAAGAATAGGTAAGGTTAGCCTACAATTCAGTTAACATGATGACATTTATCTCCGTTTTTTAACCATAGTCTATCGAAAAAACTTTCTGCACAGCGAGTCCGCTGTAGCCTAGGCTATTTGAAAAACAATAAAAGCAATATTCACTGGACAAGGTTTTGAACTTTTTTCAGTCACAAACCATTCTATTTACTTACAGGCTGTATTCCTCGATAAACAGAGCTGTATTGTAATGACATCTGAAGCGCATTTTCAGAACGCAAATGTCCGTCTATTGCAGTACGCAAGTTTTCCATTGAATGACAATTCACGTATTAGGTGCAAATGACAATTCGCGCATTAGGCTTGATATAGGCTAGGTGTTATCAGCTCCTTTTTAATGGATAGCCATTGTCCCGTACCATCGCACATCGCCTGGATGTTGATGGAATGGACTGAGAGCAATGTAATGTGGCATCGTTTCCCTTCGCTGAGGGAAAGGTATGTGGACCTATGGAACCTTTTATTATTATGCATTTTTGATATAGCCTACACAATAATAATATTTCACATTGTGATCTAGATATTTTAGTCATGCTTGTGCACGCCCCTGTGTGTAACAGACAGGAGGGTATGCGCGTTGTGCACACGCCTATGTAGACGCACTTATATGCGCCGTTAAAATAACATGTAAACAACTGCGACATGACTTTAGACCAGGTTTGTGGTGGTTCTAGCGCAAGCGCTTTCTGCTGGCTCAAGATAGCAATACGCCAAAAAGAATCCTGGCCACTCCTCATCTTAAGACCAACACGCCCAGTTCACTTGAGATGGCGCAAGAATACATGCTAGTTAAAGGACGTAAGCGTTAGGCGTTATTATGGACCTAGTGCCGGGTGTAAGATAGCAAAGACACTTGCGTTTGGGTTAGCGCCACTTTGCGCCGGGTGTAAGATAGGGCCCCTGGTTTTCAACCTCCCCAAATTTTCCCATGTCACCCCCCTCCTGCGTTCCCTCCACTGGCTACTGGTGGCTGCCCGCATCAAATTCAAAACTCTGGTGTTAGCGTACAAGGCTGCTAAAGGAGCTGCACCCCCATATCTTCAGGCCTTGGTCTAGCCCTACACTCCAACCCATGCTGTAAGCTCTGCTGCTACCGGGCACCTAGCTCTCCCCTCCCTTCCATGTTCAGTCTATCCTATTAAAAATAATACCTTCCCTTGTGACAAAGGATTACCTACCGAGGGTGTGTTATGGCCTAACCATTACACTCTCATTAATTGCTACTTTGAATGTTGGTGATTTATGAATTCGGGTCTTTTTCTTTGTGCACTAATCGTAAGTCCCTCAACAGTGTCAGCTAAATGCCTAAAATATGAATGTAAAAGTAAAACATGTCTCAGTAGACATTAAAAGAACTGTCAGATCAACTAATATTTTCATTTTCTCTCATGTGGTAAATTATTCCTTTACAAAGAGGTTTATTTATCATAGCTTAATTTTAGACTGACAGGTGAAAATGAGGAGCAAATGGCATCAAGCTATTTATTTCGTTTAAGGAAAGTGGAAAAATGTAAATACATTTTCATAAACTAAGAGACTGGCAGCATACTAAAACCACATAAACTGGGGGCCCCAAGACTAAGTTTGAGAACCCCACACATAGGGCCCCCCAGGACTGAGTATGAGAACCCCACACATAGGGCCCCCCAGGACCGAGTATGAGAACCCCACACATAGGGCCCCCCAGGACCGAGTATGAGAACCCCACACATAGGGCCCCCCAGGACCGAGTATGAGAACCCCACACATAGGGCCCCCCAGGACCGAGTATGAGAACCCCACACATAGGGCCCCCCAGGACTGAGTATGAAAACCCCACATATAGGGCCCCCCAGGACTGAATATGAGAACCCCACACATAGGGCCCCCCAGGAGTGAGTATGAGAACCCCACATATAGGGCCCCCCAGGACTGAGTATGAGAACCCCACACATAGGGCCCCCCAGGACTGAGTATGAGAACCCCACACATAGGGCCCCCCAGGACTGAGTATGAGAACCCCACACATAGGGTTCCTCTCTTTACTTCACCCCAACATCGAGGCAGCTGTGCTGCTGTACATACAGAGAAGCTTAGCAAGGCTTATCCAAATTAAGTCTTACAAGGACTTAAAATAGCGGAGTTATTGCAGCAGACAGACATGGTAAACAATCTCCAGCTGAAACAACAGATAAATCATCATAACACATATTATCAGAATTCATTTGAGCTGCACCATGCAATATACACAGTTACATTTGGGCTCAGTACAAAATGCGATATATTTATAAAACATAATATTATGAAGGCTCAAACTGGAAAAAATAATAGCCCTAAGGGACAAAGTGTCTTGTGTTTCATTCATTTCTGAATATTCACATGGGCCTCTTCTATATTAAGATTGTGCTAGATTTAATCTGTCTACTACTTACACTAAGGTTCTTCATTTATGAACTATATTAATGAGAGCAGTGTCTCTGACATGCGGTCTGTAATGACGTTGTCATGGACAGCACTCTGTGCCATATTCCCACAATGTTGGAAGAGATATCTGAAGTGTTTGTTGTCTGAACTAGTGCACTGAAACCGGAATGAAAACCTCCCAAGGATCATAGACCCTTATCTATAACTTCCAGACTTTGTATGTGCACTGTGGCTTTATTGACATTTCTTGAAATATATATCAGAAATGTTTGTAGCTAGGTCAAACCTGAAACAAATCAAACCTGAAATATATATGTAATTAATGGTTACACAGGGACACGCTTTCTGATCATGAGACTGGCCCCCCTGCGGAGTCATTCACAATTAACACTCCTGATCAACTGAGGCACAATGGAGTGTCTGTCCCCTTCTTCATGTGATGCTGAGATGAACACAGACTGCTTGATCGATCAGACACGGGTTGGGCAGGAACTCCCCCCTCTTTTGAGAAGGAGAGAGGGGACCCCAATTTACCTCACCCTGAGGTGATTGAAAATGGCTGATCCATCTGTATTTATTGATGATTTTAAGGAAATGAGCCAATCTATTGTATGGGTGCCCTAATGCCATCTACCAATTGGGATCCATTTTGAGCATAAAAACCTATGGAACTTTACCAACGTGTTGCTGGTGGGAAAGATGCAGTCTTACCCCTACCAGACGCACCACTGAACCCGGACCGCTCTGATGGTAAAGACGCTGTCTTACGCCTACCAAACGCACCACTGAAACCCTGATGGACTGCTGCGTTTCGCAACCCGCATCTCGCCTGATCATCGAGACAGAGTTGGCCTGCCACCGTCCACAGAATAAACCAAGCTGGTTTATTTTCAACAGCTGTTTTGAGGACACGTTTCTTCAAACTGTTCCTCTACTATCTTCCTTGCGGCCGGACCCAAGTGGAGATCTGTGCACGTCCACGTCGACCTGACTGGAAACCTGTCATGACCCGACTTCGGTGAAGAAGTCTCCAGGAGTTCACGCACCTGCCGGGACCTTGGACCAGCTGACGAGCTGACATCACTTACGTATACGGAATCGGGACTGGCCTCCCTTTGTTACCGTTAAGTATTGAAACGCATTTTATTTATTTAGCACTGACATCAATTGATAGGCATAAAACTTGTAATACCCAGTTGAGGTCATTTTACTGCTGGTTCCTACTGTTGTTTGTATTTTGTTTTGCTATGCACATTTTGGTCGGGAATAGCCAATTTCCCTGACCTTATAGTTTTACACTGTTCAAACTTAATATTTATGAGATTGATAAAACGAGCTAACCACAAAATATAGTTTAGCGTGTCATTAACCCATAGCACAACCTTTGTTAATGGTAGGACTGTTAGCTTCTATATTTAGCCGTCACATTATCATTTCCTCTGATTAAGATTAAGTCATCGAACATATTTCTCATGTTATATCAATTATTGTGTTGAACTTAATTAATTCTGAATAAAAGTGACCAAACCTCACTACATGTATACAATGAATGCAGATATATAAATTGATATGTCACAGAGTATTGCTAACAGTTCCTGAACTGGATCCACTAGATCAGAATGGCTAAATATTATGATCTGATAACATTCTTTAAGCTGTATCTACAAAATATTTGTCAGTCAATGCAACATTCCACTTTCAATAAATCACACGGGAACTAACGTTGGGTTTTGAACCTGGACATTTAGACCACTATCAGCAATTAACACACAGAACACTCACTCTACAGGTCATAGCCTTCCTTTACAAATATGGCATATCCAATGGTGCAGTAGGGGTATTGACTTTGTCATACAGTATGTGGTGGGCCAGGCAGGTAAGGCACCAGTAAACCAGTTGAGAACTCCTGAATTGAAAATGCCTGAAATAAACATTTCATTAACGCTGCACTCATGATTATCGAGGCTTATCAAAGTTTTCGCAATCAAGGATACTATGCACCTGACTGTCTATACAGGCCTGGTTGCGAAGTAGTTCAGTGGTGCCACCCAGTGGTTCAGAATGGTAGTGACAACTCAGTCTCATTCAAGTTAAATGCATTAATCTCTCTCACATTGCCCTCTGTGTTTGATTGAGGCTGAGGAGTGCCATGAAACATGTTGTGTGTGCAACAAAATAGCAGCCTTGTCACCGCATCAGTGACATTCATTTGGATAATATGTGCAACATGACACACAATTGTTGCAAGAACACTTACTTAACTGCTAAATGCAGTTGCATGCACTTATTTTAATACTATTTTGATTATGAAATCCTTTTTCTGTAATTCCTGTTATTTCCTCGTACTTCTGCTAGGGTGGGGGGGTTAGATGTTCACGTGAACACAACATTAACGACTTTGGCTAAAACTGGCTACTTGGTGTCATGGGTTTTAGCAGCCTTTTATCCCTTCTGTGGTCGTTCTCTGTCAGAGCAGCGCGAGGGCGCTCTCGCCTTACCTTTCAATTCTGCTCCAGGTTTTCGCTCGGTCTTACTCAGCCGTCGCACCTGTGCCTCGTTACCTGTCGGCTATTTAAGCTCCGTGCTTCCTGCTTCTGGATTGTATTCGTTTGCGATTCAGAGCCAGTAACGTACAGGACTAGGCATTCAAGGAGACCACTTTGCCTCAAAGCTTGCTTTGGGGTAACGCGGGACTTGCCTTGCGTGCATTTAATTTCTTCAGGATTGTTTCCTTCTGATGCACTTTCTGTCCCTCGCTCGGGTTATCCTTGCCCTTTTTTGCCGAGACATTTTAGTCTTTGTCGTTTCCTGTCCACCTCTCTCAGTCTACTTTCTTCATTGAAAGTGAGAGGTCATTTCTTTTCCTTTAATCTCGTTTCTCGCCCATTATTTTGGGTCCTTCTAAAACTTCTCTGTTTTTGTTCGCCTCCCGTCAGTTGCTCTCTTATTTTGAGAGTTAGGAGCGAACCCTTATTTCTTTCATTTTTAGTTTCTGTTCGCCATTTAGTTCCCACTCGTTAATTGAGAGGCTAAGGAGTATCTTTGGTATTTTCTCTCGTGTCTATGAGTTTTTTTGCCCGTTTTCCTGCGGGTCGCTTTGAGTTCTTTTCTGTCCAGACTCCCTCTTATTCTATTCTCCTGTAAAGAGTGGGAGCTCTCTTATTTTCATTCCTTCCCTTTCTACGGAGTTTTCTCCATTTCTCTGGTTCCCATTCGTGGGAGCTTTCTGACTCCTACCGCCGTGTTTGGTCCTCCGAACCCGACTCACCCCCTTACAGAATACAGAAGCCTGTATGGAGGGCCCAGCGGCACCCCAAGGAGTAGAGCAGGTGTTATCCACCCATGAGGAGGGCATCCGGGCTCTTCAGGCTAGTGAGCAGGCCCTGCACGTACAGCGGGGTCAATCATTAGAGCAGCTGCGCCATCAGGGGGACTGTCTGCGAGACTTGGCGGATAGCCTCCGCGCATTGTCTATCCCCACGACTGCACCAGTAGCACAAGCACCTCCCTTACCACTTTCATCTGCCATTAGGGAGCTTAAGCTTCAGCTTCCCCTCAGGTACGATGGGGAACCTTGAAAGTGTAGAGGGTTCCTCACACAATGCATTCCCGTTTCGAGACCCAGGAGTCCCGGGTCTCGTATTCGCTCCAATGCCCCTGTTATGCGCTACGCAGATAGTCTGATGGATGAGATGGCGATGGTTTTTTGACCATGACGTCCCCGGTCACGAGGCGGCCATGAACCTGACCCTTCTCCATCAGGGCACCGACACTGCGGCTGAGTTTGCCATCACTTTCCGAGCACTAGCCGGGGAAATGGGGTGGGCTAAAGTCCTTGTTTTTGAATGCCCTTTCCGATTACATTATAGGCATTTAGCAGACGCTCTTATCCAGAGCGACTTACACAACTTCTTATTACATTTATCCATTTATACAGCTGGATATATACTGAAGCAATTCAGGTTAAGTACCTTGCTCAAGGGTACAACGGCAGTGTCCTACCTGGGAATCGAACCTGCAACCTTTCGGTTACAAGTCCAGTTCCTTAACCATTATACTACACTACACTACACTACACTTTCCGATCCCGTTAAGGACGCCCTGGCAGTGCTCGCGCCCCCTGCCACGTTCGGTGCTCTGGTTTCTATGGCTATTCACGTGGACAATCGCATCAGGGAGCGTGAGCGAGAGAGGCAGACCGGCGGACAGAGAGACCGTTCTACCCATTACCCCTCTTCTCCCCCAATAGCGCTCCCAGTTCACACTCCCGCCCACCCATTCCCCGACCTAGGGGAACCCATGCAGGTGGATGGTTCCTCCCCGCGCGACACCTCCGCAGTTAAACCTCGGGAGAGCTGGTGTCGCTATTGCAGGAAGAGAGGTAATTTAAAGGGCCATTGTCCCAAACTAGGGGAAAACGAGGGGTCTTGCTAGGAGAATCGGGGCTCTTAGCGAGACATATCAACACACTTCCTCGTATGCTTTTGCCGGTGCAACTGCTTTGGAGTAGGCGTTCGATTGATATCGACGCTTTTATTGACTCCAGGGCAGTTGAATGTTTTATTGATGCCAAATGGGCCAGACAGAAAAAAAATCGCCATTCATTCTTTATCCCGGTCTCGTCTGGTCACTGCTCTTGATAGTCGGCCGCTGGGTTCCGGGAGGATTAGGGAGGTCATGGTCGTTCTTCGTATGTGGACCTCCTATCAGGGGCACTGGGAGAGCATAACATTTTTTTTAGTTGATTCACCGGCCTATCCGCTCGTTCTCGGGCACTCATGGCTTGTGCGCCACAGCCCCCATATTAATTGGGGAGGGGACAGCCCTGTTATCCTCCAATAGGGTCCCGGGTGCAGGTCCCACTGCCGTCTTTCTACCACTCTCGCTTCGGGCGGTCCTACCAGATGCTCCGAACATAGCTCCGATAGTGAATTAGAGGAGGCGGAGCAGCTTTCAGATCAGGATAACTCTGACTCTCTACCTGTGAGTGGAGGGGAGAGTCTAGCCTGGGATTCTTTGGCAGACGAGGATTCTTCTTTGGAAGAGGACCCCTCTGATTCCGAGATCAGGTGGGATTCATCACTGGATTCCCCGCCTGAACATGAAAGCACCAGAGTAGCGGGGGCGCTCGAATTTCAGCTGCCCACTAATGTACCCACCCATTACACTAACCTGGCTGAGGTGTTTAGCAAACAACGCGCCACAACCTTACCTCCCCATAGGCCCTTTGATTGCGCGATCAAGCTCTATCCCCACGGTTCCCCCCTGGTGGTGAGTCGCTAAACCCATTTACTAAACCCATTTACTCAATGCTAGCTAAAACTAGCTAGAACCAATCAAATTGCAGGATCTGATTAGTTCCCAAAAACTGTAACCACTGAATCTAGAGACCCACCAGATTCTGTCTCCCTACCATTGAACCTCAAACGTGGTAATTTGATGTACCTTCTGAAAATTAATTAAGGGGTGTGACCAAAGACAATACTGTGGAAATCGACTGTACTGATATACGGCGCCCAAAATCTCTGATCCAGACTGGGACCTCCTGTATTTAAGAAGCAGAGAGGACAGAAATAATATTGGAGATGAGTAGCTTGTGCATATAAACAATCTATACTGATACTTCTCCATTCAGGCACTGTGGTAGAGATGAACATATGCCGCTTCTATGGGATAGCTTTCCTGAGGCAATTGTGTCATCTGGATAGACAAGGACATACAGCACTCTTTACAGATGGCACTAATAACTACTGTATATAGCCTCCTCAAACACTTTCTGTCTCTGAAAATCAATGTAATTACATAGCCACTGGTGGATCTCAATCCTCCCCTTGAGAACAGTAATTACATCCTTATCCAGCAGTTTCATGTGTGGCCATATGGGATTTATTATTTATTTATCTCCAGTGTTCTCAAACTTCAACCATTACTTCTACTTGCTCCTATAGCATTGCATGCAAAATATAAATATAATTATAAATGATTTCAGACCCTTTTGAATGATTTCCTGAAGTTAAACCGAAGCAAAGTAGAGAGAGAGCCTGCCCAAGACTTTCAACCTAGTGGGACTGACTGTCTGGTAGGAGAATACACTGGTTTAAGATAATACTGATGGATCCCTGGAATTTGGCTCACGGAAGCATTCAGTTAATTGTGCATTGGGTAGGAAAGTGTAGGCACGTGCTCCCACACGTAAGCTTAATATGCAAGTTTAAAAATGAACAGCAGCAATGGAAAGGATATATTTCGGGAAACCTGTTGCATGTTAAAATTGTGACTATAATTATCAATGATGGCCCTGGCCATGGCAATACCCGTTATGAATCTGAATGCATCATCATTTTGAAACTACTTTATTGAGGAATTGTGAATAAGATGCCAAAGCCATCTGTTTTCATCTACAAATTCTTTGGTCCTGACACACTTTTGGAAAGCGTGGTGCAGCAAGAAAAAACAGGCATTAGCTGCATCTAGGAATAAATTCAGTACATATCACTGGACATTTCAGTCTTCTCTGGATGTAATACAGTAAATATCATTGGACATTTTAGTCTTCTCTGGATGTAATTCAGTAAATATCATTGGACATTTCAGTCTTCTCTGGATGTAATTCAGTAAATGTCATTGGACATTTTAGTCTTCTCTGGATGTAATTCAGTAAATATCATTGGACATTTCACTCTTCTCTGGATGTAATTCAGTAATATCATTGGACATTTCAGTCTTCTCTGGATGCAATTCAGTAAATATCATTGGACATTTCAGTCTTCTCTGGATGTAATTCAATAAATATCATCGGACATTTCAGTCTTCTCTGGATGCAATTCAGTAAATATCATTGGACATTTCAGTCTTCTGTAGATGCAATTGAGTAAATATCATCGGACATCTCAGTCTTCAGTGGATGCAATTGAGTAAATATCAAGCAGTTCAGTTGATATACAGTTGAAGTCGGAAATTTACATACACTTAGGTTGAAGTCATTAAAACTCATTTTTTAACCACTCCACAGATTTCATGTTAGCAAACTAGTGTTGGCAAGTCAGTTAGGACATCTACTTTGTGCATGACACAAGTAATTTTTCCAACAATAGTTTACAGACAGATTATTTCACTTTTAATATCACAATTCCAGTGGGTCAGAAGTTTACATACACTAAGTTGACTGTGCCTTTAAATTTTTAATATTTGGTCGCATATCCTTTGGCTTTGCATACCATGACTTCCTGATGTCTGTGACCCAACAACATCAAAAGACTCTTGATATCTTATTTTCTGGTACTCTTACAAGCAATACTATAACGTCTCTGCATTTGAATGGATCTCTATTGGAATTGGGGGGTGGGACTAGATTAAGCTGTAAATTACACTGGAACAGTATGGAAACACATGGTTGGCTAAATGGCTCTAAGTCATCAAGGGTCTGACGTATCAAACAAGCCTTAAATCATCACTCTGCTGCCATAAATACAGTAGATATGGATGGATAACTTGAAGGGTTTCTTCTCCTGACTTATTTTTCCATAGAGTTCTATAGGAAAATTTGTCAGGAGAAACAACCCTTAAAGCAATCCATCCATATCTACTGCATATCTGTACGTAGTGTACATGTGGAATGTAAATTTTTTTCTGGTCAAATACCTTGCAAATATTTACATGTATATACAAATATATTAAAGTGGTCACCATCAGAATTAATGTGGGTCCAAAATTTTCACCATCCAAGACCAAAAAATTCCTCCCAAAAAGAGTTTTGTACAGAAAGTTCATAATACCGTTCCAATGGACAACAAACCAATGTTCAAAATAGCTGATGTCTAACTAATGTGCACACTATAAAGCACAAGAAGATTTTCTCAAGTGCAAATGTGTAAACGTTTGGGACATTGCACATGTTGCATGTCTCATGTGAAGATCCTGTTTCCACAGCCTTAGGTTCTGTTATGCTGGGAATGTCCATCTCCCTGTGAATGTGGATGCTGGCCAGCCTTTAAGGAGAATATTTTACCAATAAGGGTTATGGGCTTGAGCTCTCTCCCACAATCCTCTGGAACTCAATAAACAGTCAATAAAAGACTTCATCAGACCTTTCCAAGAAACAGACACTGCATGATCCCAAGACGACACCCTTAACCAAGAGAGCACAAGCACACATACATTAGACTTACAAGACTAAGGACATACAAGCTTCTACAAAAAATCTCAAAATGTAAGTTTCTTGAGTTTCATAAGATCGACTTTTATCAAAACATGTATTTGTTTTCAGAAAATGCAGTAAAATGTTGCCAGATATGGAGTAGATGTGGATGGATCACTGCAAGGCTTATTTCTCCAGACTCATTTTCCTATAGAACTCTATGGGGAAAAAAGTCAGGAGAAACAACCCTTAAAGTGATCCATCCACATCTACTCCATATCTGGCAACAGAGTGATGGTTTGGGGCTCGTTTGATAGCTCAGACCCTTGATAACTTACAGCCATTTAGCCAGCCATGTGTTCCATACTGTACCAGTGTAATTTACAGCTGAATCTAGTCTCACCCCCCAATTTCCATAGAGATCCATTCAAATGCAGAGAGGTTATAGTATCGCTTGTAACAGTACCTGAAAATAAGATATCGACAGTTTTTTGATGTTGATGGTCACAGACTTCAGGAAGTAACAGCATGTAAAGGATATGCGACCAAATATGAAATATGATACTTTAAAAATACGTTAAAGCAAAGGGTATGAATACTTATGTAAATGAGAAATTTTAGAAATTTTAAAATTTTTTCACATTGTCATTATGGGGTGTTGTGTGTAGAATTTTGAGGGAAAAAATTAATTTAATCAATTTTGGAATAAGGCTGTAACAGAACAAAATGTGGAAAAAGTGAAGCGCTGTGAATACTTTCCGGATGCACTGTATGTTTTAAAGCAAACTAGTGAGGCTGGTGCCATAACCCATGAACTTATATGAGTTGGAAGGATTAACTGTGTCCTAGTTTTACCAATCATGGATTAAAGCTGCAATAGGCAAGTTTGAAAATATACAAGACAAAAGGACTTCCCCCTTTTGCACTCCTCCCTCCTATCTCTCTCCTAAGCCCCTCCCACCAAATTATGCTCCAGTGCACGTGCGGAGACAGACCCTGATTGGTAGCTACATAGCTAGCCCTGATTGGTTGGTTTTTGGAAGACTGGCTTGAGATTTTTTGACAGCCTAGTACAGAGCCCAGGACACTCACAGAACACTTGATTAATTGATAGCTGCTGGAATGTAATGAGCAAATTTAGTAATTTTGCCAAAATTATATCGAAAAAATATTGCCTACTGCACCTTTAAGCAAGAAAGTTTTAAAATGTCAAATGGTGACCCACAACAGATATCAACTGACGCAGAGATTTTCTTAGGAACAGTAAGTGATGATTAGCAACACAAGGTGGACAAATATAATTCAGCACATCCTATAATCTGATTATCTGTAACCTTTTTATATATAAGGTTTTTAAAAGCAGACAGAAATAATCTACTTCATTTGCTAGAAAGCATCTCTCATCAAGATGGCAAATGTCAAATAAATGCGTTTGGGCTAGTTTGAGCAGACAACTCGAGAAGCGCCAAATCGCGTCCGCTCACATGATGCGACATCTCAAAAGGGAGGGCTATTTAAATCTCTAACCTTAGCTGTTCATGCATTTACCATCGTGCTGTTGCTGCTGCCTGCTATGTGCTCTGTGCTACATCGCTAACATAACATGCTTGGCTTTCTCTGCATATCTCCACATTTATGCCATTCAGGGAAGTTTTTGCGCTCCCACCACCACCCCAGCATCCACCTGTGGGCTCTGCATCTCATATGATCCCCATAGGGGGGGGGGGGGGGGCTGGCTCATACTAAAATATGTTACGCAAACAGGGAGTGATGAGCCAAAGCCCGACGCCAAAGATTGCTTAAATTCAATCATGAGTTGTCGGACTGAACTACATTTTTTAAAAATATTACTCGTTATTATGATTCATCCAAAAGGTTCATAAATGCTTGAAATAAAAATGATCAAAATGATGAACATTTATCTCTCAATGTACTGCCAGCACATGAACTTGATACTTTTTTAAAACATTAGAAAACATTTTAAAATAAACCAACAGTGTTTAGTGTTAATATCCATGCCATTTCAGTCGGTTACTGGCACTGGTGTCTTTATAAATAAAAATATGTGATATGTAAAGACTGTTGCAATATGAATTCCATTTCAAGAAACAATAATCTCCATAAAAATGGCTTTGTCCAGATCATAGCTGTACAGTTAATATATTTCATATATTGTGCTGCATTTAAATGCACTGAAGCAATATAAACCTGATATATACAATATAAATAATATACCACTATTTAAATCGGTATAATTTATAATATGTATCATATGTAAATGCAGCACAATATATTAAATGTATGACCCTCTTGGTGTTTGAGCAGAGAAGTAGTGTTAGAAGAATAAAGTCAGGACAAACATATGTATGTATTTTTGGCAGAAATGTATATATTTATGTATGTATGTACGGGCAGAAATGAGTGCCAGCAGAAATTTAATTTGAATTGCATAACTTGAATTTGTATTGCATAACTTGAATTATTCTATTTATATCTTGAATTTATAGTCTATTTCATCATATGAAATTGAATGTAATCATTTTTTATTTCATTTGGTCTTCATTGCATTAAATTTTCAGTTTTAATTTAAGTAAAAAATTCAATAGCTTTCAAATTAAGTTGAATTTCAATTTTCTGTAACACACATCCGGGTACTTAGAAAGAGCAAATGAAGAAAGATTCAGTCAAACCACAGCTTTTCCTAAAACGGGTCTTACTGTGGCTAGCTTCACAGAACTTTACGTGGCCTACCTGTGAGTTTGGACTCTGGTGATCTGTGGTTAAAAATTGTTGGTATCAAAATCCGTTCATCATGCTCTGCATCACCGCAATGCCAAAATATTTGTTAAGGATCCGAGAAGGGACTGGACTCAAATGCACGACTCAGAGACAGAAATCCAATAATCCAAATAATTAATTACTTTGTACTAAACTCCAGAAGTATAGGGAGAGTAGGGAAGGAGCTGGATCCTGGGATGGCGCGAACAGGGGGGCAGAACGGGAGTGAGGAGCAGGCAAGGGGCTGGATAGTGGCTGATTCCTGGGTAGGCGTAGCAGAGGAGGAGCGGGAAGTGGGAGACAGGGATGCGTGGCGTGGAGCTAGGATGTGGCTGCAGGCAGGCAGACAAACAGGGCAAAACAAGACGTTAGTTTCAGCAAGACATGAACAAAACTATGAGGCGCTAGTTGCCTAGGCGAAGCAAGACTTAGATAGCGATTTAGCTTTAAGCAAGACAAAGCGTGACTATGACTAAGATACGAGACCAGACAAGACAAGAGTTTTTCCAACAACAAGACTTAACGAACTGGCACAAGACAACGAAGACCGGAAGAATATATAGGAGAGTTAATGAGCTAATGAATGCATGCAGCGTGAGAATGTATGCGAGAGTGATTAACAGAGAAGAGAGCGTGAGGAATGCAAGCGGGGAAAGGAATGTGATAGGCGGAGGAAATGCGAGAGGGAATTAGTTAACAACAAAGAGGGAAACCCAGCCTGCACCACGAGGAAGACAAACAGGAAAACGTGAAAACAAGACAAGAAACGTGAGGAAAAGGGTAAAACAAGGAGCACAAACAGGGACGGGGACTGAGAGGAACGGAGAGTGTAACAAGATTGGTAATAACCGCTGTTTGCAGTTTGACTGAATCTTTGCTCGTTTGCTTTGTCTACACGTAGCCCGAATCATATTGAATGAAATACTGTAAATGCTTCGATGCTCTATTAGGCTGCACTCTGATATAATTCTTCATTAATAAGGCCTTAAATTGGAAATCCTGGAAGCTCATTGTTTTTGTCTTTGCTCCCTCCTTCAGGCTGTGTGATTTCCTTCAGTGAGCCCTTACAGATCTATCCCCCTTACAGTGGTGACATGACATGGATAATACGACTGATGCCTATCAGTGGGCTGAGGTCGCTACGAGTGTTTGTCGGGGGGAGAACATAGCGGGGGTCAGAGATGTGAGTTAGCATGTGATTGGCCACTACAGAAAGGAACTGCACCCCTGGAGAAGCAATAAGAGTGTAATTAGTTCCACTGGATGGTGGACCCTGGTCTTTAGCTCAGCAGGCCTACCATATAATCTCTAATGGAGCACACTTATTAGTCACAGTCCAATAAGGTGTGCCTAAACTGCTCTTTGCTGACTTACATCCTAGCCACACCCAGTATAGCCCCCGAAGAAAAGGTCTGTTGATGTCTTTGTTACATGCTACACAGGGCTTCCGATGCCTCCCGGTCAACCCACAGACACAGACACATGTGCACAAGCCCATATACACATGCATGCACACGTGCACAAGCAAGACCTGCAAACATTCTTTCCATCCACTGAAGAGGGATATTATGGTAAATTACAGCAGAACTTCTAAGATACAAATGGCATTGGCAATGGCGGTTGCATGAAAATGAATGTAAAAATACACTGATTATAAGAATTTTAATCCTTAATTGGTCAGATTTGTATACTTACTGCATTACGATAGCCCTATTTGTAAATATTCTACTCTCAATTTATAGCTACAAACCAGTTCATGTGAATAACCAATGCAATACCAAACAAACATTAACTGGGATGTACAAAGTCCTAAGTAGAATAGCCTCACTTCATTGTCTTTACATGTGCAAGCTGTACTGTGCTTGGTCCATTTTGCTAGCATTGCACATGGGGTACAGCTGAGCGAATTCACTGCAGATGATCTCAAATTTCTGAAAACAGTATCTATACAATGTCAGGCATATTAAGCAAGGACACCTTCATAAACCCTATGAGAATTCTCATCCCAAACCATCATCCACATTAAAAGAAAAATGTAAATATGGTAATTGTTCAAATCTGTTCAAATCTGACAGAATTGCAGAAGCATAACATCCACTTGGCAGATTTTTCAAACTGTTTAAACCCTGTCTGGTTGGCTAGGCAACCAACTTCCTTACATGGGTGGACTAGCTTGATTTTGACCCAGATAATTTCTCCTGGTATGAAGAAGACACAAACATTAAATTGTATAGGCTGATAAGTCAAAAAAGCACAGAGTTTATAAATAAGACCGTAAATATCACAGATCTTTATCAATGAGGGCTACATATACATATCACTCAAAGTTTAACTGTATTCATTGACAACTCTTTGTGGCTTGGGATACATACACAACAAAAATATTCAATGAAATCAATGTTAACAGATTTAATATGAGTCCAATGGGCAAAGTTTTATTGTGTAGCTTAAAAGCTGTAGGGCAAGATTCACAACTACTTAGAAAACCACCGATAAAATATCCATCCATCCAAAACCACTTTTTCCTTGTCAGGGATATGGGGGGCTAGTCTATTCCAGAATGCATTGGGTGAGAGTATACCCCTTGGAGAGATCACAAATCCATTGCAGGGCCAGATAAAAATATAAAGTCTCAAAGTGGATCAATAAACCATCCACGCTACCCCACACATACAATATGCATACTTCTCAAAATACAGATGAGTTACATTGGAGTTACATTAAAATCTATAGTTGCAACTCTTGGAGAATCACCCTGGATGAATATTATTCAGGCTTATTGATTCGAGCTTGATCTTATAACTATGTATTTAATCAAGACTCTCATAACTCAAACCTCTCTCATAACTTGATTTTTAATGCCTTTGTGAATCTACCATTACAACTAAATAAATAAGTTTTAAATGACATACGTTACCTGAAGAATTGGTTACCTCTAAAAATACAAAAACCTCAGTGCAGTATACCCATTGTACAGTAATGTTTGCAGTTTAATTTTACATTTATTTTTAATTCTAAAAGATTTTAAATGCCCAGTAATCAACCTGAAATAACAGGACAAAAGCTACATATTTAATATGTACTATTTCCATTTCTCTGTATAATCCATTTCTTTCATAACAGTACATACACATTTGTATATATCCATAAAACCGCCTTCACATTACATTATTACAACCTTGCCGGTCTATATCTACATGAAGGACTATTCACTATTTTGGATTTATTTGTAATGCGAGTAGGTCTTTTCTAGCTCTTAACTGTGGCTTTCACAGACCTCAAGGCCAGAAAAACAAATACATGTTTGGCTCCCTGAGCTAAAGACCAGATGTCTTGTGCAAATCATATTCTCATTCATGTTCCTGTTGTGCCACTTTAATAGCTAAAAAACATTAGCTTTAGATTTAAGTCTGACTTAGATTTAAGTCAGTCAAGGTTAATTTTTCACAAAATAATATGAACAAATATTACCTGGATTTCTCAATCTAATCAGTTTTTTAAATAGTATGTACCATCTAACAACAGAAATGCTAGGTCCCTAGATTTAGCAGTCTGGGATCAGCCCTAACAGAACAGCATAAAAAAAAAGTCTTAGGTACAATTGGAAACCTAAAATGAGCTTTGTTGTAGATATGTGTGATGTAATGTAAATAAACACAGAACAATAACTGTTTCCAGTCTAACCTTGTTGCTAAGCTGCACTTAGTTTGGTACCTTTTCGTTTAGACACATCAAGAGTGTAATGAATAAATATTAATCACAAAACATTGTTTAACAAACTGGATTTAGGTATAGGAAAATGACATTAATGATACATAAAATACATGAACAAGATTACTACCAAACATATAAAACTGATAATTTGTAGATGTCATAGAATCAGGGTGGTTTGTGCACATGAACCTATTGAAAATCACAATTTCCACACCCTAATCAGCATCTTCCATTTCAACTGAACATATGGTCTTAACTGAGGCAATAGCTCATTTATAAACTGATATCAATTTCTATTGTACATCAAAATCCTTCCGTTAGCCTTTTTGTGACTCATACTATCAAATGGATTATATTGTTCTCAAATTTTCCCATCTAAATTCATGAAACCTACACATGTTAATAGCCATTTATTTTATTCATATTAGCATATTTTATTCATGTTGCGATGCTATGCCTGCACACTGTCAGTACATGTGGCTTGAAGATCAGTCCTGGCATTCAGCCTACTGTTTTACTGGTCGACTGCAATTCAAACAACATCACTGGGCAGATTGGTTCAAACCTTATCTCAAAGGGCCTAATTTATACTCTTAGAATATGTACTGCCACCCATGATAGTGACCTGTACGAAAAGGTCTAACATTTGATAATATTGGTAGATAGCTTTTGAAAGGTGGATCTAAATCTTTCAGTCTGTTTACATTTCAAATCCTAAAAAGTATTCTAATGCTATATGGGTAGACTTATAATTGTATGCTGTGATTGCATTAGGTTATTCAATTTATGCTTTCACCTATTGTATTTTTGTCTACCCTTTGAACTCCATTATGTACAAACATATCAGGACAATTAGGCCTACATGTTATACTATGACTGAAATCTTATAGACTATTACTCTGTATTCCAACAGTGTATGGTTTCATATATTTCATACTATTTAGGTGTACATGAGTGATTTTCATGAGTGGTGGTATAGATCAAGACTAGATCACATGTCCAGTACAGGCTACTTCTTATGGATGATTCCAATCTGCTAATTAAGAGTAGAATCTATGATCGTATAAGTCACAATAAAAAATCACTGTATTTATGCGCTCCAGCACAAGGTGATATTTAGTTTTCAAGTGTGCACACAGTCTTCTGTATAAAATAATTAGCATCACATACAGAAAGTTGCTGTGCTGCCCTTAATGTACAGATGTGCCTTATAGATCTATAGCCTACTCAATGTCACTATGTCTAAACCTACTCAAGTGGGACTACTCAACTACTGTATGTCTAAGCCTACTCAAGTGGGACTTCTATAGCCTAATGCAGCAGTCGTAGGGCACATACCATTTTGAAGTATGAACTAGGCTCTTTGAGAGAAGGTTTGAACCAATATGCCCAGTAATGAGTACATGTTGTTTGAAATACAGTAGGACCAACATAGCTACAGAACTGTATAGCAGTCAGATATAAAAAACGGAGTAATCTCATTAAAATATCTGGCTATTTTAATGAAAAAATAACGTAATGTTAACAATAATTTTCCTGCATTGCATTACATTACATTATAGTCATTTGGCAGACGCTCTCATCCAGAGCGACGTACATCAGTGCATTTTCGAACTAGGAACAAGTGCGTTTTAAACGACCCAAAAAGGTAAATACGAGTTCAAGTACCAGGCGTAGTCAGTATGATTTTTTATTTTTTATTTTTTTTTGGGGGGGGGGGGGGGGGGGGGGGGGGGGGTAACCACACGATATCGATGATTGGTGTGTACAACAGTAAGCCGATAAGTATTAAACTAGAAGCTTGAACCACTTAAACAAGGATTCATATTGCCTAATCTATCCAGAGCGGACATGTCCAAACAAACTCGAAACACTTTCTATAGCTAAAGTTACAGCTCAGGAGACCTAACTTTTAATGTGTGAAGGGAGAACCACTAACTGTTAAGCTACCTAACACAGATAATTGACACCGGCACTGCTATGGGTTCCATGTGTGATGGGCTAATGTTACTAGCATTAACAGCTATTATTGTTATTATTATTATTATTAGCTAGCTGATAGCTCCTACAGTGTGGGGCTTGTAAGGTTAGCTTCATTAACCTTGGGCTACTGATAATATTGTAGACATGTCTGAAAAGGAGTAACGTTAGTAGGCTAGCTCAGGGGTTCCCAAACCAGTCCTGGGGCCCCCCCTGTGTATGCTGGTTTTTTGTTGCAACCACAGTTGCAATCCCAGAATTTTAACAAGCTGTTAATATTTCTTAATTGGGTGCTTTTCATGTTTAGAGGAATTATTCACCCTCTTAAGCCACATTATGTCAGAAATAGCTATGCATGCCATGCAGAATAAACTCCCCATGTTCATGTTGTGCTTATTGTGCTTTTATGTTAAAAATAGGTATTCTGTGCTGTGGCAGTTTAATGAGAGCATCAGAGACAGAGCGAGTAAAATTTGACTCAGGAGAGATCTTGCATTGCACGAGACTGTTGTACAACGGTTGTTCGAACGTCCAATTAGCATTCTGTGGCTAGAAAATGTATGCCCCAATGTTAAGTCAATGGACAATTAATTTCTGGTATCGTAGAATTATAAAGGTTTATTTAAAAACTGTACAATAAACAGAAATGTGACCCATCAAAAGGATTAGTCCATGTCATGCCCGACAAATCTTTCCCATATTAGTTTAATGGCCATCACTCTGCTCCTGTCAAATGGCTGAAGCTAAGCAGGTGTGTCCTTGGTTAGTACTTGGATGGGAAGTACTCCTGGGAAGTTGCTGCTGCAAGTGGTGTTGATGGGCCAGTAGGGGGCGATCTTCCCTCTGGTCAAATTAAATCCCAGTGCAGTGATGGGTACACTGTGCTGTAGGAGATACTGTCTTTCAATTGAGATGTTAAACCAAGGTCCAGACTCAAAGTGGTCATTAAAGATCCCATGACACTCTTCGCAAAGAGTAGGGGGTTAAATTCCCAACTTGGCTCTCTCAACCTGCCACCTAATCATCCCCTAACTTAACTGGTTAAATAATTGTTCTCTCCCTCTCCACAACTGATGTGTGGTGAGCATGCTGGTACAAATTGGCTGCTGTGCCTCACCCAGGTGTGGGTGCTACACATTGGAGGTGGTTGAGGCGAGTTTTCCGCTCACCATTGTAAGTGTCCTTGGGCTCTATCTTGACGATCTTAGCGCATGGTCTAAATGCATGGCGTAAGTGCATTTAAGGCGTGTCCAAGTCTACTTTTGCTAGTGAGAGGGCACATATGTGCAATGTAAGGCGCATGGTTCAAATGGGCTGAACTTAGCCTCTTCATTAATTATAGGTGTTGGGCATAACATGCAATACACCAAGCACAGTGTTATCTCCCATTCCCTTTAAAAGCTACCTGCATTCGCACCTTGGCAGATTTATTAAGACTGCAAAAAGAGCAATTTACAGCTGGGAAAACCTGCTCGTGCAAGGTTATAGTGTGCGAGTAAGGAATATATGGATCAATATTAGGATTATGATTAAGCTTATGCTTTCATATACACAATAATAGTCTTAAACATTAGGGTTTAACACTGGCACAGGTTCCCGATAATTCCTGACCAAACTATTTCCCGTTTCCCAGAAATATAATGGGAAAACAGGAAAATATTTCCATTAGCTTACACCATTGTATTTATTCTAGAAAATATATGCGGCTTAATTTCGTTAAAAACACCTGCAACAGCAGAAAATAAGATACCAGAATATGGCTTCTATCTCACCTTAGAAAACACCTTAAAAATTTGCCTGCTTGTTTAACAAATTTCAATTGATTATACAATTAAGCACTGTCAAACATAAATTCCATGAGGCTATTCTCACAGCAGTCAGATCACAGGCAATGCATTTCGCCTAGCGAAATTCAAGCTTCATATTACGTGCGTTCTAATATTGATTAATCACATCAATAGCGTTATTTTGCCTTAATGATGACACTAAATACACTAAAGCTGTCAGGTTGGAAACCCATAGGTTTACGCATATTTTTCCTTGTTTTGCTTATGGATATATGACCACAGTTTTTACTGGTAGCTTAATGCTTTAAAACAAGCCCACTTTCCCGGGATTCCAGGGACAATGTGCGTCAATTCGGGGAGAGAAAATGTTTTATTTTTGGGGAAAATATTAACTATTTGGGTTTTAACATGTAAGTTGCAACCAAAACCAAACTTAGGAGATATAAGGAGCAAGTCATGGATGATGAAGCACTGAAAGTAGTAAAATCTCCACCTTCAGGCAAAATATTGCTCCTACAATTTTTTAGTTTCCAAACAACCATGGAAATTAAAACTTTCAATTGATTACTTCAATTGAATGGCGTGAATTAAGCATTCAAACTTTCAATCCAAAAGGCAAAAGTGACCCTTGGCCATACTGGGCCCTGACACTAAATAGCTTTGTGTTCTGGTAGCACTTCTAAAGTAATAACCCTCCTGGGGAGGAGACACCATGACACCCTAGATTTGTGTGCATATATAAGGGCATCGGTGTGTTTTTTAACTGTCTAAGGAATTCCTGTGGGCGTTTTTAATAACACGACATAGAACAGACTTGTATCACAACATATTGTCCGTCTCTTCCATATGTCATATCTAAAACTAGGTATCCAACAGAAAACAAATTATTTCCACTATATTTTCAAAGCACAAACAGAATATCACCCTTTTCATTGGGGCACAATTTAGGCTGTTATGGCAAGCCTCAGTTAAAAGTTTGGATCACACTCGATCTTGCAACTTTACCCAGCTATTTGTTTAATCGAGAGCTTTTATTTACTTGAAAAAACCAGTAAGAAACATTGACCTGCTATCTCATGCCAAATGACTTAAATATTATATCTTTATAATATCTAATGTGAGCATGGATTTGGAGGAATTACTTTAGTCAATGAACTGTCTGTGAATGTTTACCCAGAGGTTAATCATCCTGTACTTCTGACAGGATGTGGCAATGAGCAGAAATAATGCACTGGTAATTTTTTGCGTTGCCTCTGCTCAAGTTCACTTGAAGCCTGTTGGCTCAGGTGGTAGTATGATTGCTATATTGCTTTTGGCACACCCCTTGGTCAAGACCAGCTGTTGAGCTGAGAATCAGACACAGTGACCCAACTACCCAACTGTTAACAGAGAGTAACACCTTCACAAACAATGAATGACTTCCTCTACCAGTCTGCATCAGAGACATTTCTTGTAATTGTGAACATCCTTGCCCGGTCCAATTATTAACCAGCTCCATTACTCATACTCATTTTACAGATGACAGTAAACACATTTCAAATAATCTAATAATAACTGGTGATACTACTGCCTACAAGCTGCATTACACAGGAAGAAAGAATTCCAGAACCCTGCGTGCATTTTGTCAGTGCTGCGGTCTCTACGTTACATCTCAATGATACAAAAATTCCCGGAATTCTTGAGTACAAAGGTTAGTGGGGAGTTTAATATAAAGATGTCATAATGGATAATTTACTCTACTCAGTCTCTCTCTCTCAGCATTATGAATGGCCAAGAATTAGGACGCATGAAATATATTTTCCCTTAATATTACTATTAATAACTATATGAATCTAACGTGAATTATTTCCCTAACTATTCACACGTGCTGATCTGGTTTGTGCAGAACTTTTGTGCTCAGGGACGGAGAGAGAAACAGAGAAGGCAAAGAGATGAACTCGAAGAGGGGAGGAAGCCCCTGAATGCCCTGAATACAGGCCATTGTAAAGCTGAGAGGTCATCAGAAACTTCCATAGATATATAAAATGCCCTTAATCACACTCACTTACAAAATCTGCAAGACATGGAATTTGACTAGGGGTGCCCGAACTGTTGCGCACCACTGTATTAATGTAATCTCTCTGTAATAGTGTCCATATTTTCAAAGCATTACTTTAATCAGAAAATACTGTGACAAAAGATTGCACAGTTTATTACGGATAAAGACATTCTTTTTTTTAGTTGACTCAATTTTGACAGTAATCTGGTATGCATTCATTTCATTAAACTACCAATCTGTGGTACCCACTCCTCATCATAACCCACTCATCTTGAAAACCCACTCCTCGTCATAACCCACTCCTTGTCAAAACCCACTCCTCGTCATAACCCACGCCTCTTCATAACCCTTTGCAGCCAGCGAGTTAGAAATAAGAGAGAAACTAAAAACTGACAAGCTGGGCTCTGTTTTTTTGTGATCCATTTTAATAAGCCATTTCCCTTCATCACAAAGAGCTAGCATTAACATTTGTGCACTTGGAATTTAATAGTATCATAATTGCAACAAAGAGACTGGGTTACATGAACTCCTTATTACTGTAGCAAAGAAGAATACAGAGATGTATTTGGTTCCATTGGAAGTGCACAAAAGCAATGCTTCTTCATTGCATACAGTCAATTAAAGAAAGAAATATCTGCTAATGGGTAATTATTTCAACTGACATGCTTGTTAAATCCAGCAGAACCATTTAAGATGGGTTCAGGATGAAGCTTCATATAAAGCTCAGCTCTCTACCTCTCCCTGTGTGTGTGTCTCACCAACAGCCGCTGTTTCATATGGTTCCATGAAGACTTATATAGAAAAATAGTAGGGACTTACAAGTATATTTTTCATCATGTTTCCCCAACACAGCACTAAAGAATGCAGTCATTAGGCTACTACAGATTTTAAAATATTTAAGTTTGTTTTTATATGCATACACAGACAATTTCAGTGTTAAAGTGATACTGCAGTCAAAAACTGACTTTTCCTGTTGAAAACCGATGTTTTGGGTTAGATTATGATCATACACAACTGTTCATGTCCGAAAATCTTTAATCTCATGTTTAGTCAAAATGGTTTTATCTGAGTTTTTGTGTAGGCTTACCAATACGCTGGTTTCCGGGGATTCGTGACGTCACGAGATCCTTAACATAAAAATGGGTGGAGTTGAGGTGATCCTAGGGGTGGTCTCGGCTGGGCACATGGTTTTTCCTCTTTGGGACTGAGACCCTTGTACTGCTAACTAGCTAGTTCAAGTTCAAATGCGAATTGCTTTGTATTACTGCTAACGTTAATATTACGACTTATATCGTGCTACATAGACAGTTATTCATCTACGTATGTCTTACTGTTTGGTATATTTAGCTAACTTGTCTGCATTATGCCAAGGAGTCAGAGATGTATCGTTCCTCGGTGCAACGCCACATACCGGCTCTGTTAGCTTTCATAATCTGCCGAGAGACGGTGTTGTGCCGAAAAGTGTCCCCCTGCCAGAATTCGTCCCCCCTCGTGTGAACGCGCATTTGCTTGTTCTCAGTGCCGCTTATATTTTCATTTAGTTCGATCTGCGCTCTTCTTCCGACAAAATGAGTGTTTATACAGTTTCTACCACTCAGCAAAGACCAGAACATCACAAGAGGCAACTTATTTAAAAAAAAAAAAACGATTGTATATTTTAGGTTTTAGGTTTTAAGATGAACACATCGCAATGCGAACCTCAGAATGGCACTAGTGATACGCGACCCATAATGTAGGCTACGCTTTAACATCCACGATAATAAACTACGAGAGCACTTGGAATGCATAATAGTTATACATTTAAAAGTAATACATTTATGCATTATATTATTTATCTCCCCCCCCCAGTCATCTCTTGTTTGCAAAGTCTGACACACTTCACATTCATTGTTGTTACATCTTTAGATCGCTGGATACCCGAAAGCACATGCTTACAACAGGGAGCATTTTGCAGGGGGGTTAAGAATTTTGGCAGCGCCAGTGTTGTGCTTTAGGTGCTGTGTGACTGGGTTTTGCTGTGTATTTGAATGTATTCAATAGTAACGTTACTTTAGGCAGACAAACAAGCTAACTTAGCTAGGTAAGGTTAGCTCTACCATTCGGTTACATCCCCGGTCCTCTCTTCGCAAAGACGTTGCTCAACCAATACAGCCGGGGCGGCGGCAGTGGCTCGAATGAATACGGCTCTATTTCTCGAGCAACATCTTCGCGAGGAGAGTCTTCCAACACAAAGGAATCCTCTTCCTCCACTTCAAACTCCTCCACCTCAAAACTCCCTGCAGTACTGCTGTCACTCTTGTCGCTCGCCATTTTGTTGTTTGTTTAGCTAGTAGTGAGGAGAGAGCATATTGAGTTCAGTGGGGCTGAGTCAGTTCAGCAAGACACACCCTTTCACTCCTTGACTGTATGAATATTCATAATATGACTAATATGGCATCATCGTCATATGACCACACCTACTCACAAGTTTCAGTTCAAATTGAAGCGGTAAAAAAGGCCTTAGAAAGGGCTCTGCAGTATCTCTTTAAAACAACTACAACAGAGGACAAAGGAGTCCAATAATGACCAAATGTGAAATGTAAATGTACTCTATCAGAGTTGATTTTGCAAATAGTTTTTGCTGTTTATCTCAACATGTATCTCACACGTACAGTATGTGAATTAAATGTCATTTGGGAGAATTTAATGACATTGTCAGTTAACTCCGGTTTACATATGAGATTTATGTACCCCTTATAAGTATTAATTTATTTAGGACAATAAGCCAGTACTAAATTAAAACATGTTCTGGGCCAGTAAGGATGATCACACAAAACACACGGACAGGTAATAATGGAAACAAGGACAAGGACAATGCAGAGGTTTGTTTTTTGCTTGAAAACAGGAAAATAAAGGCCTGTACCAAGAAGCCGGTGCAATTATGTTTCCAAATTCAAACCATTAGCAAGAGGCAAAACGGCAGCACCCCGTTTAACCCGGTACATAGTCATGTCTGTATTGATTTGTTTGAGCAAACTGTTATTTTCCAGTGCATTATTGTAAATTTTTCTCAATTGACCCTCCTGGCAAAATACGTATATAAACCTGGCCTTTGCGCGGAGCTGTCAGTCTGCAGTTGCAAGAACAGCACATTCCACAAACGCTTGGGGATTGTGGGGAAGCAATGTTTCACTGACCGGACACTCACAAAAGCAGTTATGGCGTTTAAGAGGACTGAGACTCGCTGGCCCGTGACCAAAAGAGTGGCACAGGCACAGAGGCGCTGGGCATTTTTCCGGACCAGCAGCACAATCGCGTCAACCAAAAATAATGAGGAACAAATCAATGAATGCGCGACAGAAATTGGGCGAGGAGAAAACAGGAGGACACAGCTGATGGTGGGTGAACCCAGGCTAAACCTGATTTGAGGTGCGTAGCATGCCTCCACGTTCACCAGCTTTGCCCTGTTGCATCACTGCATGTTGCACTAGGCTGGGGGTTCAGTTTGCACAGCAAGTCTCGTGCCTTTCCTCAAAAATGACAGCGCACAGCTTTTCAGTCCATACTTTGCTCTCAAAAAAGATTATGCACAAAACATTGTTCAGCGCAGTGCAGCCAAAGTGCAAGGAAACTGACAAAGCAAATAATAAGAAAGCAATACTGCCCCATTCACTGGTCAAATTAGTTTGTAGAAACTGTGTACTGTTAACTCTTGTAAAGCACCCTAGGCTGTTTGCTTAAAGGGTGCTGTACAAAAGCTTGTTGTGTTGTTTTGTTTTGTAATATTTGTCCTGTAGCATGCATTAAAGGGAATACCTGCCAAATTCATTATTTATTATTTTTAATCATACCCTTAAAAATAATTTATCTCTGTCCTTTCTAACATGTCATGTACCTACAACAAAGTAAATGTCCCACCCCAAAACAATGATGTCACCTGGACATGATTCACCCCTTTTCCCACGTTGTAGAGAATGGATTTAGAAAATTTAGCAGAGGCTGCAGTTCAGATTTATCTAGAGCATGACTCCAAGCCTTTTGTATTAAATATTGTGATTGTGACTGAACATATTTGTCACCATTAACACAGTATTCTCCAATTTACAAGACACCTCCATTCACTTAATGATAGGAGGAAGAGGTGTTATATCCCAATGACATCATCACTCCAAATGATCTTTTGTAGATACAGATGAAAGATTTTGATACATGAAATCTGAGACACACCAATTAAACTTTGGGTAAGACAGGATGTACCAAATTATGATTTTTGGGTGGAGTACCCCTTTAACACTGAGCAGAAACTCCAGTGTGAAATATGAGTATCCTGGCCATGCTGGCTGTGTAATCCAAGTGCGTTGTGTAAACGCTGAGCCCGAAAGCCATTTTTCTCTCAGGACATCTCCAAACACTGGATCCTGGGAGGCAGCCACCACTTACAGTATTAGTGAAGCTGAGGTCAGATACCTTAGCCCTTGATTTCACCTTCCAGCGACCATCACGTGTCATTGGTCAAGGTGGCCAGGCACCTTCCAATGGAGACAGTCCGTTCATACCACTACACTTAATTTGACACCGTGCACAGATGTTCAAAAACAGTATCAATCTTTGCTTTTAGAAAGGTCTGCACTCAATTTTAGGCAGCAAAGCCTTGTCTTCTTCAACACATAACAACAGAGTTTATTATTCGCTGCAAAGGACATGAGTTTTGGGCATGCTTTGGCCATCTTTGGCGTTCTTCACACTTAAGACTATCAATAAGAACGGCCATTACATTCTGAAGACATCGAGTCCCTGCTGTCTTCAGTATAGTCCAGGCTCTGAAGAAAGGAAATCTACATTTACAGATGAAAGCCAGCGGGGGACGATGGCAGCTGCAGAACCACTCACACACTGAAGGAGGATAGGAGACAACACAGTCACAGCTGGGAAAGATGACACTGTCCCAGACGTAGATCGATGCGCATGGGGGAAGCAGTGTTGACAAAACAGAGTCTTTACAGAGGGTAAACCAGGGCCTAAAAAGACACTGTAAACATTAGCTGAGGGCAGAACTTTGAGTGTTGCCAAAGAGACTACCGTCCTCCTGCTGTAGCAAAGATCAAAGTGCACGTGCCTGCAGAGTGGAGAGTCATGGGAATATACTCCCTCTGCCCTTCACTTACATGTAGCCGGGGAGTAATGTAGTTTAGCAGATCTTTACCGACCAGCAGAAATTACAGATTATTACAGGACCTACAGATTATTCATCTTTTTTTTTTAAAGAGGCATCAATTATCATATATATTTGGAACATATTAGGGAAAAAAAGTGCCTGCCACCTGATAATGTAGACTGCTTGCAAATAAGAAGACGAAACTCAACAACACTGCATAATGTGCATATATTGCTGGTTGACAGCTGTATTAATTGTGGCTGATTTAAGTTTTGGACATGTCTGTCCTTTGTCAAAACTTTGTCAAAGTTAGTCAAAGCTGTCCTATGAAGGACAGACATGTTCCTTGCTTATTTTCTTATAAATATTCAAAAGTTGGTATAGTTGGTAACACATTTGGTTGTAGATTCTCAGGGATCTGCATGAGTATTTCAAATGTGTTATTTGACCCAGGTCTGGAGGGAACTGCACCCTGGTTTTGTGTTGAAATAACAAATGTGTAACTGGAACAAAGTGGTTAACCTAAATAATCAGCGTGAAGTAACAGCACACTTGTAGATTGCAGTTTGTCCATTGCATGTTAAATATAAACTTTGTTAACTACCCTGGATGGCTAAACAAATAGATCATATACACTAATTAAAGGTGCACTATGCAGGATTTTTAGCCTTACAGTGGTCCTGTGTTTACAGTCAAATAAGACTCCTCCTCCAACATAAACCCCGCCCACTAGCCTCCGTTGAGGGCAAGAAGCTCTCCACTGCGCAGATACCCACTGCAGCCCTCTCCACTGCACAGACACCCACTGCAGCCCTCTCCACTGCGCAGACACCCACTACAGCCCTCTCCACTGCACAGACACTGACTGCAGCCCTCTCCACTGCACAGACACCCACTGCAGCCCTCTCCACTGCGCAGACTTTGGATAAAAGCGTCTGCTAAATGAATGTAATGTAATGCAGACACCCACTAGGGCCCTCTCCACTGCACAGACACTGACTGCAGCCCTCTCCACTGCGCAGACACCCACTACAGCTTTCTCCACTGTACAGATACCCACTGCAGCCCTGTCCACTGCGCAGATACCCACTGCAACCCTCTCCACTGCGCAGACACCCACTACAGCCCTCTCCACTGCACAGACACTGACTGCAGCCCTCTCCACTGCGCAGACACTGACTGCAGCCCTGTCCACTTCAGGCCACAGTGAAACAGTGACACACAGTTGTCCCACACTGCAAAAAATGTGTTTTTAACAAGTGTTTTATTCTTGTAATGAGACTTAAAATCTTATTTATTTCTCAGAAGGTTAGCTTGGTTAAGTTACTTTTTGCGTGACAAGAAAAACTCTCTCACCCCACTGGCAGATATTTTGTCTTATTTAGCAAAAAGGTAACAGAAATAAGATTCTAAAGTCTAAATATAAGATCAAAATGCTTGTTAAGGTTAGGTTTTTGCAGTGCAGTGTCTGTTTCAGTGCAGGCTGTATACCGTATTGCGAGTACAAACACACAGTGCCAAAAAAATAAATAAATGCATTTGCACTGCGTCTAGTGCAGAGCATGTGCCGCAACAGGCACAATGTACAATGTGACAGGCATTACACACAGTATTATTTATTTTTCATTTGTCTTCTCAAGAACCACCTCCACCCCTCCCATGACCTGAAGTTTGGGAATCTTTTCTGGATATCCTTCATGGACGTTTTTCATTTCTGTTCAAGGACGTGGCTCCAGCTTGCATAAAAGATTATTGCACATTTTTACAAATTCACAAGAACATAACGTAATACCATTACTTTCCACAACCTAAAAACATGAGTGTGGTAGATGAATAGAGTGGTTAAATGTGTTTCACTAGAGGGAGGGCTTGTCTTTCTCAGTACCTCTGAGTTTTATCAGAATGTAAGGGTTTCGGGTTATGTACATCTGATACAGCCAATTTACAGGCTACAGTGCATGTCTCACACACATACACTATGTGCAATGTGGCAGACATATTTCTATATATCTGGATGATTAGTGGGACATTTGTATTCATACATATTTCAACGACTTGTGTAATCTTTAAAAATGAATTTGACTCCATGTCTGCTAAACAGCCTAGAGTCACAGCAGAGTCAAGCTTGCCATGCTAGAATATTTTGAGACTTCTGATAGTGCCAGACTTCCAACAGCGCTTGCTTCTAAAGTGGTCGGTGCACAGTTTGTTCTGTGTCTTTTCTTTCGTAAAATGGAAAGGAGCAGTGTGGGCGTGGAGTGGCTGCTTTGAAGCAAGTCTCCCGTGTAAGTGTTCAAAGACAAGAAATCGTATACCGGCATCATGAACAACAACTGACATATGGCCCATGTGGGCCGTTACTTCATGTAAACTTTGCACTTCGCGCCTCGAGGGGGATCACCCAGCCCACATGCTGAGAATCTGCCAGCCAGCAGGACACTGTCACATCATCTCACACTACATACTGCCCCCTGAGACCCCCTCCTGCCCAAAAAGAAAAGCAGGTTTTCTTTAAACTCTGAAGCTACACTGCCTGGCCAAAAAAAAAGTTGCCGTTGCACCCGTCATGCATAGTGCCCACTGTACAAACCTCTGGAGGTAGTGTTAAGATCTGGGGTTGCTTCAATTGGTCAGGTCTAGGCTCAGCAACATTATGCAGCAATAAAATGAAGTCAGCTGAGTACCTGAACGTACTGAATGACCAGGTTATCCCATCAATGGGCATATTCCAGGAAGACAATGCCAAGATTCATCAGGCTCAAATTGTGAAAGAGTGGTTCAGGGAGCATGAGGAATCATTTTCACACATGAATTGGCCACCAGAGTCCTGACCTTAACCCCATTGAAAGTCTTTGGGGTGTGCTGGAGAAGACGTTACGGAGTGGTTCGACTCTCCCGTCGTCAATACAAGATCTCGGCCAAAAATTAATGCAACTCTGGACGGAAATAAATGTTGTGACGTTGCATAAGGTTGTCGAAACAATGCCACAACGAATGCGCGCCATAATCAAGGCTATAGGCGGTCCAACAAAATATTAGCGTGTGTAGCGACTTTTTTTTTGGCCAGGCAGTGAATATTACAGTAATTATGACATTATTGTAAGCTGTAAACGGTTGTGGTTTAGATTCTACCTACATGACATTTTGGCCCAAAAAAAACCCCATAATTTCTCTGGAGTTTGTCTTAAATAGGGCCCAGCGTATGCCGTGGGGTTGCTGGATATTCAAGCCTTCACATCACAGCAAAGGACAAAAGCTTTAGATTTTTTGGGGTCACCGCGGTGCTACAACGGTAAGAGCGCCGACTTTCAGTTCGTGCAGTTGTACTCAGAGGATCGGGGTTCGCGCCCCGGTCCTGCCAGATCCGAGCATGGCCGGTGCCCAATGGGAGCCTACGGGTGGGGTGAGGGGCTGACAGGGTTGTATAGCGGTGGTTCTCCAGCGGTTGCTACACAGGGGGAATTGAATTAGAATAGGGGTTCAATTGGCTAATAAATTGGGAAAAAATCTGAAACAAATTTAAAACAGAGGGGGTTGGTGAAACTGAGGGAGTTATGAACAGTGATTCCGAGCAGAGCTGTGCACAGGGATGGGCAGTGTTTCATGCGCATATATGAAATATTTCATATGTAATACAGGTCACTCTCCTCTTTTTCTATAGCTTATATTTCTGTGGCACCAGCAAAGCAGCCTACAACTCCACCATTTTGATCATAGCTTATAGTATAGATTTTTATTATTATTTGTGAGTTTTTTTTTTAATGAAAACACATTTGAGTGCATTTTCGCCCCTCCCTGGCCGTGGAGCTGTCTGGCCTATCAAGACCTCGACTGCAGTCTTGTCTGGGAACAGCATTTACCGTTGCAGCCAAATGTGACCTGTTCGACAGACAGACACCACCTCTCGCTGTTCAACTGCTTCCCTTCGTCTCGCCGGGTTTTTTTGACTGAATCACCTCAGACACATCTTCACAGAATTGACGTGCCTGGTCTGAAATGATTGCTCATGTCCTGATAAAGTGCGCTGGGTTTATGGCTCAGGACCACACTGCTTTCATGCGGCTCATAGCGGAGAGGTGTGAGTCTGGCACATGAGGCTGGCAGCCAGGCTACGTGCACGAGAGGCCAGGAGCTGTTCATGCTGGGCACGACAAACAATAAACCATCGGGTTAAAATGTGCTTTTCCGGTGCCAGGGCAATCACGTGCGGCTATGCGGTGGGCGGAATGTGGCATGCGGTCGCATCTCCGGCGAACCCACAGATGTATGTTAATGGGACAGATGGAACAGAAGCGGAAACATTGTAAAATCGACCCCAGTCGAACAAAGCCTATCAGGATCTTGGGCAGCCCTGGCTGCGACAGCAGGAAATTAAACATTGTTCTTCACAAACACGGGTTGAGGGTTAACTTTGAGAGTTTATCACTGAGCTCGCCCAACTGTGAAGAAAAAAAAAAACAGTTCCCTTACATTTATTTGTAATTTAAAGTAAAAGACAATTGGCGATTGGGTGATCTTATCAAATTGCTATCTTTTTATTATATCCCTCGAGGACGCACTCAGCTGTTACATTTTGAAAATGTGTCAAGCTATATCCTCACATCTGTCCAGGCTGAGAGAAGCGCAATGTGCTTTTCCTCAAAACGAACGAATCGCTGAAACAACTGGGAAAAGCGGGACTCTTACACACAGCTTAAACAGAGCTTACTCAAAGGCACAAATCTCCAAGATAGATGAAAAACCAGGACACTGTTCAGACATACAATTAATACCATGGAGCAACTGCCAGCTGTGTTATAAAATAAACACATATAACACAAGTATAAAATTACTTGATTTTCTGTATAAAAAATGTGAACTGCTGTACAAGGTCTCAGTCATTTGTATTAAAACTGTACAATGCTGTTGGAAGTCTCAGTCATTTGTATAAAAATTGTATAGTCTACTGCTGTAGGAAATAAACAAAATGTAAAAATCTTCTTCAAGGACCTTGTTTAAATAGTTTCAGATCAAAGTGTAATGGCACTTTCTGTACTGAGATCCAATCTTTATTTGATATTTTATCTATCTCTGTTGTGAAATAAGTGAACAAGGGGAGGAAGATTGCGCTCCTTTTATTAAAAAAACAAAACGAGACTGATCTGAGACGAACTCTACTATACTGTAGCAGGTTGTTATGGAAACGGTCATTTAAATTGTCAGCTGTTGTTTTGATGTGGACTGTGTAGTTTTTACTTAGTAACAGTTTTTAAAATTCATATTGAAGTTATTTAGGCGACACATTTATCCAAAGTGACCTACAGACCTTTCATTATTTAAATTTTTAATACAGCTGGATATTTCCTGAAGCAATTCAGCTTCGTCAAGAGTACAACAGCAGTGGCTCGCCTCAGAATCAAACCCACAACCACGAAGATGCAAACCCAGTTTCCTATACCATTACGCTACACTGCCACCCCTAAGTGAGCATTCTTGTAGCATCTACTGCCGCTGCTGAGACTGTTTATTCACTTCACATCTGTAGACAAAAGCCCTACATAAGGACACAACGCTTTAGTTTCCTCATGCATCAGAGTAGCATGGAACGGCCATGTCTTTTGCAGAGCAGCGTACATCATTTTACAGCTTACAGCATTCTGTGATAAAAAACAAATTAATACGTCAATTATTGTACAAGAACTGCCCTGGAATGACTCACTTGCTGCTTCTATTTGAGATGCAGTAATGAGATCCTGAGCAGAAACCCATCTGCTTCATCTCTCGTCTGCGAATTAAAGATCTGGCAGTTATGGTGTCTAATAGAGTTTGTTTTTCTCCTCCCTTGTATTATGCTTAAAGAGATTTAAGATTTAACAAACAACCGAAACTATACATACAGCCACAGAGTTATACACACATGTATATACGCGTATATTTTTAGTTGAATAAACACAGAGTTCACATTGTTAACCCTTGTGTTCTGTTATCAGCACCTGTGAAACTGTTAGCCTTGGTCAAATATACCCAGGACATTATTGGGATTTTAAAGCAATACAGAAACAAAATTAATGCAGAAATACCCAACATATATTATTTTTGCCTCAATTCCAAACTACATAATTAATATAATATATATATGTATTAATATAATATAATATATGTATTAATATATGTGGTTAATCATTGCCATTTACCTGCTAGATCACATTTAACAATGAAAGGGTCAAATCTACATTATAAATCCACTATAATGAAGGCATGGGGGCATAAAGCATGTCTATCTGTGACAAAGTAAGGTTTTCATGCAGTAGATTATTGATATTCATTGTTTTCAACTGATGTTCTCAATTATTTTTCATCTTAATCTTATTATATTCAATGAATATAGGCAAAAATACATAAAGCAAATAGATAGATGAATGAAAGAAAATCTCTCAAAAGTGTCATTCCTCTTTTACCAAAAGTTTAAAACGGGTGAATTTGACCCGAACCGAACACAAGAGTTAAAAAAAGCAGTGCATGGACCAAGGTCCAGATCGAAAAGTCCTGAAATAAACACACTGCAGAATGACAAAGGAAAGAGCAATAAAACAGACACACCTACTAATAAAAACACAAATATTTTCCATTTGGTAGCAGAGGCTGCAGAGAAAATAACGCCATTATATTCAGATATAATTAGTATATGTCCAATAGATTACAGTGTCAATGAAAAATTATTAACAAAAACACAAGCAAAAGTTATCTTTAGCAGCTCTGTGAACACTGAAAGTCAGTTTTAATGCAAATGGAAATCTCTATGGGATGTTTTTTTTTTTTGGGGGGGGTATTTTGGGATGTCATCAATGTCTTAGAGGCCTGCGAACACACAAGCAGCTCTCTCTCTCTCTCTCACACAGCACTTTAAAACAGACAGACTCCAAATCTGGTGTGGAAAATGTGTCTAACTAGCAATAACATGCTCTTAATTTGTCACACAATCACTTGTACTCGATTCCTATTGGCCCTTCAAGAGATATGTCATAAGATTTTACGGTCTCACCCCTTAACTTTCCTTACTAGTAACCATTTTATAATTGTGGTACTTAGTGTTTTATTTTATTATTGTAACTGTTTTACTAATATATTGTTTATTGTCTTTATTTTGTTTTATTTTGTGCACACTTTAACAGTGTAAAGCATTTTGTGATCCCTTCAGGAAATACAGTCATTATTATTCAAGTTATTCTTACAAAATATAATCAAAATAAGAAACAGTATTACTGTATTACTAGCAAATTGTATTATTTATTATCAGTATTATATCATACTTATATCATATTTAATATTATTTCATATGTAGCCCATGCTTTTATTTAGAATACATTCTGATGGACAGTCAACCTTTTTTCCTGGGTCATTTCCAACTTTAATATAGTTGAGTTCCAATGTTTTGATTCATTGCTTCATAACAACAGAAGTTATACGCTAGCGAAGACCAATGATATACAAGAATAGCTTGTTTTAAAAACAGAAAAGGCAAACGTCGTAAATATTAAAAAAATAAATGTTTTACAGTCCACTCTGAGGCGTGAGGTTTCAAAGCCTAGACAGGTTTTCCACAGCCCCCTGGTTGTTGCCATGACAATGTAAGTTCCTCATGTGTCCAGAGTTCTGCTACATGTCAGTGAAATTTAGATGCATGCCCAGAGCTTAATAAATGTTAATAAAAGAGACACAGACAGATTTAGCTTATGTGAGTGGGAAACTCAACGTCTAACCTTAGGTATGACGTTCAGTGCTGTTGCGTAAAATTGTAACAATAGTGCTTTTTTAGAGGTAACAATTTTCATCCCAGGTTACAGCAGCAGTGTGTCATTTCAGTCAGTAACCCTCTATACTGTCTCACATGAATTCCTTTGTTTCAGTATGACCCTAGTTAATGACGGCAGTTAGTTACAATTCTGGCCACACTAAAGTGTTTTTTCCCCATAGTTTTTGAGAATAAAAAAAATCATGGCTGGCTTCATACTGCGAGGCTCTAGCACACACACACACACACACACACACACACACACACACACACACACACACACACACACACACACACACACACACACACACACACACACACACACACACACACAGTCCACTCTTAAGCCCTATTCTGACAAGATTAGTTTTACCTAAAGTTTTACCTAATAGGAATTATTACCTACGTCTCCAGTGATTTTAGAATCCGTCAGAATTGGCCATGTCAGTAATTATTACCTGGCCGGAGAGTAAAAATTCTGTAAAACTAGTCCCATCAGAATAGGGCTTTAGAGAGTATACAGTATATCACTGTGATACAGCACATTTCATACCTCTTTGGTAATCACATAATTTCTGTCTGATTTAAATGAACACAGATCGTTTCAATGTACAGCTGGGGTGAATGCAGAATTGCACATGTTTCATCTCTGAGTGGAGTGGGGAGTTCGTTCCACCACTGGGGAGCTAGGGTGGAAAAGCTCCGCAGTCGGGACGAGCGAGAGCCGTTAACACGGAGGGAGGGAAGTGCAAGTCGCCCTGCAGCAGCAGAGCAAAGTGGTCGAGCAGGAGCATAGTGCTGGATTAAGTCCTGGAGGTAAAAGCAGGGATGGATTACGGACCGGGCGAATGGGGCCTGTGCCCAGGGGCCTCTGAGTCTCCTGGTTCCTTAGGCAAGCTCATGATACTCTGCCCAGTGCTCAGGGGCCTCTGACCAAGTTGGCTGAGGGCGAGGCCCCTGGTGGTCAGCTAAGGATTGTTGAACTTGAACTCCATGACCTCTGCTTCGGCCCTGGGGCCTCCACACCCCATGACCCTGTCCCTGGGTAGGAGGGGCCTGATCTTTTGGCGGCAGTGTAGGCCAGGGTCAGAATTTTGAACCTGATCCTGGCCACGACCGATGGAGTGACCTCAGCAGGGGGGTGACGTGGGAGAACTTTGGGAGGTTGAACACAAGCCAAGCAGCTGCTTTCTGGACCAGTTGTATGGCAGAATGGCACAGGCTGGTAGGCTTGCGAGAAAGGAGTTGCAAGCCTATCTTTTCCAAACTGCTTGTTTTAGATTTAAAAGTGGTTGAATCACCCGTGAAAGGCCAAGGATGAGGACTACGGCTTTAAAATACAGTTTACAAAGCAGTAGTAGAAGTACAAGTAGAAAATTGTTGCTTACAAAAAGGTAGCAAGAAAGACTCATATTTATGATTGACACATAGAATATCTTGAAAAAAGAAATATAATAGAATGTTTTTGTTTTTTTTACCATGAAAGAAAATTTAGCAAAAATAGATTGAAAATTTTGTTATTTTTCCACCCTGACAAAAAATAATTAGATTTTACAGAGGACTGGACAGAGTGAAGTATGACTGGAATATGAAAACAACAAAGAGAACAGAAATAAGAGACTACGTTCTAATACTTCATCAAATGAATATGGACTATTTTAAATATATGAACAGGCTATTCAGTCTATCTACACTCGCAATGTACCAACAGATTAGAGAGTATCTATGAATACATTTTTTATGTATATATATATATATATATATATATATATATATATATACACACACAGTACTGTGCAAATGTCTTAGGCACCCTAGATTTTTTATGTAGATTTTTTCTTAGATGTTTCTTTTTTGTCTTCTGCATTAGTGTGTCAGTAGAAAAGAGCAAATTGTAGATTTCCAAACAATGATTTTCCAAAAACTTAATTGAACTTTCGTCAGAGAAAAGAAGAACAAGGAGTTCTGCAACAGATGGTATGGTCTCCACAGAGGCCTGTTCTCAACATCACCGAGGCTGTCTGGGATTACCTGAACAGACAGAAGCAAGCGAGACAGCCAAAGTCTGCAGAAGTTGGCAAGTTCTCCAAAATGCTTGGAGCAATCTACCAGCTGATTTTCTTATAAAACTGAACAACAGTGTACCTAAGAGAGTTGATGCTGTTTTAAAGGGAAAGGGTGGTCACACCAAATATTGATTTGATTCTGTTTTTTATTGTTTACTGTTCTTTATAGTCAATTGTTTGATATTTAGAAACTTTTAATTTAATTATTTTTTAAAGGATTTTCGCCTTACCGATTTTCTTTACATGTGCCTAAGACTTTTGCACAGTACTGTATACGTGTATATATATATTTAAAAAAATGATAATAATAATAATAATAAAATGATAATTTATGTATGCACATATATCAGCAACAGAGAGAGAGAAAAGCACCTCAACTGCTCATAGTATTGCCTATAGGGCAGTAATGTAGCACGATAGCATTCAAATCGTTCAAATCCCAGCTGGGCTGTTGTTATTGTACCCTTGATGAAGGTACTAACCTGAATTGCTTCAGTAAAATATCCAGTTGCATAAATGGACTGTGTGTAAAAATACAATCTGTGTAAGTCACTCTGCCGAAGAGTGTCTGCTAAATAATGTAATATACTGAGAAGAGGAGAAAAGCAGAAAAGGATGGGAGAGAGGTCAGGCATGCAGACAAAAATCACCAAAAGATGCTTAGTAAATGATTAAACTAATTTCTTACTAAAGACATTTTTTGGTGCTTCAGTGAAAAGGAAGATTTAATGTAAAAATGTGTCCTTTTAATTTCTGCTAGTGTACTTGCCAGTTTCCTCAGGGTGAGTTGATATGTGCCTTGTCACTGAATGGATTTATAATATAATGTTTTTTTTTTTTACAGACAAAGTGGATGTGGAGCACTTCCAGCTGGCCACCAAGGCTGTTTAGGAATCCAACCCCCCACAAAGCGATTAAAAAATTAAAATGCCATTTCTCCACTGGCAGAGCGCACAAGGAAGCTTCCCTGACCAGTTCCAAAATGGAAACAGTACAAGAAAAAACATAATTTTGTTATTTAAAATATTAAGCAATATCTGAAGCAATGGGCTTCAGGCTGAACTTTTGCTGTGAAAAGGGCCTCAAGTTCTTTTCTAAATTATTTTGCTGGGTGGCATTTTCAAGCTACACCACTCTGTACCAATCGACTTTTAAATCAATGGTTTCTACACTTCTACGTCTCATGTCATTACCCTCAGTTTTACAGTTTCTGCAGCTATGTCAGCATGACAATGCAATGTATTTCTACACATCTCTTTATGCTAAATTAAAAGGGTTTTGTCAGACATGTTACTGAAATATTTTACTGATACCAAAATGAGATCTGACACTTACCCACTGGTAAATAGAACCACTCTGCTGTGGTCACATTTAATTATATACTATATAATAATAACATAATAATTATTATTCATATAACTAAAATATAATAGAAATATGAGAAACTCATTTAGGACTAGTTTTAGATCTTTCTCTCTAAACCAGAATCTCAAACTCAAATCCTGGCAGTGTCCTCTGGTTTTTAGTGTTTTTCCAGAAATTACGTGCCTAATTTAAGTCACTGATTGGCTAAAAAATCCACTAAATGGGCTGCCAAATGAAAGGAAACCATAAAAACTTAGCGACACTGCAGGGCATCATTTACAGATAGAAAGGTCTTACGATCATATGTGACTTAAGTCAAAGATCGCAACAACGTCTACTTTGACATGGAAGCGGTTATAGCTCTAGATCAGGTTTTCATTTCATTCAGGACGCGCGCACATTACCTGCTGTTGCAGGCTTGAGGTACACGAGCCCTCGTGGATGGCCCGCTGCATGCGTACTTCAGTGCGCTTTTCCCCCTGGAGCTTCATGTCTGCCACTGTTCTATTCTGCAGCCCCACTTCATTAGCGACTGTGACACACTGCCAAGCAACAGGCTTGCCTTTACAAGTACTGCCACTATCGAGGCTCCCAAAAAGCGCGCCGCGCCTCTCTTCGGTCTCATCTAGGAGCGCGTCAATGTCTTCTTTTTAAAGGTAAAGTTTGCTTGCAAGGTAAAGTTTGCCTTTCTTTCTGAATCCATACTTTATTTGTCAAATACCTTAACTACGCGTATTTATAGGACAATGAACGTTAGGTGAACTCATTGTAAAAAGCAAGCTCATTTAAAGATTACGGTATGCAGCATTATTCAATCTTTCTATAAATCAGGTTTAGGCACAACTTGAGAAATTACATTATGATCATGTCAAGATTAAGTGCAAGTACATTTTTATGAATGAGGTCCAATGACTGGAGTTAAACCTGCAGAGACGCTGCATCTCTCCAGAACCAAAGGTAAACCAGGAATGGAGTTAAACCTACAGACACTGCAGCCCTCCAGCACTGGATTTTGAGATCACCGCTCTAAAAGAAACAGAAAGCTATGGTAAACAGGAGGACACGCTCACCTGAGGGCGATGGAGGTGCCATTGACGGAGGCAGAGTAGGGCCGGGAGGGGCTGAAGCTGCCATGGCGGGCGTAGCGGTCGTCCCCACAGCACAGGATCATGAGGAAGGCGCGGCGGAAGGCGCGGTTTAGGAAGGCATACAGGAAGGGGTTGAGGCCCGAGTTGATATATCCCAGCCACAGCCAGGCGGTCCACACTTGCCAGGGAACTCTATAGTGGATGAAGGGGTCCACCACGTTGGTGATGAAGAAGGGCGCCCAGCACAGGCAGAAGCAGCCCATGATGACCGCCAACGTCTTCGCCGCCTTCGTCTCGATCTTCATGCGGCTCGACCCCTGGTGGTCCGGGCCGAAGTAGCTGTCGGGCGCAGACCCCGCCCGCTGGAGCGTCCCAATCTGCCGAGCATGCTCCATAGCTGTCACATAGATGCGCTGGTAAGCCAGGACCATGAGCCCCAGGGGCACGTAGAACGCCACTGCAGAACATATGAGAGCGTACGGACGGTTCACCAGGAACACACAGTTCGTCTCATTGGCGACGCTGCTGAACTTCCTCTCTTCGATCTGTCAGGAAACACAAAAACACCACAACAAGAACCGTCGTTAATCACTGTTACCCCCGAAGACACCATAAATACTTCAGTTTAGCAGAACACAACGTATGGTACTGTTGTTCGAATACACAGCTGGCAATCTGGAGTCACACTCCTGCACTAAGCTCATGTGACAAGGTGTTTGTAGTTTCAAATCCCTGAAGGGAAAATTCTACTGTATTCTCATTCAGATCACATGACTTAAAATAAGCACTGAAAGGGTAAAATAAACTAAGAATGGGTCAAATAATGTGTGCAGGGCAAATACACTCTGAGGACAATAAATTGCAATTTTGAGAGTGAGGTTTTCTTAACCTTTCATATTACCAATTCAATGTCAATGCCTTAATTACATTTCTTCATAGATGTTGCTTGGCACAGTGAAAGATGTTGTCATATAGTTTTTAAAAAAAATGAACACCTCCTACATATCCAAATTACATATTGAAGTAAACAGAGCTACCTCATTTCAAAGTGATTGACATATGGGGGATGTATACAGTACACCATGTCAGTAAATGTGGACATCTCAATCCAGGTGCTGAATTTAGAAACACCTACCTTTTAAACGATAAGAGCAAATCTACTGTCCAGCAGTAGAGGGTTCAGTAAAATTGAGAGTATAACCTCAATGAATCAATGAATAATGGCTGCTTCTGAAGTGTCCTTGGGAGGTGTCGGGACCTTAGACCTTAGGTTCCATATGGCTAGTATTCAACCTCAGAAACACAACATGTGCCCCTGATGTGTTATCTAATAACAGCACATGCCTACAGCTACTTAACATCAAACTCACGTGTTATACCCGTACTGGAAGTTTAGACCACATTCTTCAACGTGCAGGTTCGATACTTGCTTATGTTAACACTCCTTCCTATGGATTCATTAGTGTCATAACACTTATGCACTTCCTCGTGTTTCATAACACATCCGTAAGTTTCAAACATGTCCCCTACTTTGACCCCCCTGTAAATTGTTAATAGTTTTGACACGGTTTCTCAGTCCCATGTACTGTGTTACAAACGGTCACACACCGGACGACACCCCCCTGGAGGGATAGAATAGCTGGTCACAGGGAGATGCTGCAATTGTAGTTTTCACCAGCGTTTACTTGCTAATAGAGAGAGCGTGCTCATTAAACAAAGAAACAAAACTCTTCTCCTTTCACTCTCAAGGAATCCAGATAAAAAAATAATAAACTAAATCAACAAAGAGAAAATAAACCAAAACACCGCAGCCGCTTTTTGATCCAGGTTTCTTGGAGTTTTCTCCTGCCGTGTGGGTGCTGCTGGTGAAAAGAAGCACACTTTTAAACCCTTGGATGATTTGTTAATACAAACTAGGTGTGTTTACCTACTTAACCAGTAGGTGTGGCCCCAGATTGCCCAATGCCATCTGTGGGACTGAGCCCTGCCACAATTAAGCTTGGTTCACACTAGTGACTGTTCCGGCCGTTGCCGATGAAGGCGGTTCAGATTTAACAACTTAGTCTTGCCTTGCCGTCATGATGGTATGCACACTAGGCAACTGAGAACTGTTTTTTGTTGTTGTTTTTTTACAGTAAATTGTACTGTAATTCTACTGACACTACTATAAAGCTTAATTATTGACAGTTCTATATTTTTGTAAAATGTCACATTAGGAATTACTGCAATAAATGTAATATACTGGAAAAATAATCACTACTGCTATTCCATCTTTAGCATTATAGCCATTATTCCAAATTGTTCATTGAAAATATGTTTATGTAAAACATTTGAAATGTACATTAACTTCAGCACTATAGGCAGAAATATTACAAAATAATGTTCTTCAAAAATATATTTATTGAAAAATATTTCAAATGTGCATAAACAAAATATACAACACAAATTTATTTTCAACATTTACATGCATTTTCTCATTAGTATTTCAATATCAATGTGACACTCTCTGTCCCCGTTCCCATTTGTGCTCCTTGTTTTACCCTGTTCTCGCATTTCGTGTCTGGTTTTCATGTTTCATGTTTGTCTTGCTCGTGCTGCTGGCTGGGCGTGGTTTCCCTTTCGTGTCACTCTGTTCCCTTGCTCTGTTTCTGCCTATCTCTTTCCTTGTCTCCGCATGCATTCCTCACACTCTCTGCTCTGCTAATCACTCACGCATACATTCTCATGCTGCACTTGATTGGTGCTTGTTAACTCTCCTATATATTCTCCTGATGTTCTTTGTCTTGTGCCGATTCGTTAAGTCTTGTTCGCTAAGTCTTGTTCGCATTAATACTCTGGTCTTGTCTTGTCTTGTCTCGTCTGGTGCCTAGCACCTAGCTTTGTCTTGCCTTGCTTAATTTAACTTTTGCTAAAAGCTGCATTAACACGCCGCTTATCTAGTCTTGCCTTGCTGTCAATTAACTACCAATCTGCAGCTGTTCGTGTCCACTCCACGCTGCCCCGTCCTCTGCTGCACCTGCCCGGATTCCTGCCACTATCCAGTCCCTGGCCTCTCCCGCTCCTGTTCTCCCACTGCTGCTCCATTCCTGGTTCCTGTGTTGTCTGTCTAATTCTCCCTATGCTTCAGGAGTTCTGGTCGAAGCAATAAATTACCTGGATTATTGGATTTCTGTCTGCGTCGTGCGTTTGACTCCAGTCCCTTCTCGGACCATAACAAACAGTGCATTTGAGAAAGAAAATGTTTTCTTGCAGTTATTGGCAGAATTATTCTCTTCAAGTTTGTCTTTTGGCGGGTCCTCACTCCTTTGTTCAAATGGTATTTGGCTGTCCTGTCACTGTCCTTATGCCCTCTGAGTTATGAGGTGAACCAGGATTGTTCATTGTTGAATTTGATGGTTTCAATGGAATGCAATTTCACTTGTAGACACTGACATAACATACAACTGTAATCGTTCATGTTATATTATATATTACAATTAGTGAGGTCAATACAGTCTTGAAGGTCCTCTATGGATTTGCTGGTGCACTTCCGCACAGATATTGTTCCAGGCTTGGCTGTTTTTACTTTCTGCCTGTATGAGGGGATAAGGGGAACCATTACATGGTTGGAATTCCCCAGGGGGGGGAATAAGAATCTTTTGGTGTTACTTGTAACTGATCTAGTTTTGCCCTCTCTGGTGGGGAATTTAACCAATTGTCTGTATTTAGGACGTGTGTGATTAAAGTCTAGCTGTTTATTCTCTTATGTACCCTGGTCCACGAGCAGCCATTGCACTGAATGCATGTGGGATTGTAGGTAAATGCAAATTTTGCTGGGAATACCAGAGGCGAAATACAGAGATGAACATAAAGGCTTACAATTGATAGAAATAGAAACGCCTTCAATTTAGGTGTTGACTGAAGCCCACAATTAGTTGTTTTACTGAACCAGATGTTTTCATAGAATAAAAAACCACGTACATTTGACTTTGGTTACATTTAAAGTTTTTAAACTTCGGCACTCCAAAATTGGGTGTACCCCATTATGTGAACGTTAAGACATTTTACAGCGGTGCACAACAAACTTCTGCTCTTAATTATTTCATTATCTAAATCATTTACTGAAATGTTCTTAGTCAGGAACTACAGCTACAGACTGCACATGTATCCTTGGTGAAAGGATGCTTTTCTCTGGTCTGATATAGGAGTGAACCAACACTGGTGTATACCCCCGTTTCAAATATTAATCCAGAACTGGTTGGAACAAAACCCAACACACAGACCAGCCCTCCAGGATAGGAACCGTACAGCCTGGTTTACCATTTTAAATAAAGTCAGGGGTGTCCAACTCAAGTCCTTAAGTTTTTTTTGTGTTTTTCTTACAATCAGCAGCTAGGTAAGGCAAGGGAACAAGGTGTGTGTATTCTTTAGCCACTCAATGATAAATTAATCACTGGTGCTGAAACAAAAACCAAAAAGCACACTGCAACCCTCCGGGACTGGAGTCTGACATCCATGAGCTTAGTTTAAAATGTTGACAGTGAAGGCTGCTGAGTGGCCCATCGTGTTAAAGCAGCAGCGCGCCTGGTCTTCAACCTCCCCCGACACTCCCATGTCACCCCCCTGCTCATTGACCTCCACTGGCTACCTGTGATGGCTCGCATCAAATTCAAAACATTGGTGCTCGCCTTCCAGGCAGTCCGAGGATCAGCCCCTCCATACCTCCAAAAGCTCATCAGACCCTACACACCTACCAGATCCCTGCGTTCAGCCTCCTCAGGACGACTGGTACCCCCCCCCACTTCATACTAGCACCCGGTCTCGACGTCTGTCTGTCCTGGCCCCACGGTGGTGGAATGAGCTCCCCGTGGAGGTCAGAACAACAGAAAGTCTGACCGCCTTCAAGCGCAGATTGAAGACTCACCTCTTTAAGCTGCACCTCTCTCCACCCCTCCCTACCTCCTTGTGACCTCCCATGATTGTGTCCTATAAATCCTTGTTTAAGTGGTTGAAGCTTCTAGTTTAATACTTGTAGGTTACTCATTGGCTTACTGTTGTGCACGCCAATGATTGATATCGTGTGGTCCCCCACCCCCCCCCAAAAAAATAAAAAATAAAATATATATATATATATAATCATACTGACTGCGCCCGTTGTTTGAATTCGTATTTACCTTTTAGGGTTGTTTTTAACGCACTTGTTTCAGGTTGGAAAATGCACTAATGTACGTCGCTCTGGATAAGAGCGTCTGCCAAATGTCTAAAATGTAAATGTAAATGTAAGATCTGTTCTATTTCCTGGAGGGGCCCCATGGGCTGGTATCAAATCTGAAAGCTGGTCATGATTGATGGTAAGAAGGAGCAAAAGTACAGCCAAATCCTACAGGATGAACCCAAAGAAAAAGGGAAAATTGAACTTCACTAGATGAAAGTAAACCTTGAGTAGTCCTGACTTCAAAGTCCTGACTTCAACCCGATAGAAAATCGATAGAAAAACTGAGTAAAAGGAAGACCTGTTGATTGTGCAATGTTGGTAGAGACTTATCCAAAAGGACCTGCAGCTACAATTCTGCCAAGAACATATTTCTCTGCACAGTAACCTAGGGGAAATTCTTGTGCATTCAACATTTTTTTTTTTTTTTTTGTTTTTCTTTTTATTTAACCTCTTCTAACCATGTAATTGTTCAGTTTGAGGATTCAAGTTCTGAACAAAAACATTAAAAGTGCATTTACATAGTTTTCAATTAAACAAAATGGAATGCCATTTCAAGATGGTGAATACTCTTGCAAGACTCTGTATATTAACAAAATTTCCCATTGAAGCCAAAAATAAAGAAAGCACATTTCCTACATGAGACATAGTCTTTTGAGGTTTTGCTTTGCATTAAGATGGCTTTCACAGTATGCTAACAATGATGAAAATTCAGAATAACAAATAGAAGACAGGTTTTTGTTAATTTCAGTGAATCTTGACTCAGGGTAATGTGTAAAAAGCATAAAAACATGTGCAAGATTTGCTCAAATTCATAACTAAAAAACTGTTACATCCACAAAGAAAAAAAGCCCAGTGCAGTTCGTCCTGCTTATTGTGGAAGAGCTGTGAACACTGTGCCAAATTACTGACTGATTCATCAAAGTATTGATGCACATCAAGGAACCACACACCAAGGCCCAAATAGTTGGTGAGCGCAATTTACAAGTACAATAATATGTCTCAGTTGTGAAACATAATGTTTCGGCCATCAGATCAGCTTTTGTAAGACATTTTTTAGTGAGGGTCAAATCAAGTTTAATCTTATGTTTTCCATTTCAAGCTGCTCCTTTTCTCAGCTGTTCATTTTCCCCACTGTGACTGCCTCTTGCCTTGTCTGTGCCATGCCTCTGTAGCCCTGCACTCCACTGGTGGAGAATGCGGGCACAGGCCCACAGCAAATAGTAAAGGTTTTTGTGAATAACTGGGTTTCTTTCTTAGATTCTTTGTGCAGAGCAGGGGTTGTTTCATAATAGAATACCTTACCAGTACCTCCTGGTAATAGTGGACTATGCCACACACTACCCCAAACCATTCCCTGATGGTCCTGACTGAGGTGTGCAGGAGGTGCCCCAGCCATCCACCGAGTTATTTCCCTTTGAACTCCTGTATGGGCAGCATCGTGTTGGACTCCTCAACCTGGCTGAAGAACAACTATCACCCCATCAGAGTGTGATCAAACACGACCAACAAATGTGGAGCCACATCAAGGAAATGATGCTTCTTCTTCTTCGTTTGGGTGGGATCTTTTGTCCCACATCCCCAGGCTCGGGGCCGAGGGGCTATCCTTTTACCACCCCGAGCCTAGGGGGGGGTTCACCCGGACTATATTTCAGGGCACACCTCCAGTAGCCACGTCACCGTGTCATCATCCAGAACCGACAGACCATGCATCCCATTGGGTGCCCGATAAATCGGGCAGTCCAGGATGACATGGTCTGCGGTTTGTTCCTCCGCGCCACACTCGCAGGCTGCGCAAGAAGCCAAGCCCCATCTGTGCATCGATGAGCGGAAGCGCCCAACGCCGGTCCGGAGGCGGTTAAGCCTCACCCATGCCAGTCTAGGCAGGTCCACCCCAATAGGGGGAAAACCGACGTCTGGGATGAAGTCACGGAGTCTAGAGGTGTTCTCCTCCCACTCCGTGCTCCAGATGTAATCCGCCCACCGTGCCGCACTGATGTTAAGATCACTGCATTGCTGCAGGAATTCCTGTGCGGCAGGCACAAATGGGTGTCTCGACTTAAGGCGCCGGGGAGGCTCAGCAATTACAGCGAGCCTTTCGTGGAGCAGATGGTTTGGCTCCATGGCCCGGCACGCGAGACGTGCTGTGGCTCCCGCGCGGCGAAGCCCAGCGGGCTGGATGCCTGCAAGAATGGGAAGATTGTCCACGGGAGTGGGACGCAGGCATCCTGTCACGATGCGCAAGGCTTCGTTGATGGGCGTATCGATGAGGCGGGTGTGGGCACTGCGACACCATACCGGTGCGCAGTACTCACTAGTCGAGTAAACAAGGGCCAGGGCTGCCGTACGCAATGTTCTTGCGTCGGCGCCCCAGCCTGACCCGACTAGTCGCCTCATCAATGCCACACGAGATGTTAACTTCTTGCGCAGTGACTCAAGGTGTCGGCGAAACGTGAGCGACCTGTCCAATGTCACGCCGAGGTAGATTGGCTCAGCGCAGCATGGCAGGGGTGTTCCGCCAATATATATTCGGAGCTCACGTTTAGCCTCCCTGTTGTTAAGATGGAAGGCCGCCGACACCGTCTTTGCCTCGCTGAGCTTCAACCTCCATTTCCAGAGGTATGCCACTAGTGTCTGCATGTCCTGGCTCAAAGTCCCCTCCAATGACTGCCAGTCTCCAGCGGAGTACACCAACGCGAGGTCATCCGCGTAGGCATACTTCCGCGAGACTGTATCAGGCAAGTCATAAGTGTAGATATTATAGAGGAGGGGGGCCAGGACAGATCCCTGGGGGACGCCGTTCTTGAGGCGTCGTAACCTGCTTTGCTGTCCGCTACCGGTGGTAAGGTTAAAGCTGCGATTTCGGACAAGCTCCAAGATCATACTGACCATGTGCCTGTCCGGCAGCAGGCGGAGCAGCTTGCAGGTGAGGCCGCGGTGCCATACGGTATCATAGGCAGCCGTCAGATCGACAAAAACGGCTCCGGCCTTCTTCTTGAACGAAAAGCTGTCCTCGATGTCTTGAGTCATCAAAGTGACTTGGTCTACGGTCGATCTCCCGCGTCGGAACCCGGCCTGCTCCCGAGGGAGCAGTGGGTCGACGATCGGTTCGACGCGGGCGTAGATAAGACGCTCGAGGATCTTGAAGGGGATGCAGAGCAAGGAGATGGGACGGTAGCTCTTAGGATCCCCTTCAGGCTTATTCGGCTTAGGGATCGCGACAACTAGGGCTCTTCTCCAGATTTTGGGGATCTTGAGTTGGCGCAAGCAGGAAGAGAGGAAAGCTCTTAACCAGGACTTCAGGGCAGGTGCGGCACCTGCCCTGAAATGATGCTGCTAGTACAGGACCAAATGGAAGATGCCCAACATGGTCACTAGCATACTTATAACCAGCCGGCCCAACTCTGTGAGTTCCAACCGGGCGAATGAGCTTTAAAAAAATGTCACTATCTGGCAGGGTCCCTATACCATCCAGGAGAGGGTCAGTCCAGTCAATTACCTTGTCAACCAGCCTGGCAGATGGAGGTGGTGAACATGTGGCTCTACCGAGTACCAAAGGCCATAGTGGAGGAGCTGGAATAAATGCTGGCCCTGTGATTTATTGAGGAGGCCTGCAGCCTGTGGTCTAGCCGCATCATAATAGTCCCAAGCCTGATGATTCCCTGAGGTGGTCATCCACTCATGCAATGAGGCACAGTTCCGGTTACTCAATTTGCTTGGGCCTACTGAAACCCCAGGTCAAGATCACTGCAGTCCATGACTGGCCCCGGCCCAACACCAAGACGCAGGTATGTGCCTTTCTTAGTTTGGCTGGGTACTATCATTGCTTCATCCCTAACTTCTCCTCCACAGCTGCGCCTCTGTCAGACCTCACCCAGAAGGGTCAGTCATAATGAGTTGCCTGGGGACAATGAGAGGAGCAACTAAAAAGTGCTCTTGGACACGGTCCTGGCTGTTCATCCGGCACACTGCCGCATCGATACCGGGATGGGGGTGGTCGTGACACAAAAATTAGGTTTGGAGGAACATTCCATTGCCTTTCTGAAATGCAAGCTGCGCCCCATTAGGTCACAGTATGAGGTAGTTGAGAGACAAGCCCCAGCCATTAAGTGGGCTCTCTCTCCCTCCAGCTCTCCCTCCCTCCAGATGGAGGTTCACCCTGGTGAGGGACCACGCCCCTCTGCTGTGGATGGCCCGGTAGGACAACAATGTCAAGGTAACACGCTGGTTCCTCTCGTTTCAGGCCTTCTTTCAGGTGATGCACCATCCAGGGGCTCAACAGGGCTCAAAATGCCAACACAGATGCACTATCCCTCCGGCACTCACTGTGGACCGCTAGATCGTGGTGACTCTAAAGGTGGGGGGGTTATGGTGCAGGGATCCGAAACCCCAACCCTGCCCAGCATAGACTGATGCCATCACTTTCCACGGCAGATTAATTCAGCAGCCTGGACAGCGGGACCAGGATCCAGTTCAGCACCCCTGCTCCCCGTTCAAGCCTGGACAGCTCCGCAAGGGCGCAATTATCTGAGGGCCAGAAGGACAGCTGAAGCATGTTCTGATAATTGGCTGCCCCCTTCAAAAGGCCCTCAGTTTCCCAGACTGGCACTTATTTTCCTCCAGAACTTTCTAACCTCTTGCATTATTTTCCATTAAAGACACTGAAGCTAACTGACTCCATGGCTAAGACAGGGCCTCAGCATGGCTTCTACCCTTTTCTTCACCTCCTGCCTATTTTTTCGATTTTTGTTGCCTCAACTGTGCCATGTATAATTTTCCCGTGCTTTTAATGTTTTTTTACTAAAAAACGGGACTTAGTGTCAATTTATCTCCAAATGTAGAAATAAAGTAAAATGTTGGTTTTCCACTCATCTACTTTAAGTTGATACTAATTCAATAGCATTAACTGGAAACTCTAATTTGTCACACATACAAGGGTACACAAGTAATACTGACTAACAAAATGGCCCAATGAGCCGCAACGGACTGGTTGAATGACCAGCAAATGACCTCTTCGATATTTCTGGGAACAACCATCTCAATTAATATAATTCTTTTCATATTTTCTTGCAATAATTTAAGTAGGCTATCTAATTGAGACAAGTATTAAGACTGATTTGAGACAGGACAAATACTGAGCGCAGGCTCACTGTCATCTTTGACAATTCTAGCATTGTATGAGTCGGCTTGTAGCGATGAATAATTATTCTCTCTGTTCCACTCTCTTGAACATTTAACATATTTGTGCTGCCTTTGTCCTGTAACTGTGACAGTTGCCTTGGGCACTGCTAAGTTTACATACGGCATTGTTTTTAAAAACACTGCACCAATTTACCGCCAAGTTTCAGCTCATCTTAAAAAGCCCAGGCTTATTGAGAGTGGTAATTTTCTATCATTGTTGTGAATCGGACACCCTATTTGCATTAAAATGAGTCATTCTAGAGGCTGCTGGGTTGCTCATCTGGTTAAGGAATTTGTCCCTATGAATACCCTCCAAGTGTAAAAGTAGTTAAATTGAATTGCTATACCATACAGTAGGGTTCTCAAACTGCCATCCATGTGCGGGGTTCCCAAACTAAGCCTAGGGCCCGCCCTGTGTGTGGGGTTCTCATACTCAGTCCCCACTCAGTTTAATGGTTTGAATCATTACCATTTTCTTTGTCTTTGTAGTTCTGTTTCAGAGACCAGATATTCACTTCACAATTAAGTTAACCTGTCAGTCTATAATTTAACAAGTTAAATGTAATTCTTTCTAAAGGAATCATTTTGTGACGCTCTCCATTCCCGTCCCCGCTGTGCTCCTAGTTTTACCTTTTCCCTCATGTGTCGTGTTTGTTTTCATGTTTCCTGTTTGTTTTCCCTCGTGCTGCAGGTTGGGCGTGGGTTTCCCTCTTCGTGTTATCCCCTTGCATTATCTCCGCCTATCCCATTCCTTTCTCCGCCTGCATTCCTCACGCTCTCTGCTCTGTTAATCACTCACGCATACATTCTCACGCTGCACGTAATTGGTTCTCATTAACTCTCCTATATATTCTCCCGGTGTTCTTTGTCTTGTGCCAGTTCGTTAAGTCTCGTTGTTGAATTACCTCTTGTCTTGTCTCACTTCGTGCCTAGAAATCTAGCCTTGTCTTGCCTTGCTACTGCTTAAAGTCTTCCTAATCTCAGCTGCCTGTCTTGTTATGCCTTGATGTCATTAACGCCTTCTTCTGCCTTGCATGTTCACCAGCCTGCAGCTGTCCTAGCCCACTCTACGCAGCCCCGTCTCCCGCATCCCGCTCCTCCTCTGCTACACCAGCTCAGGATTCTGCCACTAACCAGCCCCTTGCCTACTCCCACACCCGCTCTACCCCCTGCTAACTCCATTCCAGGATCCAGTCCCCATATAACTTTCTCCCTATACTTCAGGAGTTGTTGTCGAAGTAATAAATTATTGAATTCTTGAAATTCCTGTGTGAGAGTCGTGTGTTTGAGTCCAGTCCCTTCACAGAATCATAACACATTTGTCATATTACAGAAAATGGCAGCATTAGCTCATCTGACTGATTAAACGTCCTGGGATATGAATATAGGGAATTTATTATTCATGGCATACAGGAACTATTTCTGACATAATGTGACTTTAATCCTTAAACTGGGTGTCCGCGGATCCTTAAAAAGTCTTAAAAAGTCTTAAATTCATTTATCTAAATTAAAGGCCTGAAAAAGTCTTAAATTCATTAAATTGTCTTAAAATGGTCTTAAATTCATTACTCAAAGGTCTTAAAAAATGTACGGGGGAGAGAACTATTTTTTTTTATTACGCTCCGTTTGTGTTGTGAAGAGGTTCATTTAAATATTGAGATGCGCGAGGAGAGGGCGTGCAGAGACTCCAGTCGATTCGTGAAGTGACATTTTTTCCTAATACGTTAGCCTGGCTAAATTTACCAGAAAATTGCACACCGGTACGGCTCATCCCCCTTCGCTGCAGCTCCACCGTGGGGAAGTGCAAATTTAATGCACTGTGGTTGGAGAACGGCAACTTTTCTCCGTGGCTTAAATCTGTGCAAGGTAATCCCGACGAAGCAAGATGCGCGTTTTGAAAGAAATAGTTTAAACTAGGAACCATGGGGATTAAGGCGGTAGAATCCCACATGCAATGTGAGAAACATAGGATTGCCGCAAAAAGCCACCAACAAACCCCAGGGATTTCGCAATTTTGTTCCAGTGCCTCTGCCGCTGCCGCAGTAGCACAGCCGACAGTCTCAAGTAACCTACGGCTAGCTAGCACTAGCACTAACGTTAGCACTTTTCCACCAACGGCAAGTTAAGGCGATCTCCGAACAACGTTTGGCTCTACCCCCACGCTACAAGCGGAGGTGCTGTGGACTCTTCACAATTCAATTCAATTCAATTCAATTTTATTTGTATAGCGCTTTTTACAGAGAACTGTCTCACGCTCACACAGTGGCGAAGCATCAGTCCTATAACGCCAACGAGGGAATTTAAGAGATTAGAAATTATTTTTGACACTGATGTGATGTGAGTTAGACAACACTGATTAAGATTGATGTGCTAGCGAGCACTACATTGCTCACAAAAATAATGCTAAATTGTTATTTCAACCACTTTTGCAGACCCCTCTCCATCTTTGCATGTGCTCTTCAGTAAATGCTCACTGGGGACTAGCTGTTTGTTTCTCAGACACACAAGTGTACTGAGGTATTGTGCTGCAGCCCTGTTTTATTCATTTTAATTTGTATCTAAACGTGTATCTGACTGTTATTTCAGCCACTAAACTTTTATTGAATAAATATGTTCCAAATAATATGTGTTAATCTGCTCATTTCATTCTTAAAAAAAATATTGCTTAAATCTACTTATATGGTTGGCCACTTTGCTAGTTCTGCTATCAGCAGCTGTCTGCCGTTAGGTCTCACCAACCATATTTTTGTTGTAAATCTCGGTCTTAAATTCCATTCCAAGTGGCATTAAAAAGGTCTTAAAAAGTCTTAAATTTAACTTGCTGAAACCTGCAGATACCCTGTTAAAAGTGTCTAATCATCAACAAACAATTAGCAGTTTTTTAAATTACAGTTGGAATGAAATCAGCATGCACAGAGGGTCCCCAGTTTGAAAACCCTTGATACACAATACAGTAATTATCACACTTTCACAGTTTAAACATGAGACTGAGGGCTCTATTTTCTGGTGCATGGCAAATAGGCGCAGTAAATTGGGCAGCGTATGGCACACTAGGCGCGGCTACTGAATTGCATTATTTTCGTGAGCAGAGGCGAAGAGCTGCGCAGATTGAAAATGGGCTGGGTTAGCCTGACTATTTCTAAGTGGGTGTGTTTCAGCTGGATTCAACTATAGCCAAGCAAATTATCTCTTTTCAGTCCCTTTAAGAGCCGTGCGCATTGCGACTCGGCATACTGGCAATTTCCATCTACCACTGCAGTGGTGCAGTGGTTAGCACTGTCACCTCACAGCAAGAAGGTACTGAGTTCAAATCCTGGCCGAGGGCCTTCCTGTGTGGAGTTTGCATGTTCTGTGTCTGCGTGGGTTTCCTCTGGGTACTCCGGTTTCCTCCCACAGTCCAAAGACATGCATGTGAGGCTAATTGGAGACTCTAAATTGCCCATGGGTAGAGTGTGTGAGTGAATGGTGTGTGTGCCCTGCGATGGATTGGTGAACTGCCCAGGGTGTATTCCTGCCTCTCACCCAATGCCTGCTGGGATAGGCTCCAGCCCTCCTGTGACCCTCACCAGGAATAAGCGGGTTAGCCAATGGATGGATATTGCAAAACAATTTAAAATAAAAAGTATGCCTTTGTCACAGGGGAATGTCTAAAATCACAAACTAAGTCGACCTATACTTAATCATTCGTGTTTTAGTCCTATTGCTTTTACTGGATATTTAAGTGCGGTGATGGGCTTCAGATTGTGTAAGTCAATAAATACTACAAGTTGTGACTAAACTGTTTGGCTATATAGAAAACTATGTGTCTTTGTGTGGTAGCCTAGGATATTATAATAAAACATTATAATAATAAAATATTATAATAACAGTCCACCATCCACCATATACTGAAATAGCCCAGGCAGAAACTAGCATATTTGTATATTTAAATGACCAACTAAACAACCATCAACAAATTATTCCACCTTGCAACATTATATATTGATATTATGCTCGAACATTTTCACCAATTAAGTATTCAATTCTGCATTTGGACAATGTCACGTGTGAATAAACGAAAATCTGAAATATGAGTTAATCCATTCACCAAAGGTGTCTTCATTCATAAGCACCATTGTTCGCTACAACATACAACACGATACAACACAATCGATTGAACTGCACACCTACCATCTGGACTGACACACCCCACACAGAGGCTCTCCTCCAATTTTGTCACCAAATTACCGAACACGTGAAAATCCATGACAAAACTGCTACTTTGCAAGGACAACGGATTGCCCCATCCCATGTGCCAGCCGGAACATAGAGCCCCTTGAGTCTGAGGGATTTAGGGGGGTCACTTGGTGAATAATTAGTTTGTTAGTGAATTAGTGTAGCCTTTGCTGTGGTCTAATGATGAGAAAACATACCCATTAAAGGGGCTACATGTAAGATTTTTACATGCATGAATCGCTTTCAATGCCAAGTGTGAACAGATTGTAACGTAACCTAAAAAATGAGAGCTTCCCCGACTTTCTCCATTGCGCATAAGAGCCTATGGGTTGATTTTTATGTAAAGGGTTTGGGTCGGATTTGTGGGAAAATCATTTTGTGAATGAAGGATGTGACATCTAAGTGCGCTTCCGAGTGCCTTCCCTCTCTCTGGCCTGCCCCCCACAGCATAAATTAGAGGGTCAGTATGTAGCGAACTTGTGTAACACTAGCTAGCTGCTGAGAAATGGACCAGTCAATAAAGGACTAATGTTATTCACTGTCTGAGTGAATAACATTACCTAGCTATATCGATTCAAATCATAGACATGCATAAAGATAATAAACATTGAATAAAAACAGTAATACAGTTTACTTACTAAGTCCTCGATGCCGATGGCATTCCAGCTTTGCATTATGGGAAGGAAAGAGATGAAAGATGGTATGACCCAGCATCCTCCCAGCATCAGAGCCACCCTTACGGGTGTCATCTTGTTCCTGTACACCAGAGGCTGGCAGCAGATCGCATAGTACCTGTACCAAACAATCACAACAGTAAAGAGTGGGTCTGGCTTGTACAGGAAAGAGTGATTCTGGAGTTAACAGTAAAGAGTGTGGCTGGAGTGAACAGTAAAGAGTGTGGCTGGAGTGAACAGTAAAGAGTGATTCTGGCGTGAACAGTAAATAGTGATTTTGGAGTGAACAGTAAATAGTGATTCTGGAGTGAACAGTAAAGAGTGATTTTGGAGTGAACAGTAAATAGTGATTCTGGAGTGAACAGTAAAGAGTGATTCTGGAGGGAACAGTAAAAAGTGATTCTGGAGGGAACAGTAAAAAGTGATTCTGGGGTGAACAGTAAAGAGTGTGTCTGGAGTGAACAGTAGAGTGATTCTGGAGTGAACAGTAGAGTGATTCTGGAGTGAACAGTAAAGAGTGATTCTGGAGTGAACAGTAAATAGTGATTCTGGGGTGAACAGTAAAGAGTGTGTCTGGAGTGAACAGTAAATAGTGATTCTGGGGTGAACAGTAAAGAGTGTGTCTGGAGTGAACAGTAAAGAGTGATTCTGGAGTGAACAGTAAATAGTGATTCTGGGGTGAACAGTAAAGAGTGTGTCTGGAGTGAACAGTGAAGAGTGATTCTGGAGTGAACAGTAAAGAGTGATTCTGGAGTGAACAGTAAAGAGTGATTCTGGAGTGAACAGTAAAGAGTGATTCTGGAGTGAACAGTAAATAGTGATTCTGGAGTGAACAGTAAAGAGTGATTTTGGAGTGAACAGTAAATAGTGATTCTGGAGTGAACAGTAAAGAGTGATTCTGGAGGGAACAGTAAAAAGTGATTCTGGAGGGAACAGTAAAAAGTGATTCTGGGGTGAACAGTAAAGAGTGTGTCTGGAGTGAACAGTAGAGTGATTCTGGAGTGAACAGTAGAGTGATTCTGGAGTGAACAGTAAAGAGTGATTCTGGAGTGAACAGTAAATAGTGATTCTGGGGTGAACAGTAAAGAGTGTGTCTGGAGTGAACAGTAAAGAGTGACTCTGGAGTGAACAGTAAATAGTGATTCTGGGGTGAACAGTAAAGAGTGTGTCTGGAGTGAACAGTAAAGAGTGATTCTGGAGTGAACAGTAAAGAGTGATTCTGGAGTGAACAGTAAATAGTGATTCTGGAGTGAACAGTAAAGAGTGATTCTGGAGTGAACAGTAAATAGTGATTCTGGAGTGAACAGTAAAGAGTGTGTCTGTAGTGTACAGTAAAGAGTCTGGAGCAAGGTTATTATGATAAACAAAACTCATATGATGTTGTTAAAAATAAAAATTATCATTCACTATTTTTAGTTTTCATTTTGATCTGGGTGCAAGTGTGTATATACTGTATATATTGACATAAATAAAATGATCCTGTCTCTGTTGATTGTGATTATGTTGTAAGATAGTGATACTACAGGGGTCCTGCTCTGATCCCTATTGTAGTTAGTGCGTGACCAAGAATGTTGACCGCCACCATTATGGCTAGAATGAAATTGCAAATTGGGGAAAAAAAACATTAAAGTCCGATTTGGGAGTACTTGTACTTGAGCATAATGTGTTGGTTGGCCATCAAAATGCACAGTTGTTGTAGGCAGTTGGGTATGTGGAATGCAAATGAAAGGGACTAAAACTAAAATCAAAAAGTACATTTCTAAAACTAAACTAAAACTACACACTATGAAAACAAACTAAAAATTAAACTAAACTGGAAAGTGGAATTGAAAATTAAATGGAAATAAAAATGACATTAAAATATGAAACTATAATAACCATGTTCTCGAGTGAACAGTAAGGCTGCATCTCAGTCTGTTCACTATGCCCTCCTTCGCCAACCCCCCTCACTTGTGAACACTTGTAAATTTGTCCCAGTACTATCTCAGGCTATATATTTCTTTAATTTTTTGACTGTTAAACATTGTAATATTCACTATTTAATTTATGCAAACCTTCATGTAAATTCATTTTTATCTGAGCTAAAGATACAGCAGGGTTTTCTTGAGAAACCTCTTCGCACGTAGGCTACTTCAGCGCTATTCCAATGCTAATGTGATTCCTGCGCGGGAGGTGGCTAGATCATTGTGTGTGTCTCAGCAATAAAAAATTATAATACAAGTTCTCTACTTTCTGAACAAATATACAAAAGGGTGAGAATTGCAGGGCTGTTGGCTGGTGGTTTTTCCTGGTTAAGGTGCTTAACACATATGCCACATTTAACAAGACCACAGACTTTCACATTACAAGTGTGAGTTTAATACAAACGGAATTTAGCCATCATTTACTCTTAGGTGGGCCTGGCAGAGAGGTATAAAACTATTATGAGATAGAGAAGACAGGAGAAGCTGTAAGCTGAATAACAGCAGAACAGTTGAATCATGTCTGAATTTTTATTTTTAATAAATGGCACAGAAAATCAAATGGCAAACCATACTGCAACTCAAACAGGGGCTTAGGTCCGACAATCATGTTGCTGCAAATCTGCAGGAACACAAACAAAAATGGGGGCAGTGAGACCTTGGGCACAACCACAGACCTTGCCTAATGATGAAGAGAAAAACTCAAGCTATTCATTACAGTAATGTGTTTTACCCTGCATTGAAGACATATTGCATTTAACACATCTTGTTTTTATTCCGCACCAAAAGTAATTAATGAGCCTGGTTATGAAAAGGAGATAAAGTACCACATTTTACTTACACAAGGACTATGTTTAATTGTGTCATGGGTTGCTTTAAAATGTGTCTGGAATGAAAATGGTCTTGAAAGGCTGTACCCTATTATTGTAACACTATCTCTGTAAATAATGCTAATTAGATGCATTTGAATCTCCATCAGTTTCTCTTGTCAACTAAAAGGTTAAAAATTTAGAATAGAATCATAACGCAGGCTAGTTCGAAGGCACGTGCAAAGGGGGGTGCCCCAGAACCTGCCCCTTTTTCTCCAAGTGCCCGATGTGCCCCTTTCTGGGATGTAGAAAGTGGTTAAACTTGTCTGAAATAGAAATTGTAACCGAAAAAAAAAACGTTCGCCATATTCTTTTAGTTTGGCAAGCTGGAAGAGCGCAGTCAAGAAGTTATCATGAATCTGAGCGTTGAGGGCAGAGCAACCAATCACAACGCTTGGAATGGGGCATCAGGGTACTTTGCCTATAGACTGTAGAGGAACGTCCTGCCCAGAACTCTAGTGGTATCAGTCATCTGAGTGTTTGTGACAGTGGGGTGCTGCGTAGTCTACTTCGAGGTAGGCTAAACAGGTTTAAAGGATAGGTTCACTTTTTTCAACCTGAACCTTATTGAAAGGTTGTTTCCCACAATCTAGCACCTCACTGACAGCTTTATTTACATTTTAACTGAAGCCTCCCAGTGGGCCAAACGCATTCCAATGGTGTCAGTAGTTTCGCCTTCAAAAACCGTGATAAATCTCCTTTTCAAAAACGGGAAACGCACACTATACTCAAACATGTCTTTATAATTATGTTCTACCGAAAAATGGAATTAAATGAAAAATCTGATGTGGACGTTTACAAATGGTTGGGATGTAGGCTACTGTGGCAATAACAAGTTGGTGTTCCAAATAAAATATGACATTACTGTTATTCAAAACATGTTCTGAATAAACAAAGACAAAACCAAAAATACACAAAGAGACGTGTGAGCATACTCTGAGTTTCCCGTTTTCGAAAAGGAGGTTTTTGAAGGCCAAACTAGGCTAGGCTACGCCACTGCGTTGAAAACAAACGAGAAGCTGCGGTTAAAAGGTAGCCAAAATTCTGGGATTGCAACCGGTTGGAACAAAAACCAACTTATAGTCTACACAGGGATCAAGGTTGGGCTAGTACACAGGCTAGCAAATTTCTACTTTAGCCAGTCTACTCAAACTTGCATTTGACACGGTTTAGGTAGACGTTTTCTTTCATTGCGCTATGATAATGACAAAGCATTTTCCTCCTGATGAAATAAAGTGAATAAGGCTTGTATTTGACCTCATAGTATTAACATTAGATTCAAGATGATAGGGGAGAGAGGAGTGAGGCAAACTGCTGCAGCTGAACTGAGCCCTCTGAGGCCTCTGAGTAGGAGTAATGGTGACAGTCGAGATAGGCAGTGAAATGAGTTCATCTGAGCCATGATATACACGTAAACATATTATGTTTTTTTTTTGTTTGTTGTTAAAGTATTTAAATAGAAACAGAATAATATCGAATAATACAGCATGTGATCCAGGAGAAAAGAAAAGGGAGGGAGGAAAATTTTGCAAGAGCACAAATTAAATATTTCTTTAAAAGATTAGTTTGTTTTGCAGTATTGTTAGCTTGTTTGGAGTGCTTTTGTTTATTTTATTTTTTTAACAGCAGATTAATAAATACTGTTCTCAAAAGGCACTAGAAATGAGCACTTCAGTGCTGTTTTTCAAAAATCGTCCTCCCAACCCCCCTATCACTGAAGTGTCCCCCAAATACTTTTCATAGGTTGATGTGCCTTTTTCTCACTTTGAGCACCTGCCCCTGAAAAGGTCTCTGCACGGCCCTGCTAGTTCGTATTAGCCAAATTACCACATTTCTGTATTCATATATTTTACTAATTATTATAAACATAGCCTACCACATGTTGGCCCATTAAAAGAAATGTCCAGCAAATGTTTTGACTTATCAGTCATTACAGTATGTTCATAAGTACTACATGGGCTCAATGGCCTGTTCTCCTCAATATGCATTCTTTATATTTTAATCTTCTAGATGGGCTCAATTACCTGTTCTGCTCATTATGCATTCTTATGTTCTTATGGTCCAGATGGATTGAATGGTCTGTTCTCATCATTATGTATTGTTATGTTCTTGTCTTCTAGATGGGCTGATTGCCCTATTCTTTAATAATTATAATAGTTATAATCATAGTGATGCACGTAATATTAATTTGCTCCAACACAGCATATTATGTTACTTGTCATTTATGTCAAAAAACCCCCACAAAAAAGTAAATATTCAGACCCCTGCTAAAACTGCGCCCCCGCAACCCCCTTTTGGGCAGTTCCAGGACCCCGGTCTTGGAGCCAGCACCATGGAAACAATAATTACATCAAATAAAATAACACAAGTGAAAACGGCCCTCAATTACCTTTTGATAAGCCAGTCAGACAGCTACAAATGCCCACTGCTTTAGTGTGGGGGCACATCTCCCTCCCTCCCCTTCCTAGTCCTACGCCTCATGACTTGTGCTACAAAGCAGACATCATACACCTCATTAGCAATTAATAGACACCGTATCATTATAGGTTAATCAACAATGTAAAGCTGATTGTCCTCATAAGGCAACTGCTTCTGCCAAGGTCATAAAATGACAAATAGAGTTAAAAAAAAAGTTGATTATTCAATTTGGTAAACACATTATCAAAACGTATCAAATCCTGGTAAACAATTTGCTAGATAACCGATAGACACCACAATTGAGAATTGGTCGATCAAATCGTCCGTTAAAGAAATAACTGCTGTACGCAACTGAGGAAGACTAAAGCAAATGTAAGACAATGGCGGTGGGCACTGATAGAGGCGGAGGGAAAATGTCATGAGAACGCACAAAAGCGTGGCGGAATGAACAATGTATACAACTGTGCTTTTTCGATGTGAAAGAGAAAAAAGGTCCAGTCCAGTTTACGACATCCTTCAAGCCCCGGAACACTCTCAGTATGCCCACATACAGTCAGGTCCGCCCTTTTCATTGCAAACCTTTCCTCCAATTTCCACGTTAATTCCCCCCCCCCCCCCCCCCCCACCCAACCTACTTAGTAAATTCATGCTCAGAATCACCGCGAGGCTTTGCACTGTGGTGAGAATGCAGCGCAATTAAAATAGGACCTTCGGTACACCATGCTATTTCACAGAATATGAAACGATCCTGTGGGTGGGTGGCGCAGAGCTAAATGAACAGTCAGACTGCAAACAGCCTTGTATGTTCATCGGACTGTATAAAGCAATCAATACGTGTCAGAAATCTCACCTGCCACCCACAGACGCGCATGAGTAGAGAAAAAAGCACAGCCATTTCACCTTTTTCTGTTTTTCCACCGGCTCAGTTCGATCTCTGTCCCATAAGTCATTCCAGTTACAACAGTGATGCATAAGTTGTGTTTGGTACAGAAGCATTTGTATGGCTGAGAAGCGCGGGGGGGGGGGGGGGCGCATGTTGAAATAAATTTTGACTTCTCATTTTTGTGTTCTCTCAGATCCCTGTGTTCCTGTTCATGGGAACGCCCGGGGACAGCGAGGAGAATGATGCTAGAGCAGTGGAGCTGTTATTGAGCACATTTTTTTGTCCATTTAACTTGGCGGTGCGCAAATCATATTTTCTGAAAGAACAATACCCTTCCAGATGGTCTGGTGACTTTTTAGATGTCAAAGCAATACGTATCCAATAACACATACATGCCAATGAATGACAACAGCTTTCAAAGGAATGACAGTTGCAGATAAAGGGAGAGATCATTTTTTATGTTACTGCAGTGAACATTTTTTTCTCTATTGGTTTTTAATTATTTTGTCGTTTGTTAAAGGCAGGTTCTCGAGAGTAGAGATCTACTAGAGTCTGAGCTGTACTAATGTACACATGTTATTCTGAGTTGTACTAGAGCACACATGCTAGTCTGAGCTGTACCAGAGCATGTGTGTTATTCTGAGTTGTACTAGAGCACATGTGTGTTATTCCAAGCTGTACTAGAGCACACATGCTAGTCTTAGCTATCCAGAGGGACAGTCATGTTAGTCTTTACACTTTGAGAATTTGAGGGGACATTACAGGCACCCTCCTGAGCCTCCTGGGCTCTGTAATTTAGGAGAACAGGAATTACAAAGTGGTTCCAAAAAATAGTTCTCTTCTCAAATTAAAATGTAAACTTTTTGCTTCAGAAAAATAGTCTTTCTTGAAATTGATGAAAAATAGCAGGCAAAGAGACAATTTGCCCGGATTCCAGCAGTTACCAATTCACCCGTCACTCGAGGACTGGTCTGTGAGCATCACGTCTGCAGACAATGAACACAAACTCAGAGCTGGGTTCTCTGATGCAGAGACCAAAAGCAGCCAGAAAATGGAACCATTTACCTCACTGCATGAACAGCAAGAAAAACTCGACAGTCTGGGACCTTGATATAACAAACAGACAGTGGGACTAGCTACAGTAAGTGGATATTACAAGACAAACAAGATACGGAGGTGGCGAAAGTAGGTGCACAATTTGTGGGGGTGGCATCTGGTGACTCAATAGTCCAAGCAGCACAAGAGAGTCGGAGAACCTACTTCCTCCAATAATGGAAGTTGTTGATGAAAAAATAAGATATAAAATTCAGCATATGAAATTTGTAAAGTGACTCAGGCTGAAGTGAGAAACAATATACCGTGGTCTTCCTGTAATTGTATCATGGATCACTGGAAGTTCACATTTAAATGTGTACCATTTTAACACAAAATTATATTAGACTAGACAGAAATATCTGGCTCAGATATGTGCAGTTGCTCCTCTCCAGTACAGTCTCTCCTGGACAGTGTGTGTGTGTGTGTGTGTGTGTGTGTGTGTGTGTGTGTGTGTGTGTGTGTGTGTGTGTGTTTTCTATATCCAGTGTGTGCGAGTGTGTGTTCTGACCTGTACAGTGTGAGCGAGTGTGTGTTTTTACCTATCCAGTGTGTGCAAGTGTGTGTTCTGACCTGTACAACGTGAGTGAGTGTGTTTTCTTACCTATTCAGTGTCTGTGAGTGTTTCCTTAACTATCCAGAGTGTGTGAGTGTGTGTTCTAATCTGCACAGTGTGTAAGAGTGTGTGTTCTAATCTGTACAGTGTGTAAGAGTGTGTGTTCTTACCAGTGGCGGCTGGTGCCAGTTCTCCTAGGTGGGGCTCAACCGACCCCCCCCCGGCCATACTGTATACGGTTTACGGTTTAAGCATTTAGCAGATGCTTTTATACCAAAGCGCCATACCTACAACCATAAATGTGTTGTTGGCAAAGTTAAGGAATATATACTGTATATTATTTAATTGAAATGTCATTGTCATTATATGTCATTGCCTCATATCAGCCAATTATACTGTATATATCCTAGCTACGTCTAGTTGCAGGAGAGTGACAAGTTACACCTAGTGGTCAACTGGTGAATAATATTATGGGCGCTACCCTTCCAGCGCCCTAAGGGGAGTCTATGGCTGCGTCCCAATATTCTTCACTCCCCACTTCCTTTCCTCCACTTCCCCACTACCACTCCTCTCCTACCCGGAAATATGCAAAACTGCCTGAACGTTTTGAGTACAAGTATTTGCACGTACAGTATACAATGTACATGACATTGTGGTTTGCGTCGAGACATTAATTAATATGTAACCATTAATACGTAATTAAGATGTAATCAGCAACATTAGATTAAAACACAAATATCTGTTTCTGGGGCACGGAGTAGAGGAGGTGGTAGTGGAGGAAAGGAGGGTGCATTTTTCGACTATTGGGACGCACCCTATGGAGCTGGCTAAAGCTAAGCTAATGATTCAGTCCAACATCACTATCTGGGCATGTGCCAACTCACTGATCTTCACAAAGTGCCTGAGAGAGCCGGGATTTCGCATTGGAAACCCACGTGAAAAAGTAGTATACTAGTGTAATAAAAATATAATTTAAGTATACAAAGGTTATTACACTTTTCCTTTTTGTACTTAATTTGAAGTATGTTTAAAATGTACTTTTAAAAAGTGTACTTCAAGTATGGTCTCAAATATACCGTAATACTTTTAAAGTTTGTTTCAAACGCACTGGTGACATATTGAAATTGTACTGCAAGTGTATTTAAGATACCAACAAATCATACTTTATGTTAGTGCACTTAAATATACTTAAAGGTTGCATCAGCGATTTTGGGTGACGTCACTTCTGAAGCGAAATCCCAAACAAACATACTTATGAATAATTATGTTATGTTTTAAAAAATAGTGTTCAAGCATCCAGAATTATAACCACGTTAATAACGTTTGTAAGAAACCAAACCGTTTGTAAATCCGTAAAGATTTCAGCGAGATAAGAGTATTAGCGTTTGTGCAGATCATTGTGATTGGTTGGAGTGGTTGGTAGTACCATTTGTTTTTGTGTACGATCTCGGAGCATAGGCTGCCTACAGAGACGCGGTTTTTTGACGGTCTGCTTATGGGGCGGGCAGCGGATCGTGAGGAAAAATCAGATGAATGTGATAATTTATGTTTCCACCCAAAATCGCTGATACAACCTTTAAGTACACTAATAATAGTCAGATTTTAACATACAGACATAGTGCACTTATAGTTGAAGTCGAAAGTTTACATACACCTAAATGGCCAAATCCATTTAAACTCAGTTTTTCACAATTCCTGACATTTAATCCTAGTAAACATTCCCTGTCTTAGGTCAGTTCGGATCACAGCTTTATTTTAAGAATGTGAAATTTTTATTTATTTCATCACATTCCCAGTGGGTCAGAAGTTTACATACACTCTGTTAGTATTTGGTAGCATTGCCTTTAAATTGTTTAACTTGGGTCAAACGTTTTGGGTAGCCTTCCACAAGCTTCTCACAATAAGTTGCTGGAATTTTGGCCCATTCCTCCTGACAGAACTGGTGTAACTGAGTCAGGTTTGTAGGCCTCCATTGCCCGCACACGCTTTTTCAGTTCTGCCCACAAATTTTTGATTGGATTGAGGTCAGGGCTTTGTGATGGCCACTCCAATACCTTGACTTTGTTGTCCTTAAGCCATTTTGCCACAACTCTGGAAGTATGCTTTGGGTCATTGTCTATTTGGAAGAGCCATTTGTGACCAAGCTTTAACTTCCTGGCTGATGTCTTGAGCTGTTGCTTCAATATATCCACATAATTTTCCTTCCTCATGATGCCATCTATTTTATGAAGTGCACCAGTCCCTCCTGCAGCAAAGCACCCCCACAACATGATGCTGCCACCCCCGTGCTTCACGGTTGGGATGGTGTTCTTCGGCTTACAAGCCTCACCCTTCTTCCTCCAAACATAACGATGGTCATTATGGCCAAATAGTTCAATTTTTGTTTCATCAGACCAGAGGACATTTCTCCAAAAAGTAAGATCTTTGTCCCCATGTGCAGTTGCAAACTGTAGTCTTGCTTTTTTATGGCGGTTTTGGAGTAGTAGCTTCTTCCTTGCTGAGCAGCCTTTCAGGTTATGTCAATATAGGACTCGTTTTACTGTGGATATAGATACTTTTGTACCTGTTCCCTCCAGCATGTTCACAAGGTCCTTTGCTGTTGTGTTGTTCAGGGATTGATTTGCACTTTTCGCACCAAAGCACGTTCATCTCTAGGAGACAGAACACGTCTCCTTCCTTAGCGGTATGATGGCTGCGTGGTCCCATGGTGTTCACATTTGCGTACTATTGTTTGTACAGACGAATGTGGATACCTTCAGGCATTTGGAAATTGCTCCCAAGGAGGAACCATTGTGAAGGTCCACAATTTTCTTTCTGAGGTCTTGGCTGATTTCTTTTGATTTTCCCATGATGTCAAGCAAAGAGGCACTGAGTTTGAAGGTAGGCCTTAAAATACACCCACAGGTACACCTCCAATTGACTCAAATAAAGTCAATTAGCCTATCAGAAGTTTCTAAAGCAATGACATAATTTTCTGAAATTTTCCAAGCTGTTTAAAGGCACAGTAAACTTAGTGTATGTAAACTTTTCACCCACTCGAATTGTGATATAGTAAATTAAAAGTGAAATAATCTGTCTGTATACAATTGTTGGAAAAATTACTTGTGTCATGCACAAAATAGATGTCCTAACTGACTTGCCAACACTATAGTTTGCTAACATGAAATCTGTGGAGTGGTTAAAAATTAGTTTTTTTAACCTAAGTGTATATAAACTTCCGACTTCAACTGTAACTATACTAAAAATAGTCCCATTTTAACATTTGAACAACTTTACTGCACTTAATACACTTAAAGCGCTGCCAATTTAGCACAAAGTACATAATTACATTACATTACATTCATTTAGCAGACGCTTTCATCCAAAGCGACGTACAATAAGTGCATACAGAGATATCATCAAGATCAATACAGAACAGACAAGACAAAGCACATCCTTCCCATAATGTAGCAGCTATCCCTAGTAATGAACGTTGACTGTAGTTCACAGTAAGCTGTGGGTAAATCAGCTATACTACACTTCTATTCTAAATACTATTATAAACTATAACAGACAGGAAAAACACAGGGAACTAGTAAACACAGGGAACTGATATTCCTAGGTTAGAACATCAGTCAGGGTGGAGTCTGAAGAGGTGTGTCTTCAGGCCTCGACGGAATGCAGGCAGGGTTCGAGTAGAAATAGTAGAATAATTAGACAAAAACTACTAAAAGTATACTTTGAAAAAGTACATTTCATGTATAATCTTTTTTCACATGGGAAACGGTGACGAGGAACTAAAATATAATGCATTTTATCGCTCTTAACTTTTTTTTTATTACTAAATAATTTTGAATAATTTATTTATATTACTGAATCGCCGAATTCTGGATTATTTATTTTTGGAGGGAGGGGAATTCAATGCAATGCCTCAGGAGGGGTGGAACCCAAGTGCCCTGTATTAGCAGCCGCCACTGTTTCTTAACTGTAAAGTGTGTGTGAGTGTGCGTTCTTACCCTGTGAAGTGTGTGTGTGTGTGTTCTTACCTATCTAATGTGTGTGTGTGTGTGTGTGTGTGTGTGTGTGTGTGTGTGTGTGTGTGTGTTTTCTTAGCTATCCAGTGTGTGCGAGTGTGTGTTCTTACCAATCCAGTGTCTGTAAGTGTCATGGTTATTTGCAGCCTTTGCTTTTCTACATTTTTGGTTTTCTTTTTGGTGTTGTCAGGACGCTCTATCAGATTTTGTTCCGCTTCCATTCCGGTATTCGTATCTTGCCCAACAATTATTCCTGTTTTCCGTTTCCTGCCGGCTATAAATACCTCAGGACTTCCGCATTTCCGCACTTCGATATTGTCTTTGCTATGCTGACAAACGAAGTCGGTAAGGTATAGGAATTTCGTCGCTGCATTTCTGGTTTGTACGAATCGGAAACCCAGCAAGTCCGGTTATAAGATTTGGGATTAGATTGGTTTTCTCTTTCCTTTCCAATCTTTCTTTATCCTTTATTCTTTTAACCTGTTGCCAGTTGTGTTCAGCTCTTTTTCCAGAAGATCTTTGGCTAACAGGTCTTTTCTATTCTTTTCCTTCACTCGTTTTATCGAGTTTTGTTTTGTTTCACCACCTCTTGTTACGCCTAATTATTTAGTGCGTGAGGTTCTTTTGTTAGTTATTCTCGCTGTTTATCGAGATCGCCTCCGTTTTTGGAGGTTGCTTTGTTTTGCCATCGCTAGGGAAGTTTTGCTCCCGATCCTGTGTTATCTCAGTCCTGGTGCGGCTACTTCCGCGTTTTGTGGCATATCTCTCTAGATACACTTTTAGAAATCTTTATCGGTCGTGTTTGGTTCTCCGAACCTTACACTCCCCCTTACAGCAAGTGTGTGTTCTTACCCTGTAAAATGTGTGTGTGTGTTCTTACCTGTAAAGTGTGTGTGAGTGTGTTTTCTTACCTATTCAGTGTGTGAGCGTGTGTTCTTACCTGTACTGTGTGTGAGTGTATTCTTTTATCTGACTAGTGTGTGTGAGTGTAGTTTCTTACCTGTCGAGTGTTCCTACCTGTCCATTTTGTGTTCTTACCTGTCGCGTGTTCCTACCTGTCCATTTTGTGTTCATACCTGTCGAGAGCAATGCAGCACAGGTGCAGGATGGAGGCAGTGGTCAGCAGGACGTCCAGCGAGGTTCGGACCAGGCAGAAGGTCTCCCCGTAACTCCAACGGCCTGTGGTCAGCTCAATAGCTGCGAATGGCATCACCACCAGGGCCACCAAGAGGTCGGCAAAAGCGAGCGACACAATGAAGTAGTTAGTCTTCTTTTTCCTGGGCAGCACAAAGAGGAAAAGAGGATTAGACTTAGAGCTGAGAGGAAAGGGGAAATAAGTGTTTAAAATGGAGGGGACTCATAAGGTATCATCAGGACAAGGTGAGAAATACACTAAAACCAAAAAACAAAAAAAAACTAAGTCTTACCTCTAAGCTGAAGTACAATATTGCAGACCAAAATTGCACAATATTGCAGACTTTATTAAATTAAAGCCTAATTAATTAAAAGCTGGACTTCAGACATGGGTGCAGCCCTCCTTGTACATCCCTGCTTAGTAGATTGGGCATTCCATTGTGGAAAAGGGTGTGATTAGAAAATGGACTGCTATGTTTCTAACAACAGGCAATCACACCCTTCTGGAACACCCAATTGTATTTGCTGTGTTCACCTGGCTTAATTTAAGGCTTAAAGAGATAATCAAGCTTTGAGACCTTAAAAAAAAGTATTTAATGGATCAACTGGAAGAGTGCCTAAACTTTTGCACATGCCACATTTACCGTTTTACTTTCAGTAATAAGTGATGTTTAAGTTCGTACCCTGCCAAAGTTATGTTAACTTCTTTTCACTTAGTGATTTAACAAAACAAGTTGACCAGGGGTGCCAAAACCTTTGCATACCACTGTATATACAGCCTGTTGAAATATAATTTTACTTTACAAGCTGCTTTGGAGTTACTTGAAGTGTATTTTCTTGCTAAAATGTATTTTCTTGCTCAAATGCCAGCCATTGCAAAATACAAAGCTGTAGAAACACGATGTCAGAAGTGTCTAAAATATTCTTCCTTGCACACCTGTCCTGGCCAATCAAGAGCGCACACTAAAATGGAAATAATATTTTAAAATCCCCAGATCCAAAACTGCAAGTTGACTACCTTTACAAATAAGACGATCTCCATTTTGCATCTCAGTGAGGCCCGTCTGGGCACAGAGTTTCCTCAGTCACATGACAGCTCTCTCTCTCCTGGAGTGAACTGACTATTAGAGCATGCTACCTTTCCTTTATAGGCCTGTAACTCAGGCTCCCGTAACATTGTTTAATTCAGAGAGCTGTAAGCGCGCTGTAAATATTTATTCACTGGGAATTACTTTGTAGAGATGGGTTTCCATTAAGGGGTTATGCCATAATTCCTGATATGGAGCAAGGATAACAAATCCCATTTCCTTTAGCAGTGTGGCACACTATATGGCTTATTGTCGTATTAATATATCATCAGTTTTAAAATAGGAAATTACATTTAGCTTCTGTGACTAATGCACATCCTCTTATCCTGTTAAAATTGACATTTTAAATTGGTGATAGTCAAAGTAACAGTAAATAAACTAACTAAAATAATTTAAACCTAATTGTTAATAAAACATTTTGAAACAGCACTTAATGTGCATACATCTCACACAAGCACGACTGTAATGTTCTGTTAAACAATCCCAAAACATATCCATCCTCAGTTCAGATAATGTTAACTGGGAATATTACACTCTTCTATATGCTTATTCTCAGAAATATAACCGGCTTCAGTCTTATAATACTGAGATAAAAGGACTTGCAGTCGCACTTTCGGTGACACCTTAACGCAGGATTACATTAACACATGTGGAACACTTTGTGTGATAACCTAACAAGACTGAGGAATTACTGCAAATGTTCATCTAATTGGGTGTGAGCACACAAAGAGTAGAAACTGGTTATAAATACTAAGTGAAAATAAAATGTAAAAACATCTTCTGAAGTAAGTTTGTAACAGCAATTCTCAAAAAAGCTTTTTCCAAAGACATGCACTGTGAAATATCCCTGCAGATAAGCAAGTCTGCTAAGCACTGTTGTGAAGGCCAGTCAAACATCCCTCCCCCAAAAAAAAAAAACTGCCTGGAAGCAATTTTCTGTGAGGCCCCATTTTGTCCTGTCGCTGGATGTAAACATGCAAAATTGTCTTTTATTCCCGCGACAGGTCTGACAGAGCCATTTTCACGCTGAGAAGGTCATTTGTTTCACGTGGGGCTCTTTACAAAGATGAATAAAATAACCACGTGGATCGGGAAAACCGAAAGGGCACCACCACAAACGTGACGGAGAGGACTTCACGGAGGCATGCCAAATTGCTCTCTGTAAAGGGCCACTTCAGAGGTGATAAGCTGTGTGGTTTTCATGATGAGACAGGGGAACCAATGGGAACCATAGCAACCACACGCTCAACGCAATTTAAATAAATTGCTGATTACACAGAGAAAACAAAGTGTGTATGATTGAACAGACGTTAAATAGACGTTACCACGCATTAGAATTTGTGTTTTAAAGGAGGTGACCTCTCCTTAAGCACCTGTCTCTGTACTACAGTAAGCTAATGTAGTCTATTTCTTCAACACAACTGTGTCTTTTTTCATTTATATTTATACATTTTGGGAATTCTGGGGATGCTGTTATCCAGAGGGACGTACACAGCTAACATTGCTTACATACAACCTATTTATGCATCTGGTTAACTGAAGAAATTCAGATTAAGTACAATTGTGCTCACATGGGAATTGAACCTACAACCTCAGAGTTAAGAGTCTATTTCGCTAACCACCATGCTGCACTTGCTTGTAATTGGAAGTGTGCAATTAGGGCCCTATTCAGATCCGAGATATACGCACGCACGCACGTACATGGTGAACTTTGGTCCAAAATACAGTCAAGCCGGAAAGTCTGCACACCCCTTTCACCTTCTCCACGTTTTATTACAGACTTATACTACAATAGATTGAGTTCATTTTTTGCCTCAAACATCTACACACAATAGCCAATAATGACAAAGTGAAAACAGGTTTTTAGAAAATATGCAATTTTATTTTACTGACAAAAATAGGTTATTTAGGGGTTACATATCTGTACACACCCTTAGCCTAATACTTGGTTGCTGCACATTTGGCAGTGATTACAGCTTCAAGGCGTCTTGGGAAAGAAGCTACGAGCTTGGCACACTTGTTTCTGGACATTTTTGCCCATTCCTCTTGGCATATCCTTGCAAGCTCCGTCAGGTTGGATGGGGAGCGTTGGTACACAGCCATTTTCAGCTCTTTCCACAGATGTTCAATTGGATTCAGGTCTGGGCTCTGGCTGGGCCACTCAAGGACATGCACAGACTTTCTCCGAAGCCACTCCTTTGTTCTCTTGGCTGTGTGCTTCGGGTCGTTGTCATGTTGGAAGGTAAACCTTCGCCCCAGTCTGAGGTCCAGAGCGCTCTGGAGCAGGTTTTCTTCAAGGATCTCGGTGTACTTAGCTGCATTCATCTTTCCCTCTATCAGGACTAGTCGCCCCGTTCCCGATGCTGAAAAACATCCCCACATCATGATGCTGCCACCGCCATGCTTCACTGTAGGGATTGTATTAGCCAGGTGATGAGCGGTGCCTGGTTTCCTCCAGACGTGACGCTTGGTATTCAGGCCAAAAAGTTCCATTTTGGTTTCATCAGACCAGAGAATCTTGATTCTCATGGTTTGAGAGTCCTCTAGGTGCCTTTTGGCAAACTCCAAGCAGGCTGTGATGTGCCTTTTACTAAGGAGGGGCTTCCGTCTGGCCACTCTACCATAAAGGCCTGATTGGTGGAGTGCTGCCTGGATGGTTGATCTTCTGAAAGGTTCTCCCAACTCCACAAGGATACGCTGGAGCTCTGTCAGAGTGACCCTCGGGTTCCTGCTCACCTCCCTGGCCAAGGCCCGTCTTCCCCGATTGCTCAGTTTGGCCAGGCGGCCAGGTCTAGGAAGATTTTTGGTGGTTCCAAACTTCTTCCATTTACGAATGATGGTGGCCACTGTGCTCTTTGGGACCTGTAAAGCTGCAGAGATTTTTCCGTACCCTTCTCCAGATCTATGCCTTGACACAATCCTGTTTCTGAGGTCTGCAGATAATGCCTTTGACCCCATGGCTTGGAGTTTGCTCTGACATGCACTGTCAACTGTGGGACCTTATATAGGCAGGTGTTGGCAATCCCCAATCATGTCCAATCAATTGAATTTATCACAGGTGGACTCCAATTAAGTTGTAGAAACATCTCAAGCAGTATCAGTGGAAACAAAATGCACCTCAGCTCACTTTTGGGTGTCATATCAAAGGGTGTGCACACTTGTGTACATATGATATTTTACATTTAGATTTTTAATAAATTAGCACAAATGTCTAAAAACCTGTTTTCACTTTGTAACCTCTTTTCACCACCTACCATGTGTCTAACCCCCATTCCTCTGTGCTCTATGCCTCGCCCCAGGAGGTCCAACCACCGCAGGCGCTGCCCGGCTAACCTGGTCTGCCCAACCCTGTCCTCTTATAAGGAACTTTCAGTGGTGGGTGGACTATGGAACTGCCGGTCAGCTGTCCAGAAAACCGACTTCATCACTGCCTACGCCAAGATGAAGTCCCTCCACTTCACCCCAGATAACACGGCCACTCCAGCTGCTCTGTCTGATGGCTACTCCTTTTCGCACACCCCCAGGGCCTCTGGCCGAGGCGGGGGCACTGGTTTGCTTATCTCTCAGTCCTGGAAATTCTCCATGCCCTCTTTACACAGCCTAAATATCTCCTCCTTTGAGTTTCATGCAGTCACTGTAACTCACCCGTCTAAACTTAACATTGTTGTTCTCTACCTCCCTCCAGGTCCACTCAGCGCTTTCCTGGATGAACTGGACACTCTCCTGAGCTCCTTCCCTGAGGATGGCACCCCTATAATTCTACTGGGTGACTTCAACCTCCAGCCAGAGAGCTCCCAGTCATCCAGTGTCGCCTCACTCCTCCAGTCCCTCGCCCTCACCCAGTCCCCATCGCCCGCCACCCACAAGGCTGGTAACCAACTAGACCTTGTATTCACCAGGAGCTGCGCCACGTCTGAACTCACGGTGACTCCGCTCCATGTATCGGACCACTTCTTTATTTCATTCTCTCTCTCCTACCCACTCTCCCACATCTCTAACAACCTACCCCCTGTAACTTTCAGGAGAAATCTCCGCACTCTCCCACACTCCTCTCTCTCTACCTCTGCTCTCTCTGTACTTCCTCCTCCTGCATCTTTTGTTAATTTGCCTATTGATGTTGCCACCTCCACCTTTAACTCCTGCCTCTCTCAGTCTCTCGACTCACTATGTCCTCTTGTCTCCAAACCGGCCCAATCATCACCCCCCTGCCCGTGGCTGACTGATTCTCTCCGATCCAGCAGAACCACGCTGCGAGCTGCTGAGAGAAAGTGGAGGAAATCCAGATCCCCAGATAATCTGGCCTCGTATTACACACTGCTGGCAGCCTTCACATCAGCAACTACGTCTGCTAAGGCAACATTTTACCAGTCAAAAATTAATGCATGCATGTCTAACCCCCGTAAACCCTTTTCCACCTTCTCTTCCCTGCTGATCCCTCCTCCACCCCCCTCACCCTCTTCCCTCTCTGCAGATGACTTCCTGATCCACTTTGAGGAGAAGGTAGCCATGATCCGAAACTCCTTCACACATCCGGTGACGCCCCATATGCCCCATAATTAACCCACCGCTACATTTTCGTCCTTTAAGACTCTGGAGGACACAGATGTACTCCAACTTGTAACGCGCCAGCGTGCAACCACCTGCCCACTGGACCCCATCCCGTCAGCAGTCCTCCAGTCTATATCTGGTGAGGTCCTTCCATATCTTTCCTCCATTTTCAACACCTCCTTAACCTGTGGCTATGTTCCTGCTGTTTTCAAAACTGCCCGTGTTACCCCACTCCTTAAAAAACCTAGCTTAGACCCCTCTGATGTTAGAAACTATCGTTCTGTGTCTCTCCTGCCCTTCCTGTCCAAAGCTATTGAATGAGCTCTTAACCAACTGTCAGTTTTTCTCCACCAGAACAACCTGCTCGACCCTCATCAGTCCGGCTTCAGAACCGGGCATTCCACTGAAACTGCGCTCCTGGCTGTGATGAGGCACTCGCCACTGCCAGAGCCTCCTCCCTCTCCTCTGTCCTGATTCTCCTTGACCTGTCTGCAGCGTTCGACACGGTCAACCACAAACTCCTGATCTCCACACTGGCTGAGATGGGCATCTCTGGAACTGCCCTCTCTTGGTTTACATCCTATCTCACAGATAGATCCTACCAAGTCTCCTGGAAGGGCTCTGTCTCTGCACCTCATCCACTTCTTACAGGAGTCCCGCAGGGATCTGTACTGGGTCCTCTGCTGTTCTCCATTTATACTAAGTCTCTTGGTTTGGTTATTAATTCACATGGCTTCTCTTACCATAGTTATGCTGATGACACTCAACTCTTCCTCTCTTTCCCTCCCTCTACCCCACAGGTAAAGGAAAGGATATCTGCTTGCCTGGCTGACATCTCTGAGTGGATGTCTAGCCATCACCTGAAGCTCAACCTCGACAAGACTGAGCTGCTCTTCATGCCATACAAGACCTCCCCGCTCCTAGACCTGTCAATCACCGTCGACGGAACCATGGTGACCGCCTCCCGCTCTGCAAGGAACCTGGGGGTGGTCCTGGACGATCAGCTGGACTTCAAAGAACACATCAGGGCAACGGCACGGTCCTGCAGGTTCCTCCTGTACAACATCAGGAGAATTCGGCCGTACCTGACCACTTACTCCGCCCAGCTTCTTATCCAGACCATGATCACCTCACGTCTGGACTACTGCAACTCCCTTCTCGCAAGCCTACCAGCCTGCACCATTCTGCCCCTACAACTGGTCCAGAATGCGGCTGTTCGGCTTGTGTTCAACCTCCCGAAGTTTTCGCACGTCACCCCCCTGCTGAGGTCACTCCACTGGCTGCCGGTCGTGGCCAGGATCAGGTTCAAAGTTCTGACCCTGGCCTACACTGCAGCCAAAAGGTCAGGCCCCTCCTACCTACAGGACTTAATCCAGCACTACGCCCCTGCTCAACCACTTCGCTCTGCTGCTGCAGGGCGACTTGCACTTCCCTCCCTCCGTGTTAAAGCCTCCCGCTCGTCCCGACTGCAGAGCTTTTCCACTCTAGCTCCCCAGTGGTAGAACGAACTCCCCACTCTGCTGCGCTCAGCTGAAACACTGTCTGTTTTTCGTCGTGGTCTGAAAACGCACTTTTTCAGACTCCACCTTGACTAAAACTATACCTATATAGGGCCATTCTATAGTATTCACTTCCTGTTTTCTATTTAACTTGTGTTTTTGGTTATTCTATAGTTCGGAATGTATAGCTGACTGTGTATTTCTCATGTTTATTACTAGGGATAGCTCCTACCCTGTGAGAAAGCGGTGCTTTTTCGGATTTGCTTTGTAGTCGCGTCAATGACCTTCAATATGCACTTATTGTATGTCGCTTTGGATAAAAGCGTCTGCCAAATGATTGTAATGTAATGTAATGTAATGGCTATTATGTCATTATGTAGAATCTTGAGACAAAAAATGAACTCAATCTATTGTAGAATATGTCTGTAATGTAATAAAACGTGGAGAAGGTGAAAGGGGTGTGCAGACTTTCCGGCTTGACTGTAGGTCCACCTTAGTTTAAAAATGCAGACTTTAAGACCTTTAGACTAAGTTGCATCACTGGTGCTTATGTGAAGAAGAGCAAGATACACACACCGGGTGTAGTTTGAAGGTGTTTCCCATGTTAGACTGAGATGAGCACATTCAGACTGAGTTAAACATATTTAATCTATGCGCATATTACACAAAGAAAGTGCACTTCATGAATCAATCAACTTTACTTTATTATTCATCAATTCTATTAACTTTATTATTAATCAACTCCATCAGGTAATGTTTGCAAGTTGTCTTTCAACCAATGTTTTATGAATTACCCCAAGAAATATTACCTTAAGCTGACAAATTATTTACACATAATTAATCCTTTAGAATAATGGAATTGTGTAAATAATTGTGTAAATCAAGTTAATATACTGTATCTGTTGCCTAAAAAGATTCCCATTTTGATTACCAAAACAACATGTTTAACATACACTGCCTAGCCAAAAAAAAAGTGCCCACTGTACAAGCCTCTGGAGGCAGTGTTATGATCTGGGGTTGCTTCAATTGGTCAGGTCTAGGCTCAGCAATGTTATGCAGCAATAAAATGAAGTCAGCTGAGTACCTGAATGTACTGAATGACCCGATTATCCCATCAATGGGCATATTTCAGGACGTCAATGCCAAGATTCATCGGGCTCAAATTGTAAAAGAGTGGTTCAGGGAGCATGAGGAATCATTTTCACACATGAATTGGCCACCAAGTCCTGACCTTAACCCAATTGAAAGTCATTGGGATGTGCTGGAGAAGACTTTACAGAGTGGTTTGACTCTCCCGTCGTCAATATAAGATCTCGGCCAAAAATGTATGCAACTCTGGACGGAAATAAATGTTGTGACGTTGCATAAGGTTGTCAAAACATATTAGAGCGTGCAACTTTTTTTTTGGCCAGCCAGTGTAGTTGTACTGCCCACCAACCAAGCTTCCTTGCTACCATCCCGCATGGGTTCACTCACTGCTGCTGCAAGAAGGTGATAGTAATGGGTCCGGTGGAAGAGTTGAGGCCTTTCGTCTGAGGAATTAGTCCATTTTCACATTGTAGGTGGCCGGTCGGTACACTTTTTTCACAATGTAGTTCCCTTTGCTAAATTAGGAAGGTCATCTAGTACATTACCTAAAATTGCTGAAGTTGCCACGATGATCAAAACGCAACCAGCGCATAACACTCTTGTTCATGTGACGTGATCAATAAAAGCCAACATTCTATATATATTATTACCAACATTCTATATTATTATATATATTATTATTATTATTATTATTATTATTATTATTAATAATAAAAGCCAACATTCTATATTATTATATATATTATATATATATTCTATATGTACTTTTGCATACGTGTCACCCATTTGTGCATGCAAAATGTGAAGTGGAGGGAGATAAACATTGTCTAAGGTGCCTTGCAACTTCATTATTTAAATGATCAATTTTCTCCCTCAATTCAACTCACAAGCATTCCATGGGGAGGGGGACTGGTCAGGGTCAAATATAATCAAATAATTAATAAAATATTGACTGCAAATCCATAAACAAATCCATAAATGGGAGCACTTCTAACACAGCAGGGGTGACATTTAGATTGTGGGGACTTCCCTGAATGCATAGAAACCTCTTGATTTCACAAGTACTTTAATTAAAATGTTTTTCATAATGAAAGTCTGAGACACTAGGAATACAGCGTAAATGGAATCCCAGTGCCGGTATTTTCACCCAACTGTGAGTATGTGCTTAACCTGAACAAATTTACATTTTCCTGTGTGCGCAAGGAAGCACCTTGCAATACCAGAGATTAGCATGTAAATTCATGCTTAAAGGTCTGACAAAGAGTGTGCATGCACAGAGTTAACCCTGCAGAATTAATTTTTTTAATTTCAAAAGAATTACAATATGACCTCATTTAAATCTGATAATAAGATAATTACTTTATATTATATTATACAGTCAGGGGTGTCACACAACAAACCAAAGAGAGGGGCATTAAATTGAAGTGGACTCATTATATTTAACATCATATATACTGTATATCCTCACTTATTTTTCCAGAGTTCAATAGGAAAATGAGTCAGGAGAAACAACCCTTAAAGTGATCCATCCATATCTACTGCATATCTGCAACGGAGTGATGGTTTGAGGCTTGTTTGATACCTCAGACCCTTGTGTTCCATACTATTCCCGTGTAATTTACAGCTTAATGTTAATATTTTCGAATGCATTTAAAATCATACAATCAAAATATCGAATGTCATTATACAGTCATTGGTAGTCCAATAGGATATAGGATGACCAATAGGATGCCACAAACAGCAGAGCAGAGTACAAGACTCCCCCAAGGGGAATTTACATTTCTTTTTATGGCTTTATGGTAGATGCAGAAGGCAACATGTCAGCAAAGTGTATCGTTTGCCTTGTTACTTTCATATAAGGGCAATTTTGATGGGTCATCACCTAAGAGCCGAGCATAAGCATTCAGTCACGCAGGCTAACTGAAAAAAGAGCACCTTTTCTGCCACAGATTCAACTGAATAAAAATGCACTGTGTTCTGAGCAAGCGTGATTCAGTGTGATTACGTAAACCAAGTCTTCAAGACACATTTAAACTCAGTACAGTGTGCTCAGCAATTATTTTCTGCTTTAATTTCCAAGTGTAGCCAACATGCCAGCCTCCCTGAGGGAGGGTCATGACTCATGAAGGCCTACCATAGGGAAGCAGTGAGCAGAAGGAAGGAAGTAGCCTTACCTTAGGTGTCGATCTTTGCACAAAGCCACCATGACCAGGAGGTTTCCAAGGACAGTCATGATAATGAGTATTGCCAGGAAGATGCTTAGAATGATTCTCTCCGTGGGGTTCAGTATGTGCTCAGTGTTGGCCTCTTCATTGATTGAACTGTAAATACATTATTTTAACAATACTCCTACTCAAACTCAACAGAAGGACAAGGCACTATCCATAAACATACAGCCAATAAGTAAGATTAATGGGTAGTCTAGTCCTATGAAAAAAAAAATCCACATCAACTTCAATTAAATTCAAACTGTGGAATACTACTAGTTTACTACAAGACTATTAGTTATTAGCGCATAATGATCGCAACATTATTCTCCATGAAAGCAAACACAATTATGAAAATGTTATGTAATTTAAACTCATTTTGAAATTAAAATGGTATGATTGACACGATGACACGGTTAGTCAAAAAAGAGAAAGAATCTGCCATTATCCAGCCTTTGTGACTTGAAAAGAGGGTTTTCTAGCACTGATTTGGTGGTGGATTGCCTCCTTACTTTTCTGTTGGGTCTGATTCTGTGTCCATCACTGGTCACCTGCATGGAGGGCGTCAGCTGGGATTCCTCCAAGCAAGACCCTGGGGCCCCTCTGTGGAGCAAGAGAGACCTTTTCATCAGAGCTCGTACAGCAGCAGTCACCGACTGAAAACAACTGATAAGAACAATAAATATGTTTTTGTGTGGAATTAACTCAGTCTGGTACATGTTAATGCACTGTTCCAGGGTATGAATGGGCCCCACAGACTGGTACATGTTAAAGCACTGTTCCAGGGTATGAATGGGCCCCAGAGTCTGGTACATGTTAAAGCACTGTTCCAGGGTATGAATGGGCCCCACAGACTGGTACATGTTAAAGCACTGTTCCAGGGTATGAATGGGCCCCAGAGTCTGGTACATGTTAAAGCACTGTTCCAGGATATGAATGGGCCCCAGAGTCTGGTACATGTTAAAGCACTGTTCCAGGGTATGAATGGGCCCCACAGACTGGTACATGTTAAAGCACTGTTCCAGGGTATGAATGGGCCCCACAGACTGGTACATGTTAAAGCACTGTTCCAGGGCATGAATGGGCCCCACAGTCTGGTACATGTTAAAGCACTGTTCCAGGGTATGAATAGGCCCCACAGTCTGGTACATGTTAAAGCACTGTTCCAGGGTATGAATAGGCCCCACAGTCTGGTACATGTTAAAGCACTGTTCCAGGGTATGAATAGGCCCCACAGTCTGGTACATGTTAAAGCACTGTTCCAGGGTATGAATGGGCCCCACAGTCTGGTACATGTTAAAGCACTGTTCCAGGGTATGAATGGGTCCCACAGACTGGTACATGTTAAAGCACTGTTCCAGGGCATGAATGGGCCCCACAGTCTGGTACATGTTAAAGCACTGTTCCAGGGTATGAATAGGCCCCACAGTCTGGTACATGTTAAAGCACTGTTCCAGGGTATGAATGGGCCCCACAGTCTGGTACATGTTAAAGCACTGTTCCAGGGTATGAATGGGCCCCACAGTCTGGTACATGTTAAAGCACTGTTCCAGGGTATGAATGGGCCCCACAGACTGGTACATGTTAAAGCACTGTTCCAGGGTATGAATGGGCCCCACAGTCTGGTACATGTTAAAGCACTGTTCCAGGGTATGAATGGGCCCCACAGTCTGGTACATGTTAAAGCACTGTTCCAGGGTATGAATGGACCCCACAGTCTGCTACATGTTAAAGCACTGTTCCAGGGTATGAATGGGCCCCAGAGACTGGTACATGTTAAAGCACTGTTCCAGGGTATGAATGGGCCCCACAGTCTGGTACATGTTAAAGCACTGTTCCAGGGTATGAATGGGCCTCACAGTCTGGTACATGTTAAAGCACTGTTCCAGGGTATGAATGGGCCCCACAGTCTGGTACATGTTAAAGCACTGTTCCAGGGTATGAATGGGCCCCAAAGTCTGGTACATGTTAAAGCACTGTTCCAGGGTATGAATGGGCCCCACAGTATGGTACATGTTAAAGCACTATTCCGGGGTATGAATAGGCCCCACAGTCTGTTACATGTTAAAGCACTGTTCCGGGGTATGAATGGGCCCCACAGTCTGGTACATGTTAAAGCACTGTTCCAGGGTATGAATGGGTCCCACAGTCTGCTTTAACCTGTACCAGACTCTGGGGCCCATTCATACCCTGGAACAGTGCTTTAACATGTAGCACTGTTCCAGGGTATGAATGGGCCCCAGAGTCTGGTACAGGTTAAAGCACTGTTCCAGGGTATGAATGGGCCCCACAGTCTGGTACATGTTAAAGCACTGTTCCAGGGTATGAATGGGCCCCAGAGTCTGGTACAGGTTAAAGCACTGTTCCAGGGTATGAATGGGCCTCACAGTCTGGTACATGTTAAAGCACTGCTCCAGTGTTATGTGCCAGTGCTGACTGTGGCAGGCCACTGAATGACTGGCCACAGTGCCTTCCAGGAGAGTAGGGACTTCAGACAGCTGGACCTGTGTCTCTCTGCTCATCAGCACCCTGCTCTGTGTTACCCACAGGTATGATATCAGGTACCCACAGTCAGCCTGCCAACTCCAACCAGATTTGCTGAATAGTCTCAATGCATAAACCTTTGCTATATTGTGGCTCTTTTGTAGTCACACATACTGACACATTAACAACCAATTTACCAAGAAATGGACATAGTGCAACCAGGCACAAGTAGTGAGGCAACCACAAGAAAAATAAAACTTAAACTTACAGATCAGAAAATAAAGACAAGGGTCAAGGAGGTACAGCAGCATCACAATGCCATATTATACCACCGGAATACAACACTAATAGAGAGGAGAGAAATTTGGAGTGACATGAATTCAAAATGAATTAATTAGGCATAACAAAACGGAACTTTGTCCTTTGTGTCTCCTCCTGGCTCTGATGACTGTTGCCATGTTTGGGAAAGAGATCTCCTTTTTAACATACCTTTTAGAGAATGTGAGCTAGGCTATGAAAGTGCTCAGCAAATTACTGGCTTCTTTCAGGAGTTCTTAAAATCCACACACAAACAGAAGAATCACAAAGGGATACTTTAGCAAATTGGACAGAACAGGCTAATTGACATAATTATCAAATTAATATCAAATACACAGTACAATGAAATTCTTACTTGTAGGTACCCACTCAACAGTGCAATAAATCTAGTAACAAATAAAAAGAAATAAGAATTGCATGAAAAAAACATTACAAAACAACAACATGCAATTAAAACTGTTTGATAAAAAAGCAAGTGTGCAAAAAAAGTAGAAATACAGCAATATAAATATACTACATGGGACAGTGTGTAAAATATGGAATGATGGTGCAACCATAGTTGTGTGAAGTGCTAGTTGTGTGAAGTGCTAAGGGGATTAAAATGCAACGTGGGGACGCATTGTTAAAAAGCCTGATAGCCTGGAGGCAAAAATGGTCTCTAAGTCTGGTGGGCTGGGACTTAATGCTCAAATACCTCTTGCCAGACAGTAGGGGAGTATAGATGATCTGTATGGGTGGAAGTGCGGCCCCAATGATGGACTGGGCTGTCTTCACCACCCGCTGAAGAGCCTTGCAGTCGAGAGCAGACCAGCTGCCGTATCAGGACGCAATGCAGCTGAATGGTACACTCTCTGTCACACATCTGTACAAGTTGGAGAGAATCCAAAGGGCATGCTAAATTTCCTCAGCCTCCTGCAGATGGACAGACTCTGCTGTGCCTTCTTGGCCAGAGCAGAAGTGCTGTGGGGCCAGGTTTGAGATTCATGGTGATATGGACTCCGAGAAACTTGAAGCTGTGGACTCTCCACTCTCCTTCGGTTTTGATCGGGCCGTGTCCTCCTCATAGCTTCCTGAAGTCAACTCCGCTAGTTTTTCTGATGTTTAGGGAGAGATTGTTGTCCTTATCCCACACTACACTATTATCCCTCTTAATAGCGATTTTGACCCATTGCAACCTTGTAGTGATTGGTTTTGCGTTCAAAAACCCGTCGCAGCCCTTTAGTAAATCTGGCCCCGAATGTCCCCGGGCTGGAGAAAGAAAAGGAGCAGTGGCTTGACATCACCTGTTTCAGAGGAGAGCAAGTGATTGTCTGCTCCCTCCCAAGAAGGCTGCACTGATAAGCTTGCCTTAAAAAACAAGATTGGGAGAAAATGTGAAAAATAGCAGCAAAATGATACATAGTAGCAAAATACATAAATGAATGGATCCCTTAAAACTATGTGAAGCCAAACCATTACAAATTAGGGACGACAATAAATTGGAGTAAATGAGCATAGATGGGATATACAGTATCAAAATAATTCTGGCAATGACCACAGGACAGTTGGTCAACATAGAACATCGTCCATGATTACATTTGACCTTTTTAAATAGTCAATCGTGAGAATATAAGACAATTAAGCAATGAAAATTATGTTTTAATATATTTTTTTTAATTAGGTTTTTAGTATGTCACAGGTTTTCTATTTTTTTGGCTTGAGTTTTCAGAGAAACGTCATCTAACAGCACTAACCTATGACACCTTCCTATACCAAGCGTGTTGAATGACATTCTTTATGAAACTGTTGACAAGGTGATTAAGTGAGTGCTAAAAATACATGTGAGGAATTTAATCTCACCATATTCTTTCAGACTGGCCTTGCACTTTCAAACCCTCACCAGCCAGCTCACAGCTTCTTGAGGTATCAACCAGAGATAAAGACTGGGCTTATCGTATTCCTTAACATAGGCAGCAGAGGTGCTGCCTGAGCCATGACAAATATTGGTCAAATACTGTATTTATGAAACTGCAGAAGTCAGAAGTCAGCCGTGATTAGGGTTGCCTGTTTTGGGTGACTCCCATGTACACAGCACAGGGTAACTTGGAGATAATTGCTAAAATATTCACGCCTCCCTGAATAAACACCATATATAACACAATAGGACTGATAAGCAGCCAAACCAAGCTGTACCCTTCTCATGTCAAATTACTGAAGCTAAGCAGCCATACCACCCCATACCCTTCTCATGTCAAACTGCTGAAGCTAAGCAGCCATACCACCCCATACCCTTCTCATGTCAAACTGCTGAAGCTAAGCAGCCATACCACCCCATACCCTTCTCATGTCAAACTACTGAAGCTAAGCAGCCATACCACCCCATACCCTTCTCATGTCAAACTACTGAAGCTAAGCAGCCATACCACCCCATACCCTTCTCATGTCAAACATCTGAAGCTAAGCAGCCATACCACCCAATACCCTTCTCATGTCAAACTGCTGAAGCTAAGCGGCCATACCACCCCATACCCTTCTCATGTCAAACTGCTGAAGCTAAGGAGCCATACCACCCCATACCCTTCTCATGTCAAACTGCTGAAGCTAAGCAGCCATACCACCCCATACCCTTCTCATGTCAAACTGCTGAAGCTAAGCAGCCATGCCACCCCATACCCTTCTCATGTCAAACTGCTGAAGCTAAGCAGCCATACCACCCCATACCCTTCTCATGTCAAACTACTGAAGCTAAGCAGCCATACCACCCCATACCCTTCTCATGTCAAACTGCTGAAGCTAAGCAGCCATATCATGGAACATGGGGAAAGAGCATTTGCACCATAGGATGCATCTGCTCTTGTAAATTGGCTTCATATTCCTTGGCCGTTACTTTATATGACCATACAGAGCAACCATCAGACCTAATGATGAACATGAGATGGCTGTCCATACCATTACAAATCCAGTAAAATGTGACTCCTTTTTTTCTTATTTTTTTCCATTGTTCAGGTTATGTATTTTTGTACATTGAATACAAGAGGTTTCTGAATGGTGGCCCTGCCATAAATACCAGCTTTGTGAAGCTCACAATGTACAGTTTTTTATTGAGACTAGGTCACAAGGGGTGTTGATTCAATTCTGTGGTCATTTTTGAGGCCATAGTAAGGGTCCATCTGACCCTGTTGGTGAGCTTCCACTTGGGACCACTGTTGCTCTTTGTTGATCCAGTTTGTTTGTTTTTGGCATATGTTACCATAATTTTCTGTCATGGTTTATGACCCTTTTCCCTTGCGGTCGTGTTCCTCGGTCGCCACTAGTGGGCGCTGCTTCGTTGGTGGAGTTTTGGCTCAGTTCCTTCTTCCCGCGAGGAAGTCCCATATACGTTGCACAGCTGTACATACTTGCCGGTGAGCTATTTAAGCCCATGTTCCTTTTGTTCTGGGCTTCGAGATTAATTGTGGTTTGTGATTGTTGAGTGTGAGTGTTTGTTGCTTGTGCTGTTTTGTGTGTGGTTTATTTAGCCCTTTTAAAGTTTTAGCCAGTAGGTAAGTTTGGTCTAGTGTTTTTAAGGAGACCATTTTGCTCCGTTGTGCTTTTGTTGGAGTTTTGCGGGACTTGGCTTTGTGCTTGAGCTGTCAGGTTTAATTCCTGTTTTGTGTGCTCATTTCAGTCTCCGCTTTCTGGTCTGTCCTTTGTTTGTCGTTTTTACCTAGATCTATTGCCTTTTACTAAGAGACAGGGCATTTTATCATACTGACTTTAGGGCTTTATTTATTCTTCGAGGCAGGGCGTGTATTTTTGTTTGAGCTTGCATTTGTCTTTTGTTGCAGCTGTCCTTTCGCCCTTTTTTACCTGTGGGACGATTTTTGTTCGGAACTGTAGTTCTGTTCGTTCTCCGGGTGAGTTTCCCCTTATATGGAGCTTGGGTGATGTTGTGGACATGTTTGCGCGGGATTGCGCGTTTCTTAAGATAGCCTCGGAACGTTAGCTCTGTTCCTTCACCTCTTTTCATTTCCCTTTGCTGGGAGGCTGGGGCGTGTGTTTTCCTGTAAACTTGCATTAGTCATTCTGCTAGTAAAGTATGTTTCTTCCTTCTGGGAGATCGGGCGTTTACCCCTTTATGTTCTGCATGTGACTGCGAGCTTATGGATGTAGCCACGGAACGTTATCGCTGTTCCTTCGCCTCCGCCTTACATTCCTCTTTACCAAGAGGCAGGGCTTTTATTCTCTAACTCGTTTTGGTCTTTTAGCCGGTAACTGTCCGGTGCAGCCTGTCCTGTTTGTTCCTTTTGGCACCTATCTCCGTACATGGAGTTTGACGATTTTGTTCGGAACTATGGTCCGGTTTTGTCTTTTAGTGCATGTCTTCCTATGGGGACGACTGGGCGTATATTGACAGGTTTGTGTTTGATGGCGAGTCTGAGAGTAGCCTTGGAACGTTCGATCTCCGTTCCTTTCGCCCTGGTATACTAATTTGCATTAGTTTTCGGTGTTTGTTTGCTGTGTGTTTTGTTTGTGCCATTGTGCTGCTCGCCTGTTCTTGTGCGTCTTGTTATCGAGAGGGCGTTTTATTTCTGGCTCTCGTGTGTAACAGTGAGCCGGTCTGTAGCTGTGGTGTGTGTGTGTTCCTTGTCTTGTCTCCTTCCCTTATCTGCGGGGTTTCCCGCCTTAGTGGCCTAAGGGCTTAATGAATCCCCTTGCTGCGTTTGGCTCCTCCCACGTCACACGTCACTCCCCCCTGACAATTTTCAACACTATTCCCCTTGTCGCATTAAATAATGTAATAATTTTGCAGCCTTTGTGAGTGACTCACCTGCAATTCGGACTGTGAATATTTGGTTAGTCTTTTGTTAGTCCCCTCTTGTTGCTTTGGAAACTCGCATATCAAAGTGTTGACTGTCAGACCTCTATTATAGCTGACATATACGGCTAATTGGCATTCAACTTCATATGACTCACCAGTGTTACTGCCTTTGTAATTGTGATTTAGTTAATTCAGTTAAAGTCCTTTTTCATGTATATGCTTCTGTCATTTTGTCCAACCCCTGTATATTTATGCACATCTCTTGCCTTTTTTTCAGCCATAAATGTGCACACATTTAGGTAGGTGCTGCTGTGTACTTTTGATCTAACTGGATATGCTTTGCTTTTCAGTCGTGTTGCTTTTCATAGCTCTGAAAAGCTACACTGATATTTTTTCCCAAGATATTAGTCACTTCGCAATAGAAATAGAAGCCGATGCTGAAGTGAGATTGCTACTGCTGATACCAGCTACCGCTGTGCAGCACAAGGTTAAGGAGCTCTTTCTCTGTGTTGTAAATGGAAGGTTCTCTTTGGCTAAATGCTGCCTATTGCCCAGAAGACAGCGGCTATGGTTATGAGGGAGTATTCTCTGCTCCAGGCGGGTAAATGAACAGGGTGAGTATACTGCTGTTTGCCCAGCTGTGAAAGTTTTCCTTCCTGTGGAGATCACACTCCTGGGACTTCTGAGGTTCCCGAAGCAGACTTCTGAGGGGAATCTGTAGACTTGCTGTCAGATTTTGGATGGAAACAGAGTCCTTGACCCCACAATGCACAGCGGTCCGCTGACTCCGTTTGTATATGAGTTAGGAAGTTTCCAATCATTTTTGTTCATACGGAAATGATAAACTGTCTTATTGGACACGCGGAGGCCAGAGATGAGAAATATGGACTGGTGAAGCACATAAAATGGAACAAAGGGAACAGTTCCTTCTGTGGTCCGAACCGCACTCAGCGTGGGGGTAATGCACAAACAAAGCAACTGTTGAAAAGGAAGTAGGTACACTCATGGTTCACTTCGCCAAAAGAAAAACAAAATGATTATGCGGTGATTATGAAGGTATCGTGACTGACACTCAGGACAGGTGTAAACCAGCTTATAAACTGCACATACCCACGTGTGCAGTAAACAGTAAAATCAGTCTAATGATATTCTGCCAAACCTTGGAGATAAACCAGAGAGACAGCCATGCATGATCGATGCTGTAATTACACCAGTGTGGTGTGCTGTGGAGGGAGACTGTGGACTAAGCTTGCCCAGAGATGGCTGGGACATGGGCAGATTTCAGACTTATTCAGATTTGTCTCTCTTCTCTTTCCTGTCTGAAGCAGTGTGGATAGGCAGAGAAGGCCCTCTGTCTGATTGAAATTCCAACACAGATTTCAGAACATCTGCATGCCAGTATCCTTATCACCTGCTTTTCAGCAAATTTGCATGTGCGTGCACACACACACACACACACACACACTACATGAGCACACATGCACATACAAATTGTTGGAATAATAGGTATATAATGATTTACATATCTGATATACAAACATGTAGTTATGGGATATTGCATATACATTTTCTTCATACATCGTTATTACTGAGGGTATATGTATAAGGGACATTCCGTCAGAAATCAATCACTTTCTGACCTCGCACGTTTTTATACATGAGCTGTTCCTCAACCAACATGAAATGCCCTTTTTGCGTATTTTGCAAATTAAGGTATAAGGACAAAAAAATCACTTGCATATTTATTAATTTTGGACCATTTGTAAATTGTGGATAACCTTGTTTGTAAGCATTCAGATAATAAGTGAACCATACTGTTATGTTTATTTTTGAAGAATAGAATAGAATAGAATAACTTTTAAGGGAACTTCAGTTGTAGCCACCAGCAACAACAAAAAAAGATATCAGACAGTGGGGCTGACCCACAACACATAAACATATCAAACAAAGACGTTCAATATAATCATTGCATTAATCAAACTAATTAAGTGAATTACATAAAGGTATGAGTCGAGTGGAATTCTCCTGAATGGTTGGTCATTCTGGTTAATCAAACCACATTCTAACACTCTCTCATATAGGTTAACATGTATAAAACAATTTGTTCAAATCTAAAAGGGTGAAGACAGAAAGCGATTGATTTCTAATGGAATGCCCCATGAGACATATGGTATATAAACACCCCAATACAATAAACGTATTATAATGCAATATATAACACAATATAATGACCATATATTGACCAACATATTTTTCAGACAATTTTTTATGCCATGAAAGAGAATATATTAAAGTATATAATTATTGTGTCATTTTCATATATTTTATATTCCCTGGATTTCTAGTTTATATATTTATTGCATATTCCTAATATATTGCATCTCCCATTTTAAGTTTTTGGGTGTATTCACTACTGGGACAGGGGCCTTTTAAAAAGGCTGCAGCTTGCCCTGTCACAGAAAATATTGTTGTCAGGGATTTTCGAGCAACCACTTCCTCCATCCTAGGTGCAAATGACACTAAAATTGTAAACCTTTACTTTTTTACCGATATCCTCTCAAAATGTTCAGGCCTTGGATGACTGATGGCACAGTCTTATCTCTTTGTGCCTGTCTTGGCAGCGACAGTCATTTTTCTACACGTCAGTCCTTTGACAACAAAAAACCACTTAGATAATGCTAGTGTCCTGGACAAAGGAATGTATTTACAAAAAATAATTTAATCCTTTTTTTCCAAGGCGTCAGATAATCTGCACAGTATTTAATATATGTCAAATGAGATGCGGGTATTTGATCTTATTAGCAGCTGACAAAATTCTCTTATTTTTAACCTAAGATTTACTTTCCCCGGCTGTGTTGATATCATTAGTGATGGAGCAAGCTAGCCTGGACAGCATCATGAACAGACATCTGCAATTTCACATTAGCTCACCTCTTATCTATTCAAAATGCAGGGTTTTTTTTTTTTACAACCATTGTCACAACATACAGCAGCAAGGCAGGTTTTCAAGAAGGTTAACTCCTCATTGCTTTTACTGCATGGTCTGAATACATATAGACATGAGGAAGTAAGTAAGCATATGGTAGGGGTTTTCGGTCCTGGGGCCCCCGTTGTGTGTACTGGTTTTTTACCTCGCTGTGTGTTACCTGGATGGATGGTTGTGGAAAGTATATGTTATTTATTTATTTTATATACTAAATATATAAATTATTAATTTGTTATATATTATATTATTATTATTACTAAATATATTATGTAATTTTTTATATATAATTGAGTTTTTCTTTGTTAAGCATAAGACAGATTTGTCTCATTGCCATTTCCCCTGACCATTTTCCACAGATGGTTTGGTGTCAGTGATGAGGAATTCGCAAATTCAACAACTTGGACCCCACTGATTTCACCTGACAATCTATAATTTAGTTGGGTAAATGCATCCTCTTACTAAAGTAATCATATCTGACTGAGCATATAACAGGCAAAGAAAGCTTTAGATGACCTGATTTATTAAAAATCCTGGGATGTGGATATGGGAAATATACACTGCCTGGCCAAAAAAAAGTAGCTGTTGCACCCGTCATGCATAGTGCCCACTGTACAAGCCCCTGGAGGCAGTGTTATGATCTGGGGTTGCTTCAATTGGTCAGGTCTAGCCTCAGCAACGTTATGCAGCAATAAAATGAAGTCAGCTGAGTACCAGAATGTACTGAATGACCAGGTTATCCCATCAATGGGCATATTCCAGGATGACAATGCCAAGATTCATCGTGCTCAAATTGTGAAAGAGTGGTTCAGCGAGCATGAGGAATCAGTTTCACACATGAATTGGCCACCAGAGTCCTGACCTCAACCCCATTGAAAGTCTTTGGGATGTGCTGGAGAAGACTCTACGGAGTGGTTTGACTCTCCCGTCATCAATACAAGATCTCGGCCAAAAATGAATGCAACTCTGGACGGAAATAAATGTTGTGATGTTGCATAAGGTTGTCGAAACAATGCCACGACGAATGCGCGCCATAATCAAAGCTAAAGGCAGTCCAACGAAATAATAGAGTGCGACTTTTTTTTTGGCCAGGCAGTGTATTATTCAAGGCATGCGCAGCTATTTCTGACATAATGTGGCATTAAAAAATATATTAATAATAAACGTTAATAAACGTGGTTGGCATGAGAAACAGCATGGTTGGCGTGAGAAACAGCATGGGGAATGATCCCTGGTCTATGAGAGAAATGCCAATGTGATGCTAAAATTATGCTGATAGCAATGTTAACATCATGCCAAAATTATGCCAAAGGGACGTTTTGAAGTGATGTGGAAGAGTTTGGGATGTCCATACTCTGTGTTAATTCTACTCCTCTGAGCTCAAACATACTTGCCGCCTAGTTGTACAAGTGTGTATCTGAAACCAAAAACATAGTTCAAAACAGAGCAGGGGGTTTTCACATGCCAATGCGTGATTGGTCAATGGGTTTTTAGAGGTCATGCATGATTGGTCAAAGGGTTTTCAGAGGCCATGCGTGGTGGGTCAAAGGGTTTTTCCCAGCAATACTCATGCAATGCACCAGCCGTGCAGTATGCCAGGATTCCAACAGACCCATATTAGTTGGGACATCCTCTATTTCAGCTAAAATTGGTTCAAAATTGGTTCGCTATCATGGGTCTAATGTTTCCCTGTGTCCTGCAGATTTTGCCTGCCACTGATGAATTACTATAACACACAGTGATAAACAAAGCAGGGGACTAAAATACCAGACCTCTAGAGAGCACACTTGTGAATAACCAATCAAATTGGGGTTGCCATAGGGTTGCCATGTGCCCCATGTGCCACAAATGTATTTAGACTACTTTGAAAAATAACACCCCGCTCGGATATGCATGCCTTTGCATCCCATATTTGAACAAGGGAATGTTAGTATCTCTAGGAGTATGAGCAGTGCCCCAGATCAGGGACTGCAGAGCTCAGCTGGTAGACTGCACAGGGAAAAGAAGTGGTGTCTGATTGTGTGTGTTCCAGAGGATGCCGGTGCTCTATCTTAAAATGATACTCTGATGGGAGAGGCAGCAATAGTCTGGCAGAATTATAATCCCACGTGGCAATAAGAACAAAATGTCTTATTTTGGCAAAAAGGAACAATTGGGATTTTTCTTACCATTACTAAAGGTGATTAAACATAGTTGCGGTTATTGTTTCAAACGTTTATATTTCCATCAGATCATTGACGCTGCCTTCTCTTCCCCAAAACAGACCATGTCCCAAATTGGTTGGTAATGTTAAAGAAAAGGACAGCATGCTTCCCCATAAACCCCATACTGACAGACAGCCACTAGAGTGTCAATCTACACTGAACATCAACCACATTTCTCCAGACACAGCCATAGACTCATTTATAGCAGTGTCCCTGAACACTTCCAGGCTGGCCACGCCATATCCTAATGGTGTGAAATGGAGGGGGGGAAAAACAGAGGAACACGTTCATATCCTGCCGTTTGCTATCTGGATGGAAACATCGCCTTTTTCAAAAGCTACACATACCGAAGATATGCGCAAACGTAGCGGGCTGCAGACAGGGTATTTTTCCTGAGTCTCCGGAAAACAAGTTAGACAGGCGGCGGTGAAGCCAGAGATAAATTAAAGTGATAAAATAAAACCCTTCTGCAAACACCACCTTCGCCTTCACAATCCCACTAGATGGGGATTAGCCTATTGGAGTGACTTCAGCTCTCTGGCGAGATCCGTTGAGAGTGGAACATTCTAGTTTCCAGAGCCAAAAGTGTCAAGGTCCTTTTCTTCCCTTCTTTGTTGGACTCTTGACTAGGGAGTGGTTAAAGGGCCACTGGTGTGTCTCCAAGCTGTACTGTAGTATGTTGGAATAACCAAAGAGCACAGGTTTACTCAGGAATAAGTGGCAACTGCTTTTCCACACCTCAAGATTCAGTTGTTGTTCAAAAATAAGGTAGTGCTACATTACGTATTCACCTACAGTGATTTCAAGAACTCACATTTATATTTAAATAACTCACATTGAGTATTTTACATTCAATAAGCTGAACAGCACCAATGTGTCTCACCTGGGAATCACCCTTTTTTAACTGGCTACTTGGCTTTAATGGCCGGCTGGAGCCATTTTTGATTACTTATTTATGTGTTTTCCATTACCATTTTCCCATGGACAGCAGGCAGAAAGAAATAGCAAATTGAGAAAAAAAGGTTTCATTCTTTCCACTGTAGCACATTACATTACATTTTCATGACCACAAATCCCAGAGTTACTAGAAAATTGTGGTCGGAACTATCCTTGGCTGGAACGTATGATCAACTAAATCCATATTTTTTCACAGCCTGTGGAATAAAATATTCCTAGCAGTGGTTCCTTACTCCTACCAATTTCAAAAAGCATAACATAAATCAAAATAGAGATTTAGAAAAATGTAACAAATATTAACTGGTGTAATTACATTAATATTGTTTTTAACGTATTAAAGTCTTTATGTATAAATGGTCTCCCTGTCCTATCCGCATATTGTTGAAGTAACTTGGTTCTGTTCCACTTCCCTATTTCAAAGAAATACTGTACATCCATGAACATTATCATGTCCTACAGTTCAAATGTATTTCTACAAAACAGAAGGAAAAGTACCAAAAGCAAGTGACAGTTGAAACTGCATTGTTCAACATGCTGTTTCCATTTTTATATTTCTCTGAAGTGGATCTTGAAGGCCAGAATTCAATATAAACCATTTTCCATTCATATGTTTTATAAGTCAAAGTTTAGGACAAATGTCGATTGAATCCAGGCTCATCACCACTTAACTCTATAAACTTCACCCCTAGTGGTTGAGACGTATCCGTCTCAATTACAGTATTCATGTTCGTCTGAAATAATAAACTACAGCTTTAAGAAAACCCCGTAAATGTTGACGCAGTATTTTTTAAAAGGGTAGCTGCTTGCGAAAACCTCAGCTTCTCCAGTTACACTGCAGTGCCATAAAATAGGAGGATGCTATTAATAGCCCAAAGCACTTACGACCCTCCTCTCACCACAGCCCAAGACTGTAAAATGCATAAAATGCACTGTTTATACACACTAAGCAAATCATGTTCATGTATAGAAACAATAATATTTTTTTAAAACGTTGCACAAATGAGCATTTGCCGTTTTCCCTTGCTTACTGTACTATATACAGTACCTGATGCACTTTTGGTTTAGAAGACACCAAATTTTTTTCTCCAAAATCGCTCGTATAAATATGTTTAGAAATCCAAGTACTTACCAGTATTCTCAGCTACAGCTGTTTTCTGATTAACCCTGAAGAGTTTATCTTGTTACATTTCGCCAAAGTCTCGTACAGTCGACATTTCCACCGTGACCACCCGTCGCACTTAGGGCTGAAATACGTTGCTCTTGTTGTGTAAATACACACGCGCTTCTGTACGTTTTTAAAAACGTATTTAAATACATTAGGCGACGTATGTTATGGTTATTATATATATACTGTATGTCACTATTCTGAAATAAATGTATTCTGTTGCAAATTTCTGAATGATACAGCTTCTTTGTCAATTCGAACTTTAAAACATGGATGTGCAGGGAATATTTTTTAGAGATATAGACATTTAAATAAAACTAGTAGTAACCAGGTCTAAATTGCCTCTGGAGGGCCAAAGTAATTAAGACCCAGCCTTATCTCTCTCCACAAAGAGGGGAGTGAGATTCTTCACAATCTGAGGACAGGATAAATCTGTTCTCAGTTGACTGGTGTAGTTTTTATATGTTAAAGAAAATGGAGCAGAGTGATTTTTGTGAGGAGAGGCACCAAAGTTAACTCATCGTAAAACTGATTAACTATTTTACCAATGTGCTTAATTCATCAGATTTTAAGTGGCTTTTCTCAGGTTTGGGCAAAACAGCTTTGCAGCTGATATTGTCTACAACTGGATAATAAAAAGTAACTTTTCCTTATTGATCATTTTGATAAAATGACTAGGTTAATAAGTGCATGCACTATACTGGAGGAGTGCCGCATTTTATTTAGACTAGTGATCACATGGTGTATATGTGTGACCCCTCTCCCTTTGTAGTAAACAACCTAAATTTGGTCAGGAGTATAGGTGTATTCCACTTTCTTGAGAGGCCATACTAATTATGTCCACCTATATTGATTTTGATTCCAACTGTGTTCAACAGCATGATTGTAGAATAATTATCAGTGACATTTTGAGGTCTCTCAACTGAAACAGTGGATCAGATCAGTCATGCTGCAATGAAGACCAAGGATCTGAACATGGAACTTGAAGTTGTTTGGGGGCAAAAAGCGCCTGAGAAGGTTAAAAAAATGACAAAGCTTTGAAGGTTCCTATGAGTACCATAAAGTCCATTATAACAAAATGCAAAACATATAGAATAACCCAGCTGAAATGGGAGAAACTGTCCAGAGATCAACAATCCCTCCAGTACTTCACAGATTTGACCTCTTTGGGAGAGTTGCTAGATGGGAAGATACTTTTGAGAAACACAAACATTATGTCATGCCAGAAGCCATGAGACCTTCTGGAAGAAGATTTTCTGGTCTGATCATACTAAAGTTGACCTTTTTTTGCCAGAATGCAAAGCGCTATGTTTGGTGCAAACCAAGCAAAGCCCATCCCTACAATTAAGTATGGTGGTGGAAGCATCATGCTAAGTGTGGCATTTTAGCAAGAGGGACTGAGAAGTCTATTGTCACGAGGAGCATGACGGACGGAGCCAAGTACAGGCAAATCATTGAGGAGAACCTCTATCAGTCCACAAGAGATCTGTGTTCAGGGTGAATATTAATGTTCCAACAGGACAATGACCCAAAGCACATAGCAAAAACTACAAAGGAATGGAGTCAAACAAGAAGGTCAGTTGAATATCTGTGATATGATCTAAGAACTGGAGAATGTGTTAGTCAGAGTTAGAGAAAACTTGCATGAAGGAATAGACAAAAATTCCAAAATCTAAATGTGCAAAGCTCATACAGACATACCCGATTAGACTAAAACCTGTAGTTTCTGGGGGGGAATACCTTTGTAAATGAGAAATGTAAGTCTTTCATTTTAGAAATGTGAATTTATTGTGTTGCTGAAGGGGAAAACATTTCAATGCATCAAAAATTTAAGGTGCAATAGGACAAAGTATGAAAAAGTTTTGGGGCAGGGGTCGGCGCCAGACCAACAATACACAGGTAAACCCTTTCAAAACCAAAACGAAATGTCACTGCCAATAAAAGATGTCTCTGCCATACACATAATTATCCCAATTGGCTTCACTGCACATTATGCAGGTGAATACATAATCACATTAACACTCGAGGCTTTAAAGTCACAAAAGAGCTTTATGGCTCTTACAGGAAAGCAGTTGCTGAGAAAAATGTTGCTACAATGAAACAGAAACACACTTCCATCCAGACACAGTTCTTTCTTTGCAAATAGCAAATACTGTTCTTGGTTTGAATTGGGCAATCATTGAGTCCGTCTTTATTAAAACCTGCCTGAGGGATCTGACCGCGTGCAGAAATGCAGCGAGAAATAAGCATCGGGGCCAAATCAGCCTCAGGATTTTACTGACCCAATGAGTTAGGTTAAGCCATTTACACAAATCTATTAAGCACCATTGTTGTACCACTGATTTGTGTGGTTTCATATTGGCAAATCACTGGATTTAAGGACTGTTCTCCCCCTGTAAGGGAATATGTACAGTCTAATGAGCACCATTCTTTATGGATCCAAGGTTTTAAAAAAGTAAAATATACCAGAAAAAAAATATGAAAACAAGTAGTAGGGAGAGTGCGCATACAATGGCAATAATGTAGCCTGTCAATAACACTATGAAGGAAGAAAAATTCATGGATGCATCCAACATTACACTTTCCCATGGTTTTTCTTCCTCATAAAAACTGTGCTTTATTAATGAGATCTGGAATTAATTTTTATGTAGTAGGTTCAACAAAAGATAACCTGATTTGTAGTTCTCACAGGATAAAACTACAGACATAGATATAGAACCTATATCTATGACTGCAGACACCCCCCCCCCCCCCCCCCCCCCCCAAACTGCACAACCTTCTTCCAAGAACAAGAGGGCTTCATTTGTGGGTGCAACCAATACTAAAGTCAAAAGCAGAAAGTCAAAAGCACATTCCAAATGATTAGTCAGTGTACTATATTCTTATGCCTGGCACACATTACTCCACAACTACCCAGTCATATTCTGGCATTTTTTCCAGAAGCAAATATCCAGAAAAAAACCTTCATTGTGTTCATTAATTCCCCATGCCAAGTCACAATGCCAATTAATGACAATCCAAAGTCTTTCCTCAGAAATCAGCGTTGTTAAGGCGGTAAAGATGAGGCGGTAACATTTCTCATTAATGTTGGTTCTTTTTGATTAAGTGGTAATGAGCCTGGATTCAACTGATATTTGTCATAAACTTTGACTCATTAATTGAAATATGGAATTAAAAGGGACTCGTATGAGTTCTATGTTTAAAATGTAACTAGGCATATTCACTCACACAATTTCCTCATAATGCTATGTGTACATTAACAAACATACAGTACCATTTGCAAAAAACCGGATTACAAACCATTGCACTTTCATTATCTCCTTCGTCCCCATTTTGTGGGAAAAAAAAGCGAAGGACCCTTCACATATTATATGACAGCAGCTTTGTCCAGCATTCCAGACTCCATGTGAAAGCAGGCTGAATTGAACGGACACCCCTTTGGTTGGTGTCAGAGTGGGATTAGTGGGGCGGGTGGGAAAGCAGACCCTAAGAACAGGAGGGGGACACTTCATTGCTGAAGAGCCAGTGTGCGTGCAGCTGGCGTGTGCAGTTCTTTGTTTCCATCAATTATCCTGCCTCAATTAGTGAATAAGCTGCACACGCCAGCATCTGATTACTCATAGATCAGATCACAGTAGAGCATTTCCTACAGGGAAGCAAGAACAGACTTCAGCTGGCGTTTATGAGCTTATCAATAAATGTGGCTAAAATGTCAGTTCACATAACTGATTGGTGTCATTAAATTATTTAGAGCAGAAGCTGGCATGAAATCCAGAAACAGGTACAGCTCTACTTGCCCATCCCTGCTCTAAGAGTGTAAGAGGGAGTGTAAGGTTCGGAGAACCAAACGCGACCGACAAGGATTTCTAAAAGCGTATCTAGAGAGATACGCCACAAAACGCGGAAGTAGCCGTACCAGGACTGGGACAACACAGGATCGGGAGCAAAACTGCCCTAGCACAAGGCAAAACAAAGCAACCTCCAAAAACTGAGGCGATCTTGATAAACAGCGAGAATAAATAACAAAAGAACCTCACGCACTAAATAAATAGGCGTAACAAGAGGTAGTGAAACAAGACAAAAGAAACACCCTGTATAAACGGGAAACGGGAAAATGAAACTAGAACCTGTTACCTATAGCTCTAGGTGAAAACGAGCTGAACAAAAAGGTAACTGGCAGAAGAGTACAAAGGATAAAGAGAGAAAGGAAAGAAAAATACTAAAATAAATCTTTCTCCTAACTCTAAACCGGACTTGCCGCGTATTCGTACGAACCAGAAATGCAGTGACCGAATCTTATACCTTACCGACTTTGTTGTCAACATAGCAAAGACAATATCGAAGTGTGGAAATGCGGAAGTCCTGAGGTATTTATAGCCGACAGGAAACGTAAAACAGGTGCAGAGAATAATTGTCGGGCAAGATACGAATACCGGAACGGAGGCGGAAAAAATCTGATAGAGCGTCCTGACGACGCCAAAAAGAAAGACGACCGCAGAAACAGCAGGGGCTGCAAATACCCATGACAAAGAGTGATTACTCATACACCATCAACAACCGAATGGCCTTAAAGCGCAATATGTAGATGGCGGAAGGTAGTGTTAAAGCAGAGACAATCAGAAGCATTGGAAATGAAGGCCTCGACCAATCCGGTTGATTGACAAACAAAATCTGTAACTGATGTTTTCAAAGAAAGAAAGCACTGTATCACACATTAGGGAAGAACCCAGACAGCCACATCTTTAGGGATCTCAAGACACAACATCTGAGAAGAGCACTTACTGCAGCAGCAGTAGGCGTGGCAGGAGCATGCCAAAAAAAAAAAAAACTTATGTAAGTTGCTGGATAAGGCACGGTCAGAAAGTACTGGTTACATCCTGAAAAGTACTTTGTGGTGCCAGGCTTATTGCAGAAAGTTACTAGCCTGGCACACAAGGATAGGGTGTTGACTTTCATGTGAGATCCTCCGTTAAATCCACTGAAAGAATAACACAGCTGTGCACAATGCCTTGGCTCCATTTTGACAGTGCTACAATAATAAAAAAGGTGCAAGAGCATTTGTAACTGAATTTCTGAAGTGACATTAATCTTCAGCTGAGGCGGTATATCGACCAGCATCGCACTGGTCCATGCATACGAAAGAGCACAAAGCACGATTTGCCTGTGGTTATTCTCTTTTCTGGTGCCTGTTCCATTTTTCAATTAAATGATATTGTACGACTTACCAGATTCTGAGTATCACATTTACATGCTGGGAGGCATGGTTCAATATGAAAACAGTAACATGCATCTCCTTGCCAGCAAATAGATAGACAGTGTGAAACATTTCAGCTAATTTCTGACACCTTTTTTCCCGCACATCAGAAGAGGCTAGAAATGAGAACAAAAATGTAAATGTGCTTTAAATCTAGCTCTCTCAAAGAAAAGGATTGGCAAAAAATATTCTGCAGAAATGCATTCTGGGTATTCTGAGTGTTCTAGTCCACAGAGCATAGGTGGTGAATTACACGAGGTTCTCTCAGAAGTAAACAATAGCAGTGCAGTGGAACACAGCTCCATGGTTCAACACAATAACAATGCACGGGCAGATAGAAGTCTCCTCTTCACCATGATTAACCTTTTAAACTACGGTTTGCTGTGAAACTGATATGTCCAAATGCGTTAAGGGTACCCAAATATCTTCAATTTCCAAATAATTCCATATCAGCTAGCATGTTACCATGTCCACCTTAGCTGTTAGCTGTCTTTGATGTGTCATATTACTCAGGCTGTGACATCTAAATGAAGTCAACCCCATACTTGGTGGTCATTTAATTAGTGTGGAGGGAAAGTTTGAGCTCCATTTTGAGAGATCAGGGAAGAGACATGAAATTTGGTCTTTGGCCTTTATTATTTAAGCAAGATCAAAAAAATCTACACCTCAACATCTTAATAACCCGGGTTTGTTACTGGTAACAACTTCCATTTCGTTTAAGAATAAGAATGCTTTTAGCACAATTTAATGAATAAAATGTACAATGACATTTCATGCTGAGCCTACAATTCCTGGCAATTACCATTGGCTAGATTGTGCAGGTTTGTAGCACAACTGAGAAACAGTACACTTCCCTACTTATGTGAAAAAGAGCGTGCACTAAGCACGATTTGGCGGCAATTCCTCAATCTGTTTCTAGAGTTTGGCAATCTCATTCTTAAAAACTCAACACTCGTATGAATCACAGGATTATGACATTACACTACAGTCATTTAGTAGTTTTATCCAAAGCGACATACAATATGTTGGGAATGACCACAATATGTTGGGAATATGGAAAAACTACCTCACAAACAAATGTTTCACACCTTTTAGATATGATTATCCCACTAAGCTAAAGACCATGGTCTCCAGGTAAGAGAAATAATCACTTTCTCTCAGTGGCGGCTGCTAATACAGGGCGTTTAGACTACGCCCCTCCTGAGGCATTGCATTGAATTAAATGATTAATTAAAATGATTATGACTGTAATGTTCAATGCTTATGCAGTGAACTGTTTAAAATGAGCACCTTGCTGAATTTGTTACAGTCATTATTATGTGAAAAGCTAAATACAAGAATATATTAAATAAAGTTGAATCAGACAAATAACTGTGGTGGCTAGTGATTTTAATAGATAATAGATAATGTTCTATACGGTTTCTTGTGTCTTGAGGCAATAAATAAATTAGTGGTCTGCATTCATATATATCCCTTAAGTTTTCCAACAGCACATTTATGGTAGTCATTTTAAGTTTCTTTGGTATAAATCATGACTGGACCAGGAGTGGGGGATAGTATCGGTTGAGATAGCCCCGCCTAGGAGAACTGGCACCAGCCGCCACTGCTTTTTTTTTCTTTTCTCTGGGCTGGAAACCCCAGCAGACCCGGCGGCTCTCCAGGACCAGGGCTGGAAACCCCAGCAGAACCTGTGGCTCTCCAGGAGCAGGGTTGGAGTGGAGCCTCAGCCCATTTGCTTTGCATCTCAGCTCTTCATTTTCCACATTTCATTCTGGGTCAATGACCAGGTATCAGAGTTGAGCTTACTGCATCGCTACTTTTAAAGCATTCCCACCAAATAGCCAATTAAAAGTGTAACATCTTTCAAAATAATCAACAGAAAATTAAATAATTGTGTGATTCAAAAAAATAAGTGACTGATTCAAAAAATCTTAAATCAGAGCTGCACAACAGTAGCCCTGCACGGACTTACAGTTCTGGCTGTACACACCAGTGCTTGTCCATGCCAATATAAGGCTTTTAAAATTTTTCACCAAGAACTCGTGCAGTCTGCAGCTGTAGCTCATGAGTTTATCAAAAATATCCCATCAAATATACAATTGAGTCAATTAAGAATTTAAGAGCATAAGTTGGCATGAAACCCCAAAACGAATAAGCCCTCCTTCTGCACCCTTGAAAAACATGGTATATTCATCCAGTGCAGATGGATATTTATTTCTGACATAATATGGAAATAGTACACTGGAAATAGTCCCCAGTGTCTCATCTAGAATGATGAAAGATTTGTACTGCTGGGGGAGTTTGAGAACCTCAGGTCTATGGTAGGAAATGTATAAATACTAAAATCACTATATGGCTATATTCTTACTTAGACAAACCAATAGATAAGCCTACACAAATGAGAGGTAATATCATGCTAAACAAAAAGCAAAACAAAAAAGCGATCGTTGTGACAATCATCAACGTGTTAGTGTCAGGTTTAGTCCGATTCAAAGTTTAGTCTGATTAATCTGATGAAAGTTAGTTTGCAAAGTTCTCAACAAAAAAAAATACCGCAAGTTCCATCCTCTTCCTTGCAATTGATGCACAGGCTATTATGAGCTGAATAGCAAGGCAACTTCATGGCTGTCACTGACATGGAATCTGTTTTATAAACTTTACAGAAAGGAACGCAGTTCAATCCATGTACTTGAACTTGCACTAATGTTCCAACAGTGACCAGATGGAAAAAAACATATTTTTTCTCTTTTTAAAACCTGACTACTGACATGTCTGTCTCTTCTATTTTAATATTACTAGCCTTTATTGAAACACTGTGATGAACGGACATTTTGACAGGCTTTTTGGTAAATGCTTCTTTATAGGAGTCATATAACATTTGTTTTTATTCTCTCTCATTCTATTGCCATCGCAGAGATCTAGCAGTTTTTCTAAACGTATCGCCTGAGTCTGACCGAAGGAACATGTTAAAAACACATCCTTCATTTGTTACTCATCACCTAACATTTGTCTATATATAGCGATCCAACAACATTTTCTGTGACAGTAGAAGGTTGTTCTGATATTTTCAGCATTTAACTACACACACCAACAATATCACTCTCCTTCCACTGGCTACCAATATGAACTTGCATCAAATTCCAAACCTTGGTGGTACAGCCTATTAGGCAGCTAAAACACCACTCCGTTACATCTTCAAAAGACCATCAAACCATATGCACCACCCACACACCATCCATTGCCTGCACTTCCCAGTCATATCGCCTGTCTATTTTGGCCCCTCAGTGGTGGAATGAGTTTCCTGAGATAAACAGTGATGTTATCCACTTCTATAAATCAGTCTGGATATGAACATCTGCAAAGTAATTGTAGTGTAACATCAAACAAACTGACTTATTAGTTAAACAATAAACTGTATGAAATGCACAATAAAGAATATAAATATGCTGTCATATTTGTTGAGAAATGTATTAAATAAAATATGTAAATACTATTTATTATTATTCAATTATTTCTTATTTGGTCACAATGAGCTATAGCTAAATATAGTGAACAGAATGTATTATTCAGAGAAAATAATGGCATGTACTGGAAATATATCTGCAGTGCCTCCATATATTAAAATATGTTAGTTTATTGCAGTCAATGTTTCAATATATGGCAATATATTTTCATGGTAATATAAATGACCTGGTCATGTTAAGCAAAATAAAATTGTAGATATTTTTCTCTCATTACTGAAAGTGACTTCTTAAGATGAAGTTTTGGTTTTGAGAACTGAAAATAATTTTTCTTTAGTTTGTGAAAATGGTCTTTCCCAACCAGGTCTCAAGAAAGTGACTGTAAACAAAATGTCCGCCAGATGAGTCCTTACACACGCAGCACCTTTAACTGTTGCAGGATTTCTGTTTGGATTTTCTGGATAAAAACTCTTCAGAAGGAAGAAGGCATAAGAATAATTGGTACCCAATACCACGAAGCATTGATATTGCAGATTGTTAATTTCATATATTGCTAATACTGCAGACTATTAATATCATAGTTTTTAACATCGCAGACCAGTAATACAGTGCCATACAGTAGTAATATCACAGACTGTTAATACTGCAGACTTCCAAAGTGATACTGTATTTCTGAAGGAAGAATTGAGCCTCAAACCAGGGCAAAGGTAAAGGAAATCTTAGGCCAAGCAGCTTTGGCTGGGAGGTTTACAGAAGCAAGGGCAGTGCCCGGAGCAAGGGCGAATGGAGAGACTGATCATGACAGTAGAGAGAAGCATAAGCAGAGAAAGGCTCACAGATAAAAGGGGAGGAGCCACACCACACCATACTCATGTTAGCCAGTATTTCCCAGCCAAAAATAGCCTTTGTTCCGTATGTACATTTGTCGCACTACGGTGAATAGCTTACCAAACTGCATGGCGGGGTTTTGCTATATGAGTACTGTGCACCATAATTGTAAACAGTCCAGCACTGAATAGTATCAAATACATCTCACAAAACATTCTCCCAGAAAAAAGCAATAAGGACCTTTATCTCCATGACACCCACACATGTACTGCGCACCATAGCAATAATTTCTCCAAAAATCACGGAGCACATTGCTCAATATGTCTGACTGGCATAACAACCGGCTACTAAAATTGAAACCAATCTTACAGCCGCAGGGTCTCCTAGGGTTCCCAACCCTGGTCCTGGAGAGCCACAGGGTCTACTCGATCATCAACCCTGGTCCTGGAGCGCCACAGGGTCTACTCGATCCCCAATCCTGGTCCCGGAGAGCTGCAGGTTCTGCTGGTTTTTGTTTTCACCTTAAAATGAGCAACCAGTTCAGACCAAAAAAAAAAAAACAGTGAAGAGGAGTAATCAACTGCTTTAATGGACCAATTAAGTTCTGAGTAACCATAAAAACCAGCAAATCCTGTGGCCCTCCATGGTGTGAGAACTTTGCCGTGAACTTACTACAGCATTTTAGTATTTTACCTGAATTGAAATACCTCATATTTTACAGAATTTTAGTGCATATTCAGTTACACTATGTCAAACATGTCTGACACTGTAGCTTGTCAGAATGAGAGAGAAAAGTAGATAAGATAGGAGACATCCATGCACATCACTGACACACTGGCATAACAAAAAAAAACAGAAGAGAACACAAAAGGTTTTGCAGGTAGTGTAGCAACAGTGGGGCAAACATAGGTTTGTGTTTCATAATCTCCGTGGCAGTATTTTAAAGAACAGCAAGCCTCTGTAGCAACCGCTAAACTAATGTTATAACAAATGTTCTGACATAAAAAATGTACACCTTCCCACGAGCACTCCCCTGACTCCAACTAACGGAATGAACATTTGGACAACATTTGCATTCCATCAACCTGCATTTTATACAAGCACCACCCACCGCACAACTTCATCTGCCAGTACAAACACCACCCAAGGCACAACTTCATCTGTCAGTACAAGCACCACCCACCGCACAGCTTCATCTGCCAGTACAAACACCACCCAAGGCACAACTTCATCTGTCAGTACAAGCACCACCCACCGCACAGCTTCATCTGCCAGTACAAACACCACCCAAGGCACAACTTCATCTGCCAGTACAAACACCACCCAAGGCACAACTTCATCTGTCAGTACAAGCACCACCCACCGCACAGCTTCATCTGCCAGTACAAACACCACCCAAGGCACAACTTCATCTGTCAGTACAAGCACCACCCACGGCACAACTTCATCTGTCAGTACAAGCACCACCCACCGCACAGCTTCATCTGTCAGTACAAGCACCACCCACTGCATAACTTCATCTGTCAGTACAAGCACCACCCACCGCACAACTTCATCTGTCAGTACAAGCACCACCCACGGCACAACTTAATTTGTCAGTACAAGCACCACCCACTGCACAACTTCATCTCTCAGTACAAGCACCACCCATGGCACAACTTAATTTGTCAGTACAAGCACCACCCACCGCACAACTTCATCTGTCAGTACAAGCACCACCCACTGCACAGCTTCATCTGTCAGTACAAGCACCACCCACGGTACAACTTCATCTGTCAGTACAAGCACCACCCACGGCACAACTTCATCTGTCAGGCTCCTGAAAGGCTCATGTAACCACAGAGATAATGGCCTGGATTCAAACAACATTTGTCCTTAACTTTGACTTACAAACATATACAAGATCATCACTTTACTGATAAAGTCTGCCGCTTTCATTTTTATGATTGCTGAACACACCAACCTGCATTTGTCAAGAAAAAAATTTGCAAGCTTTGTTTTTTGCACAAAAATGCATTTTGTAAATTAAATGATAAAACTGACTGTCAAGGCTTTTGAAAGAGTCATTTCTTAGGTTGAACAGTTGGTTGACAGCTCAACGGAAAGAGCCATGGAATAAAATGGGCACTTACATGGACTGTGGTGCAGTTTCCTCCCATTCGCTCACCTCTGTAATTCTTTGGCTCTCTTTTACATGGCTTTGGATTAATTAATAGTTCCATGTGGTACCAATGTGCAGAATTATAAAAATTAAAGGAGCAGGTTATTAGTGGGGAAAGAACGGAAGCATTCACCAACAAGACATCTTAAGGTGTAGCCCATGTATCGCAAAGGTGCTCCTTTAAACATTATAATCATTCACACACAGCCTTCCACGCCTAACTGAGATAAGAAATTAGTTCAAGTAAACACAGATCATATATCACACTAGAAGAAGACACTCCACCCTGTGACAGAGAGACTAAAAAAGACCGTCACAGAAAGGAGTGGCGGCATGAGACTGGGATTATAAGAACCTCCAGGATACAGACTTGTGGTACAAGTATCCATACCCAGTATCCATGGTTACTATCGACCCTACCTGCCGCTGCTGCTGACCGGTGCTTCAGACGGAGATAAGGTCATGTCCGTGAAGGGAAACTCCCTTCACAACTGAATGAACTTGTAGAGGGGGCAACCATCGGCTCGCTGCCCAAATAATTCAGCTCCCTGAGAGATGCTTCTTATACTAACACCAAAGAAACCACATTCATCACAGTAAACATGTCTCCAAGGCTTGAGTTACCCCATACATTTAAATCAATACACAATAATCAATAGTACATTTTTATTTATTTTTTTATTCTGTGTGCTGTTAGTGTACTTTTTTAGGTGAACCTTTCTTTGCTTGAGTTAGAGTTCAAGCAATTAAAATTTGTTTCTAATGCAAATCCAAACATATAGGTAGAACAGGATATCAGGACTGTGCACAGCGGACCAGAGACAAGGAAAATACTTTAAACATGCTTACAGATGGCTTCCTTTGAGATTGTTACATGTGAGCATGTACATACTGACAGTGGCCACTCAGAAAGTAATCCTCCCAAGGTTCAGTATAAACACAACAGTTTATTTATTGCTCACTTAAAAATGGAACTATCGAATTTTCTCACGTGTCACATCATGCATAATTGGACACGTGCATTGTTATGTCCATATCCACCTCTAAATAATGGCTTGCTGTCCTGTATCAAAAATTATCATGTGGGATTCACTTCACAGGTGACACCACACTGATTCAAATATACAAAAATACCTCTCAAAAAAAAGTAACCATAAAATACAGTTAAACAGGTGCAGGTGCAGGCAGTTTAGCAGGGGGCACATAAGTGAAACCGTGCAAAAATCGGACGAGTAGCCCATAATACATATGAACTGCATATGTACAAATACATATTTCACAATCCTGTTTTTGAAATACAGCCCATCCCTTGCATGGTTTCCCCCAGGTATTAATAGCGGAGTTCCGCCGAATTCACGAGCGCCTCCGCAAACATCAGAGAAAAATCTATAAAACAGACTCAGATCTCCATGGGAGGGGGAAAGAATGTGCGGTGGCGCTATTTAACAAAATCGACATCGTTCAGTCATGTTTTCACCAGGCCAGGTGTACGCGATACCATGTGAACACCACGGCTTGCCACTTAAAGGCCGCCTCTGCTTACCTTCTGAGGCGCTTCCCCCTCCACTAACTATTTCCCTGGGGGAAACCCTGCCTTGTTTCAACAGAGGAGATCAGAACATTCACGGCAGTCTCTCCAAGATTTCCAACTGTCAGAAGCAACAAACAGATTCCCCAGGAACACACATTTCATTATGCATGTGTAATCATATTGAAAAGAGAGAAAGACTCAGTCTTGAGGGACTTGGCAGTGCTTGATTTCCCTGGCAGAGAGTAACCCAGCACGAGTGCTGTTCCTGTCCACGTAGACAAACTCCAAAAACCCCAATCTCTCAGAGCTACACTCCAAAAACCAAATCTTAACAAGCATCTGAATCTTATATGTAGACTTTAGAATCTTATTTATGTTACTTTTTTGCTAAATAAGACAAAATCTGCCAGTGGGGTGAGATAGTTTTACTCATTTCAAGATTTGCCAGTGGGGCAAGATAATTTCACTTGTCAACTTAAAACAAGCTAATATTTTCCACTTTTGAGAAAAAAATAAGATTTTAAGTCTCATTACGAGACTAAAACACTTGTGCTTCCACTACAAAAAAATGTCTGTCTTAACATGTAATCTTCTGCTTCTGCACCTGAACGTAGTTTTAGAAATCATTTACACAGTGCACACTCAGTCAGTGCGTACTCATTGCATACTCACTATTACCAAACTGATGGAGGCTGAAAAAGAGTGGACACAGAAGCACTGTTACTACACCACCTGTTACTACACCACCACAAAATATTAAATTGGTCATTAAGCCACAAGTCAAAGATGTAAACACTCTTTCATAAACAGCAAAATAATGCAATTTATTTTCAATGTAAAGCATGTAATTTCTAAACACGGGAGTTAATGGATATTAATTTCAAATGCACTGGCAGTGCACTAAACAGAGATATCGCTGACTGGTTGAAATGGAAATTGTTATGTTGCTTATGTAAGCAACATGGTCTCCAAATGACTTATGCCACTTTTCTCAACTTCTGGAAGCTATTACATCATTTGCTGTCAAAACAGAAATCGTCAGTTCAATTTATTCCTGACATGTGAAATATTGCCTTCAAGCACGCTTGTTCTGTTCTTGCTGAATGTGCAGACGCCTACTGAGTCAAGGGCTTCCTTCAGTCACACCTCAATCCTGTTCCTAAATTTCTCTGCCCTGAGATTGTTTTTTTTTAAGTGTTGATCAGTGAGCATCACAAGGAGAGATACAATGGGCCTCATCCACAAAATTTTTTGTGACGAATGCCGATTTTTTTGCGTGCCTGTTCATGTGATTAGCATAAGGAAACATCCTAGCAATCCCATAAAAGGCATGCCAGGCATAAGCAAATAAGTGTTGGGTTTGACAGTGCACTTGTGTGTCTGTATATACCATCATCAATCATCATCATCAGTCACTTTTTATCAATAAACTAAATTAATTACATGCGTTCCCAACAAGGTTATTACCCCAAGCTAAAACTAAGAAACCTATGTGTGAAAAACATTATCCATCCATCCATACATTGTCTAAACCGCTTATTCCTGGTCAGGGTTATCCCAGCATGCATTGGGCGAGAGACAGGAGTACACCCTGGACAGGTCGCCAATCCATCGCAGGGCACACACACCATTCACTTACACACTCATACCTATGGGCAGTTTGGAGTCTCCGATTAGCCTAACCTGCATGTCTTTGAGAGGAAACCAGAGTGAAAAACATTATAGTAAAATGAAACGAAAAAACTAAAACTAAACTAAAACTAGCAAACCCGCTCTTAAAACTAACTAAAGCTAGAAATTAAAATCAAAATGAAAAACTAAATAAAAATAAAACTAGTGAAAGATTTGAGCTCAATAAAATCAATTTACTGTATGCCTATAATTGTATTTATAAAAATGTTGTTGTTAAGGGTGCAGTAGGCAAGATTTTTTCTACATAATTTTGGCTAAATTACTGAATTTCCTCATTACATTCCAGCAGCTATCAATAAATCAAGTGTTCTAAGAAAAAATCTGGTTTCTTTGATTGTCCTGGGCTCTGTACTAGGCTGTCAAAAAATCTCAAACTGGTCTTCAAAAACCAACCAATCAGGGCTAGCTATGTAGCTACCAATCAGGGCAACTATCTACAAGAAAAAGATCCTCCCGGTAGAATAAACCCCTCCCTGTCTGCCAGTCTGCACGTGCATTGGAGCATAATTTGGTGGGAGGGGCTTAGGAGAGAGATAGGAGGGAGGAGTGCAAAAGGGGGAAGTCTCTTTGCCTTGTATATTTTCACACTTGCCTACTGCAGCTTTAATATGATGTCTGTAACTACTTAAATTGACTTTGCATAAATGGTAAAGCATTCTAATTAGAAACCTCTTCTGCGTATATGCCTTTATGATTATTTCCAAACACATAGATTTTGATTGTACCAAAGAACAGATTCAGATAAGAAAAAAATGATGACTGCTGAAATGTTTGTGGAAACGTTCTTATGCACAGTTTACGATCAAATCTGATCATACACATTCCATGAATGCGGCTCATTATGTGCTGAGCGCAACAGATTGCATGTGGTAAAGCGCATCTATGTGATTCACACACTTGGCATAGGCTATTTTGGATTCAAAGCATTCAATTCCACCTAAAGGCAACTAGCTTGCATACCTGTATTATGAATCAGGGGAATCGTCCCTTATGGAAATGTAATATACTGCAGTATATTTTAAATATATTGTGAAGATAATTTTGATATATTTACAATATACTGCAGCATATTCTTTTTCCATAGGGGGTTGTCAATAGTTTTTTGTGTAATAGGCCATTAGTTTTGTTTATATTATTATTATTATTATTATATCCATTGTAATCATGTTTTGGCCTGCATTCAACCAACATTTGTCTTTGACTTTAGCTTATAAATGCATGCATTTGTTTTTCTTTCTTACAAATGCAGTTGGAGAGCTTTAAACAAACAAGACCAATCCACCAAACTCTGGTCTGAATGCAGAAGAAAAAAACTAAAACACAAGCACCCATTTGTTAATTAAGGACAAAGTTTGATTGAATCCAGGCTGATGTACCAGTTTTCAATGACTAGATCCTAGAGTTACCATTTCCTCCTTCTGATTCACAGCACTGCTTCCCCTTTTCCTGAAATTCCAAAGCCACAATGCCACATGTAGAATGTGAGAAGTGGTTCATGGCTTTGACAGCTCCACGGTGTGGGCGGAATCACACTTAGGATGTGTCATGTGGGAGAGAGAGGGGGAGAATTTGTCCTGGCTGGCTAAGGTGGTGAGGGACCATGCATCCTTTTCTCAGGGAGACTGTATCACATTTTATAGCTTTCACATTAAAATGCATGAGTTCTAGCACTCATCAAGGTAACAAGAAGTCAACAGTATTCATATAAATGTGTGGTTGTGCATTTTTGCATTTTCTCTATTGTACAAAGTGCAAATGGAAAAAAAAGAATGATGGTAAAATACAAAGCAGAAAATAGATTTTGGTTCTGTTTTTCCCCAATGACACTGCATACTCATTTGTTGCATGATGTTTTTGCAACCTGAACAATATTTTTCAGCCACGCAGAAGATTGTTTTGTTTTGTTCATATCAAGCATACACATTATGCATATATTGGAAACATGAATAACCTCAATCAACCGAAGAGGGCTCTGAAACTATTTAACCCAAGATGGATATTTTTAAAAAGCATGATTACGATACATGATTCTAGAATATGTGAGTTTGCTTTTCAATTATCTGAAAAAAATGACATACCTTCTGGTAACACTGGAACTGCAGAAAAGGTAAAAACACAAAGAAGGCTGATCTGATCCGTTTCAGGGTTCGATGTCCATTTCTGCTCTTGGCTATTAATTAAGCCCCAATAATTTATATGATCTCATATTTTTGATAAAATCATGAATTACAGCTGCACTTGTATCCTCGGTGTAAAGGATTTACGGTGGTCTGATGCAGGATTGAGACAACATTGGTGCATACAGAAAATTAAACCAGCAATAATTTGTTAGAACAAAAACCAGCATCCCTGTAATTGATCAACTTTGGTTTCACTGATTCACCTAATACTTCACCTGTAATTCTATGCACAACTATATTAACGTTGCCTCTTCTTTACCTTATGGAATAACCCTGATATTTGCAATGAAACTCTAGGCACAAGGTTACTCTGTTTGCATGTCATCCGCGCACTCTGTCCTAAACTTCAGGAATAATGTCATGGTTATTTGCAGCCTTTACTTTTCTACGTTTTTGGTTTCCTTTTTGGCGTCGTCAAGACGCTCTATCGGATTTTTTCCACCTCCGTTCCGGTATTCGTATCTTGCCCGACAATTATTCCCTTCACCTGTTTTGCATTTCCTGCCGTCTATAAATACCTCAGGACTTCCGCATTTCCGCACTTCGATATTGTCTTTGCTATGTTGACAAACAAAGTCGGTAAGCTATAGGAATTTCGGTCGCTGCATTTCTGGTTCGTACAAATCGGAAATGCAGCAAGTCCGGTTATAAGATTTAGGATTAAGATTGGTTTTCTCTTTCCTTTCCAATCTTTCTTTATCCTTTATTCTTTTCACCAGTTGCCAGTTGTGCTCAGCTCTTTTGCCACAAGAGCTTTGGCTAACAGGTCTTTTCTATTCTTTTCCTTCACTCGTTTCATCGAGTTTTGTTTTGTTTCACCACCTCTTGTTACGCCTAATTATTTAGTGTGTGAGGTTCTTTTGTTAGTTATTCTCGCTGTTTATCAAGATCGCCTCAGTTTTTGGAGGTTGCTTTGTTTTGCCTTGTGCTAGGGAAGTTTTGCTCCCGATCCTGTATTATCTCAATCCTGGTGCGGCTACTTCCACGTTTTGTGGCGTATCTTTCTAGATACGCTTTTAGAAATTCTTATCGGTTGCATTTGGTTCTCCGAACCTTACACTCCCCCTTACAAATAAATGCACCTGCAAAGATGACAGACCCAGTCCTTCCAAGACTGGTTGACTAAAGCATCATAACCTTTATAAAATAATCTGCCATCACATTGTCTTAGCCTGCCACATGTTTGATAACCGGACTGTATGGCTGCAGAATCAGACCGAAAAACACAGTAGTCGGACCCCTGAAACAAAGCCAAAAACACCAGTGGGTTATGATCTGAATAAATCTTTACATCTCCACCAACACATGAAATACTTAAAATGGCTGAATGACTAAAACTAAATCTTAACCTCAGTTGTTAGGCATGTTAGGCTCATAACCTTACTGTCAAACTCAAACTCTAGTCCTGCAGGACAACAGTATTTGCCGGGCTTTAGTGTGTTTCAGCACTTAAGTGATTAATGTAAGTCACTGTTTGGCACTGCAGGCACTGCAACCCTCTAGGACTGGAGTTAAACCTGTAGGCACTGCGACCCTCTAGGACCAGAGTTAAACCTGCAGGCACTGCGGCCCTCCAGGACCGGAGTTAAACCTGCAGGCACTGCGACCCTCTAGAACCGGAGTTAAACCTGAAGGCACTGCGACCCTCCAGGACCGGAGTTAAACCTGCAGGCACTGCGGCCCTCCTGGACCGGAGTTAAACCTGCAGGGACTGCGACCGTCTAGAACCGGAGTTAAACCTGAAGGCACTGCAACCCTCTAGGACCGGAGTTAAACCTGTAGGCACTGCGACCCTCTAGGACCAGAGTTAAACCTGCAGGCACTGCGGCCCTCCAGGACCGGAGTTAAACCTGCAGGCACTGCGACCCTCTAGAACCGGAGTTAAACCTGCAGGCACTGCGGCCCTCCAGGACCGGAGTTAAACCTGCAGGCACTGCGACCCTCTAGGACCAGAGTTAAACCTGTAGGCACTGCGACCCTCTAGGACCAGAGTTAAACCTGCAGGCACTGCGGCCCTCCAGGACCAGAGTTAAACCTGTAGGCACTGCGACCCTCTAGGACCGGAGTTAAACCTGCAGGCACTGCGGCCCTCTAAGACAGGAATTAAACCTGCAGGCACTGCGACCCTCTAGGACCAGAGTTAAACCTGCAGGCACTGCGGCCCTCCAGGACCAGAGTTAAACCTGTAGGCACTGCGACCCTCTAGGACCAGAGTTAAACCTGCAGGCACTGCGGCCCTCCAGGACCAGAGTTAAACCTGTAGGCACTGCGACCCTCTAGGACCAGAGTTAAACCTGTAGGCACTGCGACCCTCTAGGACCGGAGTTAAACCTGCAGGCACTGCGGCCCTCCAGGACCAGAGTTAAACCTGTAGGCACTGCGACCCTCTAGGACCAGAGTTAAACCTGCAGGCACTGCAGCCCTCCAGGACCGGAGTTAACCCTGCAGGCACTGCGACCCTCTAGAACCGGAGTTAAACCTGCAGGCACTGCGGCCCTCCAGGACCGGAGTTAAACCTGCAGGCACTGCGGCCCTCCAGGACCAGAGTTAAACCTGCAGGCACTGTGACCCTCTAGGACCGGAGTTAAACCTGCAGGCACTGCGACCCTCTAGGACTGGAGTTAAACCTGCAGGCACTGCGGCCCTCAAGGACCGGAGTTAAATCTGCAGGAGCTAAGGGTGTTACGCACCCATTGCTTTACAGTACCATGGGCTTTGTTATTAAATCAATGCTTAGTTAGCTCTTCCAATGAATCATGACCTTGTATAGATGGGGCTTGACTTGGAGGCAGTGGCTCAAACCAAATCAACACAAAGCTAGATAAAACCTACTAACACCAATCATATTTCAAGAAACTAATCTCACAAACTGTAACTTCCTTTTCCAGGTACTCTATAGATGGAGCACTAGATGCAGTGCAACATCCCTCTTCAAACAATAACATACATTACACATTAGTACATTGCACATAATTATGTAAAATCTATGGTTATGGTATGATAACTGTGGTAATGGTTAGCTATGGCGATTAATAATGATGGCAATTAATCTTTTATAGATCACTATGAGCCTCCTGCATGTTAGTAGGCTACAGTACACAGTACACAAGTCTGTTGCTCTAAAGAGTAATAGGTAGGCACTGTATGTATGCTTTTTTCTTGTTTCTCTTGTTATGAGCGATGATGTACAGTATACCACCATGACAGTCTTGTCTAGTTGTTCTGGATAACAGTGACTGCCAAAGAAATAAAAAATAAAACTCAAAGAGGACTAAACTAACGTTCTCCTTAAATGAAAACAGCAAAGCAAAGAAATCATCAGTCACTCGGCATAATGGGAAATGTTTATGAAAATATGCTAAATTCAGGTCAGTGCTTGTTGAGATAGATTAAATTATTTTAAAGGGTTATACAAATGTCGTGCTACTTTTATGCCAGTTTTGGCCTTGATAATACACAATTAGCCACAGGATCTTGGGAGAGTATTCATGTTCTTGGAGTTGGAGCTCAATTGGGATACTCACATCAGCAAATAGATATGTGTCGGACTCAAGAAGGTATTAGGCTTGCTCTGATGCCAAGCCACTTCCTCAACATGGTCTTAGAGTGAGAAAATCAGTTTGGTGAAATGTAAGGTATTATATGGTCCAAACCAGTTATCCTGAGCATTACTGACTCATTTCTACCTGGTTCTAGCTTAATAATTTTCAAATACAGTCGGTCTCCAACTTTGATAACGATGCAATGTTTCAAAACTTGCCTGCTGGAAATTAAATATAATGCAATATATTAGACTAAATATTAATATTTGGTAGTCACCATTTCAAACTTCAGTTTCTTAGCAGAATGAAGCTGGCTCTCTTGCAGTAGCTCCCTGCATTTTGCTTTATCCATTCTTACTTGAATTTAACAAGATGCCCAGTGCTTACTGATGAAAAGCATCCCACAGCATTATTATCCCATAATTCACTGCAGGGATGGTGTTTCTTGAGGCACGGGTAGTTTTAGGGTTACACCACACAGAGCGCTTTGAATTTTGGCCAAAAATGCTCTATGTTGGTCTCAGCTGACCACAAAACATTTTCCCACATCTTAGCTGGGTCACTCTCATGCTTTCTGGCAAGCTCTCAGATGGTTATTTATGACTAATGCATTCTTTCTTGTTACTCCCAATGCAGGCCAGTTTTATGTAGAGCTTGATATTGTTGCACTTTTACTCCACTTTCAGCCATTGAACTTTGTAGCTTGATCGATCGATCCTCCAAAGTGATGGTTAACCTCTCCTTGGCTTCTGTCACAGGTCGCCTTCTTGCTCGGATGCTGAGTTTTGAGGGACGGTTTTCTAGGTAGGTGGTGTTATGCAGCTTCAAGTTCAACTTCCTGATTATTGATCCAGAAATGCTCACTGGGATATCCAAAACACTTGGAAATGATATTGTAACCTCTTCATAATTTATTCATTGGTATTACTTTATGTCTAATTTCTGTAGCATGCTTTTTAGTCTTAATTTCCACATCTTTCCTTCAGAGTCGCCACCTGATCAATTATCCTTAAACAGGCTGGGGTTTTTATCCAGAAAATATGACAGTTACTTTAATGGTTGACAGGCAGAGGCCAATTGTAAGGCAATTATTTCCTTGTTATGACCATTTTCTTCCTCTGTGTAAACTTTGGGATTGAACAATTATGCAAGCAGAATATTTCAGTTTTAATTTTTCTTAGAAAATAAACATAAAACCACCTTGTCACCTTAAAATAATTAATTTGGAGTTTCAGTGTTTTAAAATAATATCACACAGAGTAAAATTTCAATGTATTATTTCTAATTCAGTAAAATGTGAGAATTGGTCAAGAATACCGGAAGATTTTCGCAATGCACTGTATATATTATAGTATCATAGTATATTTCCTTCTCCTAAGGGTTGAAAGTATAATTCTGCAATAATGTTAATATTATTAAGGTTAGTGATGAGGAACTGAGTGAGGAGTATACAGCTGTATGCCAAATCGCTAATCCTGAGACTAACAGTGAATGCCTGAAAATCATCCATATTAGCTTCTGATATGGAAGGGCAACCTAGCCTGTACAATTTTTTTATAAAGGTAGGCATACAGGAGATAGTATATGCATGAACAATTGCCAAATGTTATGTTATAAAATGCATTCACAATTAGAAAATATTATGAGTTACCAAATGCATTAACTATTTTTTTAAACAAATGTTACAAGCTGTAATATGCATTAATTATAAAATATAATGAGATGCTTTAGCATATACAAATAGTAGTTTTGTCAATTTTTTTATTAACTTTTTACCTACTTACAAAGCCATTAACTGGTCTTTTAAAAAATATTTTCCCTCCCTACATTATTCTGTAAATTATGCTGGAACAGTATGGAATACATGGTTGGTAAAATGGCTGTAAGTCATCAAGGGTCTGAGGTATCAAACAAGCCTCAAACCATCACTCTGCTGCCAGATATGCACTAAATATGGATGGATCACTTTAAGGGTTGTTTCTTCTGACAAATTTTCCTATTGAACTCTATGGAAAAATAAGTCAGGAGAACAAATCCATATCTACTATTTCTGGCAGCAGAACCTACATAGAGTGCTTTGTTCATTTAACTTGCGTCAAAGAGTGTAATATAGGCTACAGAAAGTTAAACAGTAAAATTATCAGTGTCAAATTAACGTTTATATGAGGGACCCTGAAAATACAAATCTGAATTTACACTGAACATTTTGTTGTGTTTATTTTCGCAACGATGTTATGACCACCCTCGACCCTTCTCATGAACCAGAGCTGCACTTATTGAATTATGTTTTGCCCATTTAAAAAATTTTCTGCTGGTGCACAAAATTATCTCGACAGTCGACAGCATAAGCAGCTCAGTTAAAAGTCCTAGGCTATACCTGGTGGAGGGTTGTGGAAAGCAAGTTTTAAATAAAATCAGGTGACTTGATTTCCATTCATTGTTCATTTGCATTGGTAGGCTATGCTGCTCACCAGCCTGAAACTTGACTTGCAGAAAGAACATCGGTAGCTCACGTTAATGCGTTCAACACAAAATTGTCCACAAAATAGTTGTTAATTTGTTAATCTGCAGTTAGAAAATAAATATATAAATAAATACAAAACCCTAACATTAAATTAGATGGCAAAACACCAGCTTTTACTTCAAGCAGTGGACATGCCATGAATAACAAACTGCGGTCCAGTTGGCTGGTTATAGGTTACCCAACCATACTATTAAATTCACGTGTTAGATTATACCGATGAACCTTTTTAGGCTCCAAATAACGCGGATATCTCTTGACACGTTATGGAAACCTGAAAAAAATAAAATGACTGAAGATAAACTTAAACGCGCTGCCATTATAAGAGGCTGTAGGCTATGCAGACTATAGCCGGCAATAACTAGCCGTTAGCTATAGCCTACCACAGAATAAGTTTCCCATATACAGTTCAAGTTTAAAAAACAGCTCATCCTCACCAATAAAGCCTACGATATAATTAGCCAGATTATTTATAACAAATAGCCACCGAAATGGCTACAATGCTGCGCAGCAGGTACAGTGAACGTCAAGGCAATAAAATAATAATCATTTGAAATGTCAAAATGATTTCTAGTTCAGTTGTAGCCCACGTCTCTCTGGAAAAGAAAAATAATGTAATGTAACGTAGGCTAATTTGGGCGAGCGGGGTCTAAAAACGGCAAATAGCCTACTAAGCGTTATAGAAAATGAATAGGTAAATTACCAATGTAATTTATAGCATCTGAAGTAAATAATACACATGCGATTCAAACAGACATCAAAATGACTGGTTCTCCATTAGGCTACATCATTTATAAAATGAATAGCGTTTTAAAAATCATATTTTTTACTCTCGGTAGTGTAGTGAAAGTTATTATTTTACAAATCCCCTTCGAAATGATTTGACCACTTGTTGCGTCTGACAGAACGCTGTTAAGGTTGCCCAGTTGCAAGTTATGCGAATCAGAAATGAACCCTCACCTGTGGGCTCTGCGCCTCGGTTCTCGTGCTCGGACAACGTGTTGAGTTGCTACTGACTCTCATGTTCCCTCGGAATCTTTCCGTAGACTAAAATCATCCGAAAATGGAAAGAAAGTGGTATGAGAGTGTGTATACGTGCAGCCATGGCACCAAAGACAGGTTTCAAGTGAAATAACAAGCCTGTTTGACTTGTGGAGAAATAGTAGCCTTCGTCTGGGACCCGGGGGACCACCAGTACAGCCAAGAAAGGGAAGCGGCAGCGCCGCCTCGCGGCAGAAAGTGCACAGGTAGCTTTATCAAGTTTATTTTCAGCATTCTGCAATACAGTCGATTCTGTAGCTTATGATTTTCAAATGACGAGCGCATAATGAATTATTTTTTATTGCAGAATTATTCTTATGAATAATTTTTTCAAGGTAACAAAGATCAAGACTTGCAGTTGTTGCAATAGTTTCCCTCCTCTAACATGTTTTGCGTCCAACGTTCTGTAAAATGCCCAACTGTAGTGTATGCCAAACTAAATAAATATGTTCTCCTTCAAAGGAAAATTATATTCATATATATGATCGCACGTAGCCTATTGCTGCACTTGTCTGGCATTTACCCAACAAATTTCAATAATAATGCAAAGTGAATACGTTGATTATTTGAACGGAAAAGAAAACGTAGGCTACATTTTGCCGTCGCATACTGTGACTTAATTACGAGCAACGCGAGGAGTAGATTTGGCACTATGGATGTCAAATAAAGGCAATTAATCCGTTTTTCATCCACCCGGAATAACACTCAGCAGCTGACCTACACAGAAATATAGATGAATGCAAAGTGAAAGACAATGAATATAAAATGAACAAGATCTGACTGCACTGTGAGATAAACAAAGGCGAAGAGGGATCCAAGATTCCCAGTAGCCTATTGGGTGGTTTGAAGGACATTTTCTAATCATTTTCTAAGTAGCTACGACAAACAAATGGGCTACTCCACCGCAGTAGGCTACATGGCAGCCTATGCATTCCGTTAATAGATAACATCCTCCTTGCGTGATAGTAGCATATATAAATTGACTATAAATTGGGTATGATGCATTAGTTTTACATTTTGACACAGGCTGTTGTGTTTCTGACAAAGAAATTTCCATTACCAGAAAAGAATTTTACGCACTCTTGTAACAAGTTGCATAGCCTACTATTCTTTAATAATTTCTACTGTATCAATATCTTACTGATATAGCCATGGGGGTTAACACATAAAAATCATAATCAAATATATAATTCGCACTTTCAGTGTAGCCTAGGCTATAGCAGTTTGCTATAACGACCGTTTTTAAATTTCAAAATTAAGCTATTATAGCCGCCTTCACAGGGCATCGGGTGTATAGACTAGGTCACAGGACGTATACTATAAGCTTTAGTAGTTACTAATAGTGCAGTCGGCTATTAATGTATGTAACCTTGAAAATTATGGCATATGCTTTTTGGCGTAAGAGAAGGCAGTGCAGAAAATTCTTGGCAGTTCCTAATTGAAATAAACCTACAGTTGAGTTGGTCTAGTTAGTTAGTTTCCACATAACAGACCTATAATGCAGTTTAGAATTTGCAAGACAGGAAACTCTGCCTGAAAAGCAGACAATACTCTGGGAAGGTATGGATAAGCCTGATAGGAGGGAGAAAACAACTTTTACTTGTGACTAGTGGTGTTTTAAGTTGACAATAGCAAGCAGACTTTAAATACACACTGGCACATAAATCACCCTATAAATAGCTATACTGTAGCTAGCAACCAATGTTCTGCATGGGGCTGTTTACAGTAGTCAATAACACAGTTTTACCTCACAATTTAGCAAAAACTGGTACATACAGTACACACTCTATACTCCTTACTTCTTTGGTTCTTTACATATTAATTGGTTCAGATTGATGCAGAGGCTACGTGTTCAATATTTCAAGATGTTAAAGAGGACACATAACACAACTAGTAAAATGCATTTACAACTCCTGCATGTAAAAATGTTGTTACGTCAAAGCTCTAGCTCATGAGGCTGTTTGTATTCTGCAGAGATTCATTGATCTCTATCTATCTGGATAGCTTATCCGAGTCACTGAGCACATTCATTAGACAAGCCACAAGCTACTACCATCTGTGAATCTGTTATTCTCCAAAATCTTAATTTAGTGACCATGTTTCACAGAACTCCATAACAGGAGGCATAAGTTCCATAGTTGTTAATACATTTTGCCTTCTTCTTGTTATTATTATTATTATTATTATTAGTAGTAGTAGTAGTATTAGCAGTAATAGTAGTATCAGGGGGTACACAAGATATATAAGGTAATTTAAGTTGTGTAAATGGAAATACAAACTAGTCAAATTTTCAGTAATTGTTTAATTGTTCATGCATCCTGTCTTTATACTCATAGTTTAATACACAAATAAAAATGTCAGAATCACTATTGTAACAGCATGGCTCATTCGGAGGCAAAGAGGTACACCAGCCAAAATAACCTGTGAAGCATACAATATTGAGGTTATTCTAAATTGCTGGTGACCTTTTTATGAATTTAGAGATATCTTATTAGAGATATCTTCAAACAAGATAGGATGTATACAGTATGTGTTACATAGTATTCATTTACAGTCTGTGTACTATTTTATAAAAAAATTCTTAGGTCAGATCCATTTCTTCAAAATAAGTACATCTGAGCCCATCTCCTCGGGAGAAAGTGCTGTACGCAAGATGCTTTTTTTGGCATTACAAATGTCACGTTTTATCATGCCAATAAAGCAAATTTAATTTGAAAACTCCACCTCGACTAAACTACCTATATAGGGCCATTCTATAGTACTCGCTTCCTGTTTTTTTATTTTTTTGCTTGTTTTCTATTTAACTTGTATTTTTGGTTTTTATAGTTCAGAATGTATAGCTGACTGTGTGTACTACTCATGTTTATTACTAGGGAGCTCCTACGCTGTGAAAAAGTTGTGCTTTGTCGGATTTGCTTTGTAGTCGCGTCAATGACCTTCAATATGCACTTATTGTATGTCGCTTTGGATAAAAGCGTCTGCCAAATGATTGTAATGTAATGTAATGAAATGAAAACAAAATTTAATTGCTTTTCACATACTGATTATGTTCCTAGACTTGGCTGGGATTCAATCAACATTCCTTAACTTTGACTAACAGTCAAAGGTGAGAATACATTTTTTTCAACGACCTCTAAAATAACTCGCCAAACTGAGTTTGTGAAAAAAGTGTAATGCTTGCATTTACTTGAAAGTTAAAATTAAGGACAAATGTTGGTTGAATAGTCTCGCATGACTCCCTCGCTCAGCCAGTGCTGATTTTTCTCACGCTAGATGTCATTTCATAAATTGTAGATCTGTGTCATGAGCTCATTTAGTGTGTAGCCACAATCCACACAAGACTTCTAGTTTGTTTTCATGTACAACACATCCTGCACTCCAAACTGCCCACTGGGACAATGAGGCTCCGTTGATTGATTGGACTGTTTCCACCTGTCAGCCTATCAGGAGGAGGTAGAGCAGAGAAACCTAGGATATGACCTATGAAGTCTTAAAGTGGTTGATAAAATCTCACTTGTCCATCCTTACAGTTCTCCGTTGTTTTAACTGGTTTTCAAACTGATTTATTTTATTGTGTAATCAAGGTTAATCAGGTTATGAGTTTATGTTATACAGTGCAGTCCAAAAGTATTTGGACAGTGACATATTTTTCTTATTTTGTCTCTGTACACTAGCACATTGGATTTGAAATGGAGCAGTGACTATGATGTTAAAGTGCAGACTTTCAGTTTTAATCTGAGGGTGTTTACATCCATATTGGGTGAACCATGTAGCAATTGTAGCCCTTTTTATACATAGTCCTCCCATTTTAGTGGTCGACAAATAATTATACAAATTAACATAAACGTAAATAAAGTAATCATATTTAATAGTTGGTTGCATATCCTTTGCATGCCATGACTTCCTGATGTCTGCGGCCCAACAATATCAAAAGACTCTTGATATCTTATTTTCAGGTACTCTTCCAAGTGATACTATAAACTCTGCATTTGAATGGATCTCTATGGGAATGGGGGGGGGGGGGGGGGGGGGGGGGGGGGGGCTAGATTAAGCTGTAAATTACACTGCAACAGTATGGAACACATGGTTGGCTAAATGGCTGTAAGTCATCAAGGATCTGATGTCAGGGAGGGGAAGATATCAGACCAAGTAGGGATCAAAAAGCTACCCACAATGAGTGAAGTAACCACAAGAAAGGGGGGAGGGAGCACAGATACAGGAATAAATAGAAATATATTTCTAAGGGAGAAAAACGCCCGGCGGAAACGGCAACAGAAAACGACCCAGAAAACAGGACGAAAATAAACTCGCAAAAATGAGCAGAGAAAGAAAGAAAACCTCCAGCTCTAAGAAACTAAACGAGCAACAATCAGGAGGAGAAGGGTAAGTTAGGTTACAGCCTCAAAGAGGACTGATTGGAAAACGAGGAAAGCACTTTAGAAAAGAGAGAGAAAAAAAGGAAAGAAAGAATCCTAAACTCTAATCAAATGGAAGTTCCTACGTTTCTTTTAGTGCAAAAGAAATGTAGTCTGCCAGTCCTATACCGAATACTCGGCTTAAGCGTAACAAAGCTTCACACAAAAGCACAGATGAGAGATAGCACCCCCCTTAAGTAGCCTGCACACACCTGAATCCAATGACAATGAATAGGACTCAGGAGGCGGAAAAAACAGCAAGAGACCTCTCGCAGCCTCGAGAGGCAACCTCCGCAAAAACAAACGAAAGCAGGCTGGAAGCCCATGACATCTGAGGTATCAAACATGCCTCAAACCATCACTCTGCTGCCAGATATGCTTCTCTAGACTTTTCCCATAGAATTCAATAGTAAAATTAGTTGTGAGAAACAACCCTTATATAAGGAAATTAAGTTTCAGAAGGGCTAACATGCTGCATGGTCAGACATTGCATGGAGGACTTTTAACAGACTTAAACAGTTTATAATGCACAGATAATTTAATATAATGACATTTTTCTATCTATTTCAGTCTTGTTAGTTTATATCAGTTTATTTAGCTATTTCTGACCTGCTAATCAATACACACTTCTTTGGTTGGACTGTCTTTTTTAACAGCTACCCTAGGCTATAATCTGCCCAACCACTATGATTATTTGCTGTGAGAGATTCCTCATTTTATCCCTATTACCATTTTGACCAACTTTAACTACTGAAACAGCTACTCCCCACACACACGCCCCATCAGCCCCCATAAAAATGCATTCGGTCAATTGTGCCATTCAAAAATAATCATTTATTAAAAAATTATAAATAACAGTAGTACAAAAGAAGGAGCAACAACATCTACAGTATGTAAAATCAAACAGGAACATCAAATAAAACAAAACATTTCTCCCCTCTTGTCGCCTTTTCTTGAGGTTTATTTTTAGGGTCTTCTTTCATTTTTATCAAAGTTATATCATCAAGCTTGTAAGCCCCAAAGTGCCTGAGCGTTATCTCAAATGGGCTTTGGCATTTCACATTTATGGAAGTCAAAAGCAGTCATAATTCAATTGAAATAGAAAATTAGAAAATGAAATTGCAATATCACATTTGCAATTTTGTTTCCGATATATGTTCGCATCATTCCGGTCAAAATGAAAATTCAATAATCCAATTTAAATTAAAATTTTCGTGTGGAGAACGCATCATTACGGTCAAAATTAAAATTAAAAGTCCATTTGACATTTTTTTTTCTATGTACTCCCAGGTGTAACCCAGTCATATTTAAAATTAAATTGAAAATGAGAAAAAGAAAAGTCAATGTTCACCTTTGTAATTTCATTTCCTTAACGTGGTCGCATTATTTAGGCCAGAAATAAAATGAAATCTCCATTCACAATTGCGTTTTCAATTCCTCGTCATCCCAGGTCTAACTCGGTCATATTTCAAATTAAATTGAAAATGAGAAAAAGAAAAATCAGTGTTCACCTTTGTAATTTCATTTCCTTAACGTGGTAGCATTATTTAGGTCAGATGGCTTGCTACTACACATTAGCTAGCAAACTTAGTCTAACCATCATGTCTATGCAATTGCAAGCACAATTTTATATACATATATTATCATGCATCTTTCTTTTTCTTGTATTTTGTACCCCGATGTCAACTACATATTTAACAAATTGATTGCTAGTTAACTTTTACAAATGTTTTGTAAGCTAACGCTAGCTAAACTCAGTGAGCTAATCGCTGGATAGTTAGCTAGTGCTAGCCAGCTATCGATAACATATGTAATAGTTTGCTAGTAGGTTGCATATCACTCAGATGCTCTTGGTGTATTTATTCAGCATAATTATATCCACTTACCACTGCCTTGATGTCGCTTTTCCTCCTTTTCTCGCTTTTTCTTTCTTTTCTGGTTACCACTGAGGTATGCTCGTTTCATGCTGCCGACGGTTAGCTACGTTGTAAGTAGGCTATGACAGGTAGCTAGCTGACTCTCATAACTAGAAGGAGCCCCACATAGGGGGTTTCCGTTTTCAGCGGCGGTGCACTAGTGGCTTTATGCTTTATGGGATGTTACTTTACTTAATGACTTTGTAAATGTCACTGCAAAATGCACCAATATGAGTCGGGGGGGGGGGGGGGGGGGGGGGGGGGCGGCCTGCCGTTCTGAGACGTTTAAGGGGGTTTATAGCTGTCATTGCAAAATGTTCCAATACCTGTGTGGCCATCGGAGGCCCCCTTTTCCCACGTATATTTTGGGGCCCCAAACATTCGCCTGGTTTTCCTGTCCTGACGAAACGCCTCTGTACATACACCACGCAACGGGTCTCTCTAGCTCCAGATCTCTACATGTTTAGAGATGCTCACCTGTTTACCTTTGACCCTTGATGCATTTTTCATCACCTCGGTCATCTCGGGGACCTCAGGAGGTGCTGGAGTTGAATGTCAGATTTCCGAGATTGTTGTCATTAACTCATCACTATCTCATCACCCGGGTGTCAAGTTCAAATAAAAGATGTTTAATAGACATTGATGTTAGATGTCTAATAGACATCTATGTTCGACGTCTAATAGACGTCTATGTTAGACATATAATAGACATTTATGTTAGACGTCTAATCGATGTCCATGTTAGCGTGTAACATAAACATCTATTAGACGTCTAACATAGACCTCTATTAAACATCTTTAATACATCTAAATGGTCACTGGAAAAGTTTGTTGAAATTGGGTCTAAATGTGAACGTCTAATAGACATCTACAAATATACGTTGAAAAAACTTTCACTTTTGAACTATTTTTAGATGTCTATTTAACATCTTTTAGAGTAGCAAATTCTCACTGGGTTGTTTGGCTGACCTCTGATCAGCATTTGCAGTTCCAAACGTTTTATTTAGGGTATGAAAAAACGATTGAAGATGAAAACATACACAGAAGGTGAAAGACTACATACACCACGCAACGGGTCTCTCTAGCTCCAGATCTCTACATGTTTATAGATGCTCAGCTGTTTACCTTTGACCTTTGATGCATTTTTATCACCTCGGTCATCTCGGGGACCTCAGGAGGTGCTGGAGTTGAATGTCAGATTTCCGAGATTGTTGTCATTAACTCGTCACTATTTCATCACCGGGGTGTCAAGTTCAAATAAAATATGTTTAATAGACGTTGTTGTTAGATGTCTAATAGACCTCTATGTTAGACGTCTAATTGACGTCTATTTTAGACGTCTAATAAATGTCTATGTTAGACATCTATTAGACGTCTATGTTAGACGTCTAATAGACGTCTGTGTTAGACGTCTAATAGACGTATATTTTAGACGTCTAATAGACGTCTATGCTAGATGTCTAATAGACGTCTATGTTAGACGTCTAATAGACGTCTATGGTAGACGTCTAATAGATGTCTATGTTAGACGTCTAATAGACATCAATGGTAGACGTCTAATAGACGTCTATGTTAGACGTCTAATCGACGTCCATGTTAGCGTGTAACATAAACTTCTATTAGACGTCTAACATAGACGTCTATCAAACGTCTTTAATACATCTAAATGGTCACTGGAAAAATTTGTTGAAATTGGGTCAAAATGTGAAAGTCTAATAGACATCTACAAATATACGTTGAAAAAACTTTCACTTTTGAACTATTTTTAGATGTCTATTTAACATCTTTTAGACTAGCAAATGCTCACTGGGTTGTTTAGCTGACCTCTGATCAGCATTTGCAGTTCCAAATGGTTTAATTAGCGTATGAAAAAACGATTGAAGGTGAAAACATATGCAGAAGGTGAAAGACTAGTCTCAAAGCACAAAACAAACTAATCTGAGTTGAAGTGAATTGGGAAATGTGAAGATCATTTTGCGTAAAATCTAAAACAATTTAAAATTTAACCCTCATACACTACATGGCCAAAAGGATATGTACACCTGCTCATCCAACATTCCATTCCAAAATCATGGCCATTATTATGGAATTGGCCCCCATTTGCTGCTATAACAGCCTCCGCTCTCCTGAGAAGGCTTTCCACTAGATGTTGGAACAGTTAAGGCCAGTCAAGTTCTTCCATACCAATCTCGACATTTCTTGACCATTTCTGTATGGACCTCTATTTGTGCATGGGGGCATTTCCATTCTGAAACAGGAAATGGCCTTCCCCAAACTGTTGCCACAAAGTTGTAAACCCAGAATTGTCTAGAATATCATTGTATGCTGTAGGGTTAAGATTTGCCTGTACTGGAACTAAGGAGACTAGTCTGAACCATGAAAAACAGCCCCAGACCAAAGGGTGTCCACATACTTTTGGCTATATAGTGTATTATGTTCTGGGTCAATTTGACACAATTCAACATTTTCTGTCTCTTATAAACCAGTAAACCTATTTTTTCATCTTGGCACCATATGCATTTTCTTCATTTGTTGGGATTAAATAGTAAACACACAATAAACATAATGCTATTTTTTCAAAAGTCCTGTACCACCATTGTATAGAAAGTTCTTGTGTGGGGTCATTTGTGGGGTAGCTGTATAAAATGTAAGAAAATATGCAGTAATTGTGGGTAATTCCAGTGGCACTTTCCCATACAGGTTTTTAAATTCACAAACTTTCACTTACCTCAGGCTTTAAAATGAGATGTTTCATCACAGATTTTTAATATTTAGGGAGAAAAGGCTAGTCAATTGGGAAACACACAAAAGTTGAGACAGAAAGTGTCAACATTCTTCTATTACAATTGTTTTGTGCCAGTTTAAACTTTTGTGGTCAATTTGACCCCAAACATAAAAGGTGTAATAAAACGTCAAAATAATATGAGGGTTAAGACTGAAACAATGGGATCTCTTCCATGGGATAGTTTCAAGAAATACGGTATATGTTTCTGAAAGGAATATTTGGTTTTGAAAAGAACCATAAAACGGCAGGCAAAAATACGTAAAGCAAAACGTTTGGCAATGACAGAGATGGCCAACTGTAGAGGGGTCTGGTCCTGAGTGGCAGAGATGTATCTGGGTTTAGTTTTTACTCTGCGTTTGCTTGCACAGTTAATGGATTTTTACGAGCCTGTGTGAGAATATTGAAAGTCTGAGGGGTGAAACACTGAGCACTGCTAGCACATGCTCACTCATTAAATATAATAATTAATCCGGTTATGTACTAGGGGGTTCCCACGGAGCAAAACCAGACACATCTCTGGCACTCCAGGACCAGGATTGCCTGTTCATAAAATATGACATATCTGCTAATTAACAAGGCAATGACTGAAAGACGGATTACTCACTAAACTCTATTTTAAAACGAATTTATCTACCATCTAGATCTAATTTATCTGTTGTCTGTCTTCCTACGCATTTGTGTCTGTTTATGCCTATACATGTTTGTGTCTGTGCGAGTGTAAGGTTATCTCTATGAGAGTCTGTGTATGCCTATGTATGTTTGTATCTGTGCAAGTGTGAGGTTCGCTCTATGTGAGTCTGTGTATGCCTATGTATGTTTGTATCTGTGCGAGTGTGAGGTTCGCTCTATGTGAGTCTGTGTATGCCTATGTATGTTTGTATCTGTGCGAGTGTGAGGTTCTCTCTATGTGAGTCTGTGTATGCCTATGTATGTTTGTATCTGTGCGAGTGTGAGGTTCGCTCTATGTGAGTCTGTGTATGCCTATGTATGTTTGTATCTGTGCGAGTGTGAGGTTCTATGTGAGTCTGTGTATGCCTATGTATGTTTGTATCTGTGCGAGTGTGAGGTTCTATGTGAGTCTGTGTATGCCTATGTATGTTTGTATCTGTGCGAGTGTGAGGTTCTCTCTATGTGAGTCTGTATACGCCTATGTATGTTTGTATCTGTGCGAGTGTGAGGTTCTCTCTATGTGAGTCTGTGTATGCCTATGTATGTTTGTATCTGTGCGAGTGTGAGGTTCTATGTGAGTCTGTGTATGCCTATGTATGTTTGTATCCGTGCGAGTGTGAGGTTCTCTGTGAGTCTGTGTATGCCTATGTATGTTTGTATCTGTGCGAGTGTGAGGTTCTCTCTATGTGAGTCTGTGTATGCCTATGTATGTTTGTATCTGTGCGAGTGTGAGGTTCTATGTGAGTCTGTGTATGCCTATGTATGTTTGTGTGAGTGTGTGAGGTTATCTCTATGTGAGTGCGTATCTGTGTATGCCTATGTATGTTTGTATCTGTGCGAGTGTGAGGTTCTATGTGAGTGTGTGTCTGTGTATGCCTATGTATGTTTGTGTGAGTGTGTGAGGTTCTATGTGAGTCTGTGTATGCCTATGTATGTTTGTGTGAGTGTGAGGTTCTATGTGAGTCTGTGTATGCCTATGTATGTTTGTGTGAGTGTGTGAGGTTATCTCTATGTGAGTGCGTATCTGTGTATGCCTATGTATGTTTGTATCTGTGCGAGTGTGAGGTTCTATGTGAGTGTGTGTCTGTGTATGCCTATGTTTGTGTCTCTGCTAGTGTGTGAGGTTGTCTCTATGTGAATGCGCATCTGTGTATGCCTATGTATGTTTGTGTGAGTGTGTGAGGTTATCTCTATCTGAGTGTGTGTCTGTATATGCCTATGTTTGTGTCTCTGCTAGTGTGTGAGGTTGTCTCTATGTGAATGCGCATCTGTGTATGCCTATGTATGTTTGTGTCTGTGCGTGTGTGTGAGGTTATCTGTAGGTGTCTGTTTATGCCTATGTAATTTTGTATCTGTGCGAGTGTGTGAGGTTGTCAGTATGTGAGTGTGTGTCTGTGTATGCCTATGTATTTTTGTGTTTGTGCGAGTGTGTGAGGTTGTCTGTGAGTGCATGTCTGTGTATGCCTATGCATGTTTGTGTCTGTGCGAGTGTGTGGGGTTATCTCTATCATGCTAATGCGTGTCTGCATGTCTATGTATTTTTGTGCCTGCGTGTGTGTAAGGTTATTTCTATGTAAGTGCGTATGTGTATGCCTATGTATGTTTTTGTCTGTGCGAGTGTGTGAGGTTGTCTCTATGTGAGTGCGTGTCTGTGTACGCATACACATTTTTTGTCTGTGCGAGTGTGTGAGGTTCTCGCTATGTGAGTGCGTGTCTGTGTATGCCTATGTATGTTTGTGTGCGTGTGTGAGGTTATCTCTATACACGTGTGCATGTGCGTGTGTGCGTAATATCTGTGTGCTTTTGTGTGAAATCGATGTGGGAAGCTCCAGTATGCTGCCTTCCACTCCGGAGATGCTGATGAAATTGACTTTTTAATTCACTCATGAACAATGTCTTTGTTGCCTGTGGTTTTTGTCAATTGATGTTAATGACATCAATTATGTTCCTTTATTTCCGTACTTGTATAAGTGACAACTGCACAACCGTGGGCGAAATGAAAATGACAGGAGCAGAATGTGCAGCTCTTACATGCATACGAAACACAGCCACCTCCTCCGCCAGATTTTAAGTGACGTCATGGGGCAGCAACACTGGACAAAGAGCAGTAGTTGATATGGCAACCATGCAATTTATATGAATATATTTTTATATGAGGATCCAAGTATGCTTATAGCACTGTACATTAGGTGAATTTGTTCAAATTAAGCACTGCGAATTTACAACTGTCCGTCTACTGGTTGACAGCATACTGTAGAAGGCATGGAGGTATAGATATCTTAACAAAAAATGTTTTTGACCATACAAAAATGTCAAGTTACTCATGCATACAAAGCACTGTCTATAATAAAACTAACAAAGTCTAGGTCTGCCATTGAAAGTATTGATATCAAAATGAGGCCAAGTAACAACAAACAATACTGGCTGTTTTAGCTCACACAAATTAAACAAGCTCTATTCCAAAGCAATGCTGCCCAATATTTCCTAAATTATTTATTGTAACTTGGCCCTGTGTTTTTAATTTTACCATCTAAAGAGAATGTGGTCATTCAAACTTTATGTGTCACATGAGTGTCAAATGGCAATAATTTATAGTGGAAATAGCGTACAATTGAGCTGTGTTACACTTGTGTGGATGTGTGTAATTGAATTCTGTGTGTTTACATGAGGTCAGAAGGGATATAAGTTAATATTCTTAAGGGCCGAGAGTCTGTGGTCATTGTGGTTATTTCTGTAGGAAACCCTGAAAAGTGCCAAAAATCTTGGTGCTGTACTATAGGTATGCGGCATGCCCCACCAAGCCATAACCAGCTGGATGGCATACCTGCCATCCGAATACATGTAGAGAATAGCTGCCAATAAGAAACATATGTAACACACACACACACACACACACAATAATGGAAACACCTAACAATACTACAAACAATTATTTTTACATTTTTATCCAATTTGAGCCATATATGCGTTTTCCCTTCAGTAATGATTGTGATGTGTCTGGACAGTTTACCAAACCAATATTCCCCCCCCAGTTCTCACCTCACCTTATTGTGCTCGGTTTTGTAGAGGGCAGTATCATTTCATTTTAGACAGAGGGACAGTGAGTATGTGTATCTTGATGGCACCATGGGCTCTATCTTGACGATCTTAGTGCATGGTCTAAAATGCATGGCTTTTGCTAGTTAGACGGCGTAAAGATTACTTTAAGGGTTGTGGCTGTGGCTGTCTGTGGGGTTGTAGTTATCTGTGGGGTTATGGCTGTTGGTGGGGTTGTGGCTGTCAGCGCCTCCTGTATCACCCGGTGCAGTAGGGTGTTGAGCCGATGGAGCTCCTGGTTATCCCACGCTCGAGGATCGACACAGTCTTCGACACTCCCCTGGTTTCTTTGCTTTAGAAACCAAGGAAAACAGGGAGGGAGGGAGGCTCACCCTTGAGCAGGCAGCTGAAACTAGAGCTTATATGGGTCACAGTGTATCCTATTTCCAAACTCTGAGCAAGAGTCCTGGCTGGCAAAACACCTCTCCCTGTATAAAGACTATCAATTGGTATTTTTCACTCAAGGATGGCCCTTACGTCCTAGAATAAATTAACATACAATAGACAGAAAAGAAAAACAAATACAAATGTGACACCCTGCAACAAAATTCCCACACAACACAAACCAAGACTAATTCAAAGATTAAAAATGGTTGATTATTTACCTATTTTTATTTGTAACAGCTATGTCATTTTATAGTCATCATACCAGTTTGACCATATGGAGACCGTATGTGACATACACTGCACTTTAGACCTTAAATTATTCTGGTTCTCCAGCACAAACCCAGATGTTACATAGTGTATAAATGTAAAACATGTAAATAACTGCATGGTGGATAAAGTGCATATTTTATTGTTTCTTAAATTATTATGATTACATAATTATTATTATATTATAATTAAATTAATACTATTAGTATTGCAGCATCATCTGCCTTGTATGAATTCATTGTATGAATGAAAAATTCCACGCGAATTCACATCACAAATTAGGTATATTATTACCTGCAATAGACTGAGACTCGGTACAGTCTATCCTAGTTCAGGTTAATGGTTAAACGTTTTAGTAGTTCAGGTTAATGGTTAAACGTTTTAGTGTAGTTACGCTATACTCAGGGAGCTTTCCCATTGCATACACCTGGTAGTCAGGGGGCGGGATTTACGACTCCAGGAAGTAGTTTTTGTTAGTATTTTTCCGATGACATCGGGGCGAGATAATCTATTTGATATTATATTTAGGTTTTAGAAAATCCATCAGCTCAGTAATCTATAACTACTTGTATAACTGAATTTGAACTGCTAAAGACTACATGTAAACGTGGGCATCGTCACTGACGCACTGATACCCCACATCTACTTTAGCTTTATAGGCTATTGTGGTAGAAACAAATAGCCTACATTCTGATTGTGTCGCCTAGTATGGCCAAATTACCTGGAAACTCTGGAGTGTCGCTGCTCAGTGACAAGTCGCTAGAATTCTATCGCGATCCGGTGGCCTTTTACGAGCGTCGCATTGAAAAGCATGGAAGCCGTATATTTGAAGCCCGGCTGCTCAACAAGTCAACATCTTTCGTGTGCTCAGTGCGGGGGATGAAAGAGCTACTTTGCGGTACGCTTCTGCTACTGTTCTTCTCTAGCATGCTGGCTAAATCATTCATTTGTTTTTTTTTGGCTGCATTTTCCTTAGTGTGATTGGACTGTTATAGAATATAACAGCGTTAAAATTAATCTCTGTTTCCATGAATTTAATTTTATTACAGTTACAAGAAGGCAGGTTATAAGAAACTTAATAGCCTACAATAGCTATTATCTGACTCACCAGTAGGTTATTTTGGACTTTTCTACTGTTCACATAGCCTACTTATTTTAGATGGGATAATTCACATACATCATAGTTTTATATGTGACTTTGCTATTGTGTATATAAAAGCTACATTCATAATCTAGCTATTGCGCCATACGCTCTGACACATTTGTATTTTGACCCACAATCGGAAGTATAAATTGGCGTACAGTGTCGCGAATATCATAAGATGAGACTCGTGATTAGTTGCCTGCGGTTGTTGACCGACATTCCTGTGTGAATTCTTGTTGTGAATCAAATTCCGAATTTAAAAAATGAACATGGTTCTTATCTTCTGGAGATTAGCTGCATCAAAAGCAAATGTTAGATTAACTTTTCGAGACTAAGCAGCCGACAGGCTCTGCTCATAAGGAAGTTAAACCTAAGGACAGCCTGGAAGCAGTGGCATGCATACACTGTATATAGCTACTGTAGGTACTTGACCAAATATATAAGTAAATAAATAATATAATGGGGCTTCATATTCATTGTTGTAACGATCCTCACCATTTTGAGTAGCCTACATCATAATTCTAAGCTTACAATTAGGTCCCATTTGTTATGAAGCACATGTTAATATGAATGTTAACAATATAAATTATTATGATTATTATTATTATTATTATTATTAATAATAATAATAATAATAATAATAATAATAATAATAATAATAATAATAATGATGATGATGGTGGTGGATTGCATTCAATGTTTACATTCCAAGTAAAATTGCAGGTTTTATTGAATATCTAAGTGAAAAGAAGTTATTAAAACAGCCACTGCAAAATTTTCAATTCACAATTACTATTTATTTATTATCATTGTTTTGAGGCTCGTTTGATACCTCAGACCCTTGATGACTTACAGCCATTTTACCAACCATCTATTCCATACTGTTCCAGCATAATTTACAGCTAAATCTAGTCCCACCCCCAAATTCCCATAGAGATCCATTCAAATGCAGAGACGTTATAGTATCGCTTGTAAGAGTACCCGAAAATAAGATATCAAGAGGCTTTTGATGTTATTGGGTCACAGACATCAGGAAGTAATGGCATGCAAAGGATATGTGACCAAATATAAAAAATGATTACTTTATTCTATATATAAATGCAGGGGTGCCAATAATTGTGGCACACGCGGTTTTGTTAAAAATATTTATTTCTTGATGAGGGATTTTTTTTCTCATAATATATTTTCCTTCAATTAAAGGTTGGATTTTTCTCATTTTTTCACTGTGAGATTAAACTAATTCACCAAACGGTGAATTTTGTATAACGCTTTTTACTCATCTTTACCAGGGGTGCCAATAATAGTGGAGGCCACTGTATTTGCTGAATTTAACAGTTTGAAAAATGAAAAAAGGAAGCCTGGAAGCTCATTATTTATTTTTTTCATTACATTACATTACATTACATTACAGTCATTTAGCAGACGCCTTTATCCAAAGCGACATACAATAAGTGCATACAGAAAGGTCATCGAAGTAACTACTGTACAGATAAGACAAAGCACATCCTTTACATAACGTAGCAGCTATCCCTAGTAATGACCATTGAATGTAGTTTACAGTAAGCTGTGGGTAAATCAGCTATAGTATAATTCTATTCTAAATACTATTATAAACTATAACGAACAGTTAGACAAGAAAACACAAGGGAGCAAGTACCATGAGAAAAGGTCCTAGATTAGTATATCAGTCAAGGTAGAGTTTGAAGAGGTGTGTCTTCAGGCCACGACGGAACGCAGGCGGTTTTGGAGTAGAACGTAGGGGAATGGGGAGTTTTTCCACTACTGAGGAGCTAGGGTGGAAAAGCTCCGCAGTTGGGACGAGCGAGAGCCGTTGACATGGAGGGAGGGAAGTGCGAGTCGCCCTGCTGTATTAGAGTGAAGTGGTCGAGCAGGAACATAGTGCTGGATTAAGTCCTGCAGGTAGGCGGGGCCTGTCCTATTGGCTGCAGTGTAGGCCAGGGTCATAACTTTGAACCTGATCCTGGCTGCAACTGGCAGCCAGTGGAGTGACCTCCACAGGGAGTCCCACATTTTGGGAGGTTGAACACAAGCCGGGCAGCTGCATTCTGGATCAATTGAAGAGGCAGAATGGTGCAGGTTGGTAGGCTTGCGAGAAGGGAGTTGCAGCAGTCCAAATGTGAGGTGGCCATGGTCTGGACAAGAAGCTGGGTGGAGTAGGTGGTCAGGTACGGTCGAATCCTCCTGATGGTGTACAGGAGGAACCTGCAAGACTGTGCCGTTGCCCTGCTCTTTGAAATCCAGCTGGTCATCCAGGACCACCCCAAGTTCCTTGCAGAGCGGGTGGCAGCCACCACTGTCCCGTCAACAGTGATGGAGAGGTCCTGTAGTGGGGAGGTCTTGTATGGCATGAAGAGGAGCTCTGTCTTGTCAAGGTTGAGCTTCAGGTGATGGGTTGCCATCCACTCAGAGAAGCAGATATTCTCTACTTAACCTGTGGGGTAGAGGGAGGGAAAGAGAGAAAGATTTGAGTATCATCAGCATAACTATGGTATGAGAAGCCATGTGAATGAATTACTGAACCAAGAGACTTAGTAGAAATGGAGAACAGCAGAGGACCCAGTACAGATCCCTGGAGGACTCCTGTAGAATGGGGAAGGGGTGCAGAGACGGAACCCTTCCAAGAGACTTGGTAGGATCTATCAGTGAGATACGATACAAACCAAAAGACGGCAGTCCCAGAAATGCCCATCTCAGTGAGTGTGGAGATCAGAAGTTGATTGTTGACCGTGTCAAACGCCGCAGACAGGTAAAGTAGAATCAGGACAGAGGAGAGGGAGGAGGCTCTAGCAGTGGCGAGTGCCTCCGTCACGGCCAGGAGAGCAGTTTCGGTGGAATGCCCGGTTCTGAAGCCGGACTGATGTGGGTCAAGCAGGTTGTTCTGGTAGAGAAAAACAGAAAGTTGGTTAAGGACAGCTCGTCCGAGAGTTTTGGACAGGAAAGGCAAGAGAGCTACAGGACGGTCGTTTCTGACATCAGAGGGGTCCAAGCTAGGTTTTTTAAGGAGTGGGGTAACACGGGCAGTCTTAAAAACAGCAGGATACATCAAGTATTGATGTGCAACCATTTTTTTGCAGGACAAAGAGAGACTAATCAATCCAGTTTTTAAAATATTGAATTGAAAGAATGCTGTAGTGAACAACCAACAATAAAAATAAGAATCTAATGATAATATAATAGCAGAATCAATACATACTATTTTGAAATGCCAAACAGAAATTGATTGAAAATGATTAGGCCTACATAATACTGAGAGGAGAAATCTGTTTGCATAAACTAAGGTGAAAATGAATGATTGATTCAGTTAAGTAAGTGCCTAATTTAGACAAACTCAATGTAAAATCCAATATAGTGAAGGAATGACAGAGTAGATGTGGCTGCATTTCATTTCTAAAAATAACTGTTATGGTCTGCTGGATCTTGTTAAGACACTGTTCTTGTATGTTGATGGGCCCCACGGTCTGGTATCAAAATCAAATATGGACCGTGCCAGTGCTGACTGTGTCCAGCAGCCCCGAAGGCCGACGCGTAATCTGTGGTAATGTTGCACAGTGAGGGACAGTTTCAGTCGACCGGTATTACTGTCCCATCATGCACCAGCGCCCCCCTCTGGTTAATCGAACAGCTACAGTTTGCCTGTAATGTTCACTTCTTGCCTGTTTCTACAGAGAAGTCCTCTATTTTCCAGAAAGACCCCACTGACATCATGCATCACTTGTACGGTGACAACATCGTCACAGCCAATGGTAAGCACCAGCTGTTGTGTCTGTCGAAGGGCATGCAGTCATCCTATGTGCTCTTTCTCTTTGTATAACTTCACAAGCTGATTCTCATCAGGGTAGCTAAACGCTGTAAGCTGAGTATAGCACTGTAACATTTTACTTGACTTCATCTTGACTGGACATGTTTTTTCAACACTTGACACAAGACAGATTTAAATGATGCTTAAGCTTCACACAAACAATGTAGTCAAGTATTTTGCCATTGTTATGTTTTATTTTAGCAAAAAATTCATAAAACTTTTTGTAATATTCTATTGCTGGTGAATAATGTATTATTGTCACGTTGTATCATGAATACCAGTGAATGAAACAGTAAATATTTCAATTGAGATTTGAGAATATTTTTTTATTGATTGGTACGATTCATTTAATGACTAAATGAGATAAATTGAGACCTCATAATAAATTTGGACCTTATTATTTTTAGTGATTGTTCAACAGATCGTTTGTTGTTTGTGTTCCAATCTAGCCACTGGGGGCTGATTTATAGGCAGAATTAAAGGCCACATCAGGAAACACATTGTTACATGGCAAATCCTGTTGGAATGTGTAATACATTCAAGAAAAGCTTCATTTGTAATGCAGACAAACGACATTATTCTTTCATTTTCATTTACTTTGTGCTGTAATACTTCCTGCCTCGTTCAAAATTACTGACCCCCCAATCCTAACCCTAGCCATTTTGTGTACACAGTGAACTGTGAAGTAATATCAAATTACTGACCGCCAGTTCTAATCGAAGCCATTTTGTGTAGACGGTGAACTGTGATGTAAGATTAACTTACTGACCGCCCTGTTCTATTCAAAGCTATTATGCCATTAAGGTGTGCATTGGTCCAGGACCAGTGCTTGAGGGCTGAATTCACCGTATGTTCATTCCTCATTTTATGGAAGCATTTTCCTTGAAATACAGTAGAACCTCTAACATGAACCTCTAACGTATCGGGAGTGGAGGTCATTCGGATGAGTGATATATTCTTATATAACTTTTTTGTCACCACTAGATGGTAACATTGCACAGACAATAAGCACTCTTAAAGCATACACTGTCTAGTATTACAGGACTGACCCCTCAGGGCTGTCCACAGCTATAGTATGCAGTAACATATAACAATATACAGTATAACCTATGCAGCTTGCAACATTATATATAAAACAATTTGGGAGTCTCAGGTTCTTATCAGGTTTTTTTTTTGGTCTTTTTGGTCTTTTTTGGTTGATAATAGCAGTTTTAGGTCTTTCTTGTTTTAAAGGTTAAAGATGGTGTCCTCTTATTTTAGACTGTTAGCAGCACATTGCACACAGCCAGTGTTCTCATGCAGTGCTGTGTGTCTACCTGCTGTTTCAGGTGAAGAGGCCTGTCTGCTCCGTCTCTCCCTCACACACCTGTTCACAGGGAAGTGTCTGCACTCCTGCACAGACTACATCAACAGGTAAACTTACACAGACTACAGCTAATGTCATACTCTAACACGACTACAGGTAAAGTTCATACTCTAACACAGGAAACATGTATTGTTCATACTCTAACACAGACTACAGGTAAAGTTCATACTCTAACATAGGCTACAGGTAATGTTCATACTCTAACACAGACTACAGGTAAAGTTCATACTCTAACACAGGCTACAGGTGATGTTCATACTCTAACACAGACTACTGCGGAAGTTACTTTTCCAGATTAATCAGGAAATACTGAGTTTCAGAGCCTAAATCTCCTACAGAGGCAGGGGACTTGTGTTTCTGCACTCCGACAGCTTACAGCACTAGAGACTGTTCAGCAATAAAGCCAAAAATATTAGTGGTCACAGAGACATTTAACAGCAGAACTCATAGGAGCCTGTCATGTTTAGGTAGCAGGTGGAGTGGAGTACTGTTGGGAGTAATGTGAGCTTGGGATGCTGGATTGTTCCCAAAGTGCTTCAGTTGTGCACTTGCATTTACCAAATAATATAAATATAAACAAATCAAATAGAGTGAATAAATCATTATAAAAACTAACTTTTATCAAGCAAAACCCAATAGTAGAAAGATCAAATCTGAGTTGAAATGAAATGCAGTAACACACATAAATTACATAAGTAAAAGTACATAAATTATATTACAGTTTGTGAGTGTTTAAAACGTGTTTCTCTCATGCACTGTTTGTGTTTAAAGAATGTTTTTCTCCTTTCAGTGTTTGTGAGAAGTGCCTGAAGGGACTATCTACAAGGTAAGAACCATGGGATTAAAATGCATCCCAGCATGTACCTTACCTGTTTCATCATATTATATAGGGACTTCTTCTGCATTAGGTAATGACACAAACTGTCCCACAGGCATACTGCTGTAACAGTGTGGCTTTAGTTATTTCTAGGGTGCTTTTCACATTCACCTGGGAACTTCTTGTGTTCTGGGTAACTTCTTTAAAAGACAAAACCAGTGAAGAAGAGCTGGAGAATACATCATGATGTCTGTCCCTCATACATTTCATCTTTTTTGGAAGTTACCAGGTTGTGGATTCACTTTGTTTGTGGTTTGGGTCCATGAATTCCATTAGAAAAGTTTTTTATTTGCAATGCTTTTAAACATCAGCATTTGAATATGAGCATCGGGAAAGATTGTTAAGTTTGATGTTATCAAGGAAATATCCCTTCGAGACAGATTGTACAGTCATTTCTTACCAAACACTTTCACCTGATTTCAGGTGACCCTAGAACGACACCATTCTAACCATTGGCAGCACTTTGAGCGTCCGTTAGTAGGACAGTGTCATACCTGATATCATGCCCGGCAAAAGCGTGTTTAGAATTTGCTGGAAAAATGAAAGATTGCGTTTTTTTCGTCTTCAGCTCCATCTACCACGTGTTCAAACAGCTTGGAACGGAGCTGGTGCTGGGGATGTTCCTCAATGTGCACGCCCAGGACACGCCCCACTTCTTCCAGGAGATCACGGAACTCTGCACCCAACACTGGCATGGTGAGGTCCACCTCGCGATGGCAGTGCGCAAACTCTGTCCCGGGGCCCCTCAGCGACGGCTGGGTTTCAGCCTTGGGGCCCCTCAATGTGGGCTGGTCATTGGTCAACCATTTGTTGAAAGTATACCATTTGTTGAAAATGAAGAATTCAGAGACAAAGCCAATGGCAACAAGCCAAAATGTATATGTCTTCAAATAAGTTTAAGTGGAAAATTTATGGAGGGACTTAAACATGTTTTCAACACGCTGGGCAAGAGAGCCAGAACAAGAACCAGAACACATGGGGCAAGCACACGACCGAATTTGAGATCTTTTGTCTAAATCTCGACATTTCTTGCATATTTGCAGTTTCATCAGGGGTGTGGAGCAGGTGATAAGAAAGCCAGCATGTGTGGCTGTGCGACTTCTGACCACACCCCTTTAATACTTGCCCCCACCCCCGCAGGACTAATTTCGGCCCCCATCAACGTTAAAGTTCCCCTCTGGTCATCCGGGTTATCCACAGCACTGGATGCTAAGAACAAGCTGATGGACATCATCCACGACAAACTGGACTGCGAGCAGCAGGGGTGAGAGCAAAGAACAGCGCCCCCTCTGCAGGGGAGGGGAAAAGCAGTTGTTTCAATGTTAAACATTTTGGTTATATTTTGCAAACACGTGTCCTAATACCTGTGTTATTTAACTGTTATTACAGTGGTATGTACAGTGTAATTACTGTCTAGACACATTGTTGCACTTATATCCTATTTTTGGCTGTATTTCAAGTGATGTTTCCTACTGCAGTCACCACACTGCAATGCTGCAAATATTGAATGTATAGTTTTTACAATTTTAAGTACTCTGTAACAAAGTGTTTGCACTATAGGTACAATACAGTACAATACGCTGTACTTACAGTGTGCTTACCCAGGTATCAGGGCCACCTAATGTGACTACAGACCAAGTCTTTGTTTTCACATCCGTACACACATTTGATCTGCCAAGGAACCTTTCCCTCCACCATTATGACTGTAGTCAGACCTAATAAACCAGGGTAGGTTAGTCAACTGTATAATAAAACTCAGAATTTTAACTCGCTGTTAATTGTTCTTAATTAGACACTTTTAATATTTTTAATAAACTGCAGAATGGTTTAACATCTTAAGGCCACAATGTGTCATAAATAGCTATGCACTGCAACGAGGAATAAATATGGGGGCGGCAGTGTAGTATAATGGTTAAGGAACTGGACTTGTAACTGAAAGGTTGCAGGTTCGATTCCCAGGTAGGACACTGCCGTTGTACCCTTGAGCAAGGTACTTAACCTGACTTGCTTCAGTATATATCCAGCTGTATAAATGGATAAATGTAATAAGAAGTTGTGTAAGTCGCTCTGGATAAGAGCGTCTGCTAAATGCCTATAATGTAATGTAAATATACAAAGACTTTTAATCAGTGAGATCAACTAATGCTTTTGATTTTCTGTAATGTGCAAATGATTACAATTACATTTTACACCCCAGTCCTATAACAGGATCACAGGGTTAAAGTGTTTCCGTAATTCCACCATTCCACCGGAGGCTGACAGTTCCACAGGTTTTAGGTTACCATCAAATTGGCTTTACACTGATTTAAACTGATTTACACTGATTTAAACTGATTTAAACAGATTTATACCCTGAGTGCCAGGTAGGTGACTTCCTTTCCAAATAATGACTAATAAGTTGAACAGTGAAGCTGGTTTACAAATAGAAAAGCAGCAGACCTGGAGCCCTGGGGCACCGCCACATTTCCTTTCCTTAATTTCATCTTGGTTTTTGCGGCTGATGAAACGATTTATCACGCCGATGGTCCCAGCTCTCTCTCTCTCTCTCTCTCTCTCTCTCGCTCTCTCTCGCTCTCTCGCTAAGCACAGAGACTCTGGGATCAGTGAAAAGGGGATATTGGAGTCTAGGTCACACAGGGTGCTGTTTATTCAGTTTTCCCTTCTCTATTCTTCCCCCTCTTCATCTCTCTCATCCTTCTCTCCCTCTTTCTCCCTTTCTCTCTCTCTCTCTACCCCACCCATCTGTATGTCCCTCTCTCCCTCTCTCCACCGCACCCCTCTCTATGCCCCCCTCTCCCTCTCTCTCTATCTCTCTCTCTCTCTCTCTGCAGGTTTGTGGCTGACATGAAGGCCCTCCCCCTCCCAGATCGCAGCTGTGCTCCACAGCACCTCCTGCTGTTCATTTCAGCCCTGATCCCCAAAGCGCTGTCATCCCTCCTCACCTCTTTCACTCTGGCACTGAACGGGCCAAGCAGGGTAGGCACGGGATGGGCGCCGACTTGTACCACCCCGCCATGACCCCTCCATGGCAGAAAGTACCCACCAACCTGCCGACACACCGACCAACCAACCAGCACACCAACACACCAACTCACCGACACCCCCACTGAACCCCACAGAGCACCATGTACCAACATGCACCCATCCAGCAACCCCCGTTCCACCAATCAAACCTCGCAAAACACATTAACATGAGAGAGAGAAAAAATCTCATAACTAGTTATGAAATGTCATAACTAATGCAGATGACCACTTAATCCATGTATCTGTGGAGCCTTTTTCATCTCTGATCAAATAGCCCCTGCATCACAGGCTGCTGTGGGCACTGGATAAAAACTGTACTGAAAACCCCTCATACATACAGCCCATAATATCACTACGTATGTTTGTGATTAATTAATCAATTCATTAAGCAATTAATTGATTTACACAGCAGTTTCACTATGGCTTGAACCGTAAGGGGAGAAGAGAGAGTTAGCCTGACATGTAGCACATAACCAGTGTGTTTACCAAGTGCATTATGGGGAAAAAAATGATAGCAGAACAAATGAGAATATGTGAAAGGGAATACCATGTGTGTCTGGCTCTTAAAAATCCCACCAGTGGATCCTGTGCTGAAGGCTTTTCCCACCCCACCGCGCATGTGAGCGTTAGTGACTAATGCAGCATGGAACCTCTGTCCACTCCACTGGCCTTGGCTGCCATTATCTCTCCCTGGTGTGGCATGTAGCGGTTATGTAATCTCCACTGCTGAATTACATCACCAGACGAGAAACGGCCACAGCTCATGTTCCGGTGTCACTTCCCCACACCGTCACTGTCTCACTCACTCACAGACACACGCGCTCATGCAATGTGTGTGACGGGTTTAATATTCTCTTCTTAGTAGCACCGATTGGAATATCTCGATAGTCGTGAGTACAAATGTGCTTTAATAGCCCATTCAAAATGGATAGGATATCCACACTATGCTTTACACTGCATTACATTACGCATACAGCTTATCCAGAGCGGCTTAGTTAGAAAGTGGGGAGCATGGGTGTGTTCAGTAGATTTTCAAATGCAGATGTAACTATGGAAGATGCCAGTAGTTAGAATGTGCTAGAATCAGCTACACTGTATTGCGGGGTATGTTCACAAAGCACAATTAAGGTTTTAGTTTAGCTAACCTTTTTAAATACTCAAACATTTGTCCAATCTGAACTTAGCCATTTCCAAAATTTAGCCAGCTGATTCTTTAACCCCTGCTGCATAAAATAGATCCACAGGGTTTATAATCTCAAACACAAAAAGCTTGTTCACATCCCACAGTAAACACACCCTGGACTGTTTTGTTTTTCAGGAGGGCATGCGAAATCGGGCGAGGACAGAGCCAGAGTACTTCAGCCACGTACTTCTGGAAGTTCAGCGGCTATGGCCTCCTTTCATTGGTGGGCGGCGTATAGCCAATAAGGTGAGGGCATAACTGAGCAGGTGCATTTTGCCAGGGGAAATGCACACAATTCCACTACTGGACAAGTGTGAACACTCCTTTACAGTAAAATGTTTTGCGTTCAGACTTTATATGAGTCCAGTAAGGATCACATGTTCTCCATCAGGATAAAATATACTTTATTCGAGTATTTTATTTAACACTGAGCACTTTACTGTGTAAAGTATGTGTGGTCTGGCCAACTCATTGGATTGATGAGGACAAGAACCCGTACATTTATACACAATGGTTTTGAAATCACAACAGTAATGTCAAATCAAGAGCATGAATGCTGATGTCCTTATGCTTTCCATATTAAACAGGACCACAGTTCATATCATCAGGAGTAATTTGTCTAACTTGTAAGAGTGGCTGTATTATAAAGTAAGACATTATATGCCTTATACTCCGGGTGATCGTATTATCATTTGCAGATTGTAAAAATAGCATTTGGTTAAGTTGGGAACCTCCAGTTAAACGGCAGTTACATACACTGCCTGGCCAAAAAAAAAGTCGCCGTTGCACCCATCATGCATAGTGCCCACAGTACAAGCCTCTGGAAGCAGTGTTATGATCTGGAGTTGCTTGAATTGGTCAGGTCTAGGCTCAGCAATGTTATGCAACAATAAAATGTCAGCTGAGTACCTGAATGTACTGAATGACCAGGTTATCCCATCAATGGGCATATTCCAGGACGAAAATGCCAAGATTCATTGGGCTCAAATTGTGAAAGAGTGGTTCAGGGAGCATGAGGAATCATTTTCACACATGAATTGGCCACCAGAGTCCTGACCTTAATCCCATTGAAAGTCTTTAGGATGTGCTGGAGAAGACTTTATGATCAATACAAGATCTCGGCCAAAAATGAATGCAACTCTGGACAGAAATAAATGTTGCATAAGGTTGTCGAAACAATGCCACGAAGAATGCGCGCCGTAATCAAAGCTAAAGGCGGTCCAACGAAATATTAGAGTGTGCAACTTTTTTTTTTGGCCACGCAGCGTACGTCCTGTGCAGCAGCACTGCCACCCATTATTTTGGGGAGGTGAAAATATGCCCTCCAGCTGGTTACTCACTCGCGCAGTCTGTTTCAGTGCCACCCCATGTTCTCGAGGGCTCACTGGAGTGGTCTCTGATCGATTGATTGATCTCTCTGTTCAAGGGTTTTGTTTGTCATATGGCCAGAATCAATAGTTCTCTTGCTGTTGTTGCTGATGTCATTGTTGGTGGTGGTGTTGCTATCGCTGATGTTATCGCTACTCTTGCTGTTACTGGTGATTTTGGCGTTGCCATTGGTGTTGATGTTGGTATTTCTTTTAGGGTTGGCTTTGCTGTTGTTGTTGATGGGGTTGGTGGTGCTGTTGATGTTGGGTGGTCCGTTTGTATTTTATGGGGACTTTGCAATTAAAAAGAAGGCAGTATGCACACTGAAAAGGAATGCACAGGTGCCAAGGAAATTAAGTGGACAGGTGAGGGAAAATGATACCAGCACAGTGTGTGTGAGTGAGTGAGTGAGTGAGTGAGTGAGTGAGTGAGTGAGTGAGTGAGTCTGTGTGTGTGTGTCTGTGTGTGTGTGTGTGCGTGCGTGCGTGTGTGGGCAGTGGTGGGGGGGTTGGGGTCCTGGTTTTTTCCAAGAGGAATACATATGTTTAAGTGCGATAAGGGAAATGTTATTTCTCTACAACCTAAAAAAAGATGTATTATTCAAGGTTTAAGCTAAGGTCTATTACATGGATATTTCTTCAGAATGATAATCTGTCAGAGAACAGAACTGATTACAGTATTTCCAAGAAAAGGCTCAGTGTGAGGATGGCTCATGGCTCCTACCAAAGATATCACAGAGCTGCTGTGTTCCACTAATGGCTCATTTCATTCACTACACAATTTTGAAAAATACTTTGTGGAGTGAGTGAGGGAGAGGGGTGGGGGCTAGAACTAGATATTGCACATCAAATATGAATCAAGATTCAGCAACTGCATGGCCTATTTCTCACCTCAAATATTTTCAGAAACATATTTTAGTGGACTATTTAGGTGGAATAAGAGAATTGAACAGGACGCCACGTTGTTCCGGTTTAAAAACGTGGAAGCGAAACAAAAGTAACGTAGCGGGTCTAACCAATCAGGTGCCAGCTGTTTCCGTTGTGGGCGACAACAATTATCCATATGATGTTGAGGTACCTCCAAAGAGGTACTCTGACATCACGATTGGGGCGGGGGCAGTGTGGGGAGCAGAAAGGAAATTTCAACCATTAGGGGCAGCACAAAAGCACTTTTCTACCAGTTTCTTATGATATACAATATTATTTCAGAATTGTTGAAATAACGGAATGCATGAATAAGTTTCATTATATGGTAGGCATACAAACACGTTTACAGAGAAAAAAAAATGATTGTAGTTACCCTTTAAAATGATGGCTCATTTCTTACCATAGATAACACAAATGGTTCATTTCCTACTATAGATATTGTCATTGTAGTGTACAATTCTTTCCAGCATATAATTTTTCCCGGGTACTTTTGAACATGACAAATAACCAATCACTACTCAACTATAAGCGGGAAGTTGAGCAATGCCCAATCAGATAACACTTTCGTTGTGCATGTTTATGAAAAGACGAGCTATCTTTTTGATCCTATCAGTGGTCCGTAGCATTTGTGCTACCCTACATAAATTAATGCGAGTGTATGAACTAGCTACCTTGCAAACAGCTAGCTAGCTATAGATGCATACACTTTAAAGCGTTATTAAATGTACTCACACACATCATGTACAGTTGAAGTCGGAAGTTTACATACACTTTAGGTTGAAGTCATTAAAACTTATTTTTAACCACTCCACAGATTTTGCTACTCCACAAGTCATTTTTCCAACAATTATTTACAGACAGATTATTTCACTTAATTCACTATATCACAATTCCAGTGGGTCAGAAGTTTACATAGACTAAGTTGACCGTGCCTTTAAATTCTTAATATTTGGTCGCATATCCTTTGCATGCCATGATTTCCTCATGTCTGTGACCCAACAACATCAAAAGACTCTTGATATCTTATTTTCTGGTACTCTTACAGGCAATACTATAACGTCTCTGCATTTGAATTAATCTCTATGGGAATTGGGGGGTGGGACTAGATTTAGCTGTAAATTACACTGGAACAGCATAGATCGTATAATCGATACAGTTCAGTGGTAGGTGCTAGTAGCTAGCCAAACGTACAGTCAACCAATGGACCCGGAAGTGGCCGGGAAAATTTATACTCTGGGAAGAGATGGTTCTTTCCAATGATGGCTCATTTCTTACCACAGATAGCACAGCACCGCTGCTTTCCACAGATTGTCAATTACCTACCATAGATATTGCTGCTTTCCACAGATGGCTCATTTCCTATATATGCAAACCCCAATTCTAAAAAAGTTGGGCAGTATGTAAAATGCACATAAAAGCAGTGATTTGTCAATTCTCTTTTACATATATTTAATTGAAAACAGTACAAAGAAAATATATTTAATGTTTTACTCAACTTTATTTAATTTTGTAAATATACATTAATTCTGAAAAGTTGGGACAGGGCAAGAAAAGACTGGGAAGTTCAAAAAACACCTGTTTGGAATATTCCACAGGTAAACAGGTGGGTCGTTTAAGGGTCGTTTCTCCTGACTCATTTTCCTGTTGAACTTTCTGGAAAAATAAGTCAAGAGAAACAACCCTTCAAGCGATCCATCCATATCTACTGCATATCTGGCAACGGAGTGATGGTTTGAGGCTAGTTTGATACCGCAGATGACTTACAGCCATTTAGCCAATCATGGGTTCCATACTATTCCCGTGTAATTTACAGCTTAATCTAGCACCACCCCCAAATTCCCATAGAGATCAATTCAAATGCAGAGAGGTTATAGAATCGCTTGTAAGAGTACCTGAAAATAAGATTTCAAGAGTCTATTGATATCCTTTTAAACCCAGTCATGATAGTATCACCTGTTTACCTGTGGAATGTTCCAAAAAAAAATGTTGTGCCCTTGTACCAACTTTTTTGGAACGTGTTGCAGGCATTAGCTTATATTTACAAAAATCAATAAAGTTGATAAGGTATAACATTATGTACATTTTACATACTGTCCCAACGTTTTTGGAATTTGGGGGTTGTACATAAAGCAACAGAGATGCTGCTTTCCACAGATGACTCATTTCCTAACATAACAGTGCTGCTTCTTTCCACAGATGAGTCATTTCCTATCATAGATAACAGAGCGCTTCTGCCTTCCACAGATGGCCCACTCTTACCATAGGTATCACAGACCTGCTGCTGTGGGCTCCAGGATGTATGCGTGTCTAGCCCCTGCTTTCCAGCTGTGTGCAGTAAACGTGGTGGTCTGTGGAAAATTACAGAATCAGAATGTTAGCCATGCATAGCACTGTGAAAAAAACCTGCAGGCCTGAATGTGATGTCTTGGGGGCCGCAACCCTCCTGCCCATGCGATGGACGTGTGGTGAATATTAATTCCGTGCAAAGCTTGCCAAAACAGAAGGCGACAAGCGAAGAGTCCCAGGAAATATTTTAGAGGGTTCATTTTCCATTCCCACAGCAGGGTTGACTGACTCACCCTGTTGAGGTGGGAGGAGGAGTTATCAGAGCTGGATATGAATGATGAGGCTGCCCTGGGGGCACTTTGGTGTTGATTATCACCGTCATTCCTCCACCAGCACATTAATACTGCATCTGTTATTATTATCACAATTATTTATTATTACTATCGGTTATTATTAGTCCAGGGTATGATTGATCGGCGCATGTTGCTATTTCTGAAAGGAGGAGATGGCGAGAGGTTCCTTCGCACATGAGTCACTCTTGTTTCCCAGGGAACCCGGGCAGCTTCTCCTGCTGAATTATATACTCAGGGGGAAAAAAATGTAATCATAAAAAAAATCACTTAAGAGTCTTCAGTGCTGAGAGGCTTCACCCAGGGAATTCTGGGACCCACTGGTTATACATGGGCTGTGTCCAAATCAGAGCCCTATCTACTGCGTCCTGTTTACTGTGTACTAGAATACTGTATACTGCTTACTGCATACTGTTTAGTGACATGCAGTATCACGTGCCACAGCCCAGCACAAATCCAACAACCCCAAATATCAACCCCACGAATATCAGCCCAATGAATATCAACCCCATGAATATCAGCCCTATGAATATCAACCCCACGAATAGCAGACCTATGAATATCAACCCCACAAATATCAACCCCCCGAATATCAGCCCCACGAATATCAACCCCCCGAATATCAACCCCACGAATATCAGCCCCACGAATATCAACCCCCCGAATATCAACCCCACGAATATCAGCCCTATGAATATCAACCCCACAAATATCAGCTCCACGAATATCAACCCCCAAATATCAGCTCCACGAATATCAAACCCAAATATCAACCCCATATCTGGCAGCAGAGTGATGGTTTGAGGCTTGTTTGATACCTCAGACCCTTGATGACTTACAGCCATTTCGCCAACCATGTATTCCATACTGTTCCAGCATAATTTACAGCTAAATCTAGTCCCACGCCCCAATTCCCATAGAGATCCATTCAAATGCAGAGATGTTATAGTATCGCTTGTAAGAGTACCAGAAAATAAGATATCAAGAGTCTTTTGATGTTGTTGGGTCACAGACATCAGGAAGTCATGGCATACAAAGGATATGCAACCAAATATGAAAAATTATTACTTTATTCTATATATAAATGCAGGAGTGCCAATAATTGTGGCACATGTGGATTTGTTAAAAATAATTATTTCTTGATGAGGGATTTGTTTTCTCATAATAAATTTACTTCAATTAAAGGTTGGATTTTTCTCATTTTTTCAGTGTGACATTAAGCTAATTCACCAAACGGTGAATTTTTTATAACCCTTTTTACTCATCTTTACCAGGGGTGCCAATAATAGTGGAGGGCACTGTACACCATGTACAGTAGGGTTACAGATGATCCATTAGAGAACCTTCCAGAATGAGCCATAATGTACTGTGACAAAGAAAAACCACCATTCAGAAATCACACACATTTGAGCATATTCACGGTTGCATACTGAACACAGTTGGACTGAGATAAGCCCAGTGGAAGAGTGCACCCATAGCACACCCGCATCACAGTGAAAGAGTTCTTCAGTTTTGCACATGCATTTACCAAATCACATCAATATAAAAAAATTTTAAAACTAAAATAAAGGTAAAAATGGAAACAAAAAACAGAGACATAAATACTGTGTAATGAACACCATTCTTACGCCAAAAATAGCCAGTACAGTAACACAACTGTTGTCCTGATCTATCCAGCACTGCTTCAAATGCCCTGTTCACAGATGAATGGACAGACACAGACAGTCAAGTGCAACAAAATATCAGGCAGATGTATCTCACTCTCGCATTAACTCCTGGCACTTTTCAGAAGTAGCACCACCCAACAACACTTAAAAGTCTCTGCTGGCTTTATGTTTGCCTCAGTTTTGTTTTTTCTCTAATGTTAGACACATTGAAAGCAGTTAAAGGTCAAGTACTAACATGAAGTGGAAATTAGTTTTAATCTCCAAATATTTCATGTCTTCCCTACCTTTTGAGATTTTTATTTTCATGTACACCTGTATAAACGTGCATATGCATATTCATTTTCACTACTTCACCAGTACATAACGCAGGTATAATGTCACTAGTCTTTTTTAGTGCTTGTAGTTAGCATGGTAATTTTCACTTGTCTGGTTTTTGGCCTAAAGGACATTGGATCAAAGCTTTGTAAGAAAGGACTGGCTGAATGCTTTGGACATAAGTTTCTGCACATGTTAATAATATTAATATTTTGCCCAGGTTTGTTTAACTGTTGTCTCGACCTGTTAGTAACAAAATGATCATATATTTAAAGTAAGTAAAATGCTGTGCCAGTGTGCTTGACTTTACTCTATCACTCACAGGAAAAATGTTGGTGTAAATCTAACACTGTTGGTGTACATTTTACACCCGATGGTGTTTATATGAGACCACAGTCTCAAATGTACACCAAGATTTTTGCTGTGCTGAATTGATCTCCTTTTGGCCCAAAGGACACTACCCTGGGCAACTTTCGCATCTCCCAGGGGTACGCCGCCATGTACGTCATTCATGCTGTCCATCGTGACCCGGAAGTTTTCCACCAACCAGAGGAGTTCCTGCCAGAGAGGTGGAGTGGAAGGTGAGAGGATTTTTTTTCCCTATTAATCAGGAAATACTGATTTTTAGACCCTAAATGTTTCATGGGGGCCACTTGCATTTTGGTTTTATCGCTGCACATTCTCTCCTGCTATCGACTGTCAGAGTGCTAAAGCTCTTAGTGTATGTGTGTGCTTCTGACATAGCCAAGTCCCTCTGCCTCTGGTAGACACATTTAGAGTTTGAAGTCAGTATTTTCTGATTTATCAGGGACAGCCAGGATAAATGGAATGCCATATAGATTTGCCAGCCCTCAGTTCATATTTTTTGTAGTCAGGGCTCTGCACATTGCTTCCTGCACAAAGCAGAGAGAATAATAACAGTTTCCTCATTTATTTCAGTTTTTGTTTGTGTTTCCAATTGTTGTTCTACAACCACAAAAGCACAGTAACGAGCACAGTCCAGTAGAGCCAAACACAGAGAAAGCTTCCGGTGTCCATTGCAACAAACACATTAAAAAAAAACATCAACAGTGTCTGTTGCAACTGAACATGGGAAAAACCTCTACAGTGCACAGTGGCTTGGTAAGGTTGGTGGGAGGAGCAGAACTGTCAGTCACATTGGTGTGATTCATTTAGCGAGTGAAATGGAGAGACTGGTGGGCGCAGCTGAGAACCATCGGCGCTGTCTCTCTGTATCAAAGCTAAAACTGAGCAGAACCATCAGCGCTGTCGCTCTGTATCAAAGCTAAAACTGAGCAGAACCAACGACACTGTCGCTCTGTATCAAAGCTAAAACTGAGCAGAACCATCAGCGCTGTCGCTCTGTATCAAAGCTAAAACTGAGCAGAACCATCAGCACTGTTGCTCTGTATCAAAGCTAAAACTGAGCAGAACCACCAGCGCTGTCGCTCTGTATCAAAGCTAAAACTGAGCAGAACCAACGACACTGTCGCTCTGTATCAAAGCTAAAACTGAGCAGAACCATCAGCGCTGTCGCTCTGTATCAAAGCTAAAACTGAGCAGAACCATCAGCACTGTTGCTCTGTATCAAAGCTAAAACTGAGCAGAACCAACGACACTGTCGCTCTGTATCAAAAGCTAAAACTGAGCAGAACCAACGACACTGTCGCTCTGTATCAAAGCTAAAACTGAGCAGAACCATCAGCGCTGTCGCTCTGTATCAAAGCTAAAACTGAGCAGAACCAACGACACTGTCGCTCTGTATCAAAGCTAAAACTGAGCAGAACCATCAGCGCTGTCGCTCTGTATCAAAGTTAAAACTGAGCAGAACCAACGACACTGTCGCTCTGTATCAAAAGCTAAAACTGAGCAGAACCAACGACACTGTCGCTCTGTATCAAAGCTAAAACTGAGCAGAACCATCAGTGCTGTCGCTCTGTATCAAAGCTAAAACTGAGCAGAACCATCAGCGCTGTCGCTCTGTATCAAAGCCTGAACCGAGTCAAACCATCAGCTCGGTATTATTATTTTTATTATTGTTGGAGGTAGCGGTAGCAGCAGTAGTAACATTAGCAGTAGTATTATTAGTAATAGTAGTAACAGTATCTGTAATAGCAGTGTACTTAATATATATAAGACAAAGTTAAATATTTTTTAGCTTTTGCTAAGTATTTTTTCTGCTATCAGTCACAATACTGTTTATAACTTGCATTTGATAAAAGCGCAGCTTTACTTCCTTTTATTTGCATTATTCTATAAAAAGTCCAAAATAATACAAAACAAAACAGCATTTATTTATACCATTACTTACATTTATAATCTACTTTCACATGTGAATGTGTCAGACAGTCATTCAGTCATTCAGTCATTCTAATCTTGTTGTTGGCTATACAATGAGTGACATTTTTTAAAGGATTCTCATAAAAATGGAAAACCCTTTCAGATTTGGTATTTCCTCACTTCCTGAAAAGTGTACACATCAATTGAGCTGACAGTAACAGACTCTCTTCATGGTTATAAAGGGGAAGTTCACTCATTTCACAACCTGTTAGTTCCGCTAAATTGTTCTGCTTATCTGACCAGAACCGATTCTGACCAATAACAGCGAGGAACAGTGCCTTTAACAAAAAAAAAATCCCATTAGATATTTTTATATTTTCCCAAAATGGATCTGGACTGAGGCTAGTTCTGACCTTGACCTGCCGCCCCCTCCCCCCCGCCCACCCCTGGCTGCTAGCAGCTGTCACAGTGTTCTCATGGCGTGGGTCCTGTGGGGCCAAGCTCCGGAGCGCTGTTAGCCTGACGCCCGCCCTTGACCTCGCTGACCCCCACAGTCCACAGCTGCCTCACTCTCACAGTCATGCCTGGAGGTCTGCGTTATAAATACACCCAGCACAGGGGGTACACGCTGTGCCATCCACACGCCCTGCCTCGTCTGCAGCCCTACCACCCCCCTCTGGACTCCTTCCGCTCCGTCTCCACCCCTCTGTCCCTCTCCCGCCCCCCCCTCTACACCCTGCTACCGGCTGCCAGATAGCTTTTGCACTCGGACAGCAGGTAACATGAGGAAATGTTCAGTAATAAATCCAAATACTCGTTGCCCCCAGAGCCATTTAGGCTCTGAAAATCATGGCAGCCCTGTCTTCTTGGCCCCAAGATCACAAGATGGCTCCCCCCCCCAGCCAGCCAGAGCATCTTACTCTCCCCCTTTCTCCTCTCTCACTCTGTGTCCCATGCTCTCTTCTGTGCGGCACTTTCTCCTGACGGATTGCACACAGGCCCATTGTTAATGCCTTGCTTTTTTATTCTCTCTTTCTGCTGGTCATTATAACTCACAATATTATCCAGGTGTCCTCATGTGTACAATCAGATCCAGGTGTATCTGGTGCAAGCGTTGAACACATAGATAACGTTGAGTCCAGATCTAGTGTTGAGCTCGTAGCTAATGTTTAGCCTGGAGCTAGTGTTGAGCATGTAGCTAACGTTGAAGCTGGAGCTACTGCTAAGGTCATAGCTAATGTTGAACCCTGAGGTAGTGTTGAGCATGTCGCTAATGTTGAGCCTGGTGAGCGTGTAGCTAATGTTGAGCCAGGTGCAAGTGTTGAGCGTGTATGTTGAGCCTGGAGCTAGTGTTGAGCGTGTAGCTAATGTTGAGCTTGGAGCTTGTGTTGTGCTTGTAGCTAATGTTGATCCTGGAGCTAGTGTTGAGCGCCTAGAGGTAGCATTGAGCATGCAGCTATTTCTGAATACAGAGGTAGTGCTGAACGCATAGGTGTTGAGAGTAAAGCTAGTGCTGACTACCTAGCTAGCGAGCCCAGAGGTAGCGGGGCCATTGCGTGTGTGCAATGCAGGTCTTTAGAGATCATATTGCACAGCGTGTGTGCTATGCAGGTCTTTAGAGATCAGATCCTGTGAGTGCATTTCCATCCAGCTGCGGTGAAAGAACAGTCATTCATAGATCAAATCTCAGGAGACAGCTCCGATGCAGGTCTTCCCCCAGCTAATGAAGGGTAATGATGGCGGATGCAGATGCCTGAGGAGCCAATTCACGGTAATGGCGGTAAACAACTTCCTCTTGGTTTCCTGTGTAGAGCCCTGGTAAATCACCCCAGCATTTTATGGCCTGTCTAAGCATAATGTCACCTGAGTGTTTGAGGTCCTGTGCGGAGCTTAAAAATATCACCCCAGTGTTTGAGGTTCTGTGCGGAGCTTAAAAATGTCACCCCAGTGTTTGAGGTTCTGTGCGGAGCTTAAAAATATCACCCCAGTGTTTGAGGTCTTGTGCAGAGCTTAAAAATATCACCCCAGCGTTTGAGGTCCTGTGTAGATACATCAGACCAGCCGTTTAGGTCCTTTTCAGGTTTGAGGTCCTGTAGGACAGTGAAATGCAGAAGAGAGCAAAACAAATATTTTACAGCACCTGGATTGACAGCCCTAAAGAAAACCCATGTGAAAATACTAATAATACGAGTAATAGCAGTACTAATAATAATAATAATTATTATTCTTATTAATAATTTATTATTATTATTATTATGGTACCTGGTGCCTTTCATTACAGGGTAACTGCATTCAATTATTTTTACAGTCAGTAAAAAGTCTGTAACATAAATAAGCTGTAACATTTAAAGAAAAGTGTCAAATTATATGCCTGATGTAGGGATTGACGTTTATAAAATTTTCCTAAGAGTAAGGGCTGTGGGCTGTAAGAACCATGGAACTCACACCTACATAACCAGACCCTCTACACCTGGCAGCACAGAACATTACATCTTACATTTTATACAGCTGTTTCTGTAGCTCTCAAGATTCAGTCCTGTTCTTTCTCCCTTTCCTACTGTAGTTCTGAAGACTTGTCTTTTGACTTGCTGTTTACTTCGGAAGCAGTAAGCATGTGCTGTACATAGGCATGCTGGGATCTGCACTTGACGGTACCTCGCACCTCATTATTTTGTTCAGGATGATGTGTGCTACGGTTGATAAGTGATGCATTCCTGCTTCTGGATTATCAGAGCCCCACCCCCTCTGCAGCGGTCACATGATCACATGTCAGGGAGCAGATGTGGAGGGGGCGGGGTCAGGAGTGCGAGTGGGCCCCGGGGGGTGTGGCCCCTGCATTGGGCGGGGCTCTGTGGGCCTGCCACTGTGACTCTCCATCACCTGACCCCGTTTGGTATGCGTTTAGATCTGATTCTCTGTGACAGTGCCCGGTGAGGGTTTGTGTCCAGCTGGCAAACAGGGGCGGCCATCTTACCGCTGACGGCTGACGCAGGCCGAGTCAGCCCTGGGTCTGACAGAGGGAGGGATGTGGTCCACACACACGCACACCATTTTTGTACTGAAAGCTGGTAGTTAACAGAGAGGTGTACCTTTTTTCTTTAAGTGTACTCAGTGCTTAAAACTGATTTTTCTAAGTTGAATTCATCGTTTAATCTCCCTAACCTGAAGAAAGTAGCTGTGTGTTTACCTGCCAATGGATTATTCAGATCTTTTGCACAGTTTTTAATCAAAGAAAATGAATGAAAATGGTTTGAGACCAGTGATCAGTTTAAAGGGAAGTTTTCTGCCTCATCTATTTACAGCTCACCAACCGCCACTGGTACGTACACACATACATGCACACACAAGAACACACCCACACATAATGCCCACACTGTGAAGTTTCACGCGCGGCCCTCAGTTTGGACCCGTGGTCTTCCTGGGCTGTGGTATGGAACAACGCTAATCAGTACAGCATGTACCAAATATATCTCTGCAGTTTTACACACAATCCGACATCGTGTCCTGATTAATATTACATGGTGATGTGAAATCTTAATCAGCCGCGGTTGCCACAAAATCCATTCTATTCGTGTTTGTGATCATGCTCTGAGTAAACCAGTGTATTCCCACATCCGTTTGCCTGTCAAACCCATTAAATAAAAGCAGCTAATAGCCAGGAAGGAAAGACAGAAATATGCGGTGGTACTCACGAGGTCACTAGTCTTGCATGGCAAGTACGGAAGGGTGTGAGACACGCGCGTTATGAAAATGTCATGTTCTTGGCGGGTAATGGTGGTAAAGAAACAGCGAGACGGATAGAGTGTGGAGTTTCAGCTTGAGTCCTTCGCTCTGTAAGCCGAGCGGCACACAAGCGACAGTGCCGCGCTGCGGGGCATGCTGGGATACGGCTGCCCTTTCGGGATCACCAGGCCGGCTTTTCGGGCAACAGCCAAGATCGGGCTTGGGGGGTGGGGTGGGTGGGGGGCTGACAAGACAGTCCAGAGAGCCAAACACACGCCTGCACAGAGAGTCCGGAACACGGAAACGGCAACAGCATGAAAAGCAGGGGAAGAAGGATGCTTTAAAGGAATCAGAATTTGGTATGTTCCATCCGCACCCTGAGAATAATGATGCGACCTGCAATTCACACTTCAAGACATAATCTTTGGTCTTTCCATCTTCTGGAATTCTGCAGAAGAGGTTTTGCATTCTTAATTCATTAGCTTTCTGTCTTGAGATCCACCGACTTGACAAATGTGTTTGTAATAAAGTGCCGTTCAGTGAGCGCAATGTACAACACATCACATACAATAAGGGATGGGGCAGAAATCTTATACAATAAAAAGGATTTTGTTACAAACACAGTAGCTCCCAAATAATGGTTAACCCATAAACTACAGTTAAAATGGCGGAGACGTTTGTGTTTCTGCAGGTGGTACAGAGGTATAAACCTCTTGGCCAGGGCTCCCTTGAAAAGAGATTTTTATCTCAATGAGACTCCTCTGGATAAAAAAAATCATAAATACATAAAAATAAATAAACCATACCAGAAATATCACGAGCAACCCACGTTACATACGAAATGCGAACATGCAAATACATATTTAACGTAGATGTATTTGAAATTGTGGCCCTCATTGTACATGATGTTTGATGAACACGTATACATGCGTACACACAAACACTGTCTAGCATGCTCTCACTAAGAGAACTCCACAGTAATGAAGTTGTTGCCTTGGATACGAATAACCACGGGTCAGCAGCAAGTTTGGGCGGGGGGCTGATGACGCCGATGAGACTGAGAGGATCTTAAAGATGATAGAAATGGGTGAATGAAACAAGGATACAAAAGTCAATTAGTGTGAATCCAATGGGCCAGATCTTTTACACACATTAATTTACAATGACGGTGGGTGAGTAAAGACCAATTAGATGCAAAAAAAAAGAAGTGCTAAATCGTTATTACGAGGTTGACGCATTCACATGCTCCGAAATTGGAATTAGGCTACCAGCAAACATGGAAGTCTAGAAAGTAGGCTAAATGTTTCTTTTGATCCTTTACAAACAAAAAAAACACATGGAGAACTCAGCTGTTGCAGGTGCTTTTAACAAAATTTTATTTTAATTAAATTTTCTAAAATAACAGCACTGTCGGGAATTACTGGGAACCCATGCCAGTGTTAAACCCTAATGCTAAAGATTATTATTGTGTATATCAAAACCCGTCATAATGGTTAGTTTGAATAATATTGATCATACTATTGATCCATATAGCCTATTCCTTGCTCGCACTACACATGAGCATGTCTGTTTCGCCATAATATAAGCAATCCGCCAAGGTGGAAAAGCAGGCTTTTAAAGGGAATGGGATATGACATTTTGATTGGTTTATTGCATCCTACACCCATGACACACCTATAATTAATGAAGTCTAGGTCTAGGTTCCGCCCATTAGCACCTTGCCCCTCACGTAGCGCTCAAATAACGCGCCATCTAACTAGTAAAAGTGGACTTGGACACGCCCTAAATGCACTTGCGCCTAGCGTTTTAGACGATGCGCCAAGATCGTCAAGATAGAGCCCCTAGTCTTAGAGGTGACTTGAACTGATGGCCTGCACTCCTCAGATGCAGAAAGTCACATCCACCACCTGAATGTTTTTGAGTCTGTCTGATTAAATCTCCTCCCATGTTGGTGAGGGGTGAAGCGCATCAGGAAACTGTCCATCTAACTGTCTCTCAGCCGGTCTCAGGCATCCAGTCATCCAGTCTTTGGGTGGGGATAGATGAGGTGCGGGGGTAGATGAGGTGCGGGGGTGTCCTTATTAAATCTCCGGAAGCACTGAATGGACTTTGAGAAGCCCCAGGGGCCTCTTGGGAGCACTTTGGGGCGCCTTAGCCACCCTTAAAAGGTTTAATGACGGGAAGCTTTCAGTGGCGTGTGGCATTAGAGATGGGATATCTCCACTCTGTGCTTAAGAGCATTGGGGGCATAATTAAGTTATGATGTCATCCTGGAAAAGGAGTAGGGTAGGGGTCACACCGTCACTATGAGGAATACATAACCGTATATTTGTCAATTTAAAGACTTACCAATTTAACTCTGGGAAACTAATTCCCATTAACTCAGATACTAAAAAGCTGGAATTCAGCCAACTGTGGTCTTGTGTAAACCAGTTTACCATTCTGCTGAGAGAAAACCTCATGAAAACCAAACCAGTAGGACCCTGGGAGGAATATATCTCTGCATAAACTGGCATACAATGCCATATACAAAATGGAAGGATTCACGATTTACAGTGCGATTGGCTGATGGTCTTGAGTGGCATGTAACCCGACAAATCCGTGTGGGGGAAAAATCAACACGTACCAAAATTGTAGGGTGATATACAGCATGAACCGGGACCTGCACTCAGCCAGATATTCAGGCAGTTTTTGTTCCAGGTGTAAAATTGCAGTATTACAAACAGTACACTGCAAGTATATTCAGTATTGAATATTTTATTCTTAAAACGTTTTCCAAACCTAACAAACCATGCAGCAATAGGCAGACTCATCTGTTTTTATCCCGACTGAGATTGATGTATCCTATGAGATTGATCAACTCTGACCAGCATTTCCTATAAATCGGGGTGCGCTGTGATTCATCTCACTGGCAGCGGGGAAAAAATCAATTTGCTCAGCTTAAATTCACACACAGGTAGCCTGGCTAAGAATACTTGTAAATGCATTAATGGTGATAGACAGGCAGGAGGAAGGCCGTGCGGAGGAAGTGATGGCATTTGGCATTGAGGAGCGTTGTCTGTGAGACGGGACGGGACGGACGCACGGTTGGCGGGGAGCGTGTGCAGTCTGAGCGCGGTGCAGGTTGATGAAACCCTAATTGTGGGATGATTCAGCGATGGCCCCCCCCTGAACCACCCCCTCCACCACCTTTTTTTGCTCTCTTTTCACAGAATGTGTGGAGAAGTTCTGCTTTACATGCGTGCGCTTTGTACACAGCTATCAATGATGTAATAATGCAGTATTAAGACCATATAAGAGCAACACAAGATGCCCAGTAATATACTGTTGAAAAGACCTGCGATACAATATCATTTATCAAAAAATTGTGTGTGTTTGTGTGTGTGTTTGTGTATGTGCAACTCATATACCAGTGCTGGGGTGACACAAATCATCTAAAAAGGGCCAGTATGGGTGTAGGCTTCTGTTCTAGCTCCACACTAAAACACAAGGGGCTCTATCTTAGCACCCGGCGGTAACCCAAACGCAAGTAATTTTAAAATGACGCAGGGGTTTTTCTTAAGATGAGGTGTGGCCAGGATAATTTTTTGCATATTGCTAACTTGAGGCGGCAGAAAGCGCTTGCGCTAAAACTACCACTAACCTGGTCTTAAGTCATGTTGCAGTTGTTTCAATGTTATTTTAACTGCGCAATATTAAGATAGTAATATACGTAAGATAGCATAACACCCGTACACCCTCCTGTCTGTTACAAACACAGGGATGCGCACAAACATGCATAAAAATATCAAGATTAGCTAGATTGTGAAATGGGGATTAATATTTTTCCCCAAAATAAAACATTTTCTTTCCTGGAATAGTCCCTGGAATCATGGGAAAGTGGGATGGATTTAAGACATTAAGCTCCCAGTAAAAACGTTTTGGTTATATTTCCATAAGAAGGACAATGTGCATAAACCTACGGGTTCTGAACCTGACAACTTTAGTGTATTTAGTGTCATCATTAAGGCAGAAGAACACTATTTACAGGTATGTTATTAATCAATCTTTGCTGCAAGAGATGCTGATGTATAGAAAGCAAGTGCCACTGCCAGTTGACCAGAATTATCTTGCGTGGTGGAAAACCATTGCACAGCTCCACGGAAATACTTGAGCAGTCCAGGTACTTCTGTTCAAGCCGACGTGTTTCTTCCTCAGCAGATAACAATGCAAATACAAAAGGCACAGCACTCGCCTCATCCGAGTGGATGGTCTTGTGTTTTTGACAAATAATCTCAAAAAAGACAGATGCTAATACAGGCTGAAGCTGAAACAGAACTGCTTCTCATGGCTTTTCATCACAATGTAGCCGTTTCTGTTCCCCAGGTCGTTCTTACAGAAAGAATGCTGTTGTCATTGTAAAATAAGGGTTTCACAGTGTTCGGTTCAACTACAAGGCTGTCTATAAATTACCTAGACTGTTTTATGTTACGGCATGATAGATTTTGGTTTACTTCAGGTCTTTCCTATAAACAATAATACTGTCAGTCAATTTACCTACAGTACATAAGGGTTAACCAAACCTGCTTACGTTTTTGTCACTATCCATGCAAAATGTATGTAAAATCTTAAGATGGGATGCTACTTTCCTTTGCTTTTGTGCCCTGCTTGTACCCTCTTGTGGACGTAACGTGCATAACACAAAGCAATGCAGATAATGCATTAAGGCAATGTAATAATTTTGCTCTCAACATGCGAATATAATTGAATCTCTGTTTTTTTTTGTTTTTTTTATACAATTTTTGAATTAATTTTAAAAAAATGTGTTCAGTCTTAGTGCACGCACACACGCACGCACACACGCACAGTGTGATTGAATACTGTATTGCAGGTGCTCTGAACAGTGTATTTCCCAGGCTCTCCCAGGTACTAGGGTGTCGTATGTTGTCATTTTTCTCAGTTTATTGTTTGTAATTTACTGAAGTCCCCTACCCCCCCCCCCCATGGCTTGCCTAGTTTAATAGAATAAGGAAGGTGCTCTATTTTGTGAGGTCATTCGTATTTAAATGGAGCAGGGGAAAAAAGCAATTTCCTGCATGCAGTGTTTCCTTCTCTATTCTGCTGAAAGGGCTTATTCATAGACTTTACAGGATTGAGTAGAGCTGTTGCGCTGGTGTGAGGTAGCCCCATTTAACAACTGCTGATTTAAATAGTTCTTTATTAGTTACACACTGAGTCATACGCCTGCGAATTTGCTTTATTACCACTTATTTGATGGCCTCGCACAACAGCACTGGGCACCATGTTCTCATCTGAGTGGGAAGTGTCACATGACCTTCGCGGTCTGAAAGGGCCATGTTTAATCACTGAGAATTGAATTACCTTGGAGCTTATGAAATTATCTTGCGCTGCGTATTACAAAATCGCATTACGTCTCATGTGTCGGTGGTGTAACATTGTATAAACGGGATAACATGCGATTTGCGTAATGAACAGTGAGTGTAAGGTATCTGTGTGGCACAGCCAGGATCCGTCTGTGCTGGAACATCCGTAAACAGTGCTCTGTGATATGGCGCATAGTATGGATGTTTCTATTGCCATGCGGTACCATTTTTGTCCCAGATTATACCGTTTTGCTGGCTGTTTGTCTAGTATATACAGAGAAGCAGCACACCGTACATGTATGGGTAGTGTAGAGGGAAAAAGTTCCTGGCTTCACTTATTATGGTCATATCATCACTGTGAGTCTGAGCAGGCTGCTCATAACCTTACAGTACCATGAGACTGACCAGGCTGCTCATAACCTTACAGTACCGTGAGCCTGACCAGGCTGCTCATAGCCGTACAGTAATGTGAGCCTGACCAGGCTGCTCATAACCTTACAGTACAGTGAGACTGACCAGGCTGCTCATAACCTTACAGTACCATGAGCCTGACCAGGCTGCTCATAATCTTACAGTACCATGAGCCTGACCAGGCTGCTCATAACCTTACAGTACCATGAGACTGACCAGGCTGCTCATAACCTTACAGTACCATGAGACTGACCAGGCTGCTCATAATCTTACAGTACCATGAGACTGGCCAGGCTGCTCATAACCTTACAGTATCGGGAGCCTGACCAGGCTGCTCATAACTTTACAGTACCATGAGACTGACCAGGCTGCTCATAACCTTACAGTACTGTGGGTCTGACAAAGAAGACCCCCACCCCAAACAATGATGTCACCTGGGTATAACTCCTCCCCCATCGCAGTGAGTGCTGAAGGAATGATAAGAAGAGGAGGAGTTCTATCCCAATGACATCATCACTTTAAATGGGCCTTTGCAGATACAGACGAAAGATTCAGTTTCGACGTGCGAAATACGGGTCACGGCAACTGTAATAAGGGTAAGACTGAACGTTGGGTGGATTTCCCAGTGAAGGTGGGTTAGCGGAGGTAGCTGTAGCGTGCAGTGTTGCGATACACAGTGCTGTCTGATACGGCAGGCACTAGCGAGTGATTTTGTTGCTGCGTTTAGTCTCCTCTTAGCCTCTGCGGGGTTTCTGTTTGCTTCACTTTTGTGTGTCTCAAGGGAAATGTAAACCTTTAATTATTTATTTTTACTCTTTACTAATAAAAAAGGTTTTGTTTTTTTCTTCACCATGCCTTTTGGGTGAATCTAATCCCCTTTCATTCAGGTATCACTTGCGCTTGTGAGCAAGGTGGCCCCATTGATGGTGCATAATTTTTCATCTTATTTATACCTCATTTTAATGTTGAAATAATTAACTGTCGGGTAATGAACTGAGAGGCCATTTAGTGTGGGGAAATGAATACTGAATTAACGTTGTAGTCCTGTAGGTGAAGCTGCAGCCTTTCTTCTGTGGCGCAGTGTGTTTTACAGGAGCTGCGTTGCTCTCTTTGCAGATGATCGCAGTTGCAAACTGCGTTTCTTTCACTCTTTCAATGCAGCAGAGTGGACTGGCTCTCCTGTAGTGCTGTGTGTGGCTTTTAGGATATCAACTAGTCACTGGATCTCCTGTAGTATTGTGTGTGGCTTTTAGGATATAAAATAGTGACTGGATCTCCTTACTGTGTGTGGCTTTTAGGCTGTAAAATAGTGACTGGATCTCCTGTAGTACTGTGGCTTTTAGGATATAAAATAGCCACTGGCTCTCCTGTATAACTGGCTTTTAGGATGTAAAATAGTGACTGGCTCTCCTGTATTACTGTGAGGCCTGAAGGGTGTAAATAGCCACTGGCTCTCCTGTATAACTGGCTTTTAGGATGTAAAATGGGACTGGCTCTTTTGTTGTTCTGTGTGGCCTATAGGACCAGCATGTGAGTGTATTAGATGGGTGTTTCAGATTTTGGCGGGCAGGTGGATCAGCGGTAACTAGAGGGAATATGCTACCTAATGGATTGAACTGGAGACCAAATTCGTTAAAACGGTTCATCGCCATTCACGTGTCAACATGCAGCGCTTGAGGATTGACTTATGTGTTCCATTTCTGGCGTTTTAAGGCAGATGGAGAAATTCTGTGATTTCCTTGAGGAATAAGCATGTTCTGCCATTATGCGCTTCCACACATATGGCATGTGCTGCCTGTGTACCTTCAGCAGCGACTGCATTGTATTACTGTATCCTCATTATATCCAGCAGAGTCCCATGGCCTTTTCTTTTCACCTGTTCACAAATCCCACACTAGCCTACATTATAAAGTTGCCACTCTTCACATGTGATCGGACTTCACGACTTCCAAGCCTTCCATCTAGATATTGAATTGGCCCTGAAGCATGTGAACTGAACCTGATGCATTTGCTGGGAAACAGCTTTCCTCTTTGTCATCTCCCCACATTTGTATTCCTTTCTTTGGCTTCTCCTCATCTTCCCCCTGCTTGCTCTGCTTTATTCCTCCCTTCCTTCTTTCCTGCTGTTCTCTCTCCCTCTTCTTCTGCCCTAATGATACGCAAATAGGTTTACGAGATGCAGGGTTAACAAATTTGAATGCTGAACTTGAGAAGCTTGTAGATGCCTGCAGGTGTCAGAGAAGCACCCCACTGTTGAGCCGTTTAGTTCAGGTAATAACACCTGATAGCGGCATTCTGGCAACGTACATTTCAAATTAATTTCTTGTTGAAATAGAAGTATAAGTTGTGCTATAAGGTTTTTCACAGTGAAGGGATAGTGGCACCTGGCTGTAAGAACCTTATGGGAATTATTTTTTGCATTCATGAAAGTTTGGTTGCACAACGTACAGCCAACTTCCACCCAATTTCCCGGGATGTCCTTTGCTAATAAACCTAATGTAAGTTACTGCTTCTGACCAATCAGTCTCCTGTAGATGGAGCTCCAGATGGAAGCTTTGATTCAAAGCAGCTTAGCCATTGGTCAACAGCATAATGCTGAATAAGACGTATATCTGGGATCAAGGCTGTGCTGCAGATACAGTGTGATAGTGATATCAGCGATATGATAGTGGGCACTTCCTGAATGCAGGCAACAGTTACTATGTTTTTTTAATAAACAATAGAACAATACCAATGGTGATTGGTGAGTACTTTTACCAATACTTTCAAAAGGTTATTTTTCATGTGATCTACAGATCAGTCTACTGAAATGCAATGTTACACTAAATATTGCACATATTAGATTATAGTATTATACTTAATTCTGAATGTTAGACATAATTCATAATATTATATATAATTCAGTTCAAGTAATAATATGCTTCAACTGTTTGTGCCATTTTCTGGGCTTTTAAGTGTCACTGATGATATTTTATGGCAAACTAGGTGTTCAGTTTGATTCCGAGTGTCAACAGAGAAGGTTGCAAAGATGTTGGAAGAGGTTTATAACATACCCGCTAGGCATTTGATACCGTGAACCACAGGCTGCTGCTTGCCAAACTGAAGGCCTTGTGGTTGAACAGCACAGCAAGGAACTGGTTCACGTCTTATCTAGCAGCAAGGGAGCAGAAAGTAGAGATCGGAGGCTACTGCTTTGAGGCCAAATCTCTTTGCTGTGGGGTCCCACAGGGGAGTGCTCGGGCCACTCTTGTGTTTGTTGTATATAAACAACATGCAGGAGGCCTGAAACTGCAAATTGTTTTTATATGCAGATGATTCAGCTCTGTTAGTGTCAGACAATAATGTAGTTAGGCTCCAGGAACACCTGAGTCTTGAGATGGCTAACATTAACATCTGGTTAGCTGGCAATAAGCTTCGAGACCCGGTTAGCTGGCAATAAGCTTGATACGTCAGACCCTTGATGACTTACAGCCATTTAGCCAACCATGTGTTCCATACTGTTCCAGTGTAATTTACAACTAAATCTAGTCCCAGCCCCCAATTCCCATCGAGATCCATTCAAATGCAGAGACATTATAGTATCGCTTGTAAGAGCACCAGAAAATAAGATATAAAGAGTCTTTTGATGTTGTTGGGTCACAAACATCAGGAAGTCATGGTAAGGATGTGCAACCAAATATAAAAAATTTAAAGGCACAGTCAACTTAGTCTATGTAAACTTCTGGCCCACTGGAATTGTGATATAATGAATTAAAAGTGAAATAATCTGTCTGTAAACAATTGTTGGAAAAATTACTTGTGTCATGCACAACGTAGATGTCCTAACTGACTTGCCAACACTATAGTTTGCTAACATGAAATCTGTGGAGTGGTTAAAAATGTGTTTTAATGACTGCAACCTAAGTGTATGTAAACATCCGACTTCAACTGTAAGTTTCTGGCCAGGAAGGCTTCTTTTCTAGACAGGGACTGTCTAAAATTGTTAGCCTCCAGCCTGATCCAATGTCACTTTGACTATGTCAGCATCTCCTGGTACAGCAACCTGAATAGAATTTGGAAAAATAAACTGTAGATTTCCCAAAATAAGATGATTAGGGTAATATTGGGCCTTGGCCCTAGGGACCATGTAGGGAGGACGTTCAAAACTCTTAACTGGCTACCCGTGGAGGCTAGAGTTACACAACTAGCGCTAAGCTTGGTCCAGAAAATAATGAACAACAAGGTCCCTAGTTACCTGAAAAACTACTTCAGAAGCTCATAGCCATGGCACAAGGTCAAGTGTTGCCAGCTTGTGCTTAGAGAGATTTAGGAGCATGATGGGGTGCTCTCAAATACACAGGTGCAATGGAATGGAACACAGTTCCAAATGTAATCTCAAATCTCAAATCTAGCTATTTTTAAGTCGAGGATTAAGGGGTGGCTATTGGAAAGCGTTCCTTTATGATGTTGAGACAATATATGATGTTAGATGTATTTCATGTGATCTTTTATGTAATTGTGTCTATTGTACATTTGTATACACTGCCCGGCCAAAAAAAAAGTCGCACACTCTAATATTTCGTTGAACCGCCTTTAGCTTTGATTACGGCGCGCATTTGTTGTGGCATTGTTTCGACAACCTTATGCAATGTCACAACATTTATTTCCATCCAGAGTAGCATAAGTTTTTGGCTGAGATCTTGTATTGACGACGGGAGAGTCAAACCACTCCGTAAAGTGTTCTCCATCACATCCCAAAGACTTTCAATGGGGTTAAGGTCAGGAATCTGGTGGCTAATTCATGTGTGAAAATGATTCCTCATGCTCCCTGAACCACTCTTTCACAATTTGAGCCCGATGAATCTTGGCATTGTCATCCTGGCATATGCCCATTGATGGGATAACCTGGTCATTCAGTGCATTCAGGTACTTCGCTGACTTCATTTTATTGCTGCATAATGTTGCTGAGCCTAGACCTGACCAACTGAAGCAACCCCAGATCATAACACTGCCTCCAGAGGCTTGTACAGTGGGCACTATGCATGACGGGTGCAATGGCGACTTTTTTTTTGGCCGGGCAGTGTATAATATAATGAAAATGACTTGGACCATGTTTTTAAAACTGCTGCCTCCGCCCACTGCTGCGCCAAGCCATTTTAAACCAAAGACCACAATGGAAATAATAAGTCTTCTTTTTCGTGTTATCGTTGACAATTCTTCTAATGATGTGTTGTTTCATGTATTATAAGAATTTGTCTAATTTGTCTAATAAATGAAATAAATTGTTAAAATCGCCAAAGGCGAAACAACGTAGATCCCAGCCTGTTTTGTTTTCCATTTGGTTCTCACTCTTTGTCAAATTGGTAATTAAATTGGAGCATATCCTGGCTTGCATCTAAGCTAATGGAGTTGAAAAGCATTATCATAATTACAAAGCAGTTTATCTCAATGATTTTTAATTAGCATGTGATGGTTAGGGAGGAAAAATTCAGATCGTAATTACAAATAACAAAATGGGCTTTAGCAGGCGTAATTCATATGGTTTTGACAGAGGAAGTAGTGGAAGTATCTATTCTTGCATGCTTTCCTCAGGCTTTTTCTTTGAAGTGATTTTGCTTGTGTGGCTCCGAGCATAGTGCAGATGATGATTATCATATACCATGATGACGATGATTTCATATTGATTTCATATCAATTTAGATCAACTCGGGCACCTTTTATATACTCACATGGAGCGCAAGGCATAGACTAAGGAATTATGGCAGAAATGGGGTTAAATGTGGTCCCACTGTTATTTGTACTGTTTGCACAGATCGCTGGATTTATACCTGTTGATCGCTGACCTTTACGTGTGCATTTTGGTCAGTGGAATATGAGGTCACTCCGTGCACTTATCCTTTGCTTTTATCCTCTTCTGCAGTCACCCCACCTTCCACAGACTCAACTGCAGTTCTGTGAATGAATTAGAATGACAGCAGCAACTCTCACCCTCTCTCTCTCTCATTCTCTTTCCCCCTCTTTTTCCTCCCTCGCTCTCTAAGCTCCTTGGAGACAGGCAGCAGGCAGGCGTTGCCATGGAGGCAGATCACCTGATCGTCTCTGCCAATGCCCCATTCATAATTGACTGCACAGCCAGTTCTGTTGAAGCAGGAATGGTGGATATGAGATATGGAGGGGGGGGGGGGGGGGGGTGTACAGATGCTGCTTTCTCCCAAGATGCCCTGGGGGAGGGAATGAGTCAGAGAGTCGTCGTGCCCCTCCCGCGCCTGACAGGCCAGAGGGAGGAGGTCAGATAGAAACAGGCTTTCATCTCAGAGAAGACACCCATAGCCAGGGCTTTTTCCTAAAATTTTGTCACGTTGTGGGGAGAGAACGTCCAGCTGCATATTTACATTCCCAGCGGGGCTGAACACTATGATATTTTCATAAAGCAAAATAATTTACAGGTTCATAGAAAAAATAAAATAATTTATTCCAAAAGAAGTTATGTTTTCAAAGATGGGTCTGCTGGGGTCCCCAATCCCAGTGGCTCTCCAGGACTAGGGTTGGGGACTCCAGCAGACCCTGTGGGTCTCTAGCACCAGGGTTTTGGACTCCAGCAGACCCTGTGGGTCTCTAGCACCAGGGGTTTGGACCCCAGCAGACCCTGTGGGGCTCTAGGACCAGGGTTTTGGACCCCAGCAGACCCTGTGGGGCTCTAGCACCAGGGTTTTGGACCCCAGCAGACCCTGTGGGGCTCTAGGACCAGGGTTTTGGACCCCAGCAGACCCTGTGGGGCTCTAGGACCAGGGGTTTGGACCCCAGCAGACCCTGTGGGGCTCTAGGACCAGGGTTTTGGACCCCAGCAGACCCTGTGGGGCTCTAGGACCAGGCTTCGGGACCCCAGCAGATTCTGTGCTTCCCTGTTTGTGGACACATTAAAAAGTTCACCATTAATACTCTTGACGGGATGGGTGTCCATGGGGGGAGGGAAGTTAGCGGTAATGAGCGCGCTCCCAGATCTACACTCCCAGCCGCCGCTCCCTTTTCTCTCGCCGCCTCATGACTCATTCAACCCCAAGGAATTTACCGTCACACACCCGTTTCCCCATGCACACGCACACACACACACACACCCGTTTCCCCATGCACACACACACACACACACACAGTTTCCCCAAGCACACACACACACGCACACACACCCGTTTCCCCATGCACACACACACACACACACCCGTTTCCCCAGGCACACACACACACGCACGCACACCCGTTTCCCCATGCACACGCACACACACACACACACACACACGCACACCTGTTTCTTCATGTACACACACGCACAACTCAGGAGATGAGAATAGTTGAGGTTGGTAGAAATTTGACGGAGCTGCCGGCTCCTACTGCACCTGCAGTGTCTGGTGAGTCTAGAGCTAGTGCTGCTCAGAGACTGTAAAGAAATGTAGTATATAATTGGTAATTATGTAGAACATCTAGGTTAGTGTTGTTTGTAAAATACAGCTTTATAAAGAAAAAATTGTACGTATGTAAAAAAAAGATATATTTCATGATTAATGATATGTCCACATTAAATCACAAGTTGGGTGCTTTCAAAGCACAGCAATTGCAATGGCAGCATACATTAGGCTAGAAAACTCAAATGTCCTCATTTACACAATTTTTTGTTAAAGCTATGCCCATTTTGGAAATATTGCAAAGGTCAGCTAGTTTAAGACACAGGTTAAGCAAATCTTTGTTCAGCAAATGCCTGTCATCCTTTTCCTGGCTCTGTGCTCATAATACATGCATTTACTTTTATTCAACTTTTTGTGTTTTAGGTGCCCCAGCAGATTCTGTACATTAATATATACAGTGTTCAGTAATTATACAGGCTGCATTAATATATACAATGTTCATACAGGCTGCATTAATGTATGCATGGTCCATTATTGTATACAGGGCACATTAATGTATACAGTGTGCATTAATTAATACAGTTGGCATTAATCATACAGGCTGCATTAATTATATAGTGTACATTAATGTATACAGGACACATTAATTATAAAGGGTGAGTATGAGACACATGCTTTGATACTGTAATGCTGTAATGCTTGTATAATACTGATTGACTGTTTCCATTCTTAGCTTCTTAGATTCTGAGCTTACATCCCTCTTACAGCTTATACAGTATGTCTATTACTCATGCAAATCATTGCCTTTAATCACCATCTTCTAACTGAGTTTTACCTGGTTCTATGCAGGGTATCATTGGTCTCTTTCAGTTGTTGACAGTCATGTCCTGAGCAGGATGGGCTAAAATACACCAAAATGTTTCCATAAACTACAATCAAAATGGTGGAGGTCTAGTTTGCTTTGCAGGTGGCACAGAAGTATATACCATATAAAACAAGAGACGAGCAAGCCATATTACATATGAAATACTGTACACTGTGTGTTTGAATACTGCGCATCCCTGTCAGCGAGACAGTGCTATCTAAGGTGGCTATTTTTGAAAGGGAATTTGAGTGCTTTAACTGTATTGTGCTGCATTAGATTTTGCGAGACGGCAGAGTGGAGTCGACATGGCTTTTCTGGCCTCTGTGGTGGTGCCTGATGGCTGTGCGCCAGGGCAGGCAAGGAGCTAGTGCGTCCACGTCAGCGCGTGGCGTTGTGTGGGCAGGGAGGCCTGCCAGGCAATTCCAGCAGGCGCGGCACGTCCGGGGCGGGGGGCACGAGCGGAGGCCGGGGGCGAGTTTCTGCGTTGCGCACGAGAGGGCCCGTCCATTTCCTGTTCAGTCATTATAGCCGCCGTCGTGGGAACAGCTAATGACTTACTGGCCCGCGCCCCCCCCCCCCCCCCACCACCACCCCCAGCCCCTCTCTGGCAGCTGCGCCTTTTAATTAGAGCAGTGAGGGAGCAGTGCTGAGATAGAGTGGGCTTTCAGCACAGCACGTCCGCTCTCCAGCAGCGACTAACTCAGAACTAACTCAGCAACTAACTTTCACCTGTTACAGACCCCATGCGGAATAACACCATTCCTGTTTCACCTGTTACAGACCCCATGCGGAATAACACCATTCCTGTTTCACCTGTTACAGACCCCATGCGGAATAACACCATTCCTGTTTCACCTGTTACAGACCCCATGCGGAATAAAACCATTCCTGTTTCACCTGTTACAGACCCCATCTGGAATAACGTCATTCCTGTTCCACCTGTTGCAGACCCCATAAGGAATAACGCCATTCCTGTTTCACCTGTTACAGACCCCATGTGGAGTAACACCATTCCTGTTTCACCTGTTACAGACCCCATACGGAATAGCGCCATTCCTGTTTCACCTGCTACAGACCCCATACGGAATAATGCCATTCCTGTTTCACTTGTTACCCCATCCATAATTCCTTGTTTTTACCTCAGCCAGTGAAAGAATGACACAGATCAATGCACTGCTTTATTAGGAATTGTGCTTACCTAACACAGAATCTAGCATACCTGACACTAGGGTCCAGCGATATTTAGATATATTGATATTTTTTAAAATGATCATATTGATGTTGACAATATGACAATTTCACTCAAATTGAAATATTGAATACAGCATATATATTGTTTCACAACAATCCTTCATTAAAAACTATCATAAAAGAATAATCTTAACGCTACAGTATCATTCGCAGTCCCAATCTGATATAATCTGGGTCCGGTGGTGCACGTCATGAAAACTTTTTTCACTGCGGCTACTAACTAACCAACTAACTAGGGCTTGCTTGCAAGCCAACAACTCTTGACAGTTTTCTTGACAGAAAAAAGTGTAATCCAAAGGCCATTTCCAATAAAACAATAATAGTCCATCTTCAGATTTTGTTCTTTCAATCCTCACGCAGCTAATTTAAGCAAATTCTTAAAATGGAATCCAAAGCGACATGTTTTTTAAAAACTATTTTATAACATTAAAAGCATCTCTCCCCTCCCACTCGTAAACACTAGAACAAATCTTTAACAAAACACTAGGGCAATTTACCCAAGAGATTAGATTTTTACTTTAGCTGCATCAAAATACATTTGGCTCAGTGACAATGTTTGGCAGGTACCCATTATTCTTCAGTATAAATAAAACAACCACATGTACTGTAATATACGGCAGCTTAAGCAGAGTGTATGATTGACAGAGCCAAAGTATTGTATAGGCCACCAGGAGGGTGTGTTTTACCTCTGAGGGTATTCAGAGGGTACGTCCCATCAATTCAATATTCAGGCAACATTCAGACGGTATGTCAGACTGAATCAGGATGTGATTTTGAGTCAAGTGCACAAACTGTGCTTAATTCTGCACTTAATTCTCCAAGTCAGGATTCCCCTTGTATTATCAAATGTTGTGCCATAAGACTGTTTCTGGTAACTGAGAAAGTGGGACCTGACGTGTACCTGACGCAGGTACCTTATGCAGACTCTGGTGTGTACATGACGCAGACTCTGGCGTAGTACTGCACAACCACACCTTCAATCAAACTGACTGCAGTGCAGTACTGTAAAACCACACCTTCAGTTAAACTGACTGCAAGCCCGGGAATACTATTGCATGTGTCTCTGAAAACAGGCTGCATGTAACAAAATATCTCTCGCTTTCCATCAAATTGCTCTTGCATGCACCCGTTTAAATGGTGTCATGTGTTACAAATCTGAAAAGCCGGCGAATAAAACGGCAAATTACTGTGGCCCCTGTGCACACACTGGCTACGGTCACATAGACGCAGGCAGCCAGTTTGTGGACCGCGGTCGCGGTTTCTTTAATGTTATACATTTTGACATTTTTATTGCACATTATGCATGGTTTCATCCACTCGTTGACTACGCGCCGTGAACATTTCAGCTTTAACCAGGAGATGACATGTGACCACTCACATGAGTGCCGCGGCAGTGCTGGCCAGCCGCGGGGAGAATTCAGAGAGATAATGTATCCCTTCAGAACAAGGCAGCATAAAAGCCATACAGTAACGACTCCTTCCACACTGGCCCCCCAATACACTGGAACTGTGCTGCCTCCGCGGGCAGGAAGCTTGGCGGTAAACCGATCTGTTCCTTCCGCCCTTTCTCTCCTCCACCACCCACCCCCCCCCACACACACACACAGGGGGAGGGAGAGGGCTGGAGGGTATTAATTATGAATTATTAATATGCTCTCTCTTTCTCTCTCTGGGAAATAAACAGCCGCGTCAGTCCGGGCAGACAGGCTCCGGCCCGCGCGCCACAGAATCGGCTCCCTCCGGAAACCTGAATTCAGATGACGATTGTTCCCTGTTTAACTGATTAGAAGAACCGTTTAATTGAGCCAATTTTTCTGGTGGGAATAGAACACACCGGAAAAGGGATTCTGTCCCCACGGCGTCCTCTGACACCCGTTCTGTGGGCACAGGGTGATCTTGCGATAGTTTTCCGTTTGCTGACGCTCGCAGTTTGGCGGCGCACCCAGTCACCGGCAGGTAAAAGCTGGGCAGAACCCTCCAGGCTCCAGCGTGTTTCAGACCCAAACCGTATTTTACGTTGTCACTGAAGGCCTAGAATGGCCTGATAAGCACAGTGTGGGATTCCATTAGTCACTACCCACAATCTCCCAGGGCATGCACGTAAAATACAAATTTTCATTGGATTCTCTGTCTGACTTACTGTAGATAAACAGGGCCTCTGTGGTGTACTGTAGATAAACAGGGTAGTTTAAACATTGGGAAAGTAGAAGGGGACCAGCTTCCTGGAGTGATCTGCATTACAAAGCTATTCATCCAGCTTTCCTTGACTGGATAAAATAACAATAACACTTTTAGTTGTAGAGTTAACCTAAAAAAACAGCTTTTGGGGGTTGTTCTTTGAACTATCTTATTCCTTTGATTAACGACACAGTTGATTAATATAAAAGCAAAATGGCTAAATTATAATCCAACTACAACTCTAATGAGTGTACATTTAATAGTGACTGGTGGGACCTGTATTTGTAGTTTTTGGCAATCTTGTATTTTTTTATATTAATATCCCACATATTTAATCATAGAGATTTGAGAAACGTTTTAATTATGTCCCTCTGTTTGATGGAGAGTTTGTGTCTTACGACTCATTGGAAATTAATGGGTTTCGCTACAGAGATCCGTCCCAGAAATGCCCGTTACTGGGGCTGTTGCTAAGGAAGTTCCAGCGTATAAGTAGACACATGACGGCCTGTGTTATCCCTAAGGCTGTAACCGTGTGGAACGGACAGGGGTCATACTGAGATGAACTGTGCTTCTCTCTCAGGAATGCCGGGCAGGAGGACCTTCTGTGCTGCCTAGGAAACGGCCCCAGGAACTGCATTGGAGCCCAACTCAACCAGCTCTTCCTCGAGGTACATTAGCCTTGGTCTCCTTCAGCTCACAGGTACCTGGCCTCTCTCTGGCTTTAGCTCTGCTGGTGGTACAGCATGCAGCTTGCTGGCAGCTTCCATCCTGTTTCCTCCCACTCTCATGTGAGGTTCTCTGTGTCACTAAGCTGCCCGGGGGGGGGGGGGGGCAGATTGGGTGCTTAAAATTTTAATCACAGAAGACACAGTCATGTCTGAAACATGACCAAAGCTAACACTCCTTATGAACTTCAACCTTCCTAACAGCCTGTTTTCTTTGCTTAAGGCCAATTCATAGGCCCAAAAAAAAGTAGGGACGTACAAAGGGTCCGCGCGCACCTAAATGACATCATAGCGGACCCTGAGAGGAAGTCCGCCGAGGCAGTCCGTGCAGCAGTCGTTTTTTCTGTACGCTTGTGTCGTTCCGCCTACAAGCGTACCTTCTGCTTACCGTAATCTTTTTCCACGAAGGACGCCATTGTTGTTTGCAATTTGCATGCAAAAATTATGGGAAATGTAGTCTACAAAGGGGGGTTGATACGCTTGACTATGAAAGGCAAAGGTCTGCGGACAGTACGGCTCCCTTTTAAACACTCTGTAACCACTTTAAGAGCCAACAGGCCAGGCCCTTTGTACTGACTCTACTGAAAAGGATGAATCTCACACCAGCCATACCCATTCCAGTAATACTGTGAGCATGTAGGCGATTTCACAGAAAATGCACAACAATGGCTAATCCGTCAGTTTATTACATATTACACTTTTATTAATTTGCACAGCCAGTGTGCCGAACATGGCTCAACAGTAAGTTTGGCTGTTGAAATACCCAGAATTAGAAACAGAGAACTTATAAGCGCACACACACACGCACACACCAAGAGCTTCTGTGGTAGCAGCACAGAATGTTCAGGAATAAAGCCTAATACTAGCAGCCCCCAGAGACATTTAGCATCCCCTGATTAACCAGTGGAAGATGGCGTCCCTGGGAAATGTGGCTCTCTCTGAACCCGGCACAGGTGCATCATAGGAAAAGCAACGCTGAGCCCGGAGGCCAGCGGCAGACAGGTATGCATGTTGCTGCGGGAGACGGCAGGTGGGAAAAGGGACAGGTGTGCTGCTGTGACTCAGAGAGAGGGGGGGGGGTGGGGGGGGGGCGGGGGGCGGAAGGCATTATTAGCGGGGGATGCGCGTCCGCCGTGGCGCCAGGCACGTCGGCGCTCCTGTCCATCGACAGATGCGTATTTTATCCGTGACGACCCTGACGTATTGACGTTTGATGTGTGCTCCTCAGGGCGGCAACAGGATGTGCTGCGATTACGCTACCAGGGTAACACACACACACACACCCCACACAAACACACTGACTAAGATGCCGGTATTGATGCTGGGGGGGTAGTTATCTTTTCCAAGGTGCCGGTATTGATAACGGGACAGTCATCTTTTCCTAGATGCTGGTATTGATAGGGTTATATCTTACACTGTGCATGTGATGCCGGCTCCCTCTGACGCAGCTTGGCAGGCGCGTGAACTCCCAGGCATCCGATCAGCATCATGCAGGATACCAATTAGCCTAATTCCTCTGGTGACCAATTTTGCTCTGAAACAGCGAACGCAATCCAAGTGCACTTCACGTTCTGGGGAAGGCGTCGCGCGAATGTGGAGCTGCGCCCGCTCGCCACGCCGCACGGCGCCTTTTAAATCTGACACGCACAAAGAAAGGCCGGTGCGGTAATTGGTCGGGCTGGAAGGCAGAGCTTAATAATGACTGAGCGTTGAGAAAGAAGCGTGGACCTCACTGCCGTGCCGTATGAGGAATGGTGCAGCCATCGCCAGAGGAATTCATGCAGAATCTATTAATTGCAGATCAATCAGTTTGATACTAACTAATTACATACAAAGACGCGGTCTGCGTGGAAGTCCCCTACAATCCCCTGTAGCACTGTTGTAATGCACTGATATGTTTATAGCGAAAGCAAATTATGTATATTTCTGTAAAGGAACAAAAACATATGAGCAATTAAATATGATATGTATGTATGTATGTATGCATGAGAAAAGAATGTTACATTTTAATCAACGTTTGCTCAATATCAGTTTGATTTGCATTTATATCCATGTTTGCACATATATTGAGATGGAAGAAGTGAAAGTAAATAAAATTGCATGTGTGGATAACCTGTCACACCCTTAAGAAGAACCGTAATTGTAGATGAACTGGACAGTGTAATCCCACTTCTCCTTCAGAGGGCCCCAGGGGGGGGGGGGTAAATATGACATAAGCGTTGTGTCAGCTCCAGCGTTTGGCTGAATTTGTTGTGCGGGTGCTGACGCTCAGCGGTTGGAGCGTTCACGCGGGTGAATAATGGCGCTGACGCAACCAGCAGTATGAACAGGGGCCGTGCTGCAGCTCACACCCTCCCTACAGCCTGCAGACAGACAGGCTGACAGCGGTAAGGTGCAGTTAGCCATTACTATGTGTACATACTGTATACATAAAAATAAACATTCATGTTTTAATCTAAATGTTGATGGGAAAAGTAGCAGACGGCGGAGCGATTTGGTCGAATGGGTCGGAACCGCGTCTGTAATTGCAAGCAGGGTAAATAGAAGTAGTCTACGGTGTGATGAAATGTTTGCGAGATGAGAAAGATTTTTCTCTTAGGTACCATGGCAACAGCCTGGCAAAGGAATCCGCTTGAATCTGTCTTTGAACATCCGGTTTTAGTCAGCGCAGGTCTAGCCTTCAGTATGTGAGCTCATGGACACAAAGATAGCAGGATTATTTTATTTTTGATTTTGGTGCCCATTGTATACCTTTATGTAGCGTTACTATTACCAATACTACTTCTATAATAATTATTACTATTATTACTGTTACCGTGGCTACTAAAATAATAAATATTATACAAGATAGATATTATTATTATTGTTATTATTATTATTATTATTATTATTATTAATAATAATAATAATAATAATAATAATAATAATAATAATAATAATAATAATAACATGATTAGCCATGGTACATTCATGCTGGCTTAACCTAAAGGAGTTTATAGAAGGTTCTGTTAAGTGTGTGTCACTTTAAAGGGAGGCAGTATTGGAAAATCAGAGATGGTAATATACTTACTACTTACCTTCCATTAGATTAGATTCCACAGAAGCAATGAAGCAAAAACACAGAGACTGTGAACTCTAGCCAGCTATGCGCACGGCATATAGTGTGGGGGTGTATGTGTCATTTTATTAATTTAATCGCAGCACATGGTAACTATATAGCAGACTAATTTTGGTTAGTTATTCACAAAGGTGCTACGTATATGGCTGTCTGCTATGGGTCAACACAACTTCTTCGGCTGAGGTACGGGACGTCCCGACTATTATGGGACCATTGGCAGCCACACGGAGCTCCAGCAGCGAGTCCCTGCGGTGTTCATTCAGACTGAGACCTAACGGCAGGAGAGGGAGGCGCGGCCAAAGCCGTGGCATCAGCAGTACCCCATCATCGTGTGGTTCTGGGAAATTCAGCTGGGCTCCCAGGGAAACCGGCGCAGCAGACTCGGGAACACAGGGGCACACTGGGGCACACAGGGGAACACAGGGGCTCACAGGGGCAACCGTGATTAATGAGTCTCACTTTTCCACCTCCGTCCTACGCGTCGTTTCTACACGTCATTTATTAAAACCCCTCCCACGGGAAAACGATGATTCTAACGCGCCAAAAACAAGCGTTAAGGTGGATCCGCCAACCGAGGGGAACCGGGGGAAAAAACGGATCCTGCACAACATGCATTTGGTATAAATTGCATGATGGGAAATTAGCCACATCTCAGGAATCAGCATGCTGCCCCATGAATTCCATGAATACTTTTTTTAAGCAGAGGTTGTTGCTGGCGACTCTTTTTTTTTTAGCGCCCCCCCCCCCCCCCCCCCCCCGAGTGAGGCTGCGTTCTTGCGTTTGCGAATGAATCACTGTGACCAGAAGAGACACTAGAGAGAGCAGGAAAATGGGTCAGAGCCGTCACAAACTCTCTAGAGGCAGAACCCAAAGACCCCCCTCCTGGAGACGCGCAGCTGCGATTGGTGCAGATATGCTCTCGGGCTCGGCACCGGGGGTGACTGCGTATAGACGCATCTTACCCACTCAGTGAGAATTTGTAATGTGTTCCTCTGAAATACGTATGTTTCTACCCCTGACAGACCTGCCAACTCTTCTTTTGTGAACAGGTCTCATGTTCTTCTGGCCCGTCTTTATATCAAACATTGTTGTCTTTGCTACACTGAATTAGTGCTAAAGCAGCATGTCCCTTTGTCTAATTTTGACAGTAGTTTTCTTTCTTCTCAATGGCGTATGCTACTTTTAAATTCACATCGTGCTGGGTGGACGGGTCAGACTGTGTCTCTGAAGTTCTGCATTTTATAAGCCAGGCATTTTAAGGTGGCCGCAGCTACATGGATACCCTGTCACACACAAGTTATAAAATTGTCAGGTTAGACAATTATAGACGAAGAGAGAAAAAAGGTGATTGCTGACAGAAATGGGTTTTACCAAGGGAGAATGATGTTTGATGAGCACCATAACGGTTGGAGCTAAAATTACTTGTCAATCTCTGACTTGTTTGAACCAATCCAAATAACTTGACCTCCACAGCAAAACACAGTGATCATACAATATGAGAAAATAGCTTTCTCCCATGGCAAGTCCATGTGCAACTATAGGTTCAGCACAGCACAACACCACAAATAGGCCCACATATTCAGCAGTGATTAACTCATGCACACACTGAAGTGATTAACTCACACTCAACAGTGATTAACTCAGGCATAGTCATTAACTCGAGTGTTGCTATCCTGTCTTCTCCTCTCTCCCTCTGCCTCTCCCCTCTCCTCCTTACTTCTTTCTAGTCCTCTCCCCCTCTCTCCTCTCCTCTCCTCTCCAGCCCATGGTCCCCGGCTCAGCTGAATGGCTCAGAGAAGGAGCTCAGTGTGGTATTTTATGTGCTGTTGTCCCCGGCCCATGACACAGCGCAGTGCTACAGAGATACTGCGGCGTGAGGAGGAAATGTGATCCGTAACAGGCTGAATATTTCATCCCGCATGTCTGCCGTGCATTCGCTTCCGTACGGATCTCAGATCCCAAACATGTGAAACAAGAGGACAAGGCGCACTAATACGAGAGCGTTAAAATTAAAACCTGGGTGAATCACAATTATTTTTTGTTCTCATTACAAGGTCCTACTAATTATCCCACTGCTACTTTAAATTAATTGAAAACCATTTAAACTTTCTAAAATAAATGATTAATTCAACTACCTGTGCCTGCATACACAGCCACATACGACAAAAATAAGGGTGCGTGCATGCCTGTGTAATGACAGGACAAGTAAGAGTACTGTGGCGCTGTTTTTTTAAATTTATTTTGCTGTATCACTGTTTCTCCTGACAGTCACGTATGGTAATGTTAAAAGTGCATATACTGTAAGTTGTACGTTACAAGATATGCAATCCAGGTATTCAGGTCCGTTTTTGACCCAGGTCTGGACCTGCACTCTGTGTCCCCCACACAGGTGGCTTGTGGGTACCTGCTGAACCACTATGACTGGGACCTCAGCCCTGCCACTCAGGACCTGCAGTATAAGTGGCTGCCCATATCCAGGCCCATCCTACTGCCCACTGTCAACTTCAGACCACTATTGACTGCAGTACCCCACACCAGTCAGCGGGGGGCAGCAGCAAGTTGGGTGAACAGCGACGGAACGTCTCAGGAATGTCCATCCGATTAAGCTTTACAGGGTTTCATTGGGTTTAACACAGATTTACTTTAGCATGCTACTATGAGCTCAAAGTCTAAGAGCTCAAATACTTCATTTGCACTTAAGATTAGAGGTACGGTTGCACTTCAGGGGGACTCCATTCAAAAATCATAATTTGACATGTTCTCTCCTACCCTCCGAATACTTGGATTTCATGCCTCGAAACCCAGACTTTCATCTGTATCAATAGAAGGCCATTTGAAGTTATGATGTCATTGAGGTATAACTCCCCGTCTTTTCATCATTTAAGTGAACGGAGGACTCTTTTAAATGGGAGAATAATGGTGTAAATGTGATTGACTACTCCAATATTGAAGGCATAACTGAAGGAGTCTTGTTATAGGTTCATCTGAACTGCTAAATTTTCTGAATTCCCTTTCTACAGTGGGGGAGAGGGGATGAGTTATACCCAGGTGACGTTATTGTTCTGGTGCAGGTATTTTCTTTGTTCTGGGCTAAATGTGACACTTTAGAAAGATGAGAGATCATTTATTCTTAAGGTGAGAACTAAAAATGAGTTTTTGCTCCCCATTAATTTGTTGTTTCAATGATGGCACTGTGCACTAGCTAACCCTGGTGGGTTCTGCAGAACTAAAATCTTTGTTGCTGGATTTGTGAAGTGACTCACATGAAGGTTTGTTCAGTAACAGGAGTCTTGTTTGTTTAAAGTTGTGCTCATTGCATTCATTTAAGATAAAAAAAAAATGGCTTAAAGATCAGTGATCCAAATGTGAGGAAATGGCCTGGGTTTTCAAGCTGTACACCAAAGACTTATAAGTCTACCTGCCCTCCCTCTCGCTTAGCAACCAGGCTCACTTAGCAACAGCAACAGTCATAGCCACACTGAAGTGCCTTTTACATTCATATGGTTATAAATATTCATCTCTCATCACTCACCGCCAGTGATGATTAATCAGACAGAAATCTCAAAATGAATCATCGGAGTGGAGTGATGCAGCATGTATTACAATATAATGTGTGCTATTCCACTGAATTGTCTTGTGTTTTTCAGTTATTTCTAATAATTTAAAAAATAACTTTTGATTCTTTTGACATTGAAGTAAAGTTTTGGTTAAGATGTAATTTAATGATATTTATCATTTTACCTGCATATATTAAGTAATGTTTGTTGTAGTGAAATGTGTACAAGGAAATATACTACAGAAGGTTACTGCAGAATTTCAGTTTTATCAGATTCATGTTTGAATCTCCCTGACTTTTGTGAAGCTGCTGCCTTGTTCAGAGCAAGCATCTTAATGTAATGTCTTCCACTTATTTTGATTTGCAACACAGTCCTGTGTAGTATTTTTGACATGCACTGTACTGTCTCTATGGCTGTGTCTGAAACGGAAGGCAGCTGCCTTGCTGCCTTACTGCCTTGCTCCCTCTGAAGATACCTCAAAAGGCAACGAATTTGCTTTGCACTTCAAAGACAGGATGATGTCACGTGAGATCAGTGTTTACGGTTGTTCGTTACGCTATGTCAGCTTGCTAGGAAAGGTCACAGAGGCTTAAAAACATCAGATTAATTTAACGGAAGTGACAACCCTGAGGTAATCGCAAAGACTTATGGGATACCATACCTGAAGAAGGATACATGAGATGCTGCCTTAGAAGGCAGCATTTTATGCAAACTTTCGAATGAGACACGCCTCAATGCCTTCCTGCCTTCAAATGCTGCCGTTTTTGCCGTTTGAGACACAGCCATATGTGCCCCTGGATAATGCTGGATAAAGGCGTATATACACTGCCTGGCCAAAAAAAAAGTCGCACACGCTAATATTTCGTTGGACCGCCTATTGCCTTGATTATGGCGCGCATTCGTCATGGCATTGTTTCGACAACCTTATGCAACGTCACAACATTTATTTCCGTCCAGAGTTGCATTAATTTTTGGCCAAGATCTTGTATTGACAACGGGAGAGTCGAACCACTCCGTAACGTCTTCTCCAGCACACCCCAAAGACTTTCAATGGGGTTAAGTTCAGGACTGGCCAATTCATGTGTGAAAATGATTCCTCATGCTCCCTGAACCGCTCTTTCACAATTTGAGCCTGATGAATCTTGGCATTGTCTTCCTGGAATATGCCCATTGATAGGATAACCTGGTCATTCAGTACATTCAGGTACTCAGCTGACTTCATTTTATTGCTGCATAACGTTGCTGAGCCTAGACCTGACCAATTGAAGCAACCCCAGATCTTAACACTACCTCCAGAGGTTTGTACAGTGGGCACTATGCATGACGAGTGCAACGGCAACTTTTTTTTTGGCCAGGCAGTGTATGTTAACAGACCAGTGCTATGTTTGCTACTATCGCTTCTACTGATGCTCGCACTGCCAGTACTAACAACAGACTTTGTATGTTATGTTGTTTCTTTTTGCTTTAAATGTATCTGGTAACAACAACTGTAGATTTAACAGCCTAATAAAAGCACGATGTTGTACTTTTCTATTCAACTTAGTTCCAGTTTTTTTTAAAAGGTATTTTTCTTTGTTGGGTCTTTTTTCCATTTTTCTTGTTTCATGTCAGATTTTGTCAGCCATTGAGGAGCTGCTTCAACAGAATCCAGGGCATTGTTTCCATTATGCTTGCTTGGATTGTAGTTAAGACACAATGCAAGTATGCTACCAATATTGTTTGTTAGAAGTGCGTCCTGAAACAAAAGTATGCAAACAGCAAGTATATACTATAGTCCCCAGATGTCTACTTCCGCACTTGACAGAACCCAGAATTTCAAGTGTACATCATGAAACATCCAGTATTAATATATTACTCATAATTCTCTCCACTGTAGTAAATGTGCCATTTCCCCTCACCTGCAGGGAAAACAGCGGCTTGTAGGCCCGGGTGATAAGCAATAACAATGATACATTTTCTTTGACTGCAATAGCTTTTTTTTATTTTTATATTTCGTCTATTGGTCTGGCAAAAATCACCACATAAATCATGGTGAATAAGTGGGAGGCTCCTGGTTTGAATCCCAGGCTCTATAGTGTCCTTTTGTAACGTACTTGCTCCTGTGGAAGTCTGACATGAATAATGTCAGAAAATGGAAGCAGTTTAAACAGCCTTGGCTTGCCGTTGTTATTCTTCCGTACTGCTCTCAGCTTAGTGCTCTCCTCTCCCGGGGAGTTTGTGTGTGGTAGGGAGGTTCCTCCTCCGTGGCACACACACACACTTTTCCCATCCTCCTCACGTAGCTGCTGCAAGTGAAGGTCTCAGAAATAATAGCTTGTTTTGCAAAATATGACTAACGCGTGAGTCATCGCCGTAGTGGACCGCCGTTGCACACGACGTTCCGCCACGCACCCGCAGCCCTGTCTTTTGGATTCCCGCTCCCTCTCGGTTTCAGGTAATCACCAGCATTAGACATGCATGGCTTCGCACACGATAGCGTAGGGATTTATTCGGCAGGGCACAATGCACACGGACGGGCCGTATTTCACATGCGTGAATTTGAAATAAGTATTTCCATGTGAATATTTCATATGTAATACGGATCGTTTGCCCCTTTTGTATGGTTTATACCTCTGTGCCAATTGCAAAAGTAACCTGTCCATCTACCATTTTGAGTAGTTCATAGACACATTTATTTGGGAGAGATTCTGTTTTTTTTATTTTTTATAACATGTTTAGTGTTTGAAGGCCATTTCATAGTCACCAAAAAACTATATAAATGGACGTCCGCAGGGTCTGCATGGACCTAAATGACATCATAGCGGACCCAAAGTGGACCCTGAGCAGACATCCACCAAGGCAGTCCGCACGGACTTGTCATTTCACCTACTAGCATACCTTCTTCGTACCTTAATCTTCTTCCACGAATGGCGCCATTGTTGTTTTCAATCTGCACACAAAAAATATGGGAAATGTTGTCTATAAAGGGGAGATGGTATGCTTTGAGTATGCTTCGAGTATGCTTTGAGTATGCTTCGGGTTTACTATGAAAGGAAAAAGTAATTGGACATTCCGTCGGACCGTTCGCGCTCGATCGCGTTTGCTCCCTGTTTTCAACAATGTAAGTAGTTTCAGACAAGCTTCAGCCCAGCTATTGTTATACAGAGGAAAAGATGAGTGCTGAACAGCCAGGACATTAAAAAAATTATGCTTACCTGTGTAACTTCATAAAAAGACTAACCTGAAGAAAGATAAGAGCTGGGTCACAGAGCCATTGAGCTAAGAGCTCTTTTAGCAAACAGGACAAGAGAAGTCTGACGCCTCCCTCATATTTTTGCCAATCCCTGAGGAGAAACACAGCCAGGGCAGTGTCTCGGTTTTTAACGGTCTCTGAATATTCAGAAATCATAAGTCTGTGATCGAACTTTCCCACATCTATGTTTCGCTGGTTCACATTTAAGGATGAACAAGTCAATGACTCGTGTGTGTCGGGTGTGGGGCTGCATTTGTGCACGACAGTGGGTGACGGTGATTTTGATGTTGAACGTGATTTATAGATGTGTGTATTAGGGAGGTATTTTCTTCACTGGTGAATTTTTGCCTAGCTGTGGTGGTAAGCGGGTTCTGTGGCCTGATTGGACAGAAGGTCATCACGCTTTTCCTGCATTTCCTTCCCTGAATGGCATACGCATGCGAGTGTCACAAGATCCCGCTTTCCTGTCGTGACCTTCCGCTGACCTTTCTGCGGGGGCAGCGCAGGAAACGACCCCCCCCCCCCCCCCCACCCCCCCCACCCCCCCCACCCCTCCCCTCCCCTCCACCCCTCCCCTCCCCTCCCTTTTGTTTACAGTCTTTGTTTGGTGCGTCAGCCTGCCCCCCCTCCCTCTCAGACAGGACGCTGAGAGTGAGCCAGATGTCACTACAAAGGGACGTTCCTCTTTTAATGACCGCCACTAATTAAAGCAGCTATGTAATCAAAAGCCACGCGCTGCTCAGAACCAGAGCTACCCTTACTCCCATGCCTGGAGAAACCTTACACAGACAGGCAGCTAAACCTGCACCGGCTACTAAGTGCTCTCCCTTACATACAAACATGCATCTCTATGACTGGCACCATTAGTCAAAGGCAAATTCCACACTGATATTGTGAAAGAGTTATTTTTTTGTTAATGTGTTCATTTTGTTTTGTAATAAACAGCTTGCCAGGTCATGTAGTAGAAGCAGATAATGCAGCACTGGATACTCTCTAGTCTGTATGTGACTGATAAGCCTAGATGGACAGAATTACCCGTTTCCGGTTGGTTCATATTCCAGGTGGGGCACTGCCGTTGTACCCCTGAGCAAGGTGCTTATCCTGAATTGCTTCAGTAAAAAACTAGCCATTTTACCCTCATATTATGTTGACATATTATGACGCCTTTTATGTTTGAGCTCAAATTGACTAGAGCTTTCTGTGTCACCTTTTGTGTGTTTTCCCAATTGACTACCCTTTTATCCCTAAATATTAAAAATCTGTGATGAATCATCTCATTTTAGATCCTGTGGTAGGTGCAAGTTTGTGAAGTTTAAAACCTGTATGGGAAAGTGCCACCAGAATCACCCACAAAAAATAAAGAGATAAAAAATTTAAAAGGTTGTATATTTTTTTACATTTTATACAGCTACCCCAAAATGACCCTACACAACACCTCTGTATACAACATAGCATTATGTTTATTGCATGATTACTATTCAATCCCAACAAATTAGGAAAAGGCATATAGTGTCAAGGTGAAAAAATAAGGTTACCTGGTTTTTAAGAGACGTCAAACACTGAATTGGGTCAAATTGACCCCGGACATAATGTGAATAGCTCATTCTGAATATGGGCACAAGTTAAGCAAATAAACAAAATCATTAAAAGATGGTTTTGAATGAGTAAAGTTTATGTGCAGACTGGTGCAGACAGACTGCAAGATAAGAGTCACTTATAAGGAGTTTCTCTTGCTCAATGAGCCTGGAACAACCCACCCAATGGATTCCTGGCCAGTCAGCACTATCACGGCCCCGATTATATACCAGAGATAAAACATTCCTGCCACGCTTGGTGTAAAAAAAAAAGGGTTTTCTTTTACAAAAACGAGTACGGTTCAGAAGTATTACACTTTCAATCAGGGATACGTATCCGATTGTGGCTTTAGCAAGTACCACCTGACAGCCTATAAAAAATGTGTCATTTTAAATCTATATTTTCTAAATATCATTTACTCAATTGGGACCGAATGCAAAGACTGAACATCTATTGTTCTTTCTTAGATTGCCCCTCTTTCAGTACCTATAAATAGACGTGGAAGCCGTGCGGCGTCCTATTACCGCATCGCGCCGCTGTCCTGGCTGAGTTTGCGCGGTAGAGGGGAGGGGGGGGTGGGGGGTGGTGTCTCTCTCTGTCAGGATATGTCAGGCTGGCTTGCCGGTTTACAGGGTCTGCTGCACTTAGTAAATTAGCTCATGCTTACAAATCAGACCAAGGGAGGAGAGCCCAGAGGGGTCAGGTCATTTCCATTACCACAGATTCTACTGGCTTCCTGTGAGGCCGCAGAACCGCTGTAAAGTTAAAATCCGCCCGGCGGGCGGGTCGCGTGACCTTGGACAACCAGAACCAGGAGGTGGACGAGGAGTAGCGGGAGGAAGAGGAGGAGGAAGACGCAGCTGCTGGAAGCGGGGAGGAATCCCGCCGAGGGGATTTGCTTTATGTGTAGCAGCCAGCCTCAACTCGCAAGCTTCACAAACCCTGCAGCTCTTTCCCTCAACCAAATAGATGAAGAGACGTGCAATATTGCACATACATGTATTTGAAATGTGTATCTGCATGAACTGTAAGTATTTCATGTGTAATACAGCAGTATTTATTTGGCTCTTTTATATATATTACAGTGTGTGTGTATATATATACATACACACAGACAGGTGACAAATTAAAGAAAAAACCAACATGAAGTGTCTTAGTAAGGTGTTGGGCCACCACAGAACAGCTTCAGTGCTCCTTGGCATAGATTCTACCACTAGTCTAGCATAGATTCTAGTCTCTGGTACTCTACTGGAGGGATGGAACACGATTCTTCCAAAAGATAGACTTTCATTTGGTAATTTGATGATGGTGGTGGAGAGCGCTGTCTAACACATGGGTTAAAAATTTCCCACAGGTGTTCAATTGGGTTGAGATCTGGTGACTGCAAAGGCCATAGCAAATGATTCACATCATTTTCGTACTCATCAAACCATTCAGTGACCCCTCGTGTCCTGTGGTTGGGGGCATTGTCATCTGAAAGAGACCACTCCCATCAGGATATAAATGTTTCATCATAGGACAAGGGTGATCACTCAGAATAACTTTGTATTGATTTGCAGTGGACCCAAACCATGCCAGGAAAATACCCCCCACAACATAACACCGGACCCCTCACTGTAAGGGTTTTTCCTTTAATTTGTCACCTGTCTGTGTATCTATATATACAGTATATATATATATATATATATATACAGTGAGCACCATAATTCATTGGACAGTGGCCCATTTGTTGTTATTTTGGTTCTGTACTCCAGCACTTTAAGTGAGTAAAGGATACAATGACAATGGGGTTGAAGTGCAGACTGTCAGCTTTAATTTGAGGCTATTTTCATCCATATCGGATGAACCGTTTAGAAATTATCAAACCTTGTGTACATAGCCCCCCCCCCCCCCCCCCCCCCTTTTCGGCCATAAAAAAATATTGAATATATGTAGAATAAAGTAAAAAAAAATTATATTTCTGGCAGCAGAGTGATGATTTTGGCTTGTTTGATACGTCAGACCCTTGACGACTTAGAGCCATTTAGCCAACCATGTGGTTCCATACTGTTCCAGTGTAATTTACAGCTAAATCTAGTCCCACCCCCCAATTCCCATAGAGATCCATTCAAATGCAGAGAAGTTATAGTATCGCTTGTAAGAGTACCAGAAAATAAGATATCAAGAGTCTTTTGATGTTGTTGGGTCACAGACATCAGGAAGTCATGGCATGCAAAGGATATGCGAACAAATATTAAAAAATGTAAAGGCACAGCCAACTTAGTGTATGTAAACTGACCCACTGGAATTGTGATATAGTGAATTAAAAGTGAAATAATCTGTCTGTAAACAACTGTTGGAAAAATTACTTGTGTCATGCACAAAGTAGTCCTACCTGACTTCCGACTTCAACTGTATATATATACAGTGCATCCGGAAAGTATTCACAGCGCTTCACTTTTTCCACATTTTGTTCTGTTACAGCCTTATTCCAAAATTGATTAAATTCATTTTTTCCCTCAAAATTCTACACACAACACCCCATAATGACAATGTGAAAAAAGTATTTTTGAGATCTTTGCAAATTTATTAAAAATAAAAAACTAAAATTTCTCATTTACATAAGTATTCATAGCCTTTGCTTTAAACGTATTTTTAAAGTATCATATTTCATATTTGGTCGCATATCCTTTACATGCTGTTACTTCCTGAAGTCTGTGACCATCAACATCAAAAAAACTGTCGATATCTTATTTTCAGGTACTGTTACAAGCGATACTATAACCTCTCTGCATTTGAATGGATCTCTATGGAAATTGGGGGGTGAGACTAGATTCAGCTGTAAATTACACTGGTACAGTATGGAACACATGGCTGGCTAAATGGCTGTAAGTTATCAAGGGTCTGAGCTATCAAACGAGCCCCAAACCATCACTCTGTTGCCAGATATGGAGTAGATGTGGATGGATCACTTTAAGGGTTGTTTCTCCTGACTTTTTTCCCCATAGAGTTCTATAGGAAAATGAGTCCGGAGAAATAACCCTTGCAGTGATCCATCCACATCTACTCCATATCTGGCAACAGAGTGATGGTTTGGGGCTCGTTTGATAGCTCAGACCCTTGATAACTTACAGCCATTTAGCCAGCCATGTGTTCCATACTGTACCAGTGTAATTTACAGCTGAATCTAGTCTCACCCCCCAATTTCCATAGAGATCCATTCAAATGCAGAGAGGTTATAGTATCGCTTGTAACAGTACCTGAAAATAAGATATCGACAGTTTTTTTGATGTTGATGGTCACAGACTTCAGGAAGTAACAGCATGTAAAGGATATGCGACCAAATATGAAATATGATACTTTAAAAATACGTTAAAGCAAAGGCTATGAATACTTATGTAAATGAGAAATTTTAGTTTTTTATTTTTAATAAATTTGCAAAGATCTCAAAAATACTTTTTTCACATTGTCATTATGGGGTGTTGTGTGTAGAATTTTGAGGGAAAAAATGAATTTAATCAATTTTGGAATAAGGCTGTAACAGAACAAAATGTGGAAAAAGTGAAGCGCTGTGAATACTTTCCGGATGCACTGTATATATATATATATATATATATAAAGAGAGAGAGAGAGAGAGAGAAGCATGTATGTGTCACCTGTAAAGCAACCTACATCTGCACCATTTTATGATTGGAGTTTATAGATACATTTATTTGAGAGTAGGGGTGTGCGTGCCCGAAGCCGAAATCCGGAAGTGCACGGATAGTGGGTTGGAAACGGATCCGAAGTTGGCAGTTCATAATTCGGATGCGGGAAAATAATTAAATTGCAGCAGCGAAATCTTTCATTCAGTGGCCACCTGTTTGTATGCCTCTTCTGAACTTTACATAATTAAGCATTGGATTGTTTATTTGGTTATTAAAAACATTAAAATATATAATTAGGGATGGTGCCGTTAGATATCGGCCATGTGACTCAATCGGCAGTCCCTGAAATTACGGATAATCAACCTATATCTTTATATAATAATAATAATAATAATAATATATTTTAACGTGCTCGTTATAATCGAACAGTGTGCCTTGTTTATATAGGCCTACGTCAATCTTGTGAGAGCAATAGAAAAAGAAACATGAAAAATCTCAACATCTTGCATGCAAACATGATACTACCCCTTTAATGTTGCTGGCTTTAATTTAGCTGCGCTGAATCTCGCCACTTTTTCAGAACGTAAAAACACATTTTAAAAGAAAGCAAAGGAAATCATTGTAGCCTAGGCCTATGCCCCGTTTTGAAATGGCACTTACTGGCTATCAAAATCATTATTGTATTTATGCTTGTTGTGCTGTTTGTATTTTTAAACTGTATAGATAGACTGACCGTCTGTTCTGCCTCCGCATTGCTACGAAATGAATTCCGTCAATCTCGCCATTCCATGAGCCCAAACTCGCAACGCAAATGTATAAACTAAATAAAACGAAAATCTGACGCAGAATTGTTTTTTTTAACTAGTCTTGTCATGGTGATCGGTTTAACCAATGGGATACTAAAAGCTGTTGAAATGCAGCCACATCCAGACTTTTTTCATTTTCTTGAACTAAAAGCTTTTCAGGTGTTCTAGAACTTTGTTGTTACTGCTAGCTCAGAAATGCATTTTGTTGGACTGTTAATTTGACTTTCTTCATTTTGGTTTTCTCAATAAATAATGATGCTATAATCCTTGTCTTCTCCTTGCATTTTATAAAGCATAATAATAATAATAATAAAAGTAATGATAATAATATTACTATAATAATAATAATAATGATAAAATGTATTTTTAATAAAATAAATTGGGATCGGTATCGGCCGATCTTTAAAAAGAAAATCCAAGTTCATATAGTAAAATAGAAAACTAACAAAAGAAGTAGGCTACAATATTAAATCACACCAGGCAGAAAGGGCTGTTATTGTGGAAACAGTTTCCATTCAAATGTATAATGGAATGGTTTGATGTCTTTATAAAACTGACTTTTCATTCTGAGTTGATTATATATTGTACCTCAGATTTTTTCCAGTTCTTATCCAAAATTATTGTTCAGTGTCCCCCAGTTAGGGGATGGGGGGTTGAAATAGGTTAACAAAAACCACCTTTAACAAAACAGAACAATAGATAAATAAGTATAAGGTACAGAATATAGTTCTTATAAAAAGTTTTGAAAAGAAAAAAAAGACAAGGAGGGGGGTGAATACTCATAAATTGCAATAACAATTAATTTTAGACTAGAAAATATGACATTTCCTATATGTAACACAACGTCTGGTTAAAGCCTGCCCACTTCCGGTTTCTAATCCGAATACAGATACAGATATTGTTGATGGTCGAACAGATACAGATAGTGGCATCGCTGCACACCCCTATTTGAGAGATAGCCTATATTCTAAAATACTAACTATATTTTAGTTCATTTTTCCTACTCCCTGTCTATATGCGTTGTGTTCTCAACAAACGATAAAACATTTGTCTCAGCTGAATACACAACCTTGATCTGAATCTGAAGACCAAGCAGTGTACCTCACAGCTGAAGTATTTGGTGTCAATAAAGGCTGCATTGCACATATACACCATTGTTCTGCGTTTCTGGATCTCTGCTTCCTGGGTCCCTAATGGTTTCTACCTTGTTCCGTTTGTCTCTATCCCAAATCACAGCCGCGCATGCGTCTCTGCAGAATGTCCTGTCTGTGGAAAAACATGCATTTCTTCAAAATAATGAGTTCCTGTTACTAGGACACCCCAGCGTTAGTGCAAAATCTGATGTGCATAAGTGACATAAAAACAAAAGCCTTTTCTAACAGGCACGTGGTCCGACGCAGAAGATTGTTCTGCATCAGAGCCTTTGGCATGTGATGCAGCACAATCATCAGGACTCAAAGAGCTTCTGCCTCTCATAATGCAGCAGGCCCCAGTGCTCAGCTCACTTACATGTTAATTCAGACAATTCAGGAAATTAACTCAAGCTCAGCTCATTGAAAATCCTTTAGAACATTACGGGCATTTCTCAGGAATTCAATTTTGAATTTCCTGTACTGAAAAGGAACTGACCTCCTAACCCTGGCAGGCACCAGTCTTATTTATGATGTGTTCAGCCCTTGGTCAGATCATTAACACTATAAATCCTGGGTTTTCAACAGGGGTTCCACAGTCCCCTGGGGTCCTTGGAGGTCCTGTAGGGCTGGGGATCCCTGGTCAGATTTGATATACAATGGCTATAGATTTGGAAAAATATCTCGAAAAAATACACATAATCCTTTTTAACTTATGATGGGGGTCCCCTGGATGCTTTTGAGCCTGCGTGGGCGTCCAAGGATCAGAAAATGTTGAAAACCCCTGCTATAAATGGAACTTATGTTTTTTATGCCTTACCCTCACAGAAATTGAATATATTTGAACATATAGTGAAATAAATGTATTATTTATAAATGAATGGATGCTTCTGGAACTTATAAAAATGTTCGGAAATTTTTCGAAATCTTTTAGGCCTTATCCTCACAGAAATTGAATATATTTTAACATCTATTGAAATATATTATCAATATATTGTATTGAAATCGGACTGTGCCAGTGCCGACAGTGGCCAGCTGTATATATTATGTATATGTATATATTTTTCTAGAAAAGTAGACCAACTGAAGCAATACCTCTCTTTGGCAAGATGCAAGAAGCTACATGGTCTCTGGTGATGCGTTATTGTGGTGTTGCTCCAGCAGTGTTTCCCCTACGATACATTAGGCGGGCGGCCCGCCCGGCCTACGGAGTTTGCCGCCCCGCCTAAAAATATAAAATGACAAGGTCATTTTTTGAAAACTAATTTACTATCATTTAAAAATCAATAGAAATTTTGTTTGCGTATAAGCGCACCATTTTGTAACCCGTCTCAGGAAATTATCAACGATTCAAAAGATTTGCGGAGTCTCTTCGATTAGTAACAAACTCCCAGTAAATTAGTGTTTTGATTCGCAGTAATTTCACTACGATTTGCAGTAATTTCACTACGATATTGCAGAATAATGGAAAAGCAGGAAAGCGAATAACTAACCTAGCTAATGGTAATGTCATCTTCAGCTAATAAGAGGCGTTTACCACATTCCATGTAAATGTGAGATCAGGAGAATGGGGACAGTGGGCGCCGCATTCTGATAATACAGAAGCAAGCCAACGCGAACAATAGCCTACAGATTTGAATCGGGGTCATTCCTATGTTCCCAGGGTCCTATGTTCCCCAGATTTATATGGTGCATAATGGGAACATGACAAAGGGTCCTATGTTCCCCAGCTCTACATCCATGCTCTCACAGGGTCCTATATTCCCCAGCTCTATATAGCACATAATGGGAACCTGAAAAAGATGTTCCCCAGCTCTGTATTCGCTTAATATGACATGGGCTATTGTGGGTTAGGGTTAGGGTTATAAACTGGATAATATTTATGAAATATTTTAACTTGAAATGGGTCAAATTTGACCCGACCACAATAGGAAGCTTAATGTGTGTTAACAGAATATTGAACTGGGGAACATAGGACCCTGGTATGAGGGGCCGTTTAGGCCATATATCATTATGGACCTCTCACATACATATATTCTCACTCTCACATACATATATTCTCTCTCACATACGTATATTCTCACTCTTACATACATATTCTCTCTCTCAGATACATATATTCTCACTCTCACATACATATATTCTCTCTCTCATTTACATATGTTCTCACTTTCACATACATATATTCTCACTCTTACATACATATATTCAAGAGAATGTATGTATGTGAGAGTGAGAATATATGTATGTGAAAGTGAGAATATATGTATATGAGAGCGAGAATATATGTAAATGAGAGAGAGAATATATGTATGTGAGAGTGAGAATATGTATGTGAGAGTGAGAATATATGTATGTGACAGAGAATATATGTGAGAGTGAGATATATGTATGTGAGAGAGAATATATGTATGTGAGAGTGAGATATATGTATGTGAGAGAGAATATATGTATGTGAGTATGGCATGGATAACGGAACGTAAAAAATATAATTTGCAGCAGGTGCATGAGTCCAACACAATCAAGGTGTGTTGATCAATAGATAACACTAGGTTAATAAAATACTAATAAATAAATTAATAAATATTTCAGTCAAGACACTACTCATTCAAGGAGTGAAAATATCCTAGGGACAGACAACAAATAACCAATACCTAGAAAGTTCATGCCAAGTTGGCCTACTGTGTTGGGCCTGACTGAATAATGAATGAGTAGGCCTAGTCAAGAAAACCCAAAACCAGTCACGCAATTTCAGCTGCCCCTGAAACACCATGATTGTGTGTTAAGATAAGTATGGCTAAAATGTGCCAATTTAAAACTAAATAAAACGGCCGCTGTGAAATATTACTCCCATTTCCCTATGTTTAATTTGTCCACTCTGTGTGCAGCCTAGTGTACAGAGTGGACACCTCAATAAAACTCCTTTCTGCCCTGCCTCTCTTCACTAAATGCTTGTATGTCCACATAAGTGGCAGAGCATCCCTACAACAGTCAGAAGTGTATTACGTAGGCTAAATTGAATGGCACATACTGTAGGCCTAAATGTCATTTGGCTTTATCAATAGCCTACGAGTGCTTCAAAATATCACAGAAAACAATAGACCGGAAAAAAATTTAAAAGGACGCGAGAAGAGCGGATAAATATTCAATCAGTTTAACGTTGTGTTCAAAAAAGGTGGCTAAAATAACGTTGTTTAAACGCTGCACTGTAATTGGGATATTTAGGAGTTTCATTATCTGCCGAAGATCGCAAACTTTAGTTCTGAGATGCTCCTAGGCTTGATTCATTGAATCATAAAGCCATGGTTGTAAGAATCTTTGTTGTAGCGACAGTAGACTCAGCTGCATCTGTGGGCTATCGTTCGCGTTGTAGGCTACTAGAACGCGGCGCCAACTGTCCCCATTCTCCCTGATCTTACATGGAATGTGGCAAGCTCCTCTTATTAGCTGAAGATGTCATTAGGCTACCATTAGCTAGGGTAGTTATTCACTTTCCATCCAAAGTCCATTCTTCTGTGCGTGGCCAAGCAGCCAATTGTAGTGAGATTACCGCGAATCAAAACGAGAAGGGGGTGCCTGCAATACCGGAGCGGGGCTGCGTTCGGATCCGACATTTATCCTTTCTTCTTGTTGTTCCCTTCCCTTATTTCAGGGGGGAAACCCCAAAATGCCAGGATGAAATATGGCAGCCACACCAAGTGTGATTCGGATCCAATTTAAGAAAGGGGAGGGAGTATATTCCCTCGCTCCCTCGTTTATCCCACAGAGTGGTTTATCCTCCCTTCCACACTAGAACTGCGGTCCTGCCATGGTTGCACTGTCGCGGTCATCGAATTTGGTAGGTGGTGCTGTCGCGAAAAACTAGGGTCCTAGGAATGCGGCCCTGAGACGGGGGTCCTGAGACTGGTATGCTCCGGTATTGCAGGAACATACTATTGATCAAAACACTAATTTCATACTTGTAGTTTGTTACTAACCGAAGAGATTGCACAAACACTGCAAATATATTAAATCATTGATCATTTCCGAAGACGGGTTACAAAATGGTGCGCTTATACGCAAACACATCTTCTATTGATTTTTAAATTATAGTAAATTAGTTTTCAAAAAATTACATTGTCATTTTATATTTTTAGGCTATTGTAGGGGAAACGATGGGCCAGAAATGTAACAGGCTTGAATGATTATCTCATAACCCAAAAAACCGACAACAAAAAAATCACACCAAACAAAAGTAAATAGGCCTACCGTGGAGTAAATTTAGCACTAAATACTTGCATTCCATGTACAGGCACCTGACAAGCAAATACATTAGTCTACAATGTACGCTTTAGAGACTTAAGAGATATACATTAACATATGACGCATTCATCTTGGTGACCTTGTTGTTATGTTCTATGTTGCTATGGTTTGTCAGTATGGTGTAGGTGTTCCCCTTACTGTTCGGACACCGAACCTGCGTGCTGCCAGCGGGAGCGCTGTGTTGTTCACTGCAATTACTCACAGCGACACCCGGAACGTCTTTTTAATTGCCCCATTTTTCATCCCACGGGCCTCTGCCACCCTCCGGTCTCCTCAATCAAACAGCGGAGCCACTAACTGAAGTGCGGCGAGTGTCCACCTCTTCATTCTGCTTTTTCAGCCCTGCTCAAGAGTCCATTTATCATCTCTGTTTATTTGTATCTGGGCTATGTAGGAGGCTGAGATAAAAGAGCTCTGCTCTTTAAAAGAGGAGTGGACTCAAATTTAAAAGCAAGGTGTGCTTATATGCGATAAGTATGCGAGTCACCCGTGCACACACGGGACAGACATGACGTGCTTTAGCGAGTGAGCATCACAGTGTGTGCTCTTGCCTGTGCATTTTTAATATTACTTTATAATTTAGACTCTCTCTGTTTTAGACTGTACAGGAGTGACATGTATACATGATTGGTAAATGACTGGAAGAGCATATCTGAATGCTATACAATATGTTGCTGAGTACATGCGTCATACTGCCCACTACTTTCTACATTACATTACAATCATTTGGCAGACGCTTTTATCCAAAGACGTACAATAAGTGCATACCTAAGGTCATTGAAGCGACTACAAAGCAGATCCGACAAAGCACATAACGTAGCTTATCCCTAGCAATGAACATAGAATAGTACACACAGTCAGCTGTACATTCTGAACTATAAAAAAAACACACACACACACAAGTTAGATAGAAAACAGGAAGCAAGTACTATGGAATTGGCCCTAGATAGGTAGTTTAGTCGAGGTGGAGTCTGAAAAAGTGCATCTTCAGACAACAACGAGTTCGTTCCACCACTGGGGAGCTAGGGTGGAAAAGCTCCGCAGTTGGGATGGGCGTTAACATGGAGGGAGGGAAGTGCAAGTCGCCCTGCAGTAGCAGAGCGAAGTGGTCGAGCAGGAGCGTAGTGCTGGATTAAGTCCTGTAGGTAGGAGGGGCCTGAACTTTTGGCTGCAGTGTAGACCAGGATCAGAACTTTGAAGCTGATCCTGGCCGCGACCGGCAGCCAGTGGAGTGACCTCAGCAGGGGGGTGACGTGACGTGTAGGGGCAGAATGGCACAGGCTCATAGGCTTGTGAGAAGGGAGTTGTAGTAGTCCAGACGTGAGGTGACCATGGTCAAGACAAGACGCTGGGTGGAGTAGGTGGTCAGGTATGGCCGAATCCTCCTGATGTTGTACAGGAGGAACCTGCAGAACCATGCCGTTGCCCTGATGTGTTCTTTGAAATCCAGCTGGTCATCCAGGACCACCCTCAGGTTCCTTGGAGAGTGGGAGCGGTCACCATGGTTCCGTTGACGGTGATGGACAGGTCTTGTAGCGGGAAGGTCTTGTATGGCATGAATAGCAGCTCTGTCTTGTCGAGGTTGAGCTTCAGGTGATGGCTACCCATGTCAGCCAGGCAAGCAGATATCCTCTCCTTAACCTGTTGTAAGGGGGAGTGTAAGGTTCGGAGAACCAAACGCGACCAACAAGGATTTCTAAAAGCGCATCTAGAGAGATACGCCACAAAACGCGGAAGTAGCCGCACCAGGACTGGGATAACACAGGATCGGGAGCAAAACTTCCCTAGCACAAGGCAAAAAAAAACAACCTCCAAAAACTGAGGCGATCTCGATAAACAATGAGAATAACTAACAAAAGAACCTCACGCACTAAATAATTAGGCGTAACAAGAGGTAGTGAAACAAAACAAAAGAAACACCCTGTATAAACGAGCGAGAGAATGAAAATGAAACTAGAACCTGTTACCTACAGCTCTAGGTGAAAACGAGCTGAACAAAAAGGTAACTGGCAGAAGAGTACAAAGGATAAAGAGAGAAAGGAAAGAAAAAGACTAAAATAAATCTTTCTCCTAACTGTAAACCAGACCTGCTGCGTTTCCTATTCGTACGAACCAGAAATGCAGCGACCAAATCTTAACCTTACCGACTTCGTTGTCAACATAGCAAAGACAATATCGAAGTGCGGAAATGCGGAAGTCCTGAGATATTTATAGCCGGCAGGAAACATGAAACAGGTGCAGAGAATAATTGTCGGGCAAGATACGAATACTGGAACGGAGGCGGAAAAAATCCGATAGAGCGTCCCGACGACGCCAAAAAGAAAGATGACCGCAGAAATAGCAGGAGCTGCAAATACCCACGACACCTGTGGGGTAGAGGGAGGGAAAGAGAGGAAGAGTTGAGTGTCATCAGCATGACTATGGCAAGAGAAGCCATGTGAATTAATAACCGAACCAAGAGACTTAGTGTAAATGGAGAACAGCAGAGGACCCAATACAGATACATGCGGGACTCCTGTAAAAAGTGGATGAGGATGAGAAGAGGATCTATCTGTGAGATAGGCTACAAACCAAGAGAGAGCAGTTCCAGAAATGCCCATCTCAGCCAGTGTGGGGATCGTGGGGATAGTGGTGTGCTCGATATGTGAGAGCATTCAGGCCAAGCCTCCCATTGCATTACTCATTACTGTAAACCGGCCAGTGCAGGACAGGGCGGCTCCACTCCTGCAGTGCGTGTGCATGTTTGGCACCGCCTTCATCTGACGGGTAAATCAGACACGGGAGGGACACGGTGGGCACAAAGGTCTCTGCCCTTTTGAACAGCAGAGAGAGAGAGAGTGAGATTCATTGTGATTCACAACTGAATATTTACACTCACGCAGTTCTGCACATGAGCTCCTTGGCTTCATGTTTTGAATTACAATGACTTATTCATATGGAGACGTGACACCACGACTGGGACAGAAGGTGCACAGTTACAGGTGCTATGGAACCCTCACGCATTTTAAACCTAACATGAGTTAAATTTTAAAGCGAGAGTTAACTTCTTGGAATTTCTTTGACGTTATTTCAGTTTTCGGGTATGCTTTTCATTAGCCCAGACGTTTAAAGCAAGAAAATACACTTCAAACAACCCCAAAGCATCTTGTACAATAACATTATGCTAGCGTTATGCCACAACATTTTTCCCAAAATCCTGGTATCCCTCCTCCAGGAAGCTTAGCTGAAAATACTTTTGGCAAGACAATGATCCCAAGCATATCCCAAATTCAACCAAAAAAGAAGGATTTACTGTTGACTCCATCACTAGTAGCAGATGTAGCTGCCTCGTGCTACAGAAACTGGATCAAGGTATCATCTGTGGCCTGGAACAACATATTTGTCCTTGGCACTTTTGTAACTGAATAAATCTTTATTTATCCTTATTTCCTTATTTTCCTTTCGTTTTTGTTTGCATTTTTGTTTATTTTCTTTTACGTTGGTATGCCTGGAATATGTTTGCTTTTTGTCTTATATTGGCATGGATACAAAGCATTGAGTTACAAATAAATGAAAATGTCTGCTTTTTTCCCTGTATAAACGCAGGCTTTCAGGTTCAGTTTTTTTTTTCTTCAAATACAGTACGTTACCATGTCTGTGATGAGAACTAGTACTTACATTTATATGTAAGTATATTTTGATTATATATTTATATTTTGATTGCTTTACACTAAAAAAGACACAGTATACTATACCCAGTGATAAGTAATACGTCATGGCTCTTTAATTTGTAACACGCATTTCCCAAAATAGTTCTTGAAGCGTGAACGTGCAGTCACATCTTAAGTGCTACTTAACCAGAGGTGTAAAATCCGGGTTCAGAAAGTAAAAAGTCCTTCCCAGTATTTAGTTCCAATCACCTGGATTTGCTAATTTGCACAATTCTTCAGCCAGGAGGTAGAACTAATTAGTGAAATCAGATGGCTGAGTTCATGGATGAAAGAAACACATAGCAAGACCTTTCCTTTCTGATCCCTGGATTTTACATCTCTGTACTTCTGTCTGTGGTGCTGCTGGTACGGGAGGAGGAGGGGCGATAGATTGGGAGACACGAACCCCATGCCCAATACATGGCCGGTTAGGCACGTCAAAGTTTCTTTTGAAATAAAATCTTTTCCCCATTGATTTTACTTGTCTAAAACTTATTTATTTATAGGGTTATTTAAGAAATGGCTTTTATGGGTAATTTACAAATATATAAAAATAAACGGAAATATTGTTGCATCTAACATCACTATAAAAAAACAATCAGTGGTTACGGTAACCGTAAAATGAAATGAACACTAACACGAAAAATCTAATAAAGTATGAAATTTATGGGCTTCTAAAACGCACTTAAATGTCTATGACTGGTCTGGAGTAATCGTTAATCTACGAGCGTTTCTAAAAGTGTCTTAAGTTAAGATGATTTTGGGAAACGCACCCAAAGTTCAAGAAGCTTCGTACGAAGGGTTTTACAACGTCTTAGCCTTATGATGCTTTTGGGAAACACGGCCCAGGGGAGTTTCGCTTGACATTCCATGGCTTATAATTAGGCTACATTTTAGCCTATCTACAAATGCATTTTGACAAGTCTTAATTGCAATTATATTGTGACCAGCCAGAATGATAATTCAATAATAATTCAAGATATCTGCAATATAATCTGACTAATAGCGATATAATTCAAGATATCTGACTATAGTAAAAAAAATTAAAAAAACCTTCTTAGATAGGCTATCTATAATGAAGTCAAAGATATTGGCATTCGACTTGTCACACCTAGGTTACCGAATATGGCAAGTTTATTAGTATTCTTCTTGCATGGCTTGCCTCTGGGATTTGGCTACATTCGTGCGCATGTTTCCTTGCTGACGCATGAGGCTTCTCCGACCCTGCAGCTGGCTCTTATTGCCACTGACCGCATACAGGCATCCAGGCTGAGCTAGGCTTGCCTAGTCTTGTTTCATATGTGATTACTTTGTTTTTGGTTATAACATGCTTTATGGTTTTTTTATGGATGTTAGCCATATGAATCTGCTTTGCATAATGGTTCTAGGTTGACAGTAAATTTTGTGCTTTAACATACATTTTGTGCTTTATTAATGTTGCACGTGCACTCATTGGTTTGTGAATGTTGTTAGCCATGACTGGCACTGTTACTCACAGAACTCTGTTGGATGCATTTACAATCTCTTACTTTGTAAATTGCTCTGGAGAAGAGCATATTCAAAATGAATGTAATGTAATGTCATATACTCACAGACCTGTGAAAGGGCATTAAGATTTAAGACTACAGATTCAAACAATACGCAAGACAGCGATCTTTTAATATGTGTAACGTTGTAGTTTCTGGAGACTGGAGCCCTTTGCAGTGCTTGGACTATTACTTCATAACGATGTTTGGAAGTTTTCTAAACTTTTCTAAATGGAAAGATGATTAATAATTCTGTTCTTATGAGAGATAATATAAAGTATAATGCTTCCAAAAAAACAATGGTTTAAAGGTTTTTTAAAATAAAGTTTCTTTCCCTAAATTTACATGACGTTTGTACATTGTTTATGTCTTCATATTTTTGCATTTGTACAGTAAGGAAAATATGGCTATTAATAAGCTTTATTCATGAATATCTAGCCTACTGTAAAAAAAAACATATTTGGTTGAAATACAAATAAGTAAATAAATAAACAAACACACAAGTAAAAAAACACAATTTCAGCAGTTCAATCAGTTTTATCTTAGAAAACAAGAATTCTGCATAATTGGATTCATAATTGGATCATTGTAATTTCACATTGGTCAGAACAGAAATAAACTGTAACACATGTACTGTTGTAAAACTAAATAAAATGGTCAGCATCCTGACAGGTAGGACTCCACGTCCCCGTTCGTTAAGGGAATAATAAACCAGCTGGTGCCTGAAGCAAACCGGATGTCTGCGCACACCATGACACCTGGTCGGAAAAAACAGCTTCCCCACGTCGCTGGACTTATTTTTAAACTGACTTTACATTTCTCAGCATGTGGGTCGTATTGGCATCAATCTGCGATACAACAGAGACGCGTTGCGAAAACCGTGCACTCTCTCAGCGACACGTTTAGAATCATTAGTATTCATGCAGCCAGTCTCTGGCCGCGGAAACTGGATTATCAGCACGCGTAATATGTAAATGAACCGTAATCGCCGCCGTGATAAAGGCAGGTTTTGTTCCCGTTTTTCTCTCCACGGGGGCGATGACGAAATGAAATCCTATGTTTTCTGTTTTTCAGCAGCATGCAACATTCCCTTAATTGATTTGACCATTATTTTTACGTATTTTTCAGTATGCTAAATGCAAGGGGAATATTTAATTTACTCATTTAAATTTACTAATTTAATTTCTTTGAAACATTCAATGTGTATATGAACACATTGTAAACCCACATAGGCTATGCCCTCAAATTAACCTGTGATTATTTGATTAATGCCAGGATACCATACATCATTTGCCATATTTACTGAAGCACTCGCACCTGCCTCATAAACATAATACATGAATAAAGATAAACACATCCCCCATATGCCATATGTAAATGAATCAGAATGGATCATAAATTTTACCGCCTGTAGAGTACAAACTCATTACAGAATGACTTTAGAGAGATTGTTGGTTTTACATATTTATCTTTGTGCATCAAATTACATTGCAGGCAATTGACAGACACTGTTATCCACAGTTACAGAATGGTTGTATTTTCTTAAGTTTAATTAGTCAGCTAGTTTAATTCACATACACATTTTCAGTAGAGTTCTACTACTGTTCAGTTCAGTTCAGTTACTAGCTGGGGTGTTGCTGTTGTAGGCTACCCTTGTAAAAGGTACTTAACCTAAATGGCTTCAGTGAATATCTAGCTGGGTAAATGGATAGTATTTTATTTTTTTTAAATCTTGTGAAAGTCATCTGCTAAATGGATGAAATGTAATGTAGTGTACCGCCCTTTGCAGTACACAAAAAAGGCTACACAAACATGTACGCACACACATGTTATGAATAGGAATAGATAGGTGCTCACAACCAGAGCAGGTAGGCCTATATACAAAATGACTTCCTAAAACACTAACCTGAAGTCAAGAGGACAGCAGACAAAGCAGAGAGAACGGACTACCGCTTTAGAATTTGCTTTTAAAATCAGGATGCAGACCCAAGGCTATCTGCTGACCTATGTAGGTGTTCACTCTGAGCACAAGATGGGCCCTGTGGCGTGGATATTGCCTGGTTAATGTGTTATTCTCCAGCAGTACGGTGCAGCGGTTCGCTGTGAGTTTTGAATAAGCTCATGTTGGCCAAGGTTCCTTGTTTTTGAAGGCATACACCTAGTGTTTAAGACCTCCAGCCACTAGGGGGTGCTATCACATTTGGCATGATTTAATTACATTTTGGTGATATTTTATACATAATCGGGGCTGGTATTTTACTTATTTGGAAGCCGGACAATATAGCACAAGGGTTGAAGAAGTCAGGTTATCCTTTTTTTTTGTAGCTCCCTTCACAATTTATTTGCGAATATTGTGAACTCTCTGGCAATTCAAAACAGTCACAAACCTATTTCTCATTGCAAATGACAAACAAGTCTTAACATATTACCAATCATGGATTTTTAAAAGACATTTTTAGAGAGAGAGAGAGAGCGTTGCCTTTCTGGGTCTGGGGTCAGGGTGAGAAGGTGGGAGGGTGTGTTCCTAATGCGCCTGTTCCTGTGAAATAGCCTATTATCTGGTCTGGGATTAGCCTTGGTGTTGCTTTTCTTTAAGCAATCCAACGTGGTGATCCGTCTGTCTGAAGGCCTTGTATAGCAGTTCCTCTGTAGCACATTTACTGGTTAAATTAGTTTTTCCCTTGTTTCCTCACTGTAGGGGGGGGGGGGGGGGGCTCTATATCCCTGTGCCTATCTCCTCCACTGTGGAGTGGGGGGAGCTATCTGAAGGGACACTTTAGGTTCACATCTTAGAATCGCTCAGGAAATGTTTAACAGGCCATGACTAGTTTTATTTTGAGCCATGCGCTCCACATGTTCTGTAGGCAGTCCCTCAGATCAGTTCTATGTGCACCGCCACACAACGGAAACTGTTCCAGACTCATTCCAAACCAAGTTTTTTTGACCTTTGTTCTAAATCTGGGAGGCAAGGAAATAAGCATCCTTGTGTGAGCTGAGAAAAACGGTTTACGAACACACACACACACACACACACACACACACACACACACACACACACACACACACACACACACACACACACACACACACACAGAACAGACAAAAGGCCCTTGTTTCTACGGCCTTGGTTGTGCCCTTCTTCCTGCCCGCCCAAAGTTAATTGAAGTAGATCGCATTTCTTCAGTACATGCATGCGCGTCACAAGAAAAGAAGCCTTTGGCTGCCCTTTCTGTCTTCCGTTTGTGGGGTGTGTCATCTACATAACGACCAACTGCCAATAAAAATTCTCAGACCTGGGGTGTGTCATCTACATAACAGCCAACTGTCAATAAAATGCTTAAAACCTGCGTTCTAGTCATGTTTCCCTTTGCGTTATTAAACAAGACAGCGGGGATCTAATACGTAAAATTATACCCATGATCTACAAAGTGCACCAAACGTGCAATGCATTGTAACTGTTGCCATGGATACAGCTACTAACAATGCTATGACATAAATCACTGATGCTGCTGCAGTGTGTTGCCATATTTACATCTATAGATGCTTCTATTTTCTGAGCTCTGGTCTTAACTGTAGTGAATTACGCACTCAGATAGTCCCAACGTTTCTGCAAGTTCATAAAGCAGTAAATTACTCACTCAGATATACTGACGCCTGAAATGTAGGAAGAATTTACGTGTTTGTCAAGGCTGCTGTACTGCCCATAGATATTTGTGCATGCTTCTTAAAACTAGCATAAATTCAGAGGATTTATCCCTGGTCCCGGAGAGCCATAGGGTCAATTGGTTTTCATTTGTTACTCAGTAATTAATCAAGCAATTACAATTTATGATTATACAGCTCATCTAACCTGAGTTCTTGTCAGTTTTCTTGGTCTGAATTTCTTGTCAATTTTAAGCAGAGCTTGCTGCTTTCCAGGACCAGGGTTGGGGACCCCAGCAGAGCTTGCTGCTCTCAAGGACCAGGGTTGGGGACCCCAGCAGAGCTTGCTGTTCTCCAGAACCAGGGTTGGGGACCCCAGCAGAGCTTGCTGCTCTCCAAAACCAGGGTTGGGGACCCCAGCAGAGCTTGCTGCTCTCCAGGACCAGGGTTGGGGACCCCAGCAGAGCTTGCTGTTCTCCAGGACCAGGGTTGGGGACCCCAGCAGAGCTTGCTGCTCTCCAGGACCAGGGTTGGGGACCCCAGCAGAGCTTACTGCTCTCCAGAACCAGGGTTAGGCAACCCCTTTAGACCCCTTTCACACACAAAACCCGGTGTTAACCCGTTTTTTCCTGTTAATACAGCTAGTTTGGTAGCCAGCTGGCTAGCGGATAGCCTACAATGTACTTTGCCATACACTGGCTTAACCCAGTATGTTAACAGTGATGTGCTCCAAAACTTGCACATGCTTTTTGTAAAAACTGTCACAAAACATTTTAAGTAACATATTATTTGTTATTTAATAGGTTATTCACCGTTACATAGTTACTAGTGACAACTGAGCAATCCTCTTCTTGCGTGAATCTAGCTGTGAGTCTAGCGAGCGAAAATGAAGATAATCCCAGAGTTGTTCAGTTCTAATACATTCACATGAGTAGCCTACGGTCTCCGTCATTTATATAAAAGTTTTGGAACATCATTTCTGCACAAATTAAGCACATGACAAGACCCATGTCTGACCCGTGTAAATCTGGGTTAATTTTTCCCAGGCCGTTGCTTCGGTGTGAAAGGGGTATTACAAAGCTATTCAACAGTAGAGTCTACACATTTGGAGCCGTGTGTGTCCAAATCTTTTTTTTCTGGTTACTTATTATGCTTGAGTCTTAAATTAAAAAGCTATGTCTGCGATTGAGCTGAGCATAAACAACTTCCTTATACGATGACTACAATTCAGACAAACTGAACCAAAACTGCTACCGTAGATATAGTGTGGCAGAGCTAACAGATGCTTTAACATTGAGATATGTGTCTACTGGTTCCAGGAAGTGTGGTTGCTGGAATAGTTTATGACAGCATTACATAGCCTACTTCTGTGGTAGTAATGCTATAGGAGTATAGACAGATGTGAAGTGGGTCCAGGACAGACATACAGACTCCAAAGAAATTCACTGGTAACTGCATCAGGCCTTTCCAGGGAAGGGCGGGACATAATAACAGGAATTGCGGAGGTTGAAACACAGTTCCGCGTCCTGCGCAGCTACACAAACAGAATGAGGTGGTGGAAAAAGGCTCCAGCATATTTCATTTTTCTGCCCTGCCTAGAGTATGTAAAAAAACAAACGGCGAGGGTTGCTGGGTGGCTCATCCTGTTAATGCACTGATCTAGAGCACGGATGGGTTCCATAGTCCACAATCCAATAGCCCTGCACCGCATAATTGGCGATTACGTCGCTCAGGGTTAGGGAGAATTCAATCCGCCGGGAACCGCGTCTCGTCATCACTCTCTAGTGACCCCAGCTGCCCGCGATCTGCCTGTCAAGGCTGCACATGAAGTGTCTTTCTCCGGCTTGTGCCTTAGCGAGTCTGACTTGTGAGCTGCGGTGTGAAAAGAAGCAGCTGGTGATTGCATCAGAGGGGAGTGCGTGCTTGTCAACACTCCCCCACATTGGCAGTGGAGACAGCAGCTTGAGCGTGGATGTAGCCTAAGGAACTGGACATTCCAAATTTGGGAGAAACTGTTTCTTCTAAAACAAAGAAAATAAAAGAAAAAGCATCCCAGGGAATTCTGGTTTCGGAATATCCAAACTCTTCTGGTCACTGTTTAAAAGAGCCTGAATATGGAGTCAAAAATCCAATACATGGGGGATTCGTTCATACCTGTATCACAACATATTTTCAGTCAGATTAGGCTTCATTCTAATGCGATTATTCTAAGAACACTATGCAAACCATCATAATCTTTTTTAGACATTCCAGTAGCTGTGCTCAGCATGCCTTGGCGTATAAAATCACTAGATATCCTGGTTTAATGGGAGCTGTTTCAACTACAACACTGCTCTGTTCTCATTTAAAAGTATTCTGCACAAAATATGTTGTCAATTAAATATCAAAAATGATAATAGGCAAAAGAAAATCTGGATTTTTTCCTGGTTGTGTATTTTTCCATAATGTTATTTGTATATTGTATATCTTATATATTAGAAGATACATAAGATATGTTTTGTATATATTTTTCTTTAATTTAATTTCTTTCTTTGCTTTTTAGCGAGAGCAGACTTCTCATTCAAATCTTTTCTCGTCGGTTACCACAGCAACTCCAGCTCCAATGCCTGCCAGGCACTGCAACTTCCGTTGTTTCACCTGCTGATATTCAAACAGTCCCTTCTCCTCTGTCAAGGGCCTGTTTGCTCAGCACATGCCCTTATCAGGGAACACCACGATGTTTACATGACATTTTACCCATAATTCCTCCACTCCTGCTTTTTACTGTACTCCTCAACAACTGATTCTCCAATTGATGTGAAGTGAACCGTCTCCAGTCAATATATAATATAATTATACATATACATAATCAAATAGAGCTCAACACAACACACAGCCCTAGAGGTTAGAGCCCCTCCCCCATGAGTCTCTCTTCCAGTCAGGTGGTTCCTGTTCCGATTTACCTGTAGGGCAAATAGGGCAAAAAAAGTTTCTGGTCATGTACAGTATACTATGATGCCTTATAAGTGAGAGGTTATAAGCACATACATAACTTACTCAAAGTAAGTCTGCTATGGATGAGTACATAAAATCTCCTATACAAAGCAAAGGGATCTATAGAGTATTTTTACCAAGAACATTTATGATGTATCATAGAAAAATACTTTAATTACACAATAAAGTTGTCTCCCCTTTTGCAGAGGGAAATTATTTAGAATAGTCTGGAATTATGCAGCTCTGGCAGATTTGATCTGTTTTCATGTGTCTTCATGTTTTTTATGAACACTTACAGTGTAAATTGCAGTGACTTGATAACAATGAATCCTGGAACTGTAAAAAAAAACTGCGACAAAGCAGGAAAAATGAACTGGAGCAGTGCCCACAATCAGAAATGCGTCAAAATATGGCATCACATAAACATCTACGTATAAAGTCAAAGCAGTTGTGGACACTATATGATAGCTACAGTATGTCTGGTTGGCCCATATGACTCTCTGAAGTGTAACAAGAATGTTAATGAAATGGAATGAAAACTAAACGGGTGCCAGAAGCTATATCACGGCTTGATAGCGAGTATATTTGCATTTGTGGCTGAGAAGACGTATTTGCTTTTGTGGCTGAGAGGGCATCTACATCAACTGATGGCACTGCTCTATCATTTGAAAACCCATTTGTTCCTTAATGAAGCACAGAATATAGTCTGAGTGGACTGGTGAATATATATTTTTTGTCACCTGTGTCACTCAACCGCACTGCTCTTGATGAGTGTGGAATCTGTCCTCATTCAGGACTGCTTGTTCATTTAAGTCTTTTACATGCTTCATGGCCTGGATTTTGAACAGGGGGTCCACAATTGCACTCTAAACGATCTTTACAAAACCTTTTTTAAACAAAACCTACACTTATGGTGGAGGGTCCCCAATATGCCTTCGAATCTGGGTGGAGGTGACTGGATCAAAACAGGTTAAAAACTCCTGGTTTATGGGAATGAAGGTGTGAAAACAGTCAAATGTTCAGTGTTCATTTAACGCTAACAGAGTTTGTATAGGCCCAAAAGGATCAAATAATCTCCAGTTGATTTAACACTGGACATTTTACTCACTTATATATATTTTTTGCCCTTATTACCAGAATGTCCGGCTATGGAGGTGTGATTGTGTCTTTTAGAACAGCATGTTGCTGCACATTTCTTGTAATCCTAACAACAGACCCAACAGTTGTCTGGTTCCTGGGTCACGCAGGACCAGGGTATTAAAAAAGGGAAACATTTATATAACCATGGATGCAACCAATTCCAATGAGGAGACAAGCAAAGATAATAGCAGGAAGTGACACGCGCGCTTCCCTGTACCAGGCACCCCCTCCCTGGCGAAACTGATAGAAATTCCACAGCGCCTGCAAGTCACATTAAACTAGCGCATGGAAATGGAATTTCGCATTAAGGCTGACATCACCAAGTCCTAAACTAAAGTGTTCTAATACATACATTTTTTTAATGGAGGCGCTGCTTCTGTGAGCGGCTTTGTTGCACAGCATGTTCTTTGTGCCAGGTGGAAATGTACAGGTCAGTAGGCAAGCTGGAGTCTGGGCGACCTGGTTGCTGAGCAACGGCAGGGTTTGTGGGTAGAGCTGCCCCCCCCCCCACCCCCCCCCCGCCTTCCCTTTGAGGAAATAAATAAATATCCGCCCCCGTGCCTTGGAAACTGCACACTCCAGGACGGGCCGGGCCGGGCCTCATCACCATTCTGTCAGAGGTCTGCAGAGTGGTTTTACTGCTCGACCAGTGAAGCCAGCGGACCCAGATGTGTGCGTTTTCACTGCTCATCGCTTTCCTCGGTTTCCTGCCTGGAGTCGCAGTCAAGGTCACCAAACCTCCCGCCCACCCCGTCCTCAAATCTCCCCCTCCCCCCTCTTTCTTCACCCCTTCAGCTGCCTGAATCCTGCAAGCAGGGCAATGCCACCTTTTCATCACTCATTCATTTAAAAACAGTCCCACGGAACATACAGTAGGAACTGCAGAACAACTTAAATCAACTGAAATTAACCATGTAGAGGTAAGTGAAAGCACAACAGGCCCAGTTACATTTCTCTATTGCAAGGCAAAGAAGTCCACCATGAAACATTGAAACGAGGTAAGAGGGCAGGTTATAAATCCTCTTATAAAACAACACTTAAGTTGTGAAAACTGAAGGACTGTGCACCTCACAGGTCCCATATAAAGTGTACAAGATTATGATCTCTAACAGACATGTATTCAGTTTGCCGCCATCGTTTTTATTTTATTTTATTTTTTTTGAGTATGCAAAAGCCAGCCATTGATTCCAAAGGGTGTGTGTGTGTGTGTGTGTGTGTGTGCGTGTGTGCATGCCTATGTGCGTCTGTGTGCATGTACATGCATGTGTGAGTTTGTATATGTGTGTGGGTGCATGTGTGTGTGTGTGTGTGTGTGTGTGTAGATGAGAGCATTACTGTCCCAGTCTGAGGAGAGTGTGTCTGGCACCTGGGCAGCATGCACAGTTTGGCCGTTAATGCCACTCCCACTCAAGACCCACTCACTTTATGCTATCAGCATAAACCCCAGGGAAAGTATGGTAGAGATAATACAGCTGTGACGATTGGCTTGCATGTGTGTGTGTGTGTGTGTGTGTGTGTGTGGCAGAAGAAAAACATGGGGAAGGTTATGAACAGATTGGCAAAGCTTTGACTTTCCTTGTTAAGTCCATTGTAACAAAATATGGCACAATGCAGACAATCCAAAGGTCAGGCCATCCTACCAAACTGAGCAACCAGATGACCAGGGTAACCGTCAGAGAAGTGACCAAGAGCCAGCTACAAAACTGACACTGAGTTGCAGAGCTTAATGGCTGAAATGGGAGAAACTGCCCAGAGACCAACAGTCTCTTCAACAGTCAGCAATTCACAGATTTGGCCTCTTTGGGAAAATGGCTAGACGGAAGCCACTTATGAGAAAGGCCACCATTAAGTCACATCTGGAGTTTGCCAGAAGCCACGTGACAGATTCGCAAAACTTCTGGAGGAAGATTTATTCTCTGATGAGAGGAAAGTTGAGCTCCTTGGCATGAAAGCAAAGCACTATGTTTGGCACAAATCATCATCCAGATACCATCTCTACCATTAAAGGGTAAAAAAGCACTAAACCAATTTATTTTAGATGATAACTGATACATTAGTTTTTTTTCTGATTGATCCTGGTCCAAATCTTGACAAATTACTGCAGTCAGCGCAAAAAAGCGTAAACTTTAAGAATTTGGGTCAAAAGTGTCTCTAGTGGTAAAACGTTAGGTACTGCACGTTCAATCTGTGATTGGCCAGAAATTTCATCCAGCTGATGTATTCCTCCCAGTGACGAAATAGAAACCTGTACAGCTACGCCCACTGATAGTTCGGTGGCTGCACCCTTTAGCTTTTTTGAATATTCTAGTTATAGTAGCCTATTTATTTTTGGTATATATTTTTTTATAGTTAGCTTGATAGTCTCTTGTTTTTTGATAGTTCATTTTTCAGTCTAGCTTAGCAAGCTGGTTTATTTAAAAAAAAAATATATATAGGCTACTTTATTAAAAAATAAATATATAGCTAGTATAAAGCATATGAAAACTGCGTAACGTTATCTGACAAGGAGGTAGAGAGCTACTCGTGTTGCATGCAGTGTGGATTTTTATGTTAAAACAAAATTCAATTTTACGTTCTGACGAGATAAGTAAAGTATTAATTGTTTACTTTGTTCTCACTGTGCCCTTGCTGGCCTGTTTATGTCGAATATTTTTTGTAAACAAACTATTACTCGCGCTGCATGACACCGTTCAGTGTGAGCTGCAGTGCTGACTGTGGATGAGAGCAGTTATTTACATTTTGTTGGTTAAAAAATATTGTTGAATTTATGTTTTTGGGAATATTATTGCTATATGTGGTATTTCAAAGCTTTTGGCTACTACTGAAAAAGAATTGCTGAGGCGTGGTTTGATACCTGGAGCTCAGCCCCTATATTATTACCTTATCACGCCCAGATTTTGGCTTTTTTTTCTATTTCAAAAGGGGGCGGGGTCTAGCGAAACCAGCGTGTTTTGTTACCCTTTAAACATGGTGCTGGCAGCATCATACTTTGGGGTTTCATTTCAGCAGCAGGGACTAGGAAGTTTGTTGCCACCAAGGGCAAGATGGATGGAGCCAAATACAGGAAAATGCATGAAGAAAACTGCAAGAGACCCGCACTAAGAGTGAAGATTCATTTTCCAACAGGACAATGACCCAAAGCACATGGCAACAAAAATACAAAGGAATTGCCAGACTTAAAAATCCCATTGAAAATCTGTGGTTTGACCTGAATGTTGCTGTCCATTAACGCTCTCTGTCTACCTTGGCAGCGTTGGAGCAAATTTCCAAACTCTAAATATGCAAACTTCATTTTACAGCCTACCCAAGAAGACTCAGAGCTGTAATTTCTGCCAATTCAATTTGAATTCAATGAGAAATGTAAGTCTTTCATTCAAAAAAATGTTGTTCAATATAAATACCTTTTGCATCATAAAAGTGTTGAATGTATTGTATTGGTGATGGGGGGGAAACATATTAAGGGGGTGAATACTTTCTGAAGGTACTGTATATACATACATGTGAAATTATGACTGCAAGGTCAACTGCCGGCAATGTATCAACTTTTTACCCATGTTTACCCACTCAGAAGAGGCATTCGATCTTGCAACATGCCCAGTGTTGCCGAGTTGTTATCCTTGGAAACCTCTGGTAAAGTAACTAAGTGACAGAACGACGTAGAACAGTAACATTTGTTTTGTCTGTTGGACTCAAATATCAGGATTAGACTTCCTCATGAAAAACAGTGTGAGCGAATGACTCCCACAAGAAGGTAAACACGGCTTTGACCCGCACAGAGGCAAGGCCAACACACCGAACGCCACCTCCTGCTCCTGAGGAAACTCAGATCCTCTTCCAGCCCCAGGAAGGACCAATTCACAGAGATGGGCAGTATTTCACATGTATAACATGTTTCTGAAATAGGTATTTACCTGTACGTATTTCATTCATAATACAGGTTGCTTGTCTTTTTTTGTACAAGCAAAACTTTAGCAAATTGAGAAGCCCCATTGCCTAGCTCTCAAGAGGTACCACCAGTGTAACCTCTGAGAAAACTAACAATTGCTGTGACGCCAGGTGGCTACTCTTCTGTTAGAGCAGCTCTGGCAATGACGTTGTTCTTTCTTCATATAGTTCTTTCTTCCATAAATACATTTTTTACTTCACTGTAATTAATTTAACAAAGTGCAACACAAAGGGAAATATCACAGAACTCAATGTGCACACTTTAAAATGCAAACAAGCTTTTTATACCAAGAGTCCTCCTTTTTAAAATTCTGTTATTACTTTTTAAAACAGTCACTGCAGGGATAACAACTTGACTTAATGTCACGATGCACATTTTTTTCCATAACTTCATTGTAATAAAATGTACTATCAGCCATAATACCAGCCATCAGCCTTTCGGCCTTGAGGTATCTCCCATTTGTACCACAGCCACCGAAAGAATCTCTTTAACTGTGGCGGCCACTTAAGTGAGATATGTGTCACCACCTCCCCCATCTCCCAGACGCCGGTAACAGAGGACATGACCAGGTGCCAAAAAAACACACTTTTGTCCATTTCCTCTCCTCTCACTGACTGGGAGATAAAAGACTTCCTGTGCCTGGCCTTCATCATTGCATCTGAGCTGAGAAACATCCAGCAGGAGGGTGTGGAGCACATACAGGGTTTCCATAATTCCCTTGCTCGAATATAGGACACTGCACCCATGTGTAAGCTGGGGGAGTGTTTATCGAATTCATTACATTAACCGCACACTAAAACCATGGAAAACCGAATCTGATGGGTTATTCACAAATGCGCATCATGGTAGGTTATACAGAACTGCCATATAGAGATTTGGTGTTCAGTCACCAGCTTTGTTTTAAAGAGTGTGATATGGTGATTCATCACTTGCAGGTCACATTTGCAGGGAAATATGGGACAAACCATTTTTGTTTGAAACAGGGGAAATCCCAGCAAATATCAGACTGCTGGCAACCCTGCACACGTCCGTCCATCCATCCAACTCAGAGACAGAAAGAGCCAATAGTCAAATTGATTGAATTATAGGGCAATAAATTAGAATTACCGGATTAACCCTACCATAGGCCACTGCCTTACCAGGCTCTCCCATTCGCTAGACCTTGTCCAAACACATTTATACACAGAAACAAATAGGCTTACATGTACACTGCATCTCCCAATAAGTCTACAGCACATTCACATGAAAGATAACGACGCTGTGACATTTTATTCAAATACGTTTGAAGATGAAGCTCTTGACTACTCTACAAACATGAAGTGTGTCATTTCTTACTGACAGAATGTAGCCTATAACTGTCTGTCACCATTGGGAAATTGTTACAAGACAACAGCGAAAAAGCACAAGTTACTGGCGCAAAACACCAGCAACGAATGCACCAGTCAAACTCGCAGTCCAACAGTTAGCAATATGGCTCGTGTGGAAAGAAATACTAGTAGCTAGCTAGACAGTATGGAAAACAGCATGTTATTAAAGAGAGCATACCTTTCATGCATTTCTTCCTGATTTTCTGGGCTTTCTGTAAAATTCAACGGCCGAGGAATATAAAGCGGTGATGCATTTGTCAATAATAATACATGTAACAGTAGGCTAACACTCACGAAAATGCGATCACGTGCATATTTCCGGTCACTGAACCCTCTATTTGCAAATGGCTTTGAAGATGTAGGCCTACGCTACAATCTAACATTTGGCAAACAAAACATATAGGCTACCATCCCTACCATCCCCTTAGTTGGACGCGAGCTACTGCAGAGTAGGCCTACGACTGCACCATTTTAGGCCAAAAACCTATTTAAAAAATACGGAAGTACGTAGAGGCCATGCAATTTCGCATCCTGCACGCGAGCATAGGGACAGTCGGGCTAATGGGTACAAGGCCTGGCAGAGCTGCTAGGCCTTGTACCCATGGCTAGCTCTGTAGCTGATGCTGTTCACAACATATGGGAATTGAACGACTGGCTTGCTCGTAACAACAACTTGGAAGTGTTCACATGTTAACCTTGGATGAACACCAGAGATTTGGGGAGGGTCTCTGATCACTGAAAAGATTTTGCCAGAAACCTTTGTTTTTGGTAACTATCGCCATTTTTTTCCAAACTTTGCTGAACATTTGATTCGACTGTAGGTAGCCTACTTGCTCCATCTGGACCTCTGGCTTTTGATATGTGTATATCTGGACATGGACGCCACTGACTTTTATTACTGTTGCAATACACCTCCTGGCCAGCGGTGTCAGTGCTGCAGGGTCAAAACGAAGAAGTCGGTGATGTCCAGAGGTGGAAATCTAGGGGACATAAAGTAAAAGTCCTGCCATGTGTTTCTTCCACCCATAGACTCAGCCAGCTGATTTCACTAATTAGTTCTACCTCCTCGCTGAAGAATTATGTTAATTAGCAAATCCAGGTGATTGGAGCAAAATACTGGGGATGACTTTATTTCCCCTGGATTTCCACCTCTGGTGACGTCCATGTTTATTTTTTACTAGTTTGTATAGAAACGATCAGGTATAGCGCGATAAAATAATGGATTACGGGTGAACCGTTCATGCCTACCCTAGCCGGCTGATTTGTGCAGAGGACAAGTGCCAGAATAGGTAAGAACTTTCAGAATTACTCAACTCGATTCCGTTCAGTCGCAAAACGGCTCTAAGTTACAGCGTCAGATGGAGCTCGGTCTGCAGAACATATCAAAAGCCAGAGGTCCAGACGGAGCAAGTAGCCTACGGTCTTTTGACATGTCGTCAGGTAATCCGTTAAATCTGATAAACAAGAGTTGGCCATTTTTCCAGATGGTTTGTTGAAAATATGCTTAGTTCTTGCATTTGACCACAGAATTCACCACCATGCCTGGCAGGCAGCCGCAGGCCTATGCTGCGGCCACATTGTATGGGAGAGATGTGTTCACAAGTAGTATTTACGACTTGAAAACCGTGAACGGAAGCTCGTAGTTACCATCTCTCCCACATGTCATGAACGCAGCATAAGGCTGGTGGTAGCATGGGCGTGGTCATGGTCTTTCAGTGGCCGCGCTCCAAATTTCCCCCAACAACAGCTGGTCATCAGTAGGAACAAGTCTGTTGAAATACCCAGTTAATTTTTGGGTATTGTCCCTTTTTTCCCCCGCGTTTTTTGCATTCATTTATGTGCTAAAAGTGTGCTTTTGAGGCCTGTTTCGCCATGCAATGGGAGTGAATGGAGAAAGAAAAAAACATTAATCGTCATTGGCCAGTTGCTGACCATTGGAGCAAGTTATGAAGTTGAGCTTGAATATTACGACTCATATCGGGGCCAGGTAGCTATACAACATTATGTTCTAACAAAGTTCAGTATGCCTTTAAATCCAGGTAAGCCCAAGCGTTGATCTATGTCAGAGAATCCAAAATGAAAGAGAGAGGATACACTATGCATGAACTAATATTTGAGAGACCACATAACCTTTTTTTAACACTGAAGTGCAATGTTTCCCAAACTGGTGGACCCACTGGTGCATTGTGGGAGGAGTTGAGATGGGTCATGAGAAACACATGAAAGAAATAACTTACTTTATATAACACCCTTTAACATTGACGTTCACACCAGTCAGATTAAATACACACGCACATGCACACGCACACACACACGCACGCACACACACACACACACACACACACACACACACACACACACACACACACACACACACACACACACACACACACACACACTACACACAACGTATGCAGTAGTGTTTGATGACTCAATGTACTGGCAGGTTCAGCTGTGCTCCATTGACTCACAGTCTAATTTCACAGTGTGGTGTTCAGATTGGATCTCCAGCAGTGGTCACATATTACACTGCTGTAAATGGGGGAGTGAGCTCTGAGAGAGAGGGAGGGAGAGAGGGGGAAAAAGAAAGAGACAGAGAGAGGAGGAGACGGACACAGAGAGGAGAGAAAGAAGCAGAGAGTGAGAATGAGTAATGTAATCACATAATGACATATTATTGCGGGAGAGGATGGGAAAAAATAGATGAAAACGTATTCTTTTTTCAAAATACCTCATAAAACTCAATTTCTTGCAAATACCTAGTGCATCAGAGCTCAGCAAACATACACTAGATTGTATCCTGTTACAATATACAAAATAAATGTATCTATGAACTACGATAAAAATGATGGAGGTGTAAGTTGCTTTGCAGGTGGCACAGATGTAAAAATCATACCACAAAGATGGGAGAAACCTACATCACATATAAAAGACATGCATACAAAGTACACACATTTTGAATACGTGCAGCTGAAATACTGCCCATCCCTGCATCATTTTTTGAAAAGTCACAAATAATGAAAAGGGTGTTTTTTTGTGGGATTAGTCCTGGTGGAGGAAGAACCGCTGTGGTCACAACAGACACACAAGCAACACCCCCTTCTTTTCCAGCACTGTTCTCACTTCTCTCCACTACATCACATGTGGCTTTCTTACATGACATTTTACATCACAGCATTTAGCAGGCACTCTTACCCACAGTGACTTACAGAGATTACATTTTCTTTATTTTTTCATTACTTCTTTTTACATACAATCCAATTATAGTTGAAGCAATTCAGGTTATGTACGTCGCTTAAGGGTACAACATCAGTGCCTCCCAGCGAGCGATTGAACCCCCAGTCTTTGAGTTACATAAACCGCATTCCTTAACCATTATTCTACACCAGTGGTCCCCAACGCTGTTCCTGGAGATCTACCATCCTGTAGGCCTTCATTTCGACCCTCATTTGGCACACCTGATTCTACTAATTAGCAGCTCAAGGAGATCTCTAGCTGTTGAATGATGTGTGCTTTGTTAGGGTTGGAGTGAAAACCTATAGGGCGGTAGATCTCCAGGAACAGGGTTGGGGACCACTGTTCTACACTATTGCCCTCTTCAATCATATATTATCGCATTTACTGGACTTTTGCTGTATGGCACACACACTGTTTTGTAATATGGGTTCAGTTCTGCGCCATCCGAATTGAGACTTTTGCTGGAAATATTCATGAAATTTCATTAAAAAATACATTGTGCATTAAACAGGAAGCCGTTAAGCAACCTGGGTTCTGTGCTCGTGTCATGTGAAGAGAGAGACAGCTGGAAGTGAACAGGGAAGGAGGGGGAGCGTTTTTGGAAATGTCTCATTTCCTGACCTGTCACTTCTAGTGGCAGTGGACCTTGAGGCCCTGGCTCTGTCTGTAAATGCATGCTGCAGATGGATGGCCTACTTCACCAATGAGGGGGAGGGAGTGGGAAAGGAGGGAGGGGTAATGTGTCTGGCCCCACCCCCTCTGACTCTGTAAGTGTTGGTGTTTGCGTGTTTGAGTGTGTGTGTGTGTGTGTGGGGGGGGGGGGGGGGGGTGACATTTATCAGCAGCCAGGTCAATTACAGACTGTCACCAACTGTGAACCCAAACTGCACTCTTAGGGACAAAACCTCTTTTGTGTGTCAATAAAAGAAATGGAACAGAACTGAAGTTTGTCATGAAGCTGAAAACTAAAAATACACCACATAAAAAAGACTGTTGGAGGACATTTGTGATGAATGGTGTCTTGACTTGCTGACTGTCCTCACTGTGTTGTTCAGTCTCACTCTGACCCAAATCCTCTCTGACACCAGATATCTACCTCTGACAGCGGGACCTGAGAACCGAGCTACTAGTAATCTACCTCTGACAGCGGGACCTGAGAACCGAGCTCCTAGTATCACTGTACACAAGGGAAACACAGACCAAATATCCCCTACTGACTCCCAACTGTGTGTGCGTTTGTGCATGTGTGTGTTGGATGACCGTGCGGCACTTCTCCACCTCAATTACCACAGGAAGGGCTTTAGGCCAACGGATACACTCGTGCCTGAACGCTGCGATCTTCACAGGGCTGCGGTGTTTGTTTCACACCTCTGTCAAGCGGAGGGCCGCCAGCAGCCATTCATTACTGCCACCAGTGTACACAGAGGGAGCTACAGCCAGGACCCCCTGCTATATGATTCTCTCTGCTACCACTACCCTCCTGCTTTTCGTCAGTGATGTACTGCTGCATTGTGGGATTATAGTGATTTATAGGGTAACCGGGCGCTCTGCGGCTGTGGGCAGTTCTGTGCACTCTTATCCCGAGCGAACCCGGAGAGAAGCGGCCACGGTGTTGATTTGCGAGCGCGTTTGCGGCACGGTCCCCCCCGCCGCGTTTGTTCCGCCGCGTTTGTTCCGCTACGTTCTCAGCTCAAGGCTCGGCGCCGTTGCTGCCGCTGCTCCGTTCATTTCGCCCAGGCGATACGGGCTTCGCAGTCGCATCGCCCATTGGTCTGACCAGCCCTGCAAAACAGCTGGCACGGCGCCTCGGCCAGCGGCTTTATCGATCAGGACCGATGTAGATCAGGAGTTATGAACTTGTTAGGGAGAAATAACAAGTAGTAAGTAGTAGTCTATATATAGGCCTACGGTGTGTGAAATGCAATATGATACAATCATGAATTTACATGCTCGCCCCATTCAATGCTGATGGTGTATCTTGTAACTGGACCAGGCCATGATCGTGACACCCATATTAAAAATAACTAAATTCACTATATATGAACTTATGTATAATAAAAACATATCTCTAAGATATTATGTAAAGATGTCATAATAAACTTATAATTCAACATATAATATGATATTATTATCACATATGTAGGAAGCATTTGCCATGTATCATTTACCAAACCTTTTGTAGATCAAGAGAAGACACAATAATACCAGTAGACGTTGGCTATTGTAGTCTAAATCAACAGCACACTGCGTATTGTGAACAAAGCTGTCATTCACAATTGAAGTTAATGAGCTGCTAACTAATGGGCTATCCCCAGTTAATTTAATGAATTGCATTAAATAAAGATAAAATTGTGAAATACACAATACTGAAAATATAAGCAAATTATAACCTTTTTTTTTATTTACAAGATATAAAACAGGTTTGCTTTTCCAACACATTTCAGGGTTTTTGGGCAAAAGTGGAATGCCCAGGGACTGTATACATGAACCCTGCATGGGACTTTGGCATTTACTGGTAAACGGGAGATTGTCAGAGGCACAGAAAGCCAAGAGGCACAGAGGCGGAAACACAGTAAAAGGTTCTGAGAAGTCGGCAGACAATTATGTGCCCATCGGGCAGCTCCAAATCGGTTTACACAAAGGATTAGAGCTAATGCGGGTTTATGCTACCAGATACACACACACACACACACACACACACACAGTCATGTGGGGGTTGTGGTCTGGGACAGAGGCCTCCACGTGTCTCGGAGGAGCTCAGTCCGTTGGCTTCTTGTGTCTGGGGTTAGCAAGCACTCACATGGCAATGACATCACTTCCTCCTGTTCCACGTGCACCTTTGAGCTGCAGCCCATTCGAAGGGGATAATCCAGTCCAGCACTCTGGGTGTTAGGTGGAAACTCCCTGCTTTGACTAAGCAAATTAGGTGTGAGATCAGGCCTTGAATGACTGTGAGCTGAGGCGTGGGCCAGATGGGCCCATCCTCCCACCCCACCCATTAGCTGACATTCACTCAAGGCCTGATCTCACACCTGATTTGCTTAATCAAAGCAGGTGAGTTTACTGAATGGACGTGGTGTGAGCAACGCTGCAGTTGCATCAGTCTTTCCGTCCATCCTTCACCTGATCTTCAGAGCAGAGACAGGCGAACGCCACGCATTAGAAATCCCACCTAGCCAATCAGTAGTCACTTCAGATAGAGGAGGCGTGTGAAGGGTTTGTGGGAAAGGATGACGGAAGGGAGGGATGGAAGACGCAGCTTCAGAGCATACGGACGGAGAGTATCGCCTCTCCAAGTGGAGAGGAGAGGGCGATGCACTGCAGAGGAGAGCTGATTGGCCAATGCTCATGTGTCCCCACCCCCCACCCCACCTTCACACAACCTACAGCAGAAAACAGCACCTACTCCATCAGGCTGAGGTCTAACTACAGGCCCAAGAGTCCCAGGGTCATCCGGGGAGGGAACTCCCATCCAGGGCAGGGCTACACAGATCCAGTTTGGGTTTTCATGCCAACTAATTACACAAATCATTGATTTCATCTGACATTTCAATGTCAGTCATGAGGCCGAGCCGCAGACTGCACATGTACCCTTGGGGTAAATGTTTTACTGTGGTCCGATAAACCAGCACTGGTGTTTTACAAGACAGAATAATTGGTTCGACCAAAAACCAGCACAGACACACCGGCCCACAGGACTGGAGTTGTACAGCCCTGCACTATGAACATTTATCTCTCTATGTGTGTCGAGTAAATGAACTACCAAACGGGTTGAGCCCTAAGACGTCCACCCTTGAGAAATCATGCATGAATCATGTCAAGATAATGACTGCAATATCAACATGCCTGGATCGCAGGGTCATAAATAATCTACCACACCTCCTTTCTTAATTTCTTTCCGTTACTCAGACTCATTGTGTACACATTTCCCCCCGTTTGACACCTGCATTGTGTAATGAACATGACCCAAGAGGAGATTTCCACTGCAAAGAAAAGGAGGTGCTCTTCTGACTAATACAGAAAGGCTTGCTCACGGCCTCCACCTCCACGGCTCACGCTGTCCGCGTTTTTTGCATTCCGTTGGCGTTACAAGAAAGCTGCCCTTAAACACTGGGCCAAGCTTTAAAGGAAAGGCTTGTGTTGAGAGAAGCAGCAGCGCAGCCTGAAAACCCTTAACTTCATCCCTCACAGTATCGCTTCCAGGAAACAGGAACTACAAGTATGTGGCAAAGGCTGAAGTCGATTTGATCTTTCCAGAATGTCCTTTTTTTCAAAAACAGACGTGAGGGCCAAGGATTTCTCCTACTCCAGGGTTCAACGTTAAGGTTTTTCAAACCTCGCCGGCCTGTCAGGCAAGTTGGAAAGAGATCTACTTGCCCAAACTAAATTTATACTTGCCTAGATATATGGCTAAATCTATGTGAAATGAAAAAAAATATATACATTTAACTTATCATTTATGACAGGGGTGGGCAATCCCGTTCCTGGAGGGCCAGTGTATGCAGATTTTTGTTTCCACCAATTGCCCTAGCAAAATTATCTAATTGGCTGTATACACAAACACTGCTTTACTGGCAGATTAGATCACAGTATAATGTTTCATATACGACACAAAAACAGCCTTCGCCTGTCATTTATGTGCCTATCAAGAAATGCAGTCAATTAGTTGACTAGAGATAAAGCAATCAAGAAAACTTTAGCACGAGACAGAATTTTCCATGTTCCCAAATGGACTTTGCCTATGTGGAAGGCTAGGTACACCTATGTGTGTTCATATCCAGTTAGGGTAACCACACAGTAACAACAGTGTGATTGTTACTGATTAACAATCCTTACTCTTCCCTGCACCATTTGAGACAGAGCTTCTGTGCTGAACAGAACACTAAAGCTCTGGTTAAATAATGGCATCATTTTCCAAGAAAGCAATGGAAGTTTCCCAGTCTTCTGAGAGGAATCTCCCATTGAAATACTCAACGAATTCACATTTGAACCACTGATTTAGCCCCAATAGCATCAGTACAGAATAGACCTGATAACCACAATATATTCTCAGAATAATGGTACAAACGGGCTAATTGACAGGCCCACTCCATATCTACATTATAAAGCAGGGGTCTACAGCCCTGGCTCTGGAGAGCTGCAGTCTGGCACGTTTCATTGTTATTCATATCTTATTTGATTAAAGCGACTGATTACACAGTTACCTCACCAGGCTTCTTCTGCCTGAACTGATTGTTGATTTTAATGTGAAAACTACAAGAAAGCCCCGTGGCTCTCTGGAACCAGTGTTCGGTGTACCCCAGCAGACCCTGCGGCTCTCCAGGAACACTGTCGGGGGGACTCCTGCTATAAAACCTCAGGAATTTAAAAGTTTTCTCACAATGGACCATTGAAGGTAAATTCTGGAAAAATCTGAAAGGAAGGGCAGCTCTTCTATCCCCCTTTTCCCTTTCTCTGCATTGCCATCTTCTGCCAAACCAAATTACATCATCCACTGAGTCATGCAGTCAGCGTGAATAGCTGAAATCAACAGACTTCCATAGATGTTCAGTACTCTAGGGACGTTGACTCAAGCGTCGCTTTCGAAATAATTCACACAATTTGACTGAGCACATACCTCTTCTGATGGTCAAAACCAAAAAAAAAAAAAAACGGTACAATTTGCACAACATGGGTTTTATTGCTTTTAAATAGCCATTTGTTTTTTTCCCCAAAAACATTTATTTTAACTATTTAAATCTTAGATATTCATATACTATGTTAAAATACAGAATTAAATTGTGTTTATTTTCAATAAACCAGTTAAACGTTATTATCATTATATTATACATCATGCTTCTTAGCAGACGCTTTTATCTAAAGTGACATGCAGTATATGAGTGCCTACATTGTTTAGTATATGAAGACCCCTGGGATCAAACCCACAACCTTTGCATTGTTTGCACAAATCTCTACCAAATGAGCAATAGGACTACCTGTGTAGTTACGTATGGGTTACGTGCAATTTTGTGTTTTCGTGAAGCTTTGTAAAGCACACACACATGCACACAAACACACACATTTATTAGATTCCAGAGCCCAGCCGTTGCGTGACACTACACCCCAGGGAGGGGACAGATATGCGGCTGAATGCGGATTAGGTCCAGTGTCTGTCTGTCACTGTAGACACATATGCCTAGGGATGGCCAGTATTACAAACACACATATCTGAAATATGTACTTGCCTGTATGTGTTTCATATTTAATACACATAGCTTTTCTTAGTATGGTTCTTACCTGGTTCATGTGCCACCTACAAAGCAACCTAAACCTCCTCCATTTTGGCTATAGTTCATTATAGGTTAAGATTTCCACTGCATCATCTGAGAGGTATTTTCTGTTTGTGTATCAAACACAAGTGTTTTTCTGCCATCTGTGATCACCCCCCCCCCCCCCCCCACCCCCCCAACACGCACACACACACACACACACACACCACACATGCACACACACGCACACACATAAAGCTCATGTATGTGTGGGATTAAGGCAAGCTGAGCATTTTGACGCAGGCTTATTGAACTGAAGGGGAAGGGGAGGGAGCCAAATAAGATGGAGAAAGAGAGAGAGGGGAGAGCGAGGGAGGCATCCAAAGAATGGATGAGTGGATGCCTCTCTCTCTCTCTCCTCTTCTTCTGGTGACTCATACCTCACCCAGAATGTGAAACGGTGCCTGCCAGAGTGAGGGAGAGGGGAGAGAGAGAGAGAGAGAGAGAGAGAGAGAGGGTTGAGGGGGGGGGGGGGGGGGGGGGGGGGGGGTTGAGAAAGTTAATTTGTGGGTTATTTTGTTTTCCAGAGCCACCAAACACAGCTGAGGAATTCCTCTCCCTGCTTCAGGGGGTGTCCCACGCAGGGGTGGCATGGAAACAGGGGTGACGTCAAACCCCTGTCAAACACCTCTGTTCTCTCCCCACACCCTCTGTATGTGTCAATCTGCACCACTACCCCTCCCAATCCGGTTGCCATGACAGCCGCGATTTACGAAAGGTCCCCTGACAGCCTGTCCACACTGAGGGACACGCGCGTGGGTGACCACGCAAGCAGCCCTCATCCTCCGCTCCCAGCGTATCAGAAATGGACAGCGTTTCAAAAACATATGCGTTCGCAAAAAACGGGTTGCTCGCACCTTGCTCGCATGACTTTTACCGCCTTGCCACCCCGGAACGCCTACACCTCCATTTAAACCGCAGTTCACAGGTGCGTTCGTTTGGGAGGCATTTCCTAACATGGACGCGTTTTAGTGTCGTTTCGCCCCTCCCGGCTCGTCTCGCAGCTAAAACTCAGCCCCTCATGCCGTAATGCAGCTCAGCACAGTGGGAGGTGTGAGAAGAAAGGCTACAGGGACACAAGCTGCCAGCCAGAGCACATCCTCCTTTGTTCCTCACCTGGGCGATGGAGGCGTGCGATACAGAGCTCTCATTAGATCAGACGTGGATTCGCTTGCCAGTCTAGCAGACCTTTTAAGGTAGCATCCAGCCTGTCCTCCTGACAACGCCGATCACAAACCTGCCTGGAGAGGGTTATATTATATATTACGAATAATTATACGTAGTATTATGAAGGGTCTGTCACAACAATCGCACAGCAGACATGCAGAGAGACCCTGCTCCGTGATGCTGAGATGTTCACCCTGCACATGCTTTTTTCATCGGTCTCTTATTTTATCAGACAATTCCTCCGATACGCAAATTGTTCAAGCAGAGACCGGGCCAGTTTGTCACAGGAAAATACCTCTCTGTGTGAACGAGTAAAAAGCACACAACGCAGTGCAAATCGTAAAGATAGAACACGGGCTCATTTTTCATGCAGATTTTTTTTTGTTGCAGGTTTTTCATGTTGTATAATATCTACAATATCAAGAAATCATTTCACAATATCACAATTAGCTACATTTTTGTGATAACAATGATTTATCTTAAAAGAAAATTTGTTATTTATTTATCATAGAGTGAAAAATACATTTATCATAAAAGTATTAATCATAAAATACTTATCATAAAATGTTTTCCAGCATGCAGTAAAAACAGCTACACCTCTCCGGTCACTGCATGCGTCAGCCCTTGCTCCTCCCCCCTGCAGTCTTTTTACATAAATTTGCTTGGCCTCACCCTAACACAGCTGTACTCCAGGTGTGTGTACAGTCAAACAGGTTGTATGCTGTTGCTGGATGTGTGATTGCCATTATGCAAATAGTAACACCCTCTGGCAGGAGATCGTGTCACTTTATGCAAATGTTGGAGCCTATAAGCCCCACCCCCATGGGTGTCCCAGGGCAGACTCAGGATGTAGGGCATGAGAGAGATTGTGGAGCTTGTGTGCTTTCGGTCCTGGGATGAACAAGCTTGCCCCACGCACACAAGCTGCAGAATTAATGTTTCACTGACCTTGATGGAAAGCTCTAGAATGTCTCGTTGTTCAGCCATGTGTATGTGTGTGGTGGAGGTGGGGGGTGGAGGGGGGGTTTAGGCGCTTAGAGATGGCGGAGTACATGCACGTGTGATTTAAGAAGTCTTTGATGGCCGGTACTGAATTTGTCGGTTTGCATCACCATGCCTCAGGCCACTGAGAAACGAACGCTCCGTTCTCCCCACACTGACAGGAAGCCCATTCGCCCTCGAGGGTCTGTACTGGTTTTTGTGCAAACCAATTATTCTGACTTACGGTTAATTTTCTAAACAGACGTGTACATCAGTGCTTGTTCACTCCTGTATCAGACCACAGTAAACCACATTCACCAAGGATACATAAATAATTTGACTGATTAAATAATTAAGAACAGAAGTTGGCATGAAATCACAAAATGTATCAGGCCTGCTTGTGCAGCCCTTCCATTGTGCACCCAACAGTGTCTGGATCAGAAACTAAGATTATTAATAAGAATAATAATAATAATAATAACTTTAAGCATCTGAAACTAAATTCCAGTGAATGTGTTCTGTTTGAGGCACAGCAGAAGGATATTCCGCAGATATCTGGAGACTGACCAGAGGGCAGGAGATTACGTGGAAAAATGGCATATTGTGCATTTGATAATGAGCTGTGCATCTTAATGGTGATATTAAAGATAGTCAGACAGATGGGATTAATGAGGTTTCTGGCAAGGCGGCCAAAATGCTGCAAGCCATCAATATGAGAGAACAAAAGAAACAACGGGGTTTCCGGTAAAAAGATTAACTAAGCTCATCATCCAGTATTTATTAGAAGAAATCTAACAATGGCTTGCAGGCGGCACATCTGAGCTCCAGAGAAGAAATCCACTGTACACCAGAGATGAAATCCGAAATCCACTGTACACCAGTGGAAACTTGGGGTTCCACAGGATAAGTTTGTATGTAATTAAAACTGTGACCATTTTTAGACACTGCATACAGTTGCTTTGGGTATTAATAATACAATAGGCAAGTAATCTACCATAGGCTGAAATAACACAGGTCTGTTGTATTAGTTTCAGGATTTGGAAAATTACAAATCAACGACTGCTAGAAAAAAAATGAACACATGAATGTGCAAATTGTCCTCGGCAGTTACCGGATCCTACGGTTTCAAATTTAGGAAGGAGCTCAGCTAACCTACCTGGAATGAAGTAGCTTTGGAGTGATCCAAGCAGATAGACAAACAGTTTCTGTCAATAAAACACAGAAGAAAAATTAACTCAACCTCAATGTCATTTAAATTCTCCTGGGAATCTGTTTTAACCGTGCATTGTAATGCATTTCTCTCCAGCATATGAACCTCTGTCTCAATGGATTTATCCAAAGACAGGGCTGGTTTTAGAGATAGGCCAAGGCACATTTTCTGAAAGCTATCACAAATAACAGAAATAGGCTCTGTCTTAAAATCCAGAGGCAGTTGTATTGTGCTGACATTTGAGAAGTGCTCCAGAAAAAAAGGCATTATCTTGTATCTTTAACAGTAAAACTGTCACATTGATGAATACGTATTCCAAATGTATCCATACAAAAATAATAAAGAGAAAAGAAGATTAACTATCAGTTCATTGTATTTTCATTTATCACTTGACCACTCTATTCAAATGTTGCTCACCACCTCTATAACGAACCAACCTGCAGTATTCATTATCAGCCATTTGGTAGTTTGAGGTATTACCTTGGGAAAATTTCTGGTTCAGAAAACATAATATATTTTGGTTTGCTTTAATTTTCACTTAAGTCATAAGAAAAGGAATAACACGTAAGTAGGCTCTCTGTGTACCAGTTCTCAACAGGGGCTGAGGATACCAAGATCAGGGATTTTATAGTTACCGACTCAGTCAGCAGCGTGGTCGTCGGTAGCAACAGCAGAGACTTTAGCCTTTTGCTTTGTCTGTTTTGTCGATGCGCTTACAATGAAGCGTTTTTTATAATAGGCTATTTGCACACACATCACAATAAGACGCGGCAGATTTTGACGTGACGTTTCCGTTTCACCGAAACCACGAGATTATCACTATTAGGCTACTACAAAATAGACTAGTATTTTTTTTTTTCATTAAAAGGATAGACAATAACATCGAATATAGGCCTATGTCAAAACTACTCAGCAATCGTAAGAGGGAGAAGAACGAGAAAATAGGCTTAGCCTATACGTGTATAGGCTACAAACTTCCTGCAAAAATAGGTTTTCGATTTTGACAAGGGCGATTTCTACATTCTGAATCCGTTCATTGACCGTTGACTTTTTATGAATGAAACGAAAGAAAGAAGGGTTAATGAATGGTACTCGTCGAGTACGTCAGCGTGGCGTCACTATCCTTTTATGGAGCTTGCGACTGGAGCTCCATTCATAAAAAGGAAGGAGAGGTGACTGCTTGCGATAGTAATCCTCTCAGGAGAAAAACAACGCCACAGCGAAAAGGACCTGCGTAGGATACATGAGCGCTTGTCCTTTATCTTTGAGTGTTTTTGTACAGTTTTAAGCTAAACATTTTCGGTTTTTACTGCGTATGCTTGAGGGACAATGGTAACGATGGATGAACTTTGCGAAATGGATTGTAACGTTTTGAAACGGCTGCTGAAGGACGACAGTGGGAAATGCCTGGTTTTGGACTGCAGATCCTTCTTGGCGTTCAGCGCCGGGCACATCCGCGGCTCGGTGAACATCCGTTGTAACTCAATAGTACGCAGGAGAGCAAAAGGTTCCGTCAGTTTAGACCAGATTCTATCGGGTGACGAAGAGGTCAAAGCCAGATTTAAATCCGGACTATACTCAGCCGTTATTCTATACGACGAGAGGACGCCAGATGCGGACACGATCAAAGAAGATAGCACAATAACTTTGGTTCTTAACGCATTATATAGGGATACGTTCGGGACTGAAATCTATCTACTGAAAGGTAAAAAAGAAAACCAGCCCCCATTGATTGACCCATGTTAGTTGACTTGCTTAAATGACTAGAACCATTTCGTTGTTTTTAGTGGAGGTGATTACCTGATTTGACCAACTGTTACAATGAGATGATTTACATTAAATGAATGAAAACAGTTATTTAAATAATTTACTTACATTATAAAAAGAATAGTGGGGGAAATCGCTCCCTCCATTCATAAATAAATGTCTGGGACATTGCACAAAAAGGTATCCTCTCTCTATTTGTAACCTGTATTTTAAAAATATGTTACACAGCCTACCAAATAATATCTATAGCTACATTCCACAAAGATCCACACACAATTATGCTACATTTGTTCCATATCCATCTATTTTTTAATATGGTGTTGGAAAACGCAGTCCAAACGAATGCGCACGAAAACAATGATGTAATGCGGATGGCCGCAGCGGGGGAAACGGTTATAACGTTCAATGCGGTAACTTTATTTGATCCAGACCCAAATAAATTCTGTATAGCTTATAGGCCTAAACACCACAGTCACAAGGGTGAATAAGTGTATTGAAAAATAGGCAACTGTCTTCTGAAACATGACATGATACATAATATAGGCTACTCATGCGGATGAATTGGAAATTAGACGATCTTCACAGAGAAAAGAAAGGATCCCAAGGATTAATTGTGAAAATGTCAACGCTTTAACAGCTTGCATGAATCACATTTTTATGTATTACATTCGACATTGAATGTAGGCCTTTGAACTGTTTTAAGTAAACAGCACTTAATTTGTGTTTAGCATTGCATTTCATTAATTTAATACATTTTGTATATTAATTTAACACTGTCCAACAGACTGTCAATGCTAGCAGTCACTTCATTACAGATCATATTCTGAAGTTAGTCTTCAATTCTTTTTTCTCCTCCAATGAAAAATAATACACAGATTCTCGTAGAGTCAGATAACAAAGTCGAATATTGTACACAATGTACAATAGTTATAGGCTAAAAAAATAAGGCAAGCACGCAAGCCTGCACACAGACATCAAATACAGAAGGCTACGTCTAATTTTACGAAGTGGAAAATAGCATGTATTCAGCAAATGTAGTTTATTTTCCACTTATTTCAGAAAACTGGGCACCTTTCCTCATTGCACGTGTAAATACCTTTTAGAAATCCAGTTCCTATTTCTTAATATATAGACACATTTAGTAGGCCACAAGAATAAATACGCATGTAAAACTAACCAATGCTTTTCGTAGGCTAATTGTGGCTTACTGTATTGATATAGGCTATTACCCGTAACATATGAACCACCTAGAAGGTGAAACGAGGTTCAACTGAAGTGCTACCTACATCTGTAACATAAATAGGCTTTGTACGATTTCTACATGATGTTGGTGAGTTAAGCGTTAAAGTGCGCTCAAAATATATATTTTTTCCATTTCACAGGCGGATACGACAGATTTTTCACCCAGTATCCTGAATTCTGTCTAAAAACCAAAACGTTGTCCACCTCATTATCGCAGTCCAGTCTGGACTCAAGCTGTTCCTCCTGTGGAACACCACACCACGACCAGGTAGGCTATTTAACCGCTCTCTCTCTCTGTCTGTCTCCAGTGTGAGGTCGGCCGCATGTCCGGTGTTGAATGACACGAAAAGGTTCCCTTGATTTAGGTCATCCGTTTTTGTGCTTCCTGTTGGATAACAGCCTTATAGCAGGCCTTTTGAATGCCCGCACGTAGCTCCCGGGTGGCTAATGTGATGGACAGTAATTCCGTCCGCAACTGTTTTACGCATCGACCATTTCCTGTCGTTAGGTTTTTTTTAAGGGGCAACCTCTGACATAACGGGACAAATCAATGCAATCTGTTCCAGCTCGTCATTTCTCATCTACCAGAGAGTCAGTCTGACGTCTAAGCCTTGTATTACGGCACCTTATGTCGGTTAGCGAGCCATTGACTAAATATGTGTATGCAAAATTAATATATTTAACGTCAATGGCATTTCATGAAGAATAGCACTGTGCTGATTTGATGTTCTCCAGTGGGTGTATTAATAGAACATCTACACTATTCGTTTCCTTTGCTTCTATGAATGAATACGTATGTGTGTTGGATTGTGTAGGGTAAGCCGATGTCAGTACCATACCTGTGTTTAAGTGGGGTGTGTCCTAAATGTGTGTGGCTCTTGCAGGCCGGTCCTGTGGAGATCCTGCCCTTCCTGTTCCTGGGCAGTGCCTACCACGCTTCCAAAAAGGATATGCTCGACGGCATGGGTATCTCAGCCTTACTCAACGTGTCTTCAAACTGCCCCAACCACTTTGAGGGCGTGTACCAGTACAAGTGCATCCCTGTGGAGGACAACCACAAGGCGGACATCAGCTCCTGGTTCATCGAGGCCATAGAGTTTATCGGTAGGTATATGCGCCTTAACCCTGTATGACGGATGCCATGAAGCCATTTAGAGTGAGAGTGCTGTAGTCTTCCCCAGGAGAGGCACATTTACACCGTGTCAGACTGAACACTGGATGCACATGCAAACAATAAGAGCAATTAACTATAAAAAAACAACAACGATAATGATCCATGAAATGAAAATCGTAAAACGATATGTATCCACAAAGAGGAAGAAGCAGAAGAAGCCGAATCAGGAGGCTTTGACAGATGGACAGAATGGACAGAATGTACTTCTTCAGAGCTGTGGTGCAGTCCTCAGTAGTAGGCTATATGATGAGGACAGTATGGATGTGCAGCGCAGCGATTTGTCCCATTTCATTCCAGTCTCTGAGTGTGGGGCGTGAGGCCCACAGATGGCCCAGACCTGATTTCTAATTAACAGGCAAATCGGCGCAGACATCTCCTATCGGCTGTAAATGTAGATTATTACTGCGCCGGTGTGGACGTCGGAGCAGGATTTTCTCTAAAATGGGTCCTTGTTTCATCATTCCGGGACCGAATGAAGGAGAGTGTGCAGTCTTTGTGATCGAAATTCAGGCAGTCCAGCATAAGACGTAGTAGTGTGTTTGATATTCCCGAGTGTGAACACGCCGGGTGAGGCAGGATCCGGGCTGTTTACAGGCTCCAGGAATCCTACAGCCGGAGAATCAGAGGGAGATAATTCTGGACAATTACCCCTGGGAACAGCCCACCAGGCTCCGGCTACAGTATCTGCAGCGGGCCTGCCGCGTGTACGCGCTTTCCTGATATACGCACGCACGCGCGCGCTCCAGGGCTCTCCTGAGGATAACGAGCTGCTAATTAAAGAGGAAGTGAGAAGCGAGACACAGCCGGCACGGGGAAGCTGGCAGTACGCCGACTAAATGGGGGAGCCAATAGGATTTCAGAAAGAAGCTCCATCACATTGCCGTGTGTGCGTTTGTGTGTGTGTGTGTGTGTGTGTGTGTGTGTGTGTGTGTGTGTGTGTGTGTGTGTGTGTGTGTGTGTGTGTGTGTGTAAAAACCCTGAGACCAGACCAGCCTCTGTGTGCTCTGAATCCCCCGCTTTCATTTTGAGTTTACATTCCAGATGTGTTTTTAACACCCACGTGATCATCTGTAGGGAAAAGTGCGTTTTTGTCAGGCTGGGTCCCATCATCAGTGAATATATTAAAAGCTGAATGTTATATACATGCGGAAATCTCAATGTGACCCCCTTTCCAGTCGGGAGATCCCTTAGCTCCAGGCCATATCTATTTTAATGCTTTTATAATGGGGCTTACAGCAATAAAGGAATGGATCTCACTGGGGGTGTCAACTTACATGCACTAAAAATGAAAGGTCAGGTCAGCTATTCAGACACAATATATTTCCACTGTTGGGAAGTTTTGTGTAATACAGAAACCGAAAGGTAAACAAGCCATGAAAATTCCACCCTCCACTGAACACATTTGTGAGCAAAATTTTTGGTGTTTTAGTTCCAGTTTTGTTTTAGTTATCTAAACAATGACATCAACTCTGTGGACAAACCCAATGCTGATACACTTATCTGTATTACTTGAAGGTGTAGGGAGGTTCCCCGCTGTTGGTATGTAAGGCCAAGCTATAGCCCAGGGTGGGCAAGATGATTGGCCCGGTGTAAAGCTACACATATAGACCAACCAATGAAATTAAATAATTTGCTATTTGTGAAAGCCTTCCATTTCCTTAAACAACTGAGTGATAAGATACCTCTCAATATATGCAAAGGGAAATATGTCTAGGACACAAATGCTGCTGCATTAAAAAACTACCCAAATATATTAGACACTAGATACTAAAACATACCCAAAAGTGTGTCTGACTCTGTTCCCACCCTGGACTGCATTGTTGCCTGTCTTTGCCGAGGGCGGTGTTCAGGATGTGCGTTATGGCCATGGGGTGGGGTGGGGGACAGCCAATAAAATAGGGTGTCTGTGGGTGGGTGGGGGGTGGGGGGGCAGCCAATAAAATGAGACAAAGGACAAAAGTGAGGGAGGAGGCTTACCCCAAGGGTGAAGCATGACACTTCCTGATCTTTTCTGTAAAGCCCAGTTCAGATAAAATCTGTGACAGCAGACCAGAGGAGACTAGCGGGTTTTCAAAAAACAAACAAACAAACAAAAAAAAACATTATGTTACTGTGTAAAGACTATTGAGTTCACATCAAAATGGCGGCCAACAAATTAAATGACCGTTGCCAAAACAACGTCAGCAGACTGGACAGTGTCCTCTTTAAATCTGGGCTCAATATATGTCCCATTGAAGCGTGGAGATTCCAGCAGCCATCATTAGAGGGTGAACAGAATTTCTCCTGAAAGCATGCTAAACAGTCTCATTGGTTGACCCTTTTTTCTATCAGAACCAGGCTTAATTAGTTTGACTGTAAAACTGACCCCTCCCCTTTCTCTTTCTCGCCCTACAGACTCTGTGAAGGACTCAAACGGGCGCGTGCTGGTCCATTGCCAGGCGGGAATCTCGCGGTCCGCCACCATCTGCCTGGCGTACCTGATGAAGCGCAAGAGGGTGCGCCTGGACGAGGCCTTCGAGTTCGTCCGGCAACGCCGCAGCATAATCTCCCCCAACTTCAGCTTCTTGGGTCAGCTCCTGCAGTTCGAGTCCCAGGTGCTGGCCACGTCCTGTGCGGCGGAGGCGGCCAGTCCCTCGTCCGCCGCGCGCGGGCCCAAATCCTCCGCCACCCCCACCTCGCCCTTCGTCTTCAGCTTCCCCGTCGCCGTGGCGACGCAGCCCAGCAGCCTGGCTTACCTGCAGAGCCCCATCACCACCTCGCCCAGCTGCTGACGCCCTCACGCCAGTACAGACGTACACGCGGATGGACAGACAGTCCCCGTGCGGCAAGAGAGACCCCCATGCCAATAAGCTTTCCTTTGACTACGGATCCCAGAATATCCCTGGGATGGCAGGGGGTATTTGAGGTAGGGAATGGCCCTCTTGGTTTGACAGAAGCAGGCAAAAGATTAAACGGAGAGAAAGACAATATATGTCCTTAACCACAGAGACAATAGTAATATAGCATAATGCCCAAATACATCGCTTTCTCCTTGGTCAACATTGGGTGCAAACACAACCATTTTTGGGAAAAAGCTAGCTATTTATTTGAGGGTGAAAGCACTTTTTGGAAGGGAATGGACTGCTACAGTTCCAAATGACAAAGACACTTTCTGACGTAAGCTTAAGTAACTTTGTAAACGTGGGCTAGAATTCCTCCGCAGTATAGAACCATAATACCTTTATCTGAGGTCAGTTCATTTCCATTTCCCATGGCTTGCCCCTTCCTGCTGCTGTTAGACGGCTAAGAGCGGTGTGAGTGGGAGTTCTATTAATTTCCTGTTTAAACCGGAGTAAACTGGCGTTTCCTGGCAGGAAGCGGCTCTCGCTTCTGACAGGTGCTGCATTCGACCTCCTATTTCAGGCTCCTCCGGTCCTGCCTGCTTCTCTCAAAATAAAATAGAAAAACGTCCCTCTCCAGTCTCTTCCGCCGGAGGACGAACGGAAGATAAATAACGGAACGAGAAGGGACACTTTGGAGAAGAGAGAGTCTGGCTGGGCGCCAACGCACGGTTTCCCAGAAGGTGCCAAATAGAGGACTGGGGTTTTACGCACGGCTGCACGGAGGACGTCAGGTGACGAGGCAGGCGGTCAAAACCCGCAAATACTGTGAAGTGTGTTCGGGGAGGGTGGGGGGCGTCACGGTGGTCAGCTAATGTTGCATGTAGCCACCACAGAAGAGCTTGGGAGAGGAGTAGTCTTTTATTTTTCATTTGTCAGTGCCTTGTTCAGAGAAGGTACAGGACTTTTTCAGGAGCTTTCCGGTTTTTTTTAAATATTGAGAAGCGGAAAGACAGACAAACGGTTTGGGTCTCTGAAGTAATGACACCTTTTTAGAACTTGCAATACGGACATTTTTTGAAGTTACCGTTGTAACCTGCGTTATATTTTCTTTTCGGATCAGAGCAATAATTTTCTTTCCCTTTTCCAGTTTCCACCAAAGCACTAAAACCGTATTCCTCCCACAAAAAGTTTTTTTCTTTTTTAATCTCAGCAATATCTATTTTAGAATTTATTTATAAATTAAGGATACGTGAAATCTTGTTTGTTTTTGGTCTTTACAAAGGGGAAATGATCACAAATTAAGAATGTTATTTTGCTGTAATTTGCTGTCCCTCTTCTAAGAAGCAGAGAAGACACACTGTGACCTCTGTGGAAAGGTACTGATAACGGTTAGGACAATAATATTCCATAATAAACACATACAGGCACACACAGGCCTACACACATGCACTATAAGCAGATAATGTTTATTTAAATGGGGAACGGCAAGTGTCAAATTGACCTGGATCCCTCTTTCCTGGAATCTACTGTACCAAATGTGCGTCAAAACTGTAAATACTATCAAGTAACATGGTAGGGGTCCAGTGTGATGCACCCTTATTTGAAACACACATTTCTCCCTGAAGAAAACACTCTTATGAGGGCTTTTAATTTGAAATGGCCTCATGCTCACAGATCCCCTGAATGCTGGTAGTCCACCACTGTAGAGATGGGAACTCGCTGCACGGGCGATTACAATGCCAACAGAGAAACTACACTCAGCCCTCAGCAATTTTGCGCTGAGCAGGAAACTGCTGGCTTTAATCTCAGCCTTTGGTCTTCCTGAAATGTTTGTTGTTTTTCTATTTAATGTTCTTCGAGACACAGCTCTGTAAAATAAATTGCATACGAATCCAAATGGCCACCCGGACGTGCTGGGCTGGTCCAAGGTGGAAGACTCTGAAAAATGTGGGGATTTTTTAATTTTTATTTTGAAGAATGTCGGCACCTTTTACATAGCACTTTTAAGTGATGCAATATTGTAGTATAATTTTACATTGATGTGCACATCGCTACAAGAACAGATGGAAGTTTTCTTTTTTTTTCCCACACCCATGTATTCAAGTTTCCAAGTTGTGAGTATGGAAATTACAGGTGTACAACCATCAAAAATCATTGAACAATGCAATACTTTATACCTGTGTCAAGTGAAATTGTTATTGTCCAAATTCCCACGGCAATATCATTCATACAGTTTCTAACCTAGTCGTTATTTTTGTTATATTGTATGTTTTATTTATTTCTTGAATTCCATTTAAATATAAAACTTTTTCAGAACTGAGAGACTCCAGTGTGTTTCATTGTGTTTGGAGTGTCCTGGAATAATGCAGGTTCACTGCATAGACTGGAAAACGGAATATTTGTAGTTTGCATATTTTCAACAGACATTCAAAGCAAGTGATAATTTATGATGCCCAAAATGCATTTTCCTGAAGAACCTTTTGACAGAGTATGTAATATTAATATTTAGGGAAAAAAAATGAATCCTGAACTTTAAAGTAGTAAAAACAATTAGTAGCTCAATTAATAGCTCAATATATATTTCAGGGGTGTTTGCAAATGGACATTCAGCACTCCTCCCAACATGATAAAAATGGAAATCTTATATTTTCTGTACAGGACTGCTCTCTTGTGGCAACTTATTTAATTGCATAAATATATAAATATACAGAGTGCAGACTGATTGAAGTAAAAAAAATAAATAAATAAGAAAAACGATTTCTCTGCTGCAGCACACATTTGCATGCTATGTCCTAGGGATGGCATGCGCGACACTCACGTGTCGAGTTTTCAAATCACTGCTGTTTCGAAGTAGCGCTCCGAGGCAAATCACGTGATCACGGAAACCGAAGCTTCGGACGTCACGGTGTCGTCTGTCATTGTGGGCGGTATCTTGAACCAATACATGTACCAATAGCCTACCTGTTGAGATGTGTCAGTTATACGGATCTGGGATCGGAGGCTATCCACTTATGCCAAGAAGCCCTGAAAACATATGAAGAAAATAACTCCCATAGAATGGCTGCTAATAAGAATTAGAATAACGTGAATAAAAATATGGATACCTATCTGTGTGCTATTTAATATACATTTCCTTTCCACGATGCTATAAGCGGAAAGCTGATATACGCTTCAAACATGAACCAAAAATATGAATATATTGAAAATATGAAAATTGTTTTTCAAATAATTGGAATTTATTGTTGCAATGTACTCTCCTTATCAGATATGCAAGAGGAAATGGAAGGGCATTGGTCGATATGATGGCATTAGGTTCATGAAACATTTTCATTTCACTTTAATGATAATTAAATTATCGTCATCTCATCATGAGGATATGATTAATTTGTACAACACCTTTAATAAATATAGACTCCGTTGGAGAGGGTTTTGAGAATACATGGCAAACGCATTAATATTCAAAATCTGAATTTTACAAGAGTCATTAATTTAAATGTATCGCCGTTGTGAAGTAATTTAGACCAGATGTCGTCACTTCAAATGCTTCATGACACCGACACTTCAACCAACGCAATCGCTTCAACTGTGTCAATGTTTCAGAAAGCTTTGCTCTGCCCATCACTAACTACTATGTCCTATAGAAAATTAGTCACAGAAAATTCCGGATCAGCTGAAGGAGGAAAAATCCCACGGCGGATCAGTCCTACTTAGCAGTACAAACCACATATTTGTCTGCCTGGGAGGTTATGGAGGTTAATTTTGTCAATTAAGCCTCGAGTGACATTAAGAGTCATGCCATTCACTCCTGACCAAACGAAGCAGAGTATGCACAGAATGGCAGTATGTACTCAGTGGAATTTAAAGGGTAAGTTTACCCCCAATACAACAATACAACCCCGATACACAACAAACATATAGAGCACATAGATTTTCTGTCATATCAGCAAATTTCTGGTGTAGAGAATAATTATTTAATATATCACCTCTGTAAAGATAGGGATTTGAATGAGTCTTCTGCTTTTACCTGACTATTATATTACTTTTACCTGACCCGTGACACATTCTGAGTACCCAAGTGTGGCAGATCGCTGCTGTTCTGTACTTGATAAAAAAAGATTTAGATAACTTTACATTGCAATGATGACAACACCAATATCTCATGGAATTTTACACTGATGAACATTGATCCATAATTTTTTCACCTACTGCCTCATTTTCCCCAGACTGCAATGTGTGGTTTTCTGCATGGTGTGCGCACAATAAATTTCGGTTTTGGTATGATGAGCAGAAAGTTGCCCAGAAAAATTAGATTTTTAGCATTTTAGATTGTGAACAATTCATACATCTAAAGAAAACTAAATATATACTGTTCTATCCATGCAAAAAACACAAAACTGAGTTTTTCTCAATTGTTTAGGCACATTTTCTCAAAATTATGAACACAAAACCCACACGGTCAACTCTTTCTGCAAAACCTCATATATCTTATAAAAATCAAGTACTATTTTCAAAACTTATCCCAAAATGACATTTTGCCTTCAAATAATAAACACTAGTCAACAAATGAATACAAATTATAAATGCCAATTGCACACTGGTGTAAAAAATGAGACATTTCATTGTACTGGCCAACTCAAATATACAAAAAAAATTAATAAAGAGAGATGGTTTTTGTTGTTTTTTTTTATTTTTCCAAATTACAAAAATGTTGGGATTAGACAAAGTAAAATAAGAAAAAACAGGAGAAAATGGAGAAAAAAAAACTACTGTACTGGGAGTAAACAAAAAATGTAAAACTAAAACCAAAAATATCTCTGCTCTTGATCAGACCACATTTTCATGTACATCACACATATTTTCCCTGGCCAAGCACCGGGATAAGTGTCTTTTGGAATGACACAGCCACCCTTGGCATGACAAAGCAATAGTTTAATTTAACCAATTTCGAAACGGAGCATCACGGTGGAAACTCACATATGACAACACACGTGAGCTGCTCTTTTCTATCTTGTGTGTGTGTGTGTGTGTGTGTGTGTGTGAGTGAGTGCGTTTCTGTGTGCGTGTGTCAGTGTGTGTGGAACTCATTTCTGCAGCACTGTGAAAGGCATATTTCCCACATGTTTCTGGTCCTTTAAGGCTGGTAAGGAGCTCAGCTGCAGAGAGGACAGGCTCTCTCGTATTTACTCCATGTAAGGGTGGCTTTGGTATGCACACAAGGGATAATGCCAGCTTAGCTTGTGCACACTATGCTGTCCATACTGTGGTCCCCTTGCAGTAGTATACATTAGGCACTCGGCAATAAAGGAATTACTGAGTATTGATATGATACAGTAAATAACAATAGAGCAGATCTACCTATTCTCATTTCTAGATGTAGAGCTCACATTTTCCCGTTTTATTTGTGCTAAAGCTCCGATTGCTGATTGAATAATTAAATCAACTAGTGTTTTACCTGGGAAGAATGTGTGAAGAAAGTGAGTTTATAGTTTTGAATGGCAGTGTTTTTCATGTGTAAACAAGAGATTTACATTTTGAAAACTGTGCCTAAAACAGGAGAATTGTGTGAAATGTATTCAAAAAGTGTTAAAGAGACTGAAAGAGATGTGTTAAAACAAGAAAAATAGTTTTGAAAAAAATTGTCTTTTTTTTTGGCACAAACATGTTTTATTAATAGGGTCATAACACCAATTTTAGTGTGTAAACAATTGAGAAAAACTAACAGTTGGTAAAAATTATCCTTAAAACAGCACCACCTGCTTGCTATGAGAGCAGTGAGAATACGCAATTAAGAGTTACTGCATCTGATATTCAGTAGTCTCTGCTGTGATCAGAAATAGCGTTTTTGTTTTTGTAACAGTTGGCAGTAACAGATGGTGCTGATAAATGAAACTTCCTTGCCTTCCTTTTTCCCAAACCACCCTCCATCTTAACTGTAATCAATCTTCTGAAGTTCACAGTAAATCAATACGAGGTCCCCAAACATCCCCCAAAGGGAAATGGCCAACACATTTGCTTTGGTGCCTCAGGTTCAACCCCGTAAATGATTACAGGAGCATTTGAGAGTGCAAGCATTGTTTAAAGGTTTAGCCACAATGCCTGCAACTATAGAGCACAAAAGTCCAATTCCTTCGTTATCCTTTCAGAACTTACATGCATTCCACAAGCCGTTCCTAAACATGATTTTGTCTAATTGTCGGTGTCGCTCAAAAACCTGTTATTTCCAAAAAATGGTATTACCGTCAACTTAAAAATAAATAAAATGCATTTACTGACACAGCCTTTTGTTTAGTCACGTGGGATTTTCAAACACGCCTTGAAAACAGCCACATTCTCACAAGCATACACTGCTTTTAGAAACCGCAGGACACAGAGACAGTTTTAGCCCAAATAAAGACAGACAGACAGGCGTGAAGTGTTGTGTACTTTATTAAGACTGGTTTACAGTGCTGAGGAGTGTTAGGACAGATCAGTTCTGTTAAACGAGTTGAAGCAAGATTTGGTTTCATCCTCGGAGAAAAAAAACCACAAGGAGAAAGGAAAAAAAACTGGAGAAAGAAGCAGAAGGATATAAACATTTTGAGTCAGCGCTGGGGTTGTGAGGGGAGCAGGTATCCGGCCAATCGCTTTAAGAAGGAGCTTATAGGTGTGGGGGGTTTCGCCACAGTGATGTCACTGGATGCATTGTGTCCCACACTCATTAAATTCCATTACTGCAAGCTTTATAAGGTCACTTCCTGTGAGTCAAGTTCCAATGCTTTGTCACCCTGAGCTCACGGTTGAACTGCATGTCGATTGGACATAAATGCCTGTTTCCACGGCTACGGGTGTACAGGCGTCTCTGTCAGGGAGAGGAGATAGGCGAGGAGCCAGTGACATATCAATAGTGTTTTAATCTTAAGGTCCAAACCTGTTAATGCTGTATCACATGTTAGAACCAACACAAAGCCTGCTAATGCTGCATCAGAGGTTAGAATCCAACAAAACGGGGGGAAAAATATTACACTGGAATGGACGTGGATCCTGACTGAGACAGACAGACAGACACCTCTTTCCTACACTTAATATTTATTCAAAACGTAAAGAGAACCAAAAAAAAGACGACTACTCAACCCAGACGACCAAGCTATTACTTCTTCGTAAATGGAGAAAAAAGGACAGAAACCCCACTTCATATACAGCACTAATAAAGTCAAATCTTCATCAGTAAACAACATCAAAAGCTTTACAAAGGCAGTCTTTTACACAAGCTGTACATTAATGGACAGAACTCTTTTCAATTATGTCACGTTCAGTTAATTTCAAATAACTTAAGTCGTTCCTGTTTAAAAGTGCAAATCCTTTAGAGCGCGAGTGTTAGGTCGGTAAGGCGGCACGCCAACGTCTCGCGCTTCCGCCATTTCTCCCCCCGCGCTCTTCCACGGGACGTCCCTTTCGTCCGGCTGCACGCTCTCCGAAACCGTTCCTGATCCTCTCTCAAAAACTCAAAATGGAGGGAAAATAACTTGCAACACCAGGTCTTTCTCTTGAGAAAAGGGTGGGCATTTCATTTCATTAAAAAAAAAATCTAATTAAAAAAAATTCAAAAAGGAAGCTGATTTGAGCTATAAAATGAAAGTTAAAGGTCCCGACAGTCTAAACTGTGCCATGGTCCGTTTTACAGCACGGAGTCTGGAATAAAACTCATGTCCATCACGATAAAACAGAAGAAAAGAAAGCCAATAGGGTTGAAGCAGGTGTAATGCTCTGTATGGACTCTGATGAACAGAACCGTTAGGCCAGGTCAAACAGAGAGCTGGGGAGTGAGGGGTACTAAAATATAGATAAGAGGGGAGTCATGTCTCCTTCCTGGAAGCAAAGAGAGAAGCTCCACCAATCAACTCTGATGGTGATTAGTGGATACCGCTTTGTCATAATACCCACAGGGAGCCAGGAAGTACCCACCAATCACCAACGGCATTGTTAAATTGGTTGTTACCAACATATTCTGTGATTGGTGAAGCTCCTCTCAATTTCATACCAGTAAGTTTATGAGACTTACCCCTGTTTTATTATCATCGAGTGAGAGCGCTTCTGTCATCACGTCCATTGTTTGCGGGGGGGGGGGGGGGTCAAGGGTTCAGAGGTCAGAGGTCATCGGTAACAGTTATCTCCATTCTAGAAGGGAGTGCGCCTGGCAACTCATTCCTTCCCAAAAACGTCACAGGTGGGGCAGTCGTCGAAGGAGACACATTTTTGTTTTCTTTATCCACAGTTTTGTATGCTGGGGGCGTCGGGGTGAGAAAGACAATAGAGAAATAAAACCTAGCGAGAATCAGAAGGCAGCTTTCAGTAAACGCTCCGACAGAGGCAAGGGAGGGGATTACACTGGAACCGTTCACGTTAAAAACAAAAAAAAAAGAGAGAGAGCTAAAAATAAGAGAGATACAATGACAGGAGGAGCCGTCTGGGCCCTGAATGTGTGAAGTGTTTATTGTAACAGTCTCTGCGGTTCTGCTGGGCTGGATTGGGCCTGGTCCGGCCTGGCCTGCTGCACTAGGACTTCGCTTCCGCGCCAGCGGCGGCCTCAGGAGTGCTTTCGGGCTTCAGGATCTGGTACGTTATCAGGTATTCTGGGTAGGCCTGCGGAGGCAAACGCAAAACAGGAGCCAATGACTAAAGCAGTAACATTTCACATGACCGATTTCATCCGATATGGATGCAAATACCCTTAAAATTACAGCTGAAGGTTTGCACGTTAACCTCATATATAGTCACTGCTCCATTTCAAATCCAGTGTTCTGGAGTACAGAGCCAAAACAACAAAAAAATGTGCCACTGCCCAAATACTTTTGGACTGCACTGTATGTGACCTGCTCCATCACACTGAGTCACTTTTAGCCAGAAACAGATTTTCTGTTTTATAAAAGAGGAGAGTCTCAGCTTTCCGGAGACACCAATATGATCATTGGCACTGCAGCGATTAGTGTTCGGGAATACTCTGGCATTGAATGAGTCACCCTTAGCACTTTAGAAAGTTGGTATTTTTGTCGACTTATGTCACCCGCGGCACTTAATAGGTTAAGAGCAGAAGCTGGCATGAAATCCCAAAAAGGACTGGCCCTTTGAAAATGGTGCATGGCAGTTTGTTGCCTGTGCTTCTTGTGCCGTGTAGTCAGCTTCAGCTTCAGCCTGCTGCAGTCGGCAGGAGGGGGAAATACCGCACAGGCTGCCCAGGCACAGCAGGCCGGATCCATCGCCCAACTCAAGCATGAAATTAGTTGCTCTCTAGAAGTGCCCCCTACGCAGGATAATTACCATCTTCGACATGACACCTACACTACACTTATGACCTGAAGCAACCTTGAGTCAGTGAGATGCACTGTCGCCATCATTAATCCTGTATTAATCATTAATCCTTTACCTGGCACATAAAGAAAGATAACCAATAAATAACTATTTATTTGCCATAACCTTTGTTGCTTGGGTCAGTAATGACAACAAATATCATTTGACAATTAACTGGTAGGTAGAGGTTCATAATTCATCAACTGTCTGATCGGTTGGTTGATCGGTCAGTCAAAAAAATAAAATAAAATAAAGATACAGTGATGGTGCAACCTGGCCTATATGAGCAGGGAGGTGATTTCCCCCCCAATAATCAGTAAACACTGATTTCAGACCCTTACATGCCTCAACCAGAGGCAGAGGGACTTGGGTGTGTCACAAGCACAAACATCAAGAGCTCTTTCACTCCCTGACAGCTGATTGCAGGACAGAATGTTCAGCAATAAAGCCAAATATTAGTGGCCACCAGGGACATTTAGGGTCTGAAAATAACTATTTCCTGATTAATCATGAAAAACCACATCCTTGATAAGACCTTGCTTAGGCTAGTGAAAGACACTGATTCTGTATGATAGAGCTGGTCTGTAGATGTACTCAGGACACTAGTACTGTATGACAGAGCTGGTCTGTAGATGTACTCAGGACACTAGTACTGTATGACAGAGCTGGTCTGTAGATGTACTCAGGACACTAGTACTGTATGACAGAGCTGGTCTGTCGATGTACTGAGAACACTAGTACTGTATGACAGAGCTGGTCTGTATGGGCTGTAGATGTACTGAGGACACTAGTACTGTATGACAGAGCTGGTCTGTAGAGGTACTGAGGACACTAGTACTGTATGACAGAGCTGGTCTGTAGATGTACTCAGGACACTAGTACTGTATGACAGAGCAGGTCTGTAGAGGTACTGAGGACACTAGTACTGTATGACAGAGCTGGTCTGTAGAGGTACTGAGGACACCAGTACTGTATGACAGAGCAGGTCTGTAGAGGTACTGAGGACACTAGTACTGAATGACAGAGCTGGTCTGTAGATGTACTCAGGACACTAGTACTGAATGACAGAGCTGGTCTGTAGAGACACTCACCTGTTCCCCTCTATAGATGACGTACTCTGCGTAGGCCAGGCCGTTGACGCTGGGCCTGCCGATGACAGAGTGGTGCCCCGGGGGGGCGTGGGCCATCTTCATGGCACTGAACTGCAGGAAGGACTTTCCCAGGGTTACCCGACAGAACAGCATCTGCCTGCCATGAACAAACATATACTGGGTTAGGCATATTGACCTAATACAGACAGACACACACGTGCGCACACAACTCCCCAAGGTACAGGTAAGTCTGGCCTGCTATACTTTTCCCATGACATTCCTATATAGTAAGGTTGGAGAGTGGGAACGGGATCCTGGAATTTCCTGGGAAGATTTCTCAAAATTAAAAGAATGGGAAACCGTTATACATTTTATTGATTTATTTATTTATGGAAAATTTCAACCAAAAAGGGTGAATTCTGTCAGAAACATAAAAGTAAGCAAGCACAATCACTGACGTATAAAACGTGTTCAAATGCTGTTTTACGATCCTTATTTTTCAGCGACATTTTAAACTGTTTGTAGCCTTCCATGCCAACCGAATTACCCTGCCAAAAGAAGAGTAGCAATGTAGTCAATAGGCTGGCTACCAGCTGAGATTAGAGTTTAACATTTTTTTTCCCACCAATCAAGCGTGAATTTATTTGTTGTAAATCTGAGCCAAGATTTAGACATTGCTGTTGTATTTACATTTTTTATGTTACTTTCACAAAGGCCTGACGAATATGCGTATGTTTTGAGTTTTATGCTGACAATTGAACCGTTTCGTAAGCGCATTATGGATGGAGAAGCCTCACCTGTGGCAGATGTAACAGGATCGGTCCTTGTGGGTGGGGCATCCGGTCCCGCCCCCTATGCCATACACATACTGGTTGCTCTTGGACGAGTTCTCTGCGAAGTAGATCCCAGCTCCGAACATCCCGCCGATGTAGGCGTGGCGCTCATCGAAGCCCTTGTGGATTATGGCATTAATGAACGGAGACCCTGAGGATGCAGAGCGGGGGAAGACCAGACCAGCGATTATTTTACACATTCACACAGGATAATATGGCAGCCAGGATAAAATAAAGAACCACCAATGAGGACTATAAACTGGATACACAGGACTACAGTTACAGTAACCTGACTGTTACACAGGTAAAAACAGAACAGGGAAAAAAGAGCAGGCCATGGCAGATGTAAGCACAGAATTTCAAATTATCATCGGGTAAAAAAAGAAGGGTTTGAGGTTATTCTTGATGTTACTATGAAAGGTTTAGAGTTTGAGGTCGTTAAGAAAGGTTAAATTAGTTTGAGGTTATTCTGAAAGAGTTTGAGGTCATTCTCAAAGGTCACAGACATCCAGTAATTGGCTGTAGACTACAGAAACGAAAAAGACAGTAGCCACAGCCTGAGGTGGGAAAGGTGCATGGACACAATGGCAGGGGAGCTCACCGTGGAAGAGCATGCGTTCGTTGTGGTGGTTGTGGTTCTCGTCTGCGATCTCTTTCTGCCTGTGAGCGTACCTCTCTCTCAGCTTCTTGTTCACCACCTTCTGGATCTGTGGGGAATGGTAAGGTAAGATCCTCATGCACATCCGCTAAAATACCAGTTGCAGTGAACAGATCCTAATTTTATGGCTCGTATATTCTTTAGTATCTCCGTTTCAGACTTGCACTGTGATAAATCCTTAAAAAACTCGCACCCACAGGGAATAAGGTATTTATGAGACAACCTCTAATCGTTTTTTCCCCCAAACTTTCTTTGGCTCTAAGTGTTAGCAGCTAATTGGTGTTTGCACAAACATAAGGCCTGTTCAACTCAAGAAAAAATTGGATTGCAGGGTTGGGGGATGCCTGCTGACCCGGCGGCGCCCCAGGACCAGGGTTTGGGACGCCTGCTCTAAAAGACTGAGTGTCTGGGGTGGTGGGGGATACTCACCTTCAGGATGTTGTACCTGCTGAACACGCCCCCCGCATTGCCCCCGTCTCTGTGCTCCCGGATGGTGCTCTGCAGCTGTGAAAGGAAAGGCTCGAGGATCAGTGAACACACACTGCGCCGGGATCAATCCCCAATACCACTGAACACTGAACACACAGGCCCTCAGGAAGTCATGCCATGCAAAGGATATGCGACCAAATATTAAAAATTTAAAGGCACAGTCAACTTAGTGTCTGAAAACTTCTGACCCACTGGAATTGTGATATAGTGAATTAAAAGTGATATAATCTGTCTGTAAACAATTGCTGGAAATGCACAAAGTAGATGTCCTAACTGACTTGCCAACACTATAGTTTGCTAACATGAAATCCGTGGAGTGGTTAAAAATGAGTTTTAATGACTTCAACCTAAGTGTATGTAAACTTCCGACTTCAACTGTAAATGCGATGAATTGGGTTTAAAGATGAGAACCAGCAGCGGCCAGGCCTCCACGCACCTCCTCCTCCACCGACTGGAACTCCTTGTCGTCCGGGGCCAGATCGATGAGCACTGTGCCCTGGCTGGCACAGTGAAACGTAAGGTATGGGTTTCCACCTGGAACAGGCAAAGAGGGTTACCTGCACAGTCCACAGCGTTACGCCAACAGCAGAGAAGTGATTCGCCCAGGTTTTTTCCTTTATTAATCAGGAAGTACTGATTTTTCAGACCATAAATGTCTCAACCAGAGGCAGAGGCACTTGGGTGTGTAATACGCACACACACCAAGAGCTTTTAAACTCTGACAGCTGGTAACAGGACAGAATGTTCAGCGATAAAGGCAAATATTAGTGGCCCCCTGAGACACTTAAGGTCTGAAAATCAGTATTTCCTGCAGCCTGTGAGCTGAAGCACATCTCCAGTCGAGCTGGCCAGACAGGGGCACTCGGACTCACCTTGTTGGCCTCCCAGCAGTCTCTCGATGCCCTTGATGAGTTTGTGTCGGTGCCCATAGGCGTTGATCCCAATCTCCTTCAGCTCCTCGTGACCCATGTCAGCCAGCACGTCCAGCGTTATCTGAGTAGGAGCAGAGGGAGCAGCCAATCAGAACAGAGACAACCAAGGACGAACCGGAATTCAGCCAACGAGGGGAAAAGGGTCCACTTATCGCAAGAACACAAGAGATCAAACTCACAATTTATAATAAGAAATGGCCAAGGGTTGGGGCAGCATTCCAGTGGGTCCCCAGGATTTTTGACCCACATAGCGAGGACATTATCCCAAACCCACCTCATTAAAATGTAGCCAGACACATTTTTAAATGATGGAATTAAAATGTTTTTTGACAAATTTCAAAATGACGGTAAATCGGTATTCCGTTTTACCACCCAGCCCTGCCCCTCTCATGAGTTCATAAACCAGCATGCCATACAAACTCAGGGGCTAATATGAGCCGGTCTGAATAGCAGAGCCAGGAGGAGACGGGTTAGAGATCGACTCTGTAGTGTACCCCATCTTAGCAGGAGGTGGCAGTGTTGCATTTACTGCCTTCAAATCGACAGAAAGGACAGATGGAAGCTGCTGGGGAGGGACTTGGCGAGCGCACTTTCACACTTCCACTGGCCCTCACTTGCTTCAATGCATTTTACCACACTCTTGTGCTACGAATATTAAAAATGGGAATCTTGTCGTGAGAAAAATGACAGTCAGCATGTACTCTATTTGACCGCCTCAAAAAGCCGACACAAGAACTCTTCGAGCAGGGTACGTGCTGTAGTTCAGTGAGGGAACTCTCACGTTCTACGACAACAAACAAACTGCTGTTACTGCAGTATACGAAGTATAAACAGCCATTATGGCGGAGAGAGAACACTCCGCCCACCAGTTTGACTTCCCCCTCGTTTAGCGGAGGGAGAGAGAGGGATTAAAAGCCGTGAGTCAGAAGGAGCTCTCGCATCTCTCCTACACACTTTTTGCATGCGGGCGGGTCCGTGACCTTCTCATAACGCCCAGGTAAGCTCAAACTGCCACAGCAGAAGAAATGAGGACACAGAGTTTTCCTGAATAATCAGACCCATTCAAATATTAGTAAAGAATATTACTAAATACAATGCAATCAAATGCACTACTTGTTGTCATGACAATGAGTTATGGGACGGTTGAACAGGTGTAGCGCACATGTAGAGCTGTGCAGTGTTTTGAACAAACATTTCTGTTATCCTGTGACTACTGCTACTTCCGTCAAGTCCGCTAGCAAACCATTTACTCTGCTTACTGGAAGCAGAAATATACTGCTAACTACAGCGCTTGGGCCTTTGGCGCGCGCAGTTTGTTCCGCACACACTGGCCAGCGGGCCAGTTGGATACATGTTCTCACCTCCCTGCCAGTCTCGGGGGCCACAGGGGGTCCCGGCCTGGTGGTCGGTGTGCAAATAAGCGGCCGGGTTCACACAGCGTCGACCGCGCCACAGGCCTGCCTTCACGGACCTTTCCGGACTGTGAAAGCCGAGGCCGAGCAGCACAGCGGCGTTTCGCTTGCCAGCGTTAATCAACGCGAGGCGTCGGGGGTCAAGCCTTCCCACACAACGAGCGCGGGCACTCCGCTGAAGCAAAGCCAGGGCGATTAATCACGGCTCCGGTCCTGGGGAGCTGGGCTGGGCGTCATTCCGGCGCGTCTGTCTGGCTGTGCCGGACGGCACCGGATGAATCCGAAAGGCGCGAGCGATCCGCACACGCGGGTAAAAAGCAGGGTAACGTGGCGAGGAGCGATTGTAAAGTCAGATGAAGACGGCGCGTTATTAAGAAACAACATGGATGGAGGGGAAGTCTGTTTACTGAGAGATAGAACTCTTACAGAGGGAGATATACACAAAATACCTTCCAATACAAAGGCGGTTTATGGAGGATTATTACAACACCCCGATTGTACGTTTCAGGAAAACACAATTCAAATATGGTTGGTACACTGTAAGTTACGTTCTTCAAATCGTTCTATTGTGTGTTATATTGCTGAGACACAGTGGTTCTACTGTAAGTTACACTTTAAAATTATTATTATTTTTTATTTTTTTACTATGTGCTATGATATTGAGATATCGAGGGTCTAATGGAAGTTATACTATTCAGATAGTTTTACTGTCTGCTACAATATTGAGATACTGTGGGTCTACTGTGTTATACCTTTTTAGATCTTTTTTTGTGTTATATTGCTGAGATACTGAGGGTCTACAGTGAGCTACACTTCAGATACAATTTTACCGTGGTGAGATACTGAGGGTCGACTAAGTGACACTCTTCAGATACAATTTTACTGTGTGATATTGTTGAGACACTGCGTTGCCATGGTGAGCAGACTCACCTGCTCCCTCTCGAAGATGTCTCGCAGGTGTTCCAGACCCAGGCTCTTCAGGAACTGGCTGATGTTCATGTCCAGAATGGCGACTGCAGAGAGACAGCGGAACCGTCATCATCCTCACACCGGCTGAACAGGAAGGATATCTCCAGAGCGTCCGGCGCAGGACAGCGGACTGCCTCTGCCTCAGGACTGAGGTACAAACCTGGGACGCTTCCCTGAACATGTCCTTCACGTTCAACTTAAATCAAACCAGTAAGTTTCACTGTCCTTTTCTGCACTTAGTGAATGCATGTTAACTGACATTTCAGAGCAATTAAAAGCGCTATGGTTCATCCCACACTGCAAGTTGGACAGGCATTGCATTGATATGTACAAACGCGCACACACACTCACACTCACATGCACACGCACACTCACACGCACACGCACACTCACACGCACACTCACACGCACACGCACACTCACACGCACACTCACACTCACACTCACACTCACATGCACACGCAAACCACTGCACTCGTGACTGAGGTCGAGCTTGTTCAGTTCAGCAGTGCATTCTCTGTTTACTCAGATCACATCCAGCTGCAGTTCCTCACAGGCACCTGAGAGGCAGAGCAGACAGGATGGATAGGACGCTAGCGGTGACTCACTCTCTCCCTCCTTCCTGTCAGAGCCGGAGGCCCCGTCGGCGGGGCCCGAGGCCCCGGACACGGCCAGCTCGGCCAGGGGCCCGGCCAGGTTGTCGATGCTGCTGGCAGCGGACAGGCAGGAGGGCGTGGAGGCTGGGGAGATGACCGAAGCACTGACCACCGTGGCCTGGGGTTTAAAGCAGCTGGGCAGGGCATCTGGGGGCATGGCGTCAATCAGCAGGGCTCTGATGTCATCAGCCTGAGACAGGAGAGAGAATATCATCAGCGTGAGACTGGAGAAATAATGGCTTTGTCTCAAACAGCAAAAAAAAGCTGCCCGTGAAGGCAGGAAGACATCGAGTCTCATTTGAAAGTTAGCAAAAAATGATGCCTTCTAAGGTGCCTTAGGAGGATGAGTCTGAAGGCAGCATCGCATGTATCCTTCTCCAGGTAGGATATCCCATAGGTCTTAGCGATTACCTCTTCACTTCCATTAAAATAATGGCGACTGAAAACAGCAAAGCAGTAGTAGTGGTAGTAGCTTTTCTCACCTCTTCATTATAAAAAGGAAATGCTTCTCATATCGGTAACGAAATTCAGAAATTAATTATCCTGAGGTCGCTGTTGAGGGTCTGATACGGACCCCATGGAGCAGTCTCAACAAGTTTTCTAATGTCAACTATTCACCATATATTTTGCCCAGCTAGTTCTTTCTTCTTACCAAGACTCAACAAAGACTGGATTGGTCAAACAAGATGGCCAGTTAGATTTGGGCAAAGTGCATTTCTGGCTAATTCCTATTGACTGGACTTTTGGCAGTAATGTTGCAGCTGAAAAAGATCGGTAAACGAGAGGATGTAGTTTTGAGTGTGAGCAGAAAATAATCCGTAAGCGAGCAGGGAAAATCTGAGTGCGCGGACCGAGTTTTGTGTGCTAGAAGAGCAAACCTTAATCTTAAGCGAGCAGGGTGAATTCTGCTCTCAAATTCATTTGGTGCGCGCTCTGACTTTTGTCGTTAAAGTAATTAATTAAATTGATTTGGCGTTAAAGTAAGCATTACTTATTTATGTATAAAGACTAAAGGCCATTTATTAATAGCCATTTTTAGATTGTTAAAACGGTCACATAAAACTCCACATAGTAGTCAGATTAATCTGTTGTCCAAAACATATTTTTAAATCATTATGATTAAGTTGAAGACGGTGGAATATTTCAGTGATAAGACTATTAGTCTGTACCTAAGCAAATCTCTGTACTAACGTGTCATCATTTAATAGAATTGTGCGTGGGAGCACGTGCATGAAGCGCACTGTAGCATGTTTATAATTACGCCCTTGCCCTTTCCGCAAGGCTCTAATTAAAGACAAACCAGTCACACAGATCCTGGAGAAATTCATCAAAATTTTACTTTTTATTGCAAACTAATGAACAAAGAACATAGACGAAATAGAGTAATTTATTACCGTAATAAGATTACGGCATATCAATCACAATTAACTTCGTTTGCACTAAAGACAAATTTTTTATTCAGTCCAAAAAAGGTTTTTCTCTTTTGTTTTTGTTTTCAATGTGTCTGTTTTTCTGCATACCCAATCTCCCCAGTATGAAAACTCAAGCGCACAGCACACAATGAGAGTCCTCTCTCTCTCTCTCAGCGTCTCCCGCACGATGCCGCGCAAACGCTGTCCCCCTTTCCTCTCTCGCACTCTCCACCTCACTGCAAACACGCGCTCACCTGAGCCGGAGCCAAACTGCACGCTAATCCGACAGCCGCATGATTAGCAGAGAGCACCAGGAGAGGTCGCTCCGCTCTGAGAAACACAGGACTTAATCCCTGCTTCTGTCAAAATGTTTTTCAGCTCTCTAGACAGGGCACGACTCAGAGGTCAAACCAGGCACTGCTGTCTCCAAAACTCACACTCAATAGTGTGTGTATAGTGTGTACAGTGTATGTACAGTGTGTATAGTGTATATGTGTGTAGTGTATGCACCGCGTGTATAGTGTATGTGTATAGTGTGTACAGTTTATGTAGTGTGTATTGTGTATGTGTGTAGAGTGTGTACAGTGTGCATAGTGTATGTGTGTATAGTGTATGTGTGTAGAGGGTGTATAGTGTATGTGTATAGTGTGTACAGAGTATGTGTGTACAGTGTGTATAGTGTTTGTGTGTATAGTGTATGTGTGTAGAGGGTGTATAGTGTATGTGTATAGTGTGTACAGTGTGCATAGTGTATGTGTATAGTGTGTACAGTGTATGTGTGTACAGTGTGTATAGTGTTTGTGTGTATAGTGTGTACAGTGTGCATAGTGTATGTGTGTAGAGGGTGTATAGTGTATGTGTATAGTGTGTACAGTGTGCATAGTGTATGTGTGTAGAGGGTGTATAGTGTATGTGTATAGTGTGTACAGTGTGCATAGTGTATGTGTGTATAGTGTGTACAGTTTATGTAGTGTGTATTGTGTATTGTGTATGTGTGTAGAGTGTGTATAGTGTGTACAGTGTGCATAGTGTATGTGTGTAGAGGGTGTATAGTGTATGTGTATAGTGTGTACAGTGTGCATAGTGTATGTGTGTATAGTGTGTATAGTGTGCATAGTGTATGTGTGTAGAGGGTGTATAGTGTATGTGTGTAGAGGGTGTATAGTGTGTATAGTGTATGTGTGTATAGTGTGTACAGTGTGCATAGTGTATGTGTGTAGAGGGTGTATAGTGTATGTGTATAGTGTGTACAGTGTGCATAGTGTATGTGTGTAGAGGGTGTATAGTGTATGTGTATAGTGTGTACAGTGTGCATAGTGTATGTGTGTAGAGGGTGTATAGTGTGTATAGTGTATGTGTGTATAGTGTGTACAGTGTGCATAGTGTATGTGTGTAGAGGGTGTATAGTGTATGTGTATAGTGTGTACAGTGTGTACAGTGTATGAGTGTAGTGTGTATAGTGTATGTGTGTATAGTGTGTACAGTGTGCATAGTGTATGTGTGTAGAGGGTGTATAGTGTATGTGTATAGTGTGTACAGTGTGTACAGTGTATGAGTGTAGTGTGTATAGTGTATGTGTGTATAGTGTGTACAGTGTGCATAGTGTATGTGTGTAGAGGGTGTATAGTGTATGTGTATAGTGTGTACAGTGTGCATAGTGTATGTGTGTATAGTGTGTACAGTGTATGTACCGTGGCCAAGTCCAGCGGGGTCTGTCCCTCCTGGTTCTTCATGGTGGGGTCGGCTCCGTGCGCGAGCAGCAGGGCACAAAGCTGCGTTCGGCCCTTCTGTGCCGCCTCGTGCAGCGGGGTGAACGCCCACTTATCTGTGGCGTTAACGCAGGTGTTGTACTTTATCAGGAGAGCCGCGATGTCCACATGCTGGGAACAGACACAGGGCACGGAGCTCAGAGCGTTTTAGCCTATACTTCATCATTATTGTAGTACGAACGCAGAGCTACACGTGTTTTTGAATTACCCAAAAACTATAATACTAATTTTCTCTGGAGCTCACTGAAACTACAGTCTCCGAAAAAAAAGTTATTTCTCTCATACCCACAAACATGGCAAAACCACACATTGCAGTCTGGGAAAATGTTGGATCATTGGAAAATTGGATCAGTATCAAACTTCTGTAAAACGGAAAGAAATGCCGATGTAATCCTTCGGATGGAAAGCTAAGTAAACCAAGGACCTTGCTCAGGGTCCCTGAATGCTGCATAGAACGCTAAAGTAGAACACCATTTCAAATATATGTATGTGTTGGGTTGAAAATAAATGAGGATGACTCACAGAGAGATGTTGAAATGTTAGAGCTGACTCATGTCCCAGAGGGCTATCATAGCAATGCTCGCCGGCACTGACATATTGCTAGGCTAATTTCACAGAAGAACGGTGTCTCTGACAACCGCCATCGCCTCCTAGACCTCCTACCACCGCTGACCGTATGGTTTTAAAGGGCAGAGTGGGGCCACATGTCCAGTGATCATTCACACGAGGAGTGAAAGTTGCACAGGCAGTGGATGTCACCAATAATTAAATGTGGAATGAAAAGGAGTTTGCTGCACAGGTATCTCTGAGCTTACTGCACAGGTAACTGTGAGCTCACCGCACAGGTAACTTTGACCCAATTACCTGTTCTGGGAGAGTGACGTTTTGTAAACGACATATATAAATATAAAGAGAGGAGCTATATGTCAGTCACTGACTTGTTTGAATGAAGCAAAAACTATTTGGTCGACAGCATAAAAACAACGACTGGTTGACATGCATACATTCATTCTTTCTGCATTTATAGATTATTGTAATGTATTTTTCGCCCATCCATGACAGATTGCAGTTGTTCTGCGGAAGGCTATTGATATTCTCCACTCATACGTTTTACTGAGCAGATTATTTTCTGTCACTGATGCACTTTGCTAGGGTTGTTTGCACAATGTATTAGTTGTCACGGCTGAAAACGTGACAAATCCTTTATTTTCTTAGTTGGTGCCATGAACCAGGCTGAGTCGAGAAAGCTGAATTTTGGTTGCTACATTATCAGTGCCACAGGTTTCCAATGTAGCTCCCCCCGGAACAGGAATCATGGTTTCTCCCATCAAAGGGACAAACCATGAAAAAAAAGGGAGGAACCGTTTGCAAAAACGCATCAATGTGCTGAAAATGGACGAACCGAATTGAATGATCAGTTCTTCTCGTCAATTGAGCTACTTGTGCTCGAAACGGCACGCAGCAGTGTGAATTGTAGCCTTTTCTCTGCAACGTTCAGCTTCACGTTTAGCCCAGTTTAACACTTAAGGACTCGAGATTCACGAGAACCATAGCGGCCCCTGCGCTACATGTGGGAGGTGCTCACCTCTTTTCTACATAAATGACAATTCACCCTAGAGGAGAGCTCAGAGAAAGAAAATAATATATGATATAAATATGTAGATAAATACGGGCCACTGCCAGACACTGAGATAGTTTGAGATATGTCACAGCAGTAGGCTAAGCACTATTCGTACAGCGAAGAGTGTGATGGAGCTGTATCTGCGGTACCCCTGTCGGTGCTTATGAACCAGCCGGCGCCTCGCCGCCATTTTGTGCGATACTCACCCCGTACGAGGCGGCGTTGTGCAGCGGGATAAGCCCCCCTTTGTCCTGCGCATTCACGTCTGCGCCGTGTTCCAGAAGGTAGTCCGCTACCTCCAGGTTGTTGTAGCCGGCTGGGGGGAGGGAGGGAGGGGGGGGGGGGGAGGGAGGGAGGGGGGAGAGGGAGAGAGAGAGAGAGAGAGAGAGAGAGCAATGTTGAGCGCTCTTTGGCCACCGCAGTGTGTGCTGACCACAAGCTCCGCAGTCACACACTTTAACAGGCGTGTGAATCTGACCCCCGTCTTCCTCCACTCATGCTCCATGGACCATGAACATTTATAGCAGTGGCGGCCAACACCACTCATGGAGGGCTGATGTGTGTGTGTGGTGTGTGTGTGTGTGTGTTTCTGTGTGTGTCTAGGTTTTTGTTCCAACCAATTATTCTGGTCCACGGTGCATTAGACAGATTGTGAGTTAAAAATGCGATCTGTCTAATTCACTCTGGATAAGAGCGTCTGTTAAACGCTTGTGTTTGTAAATGCAGACACGGTGCATGAGGGTCATGGTGGAATGGAGCTGTAAATGCAGCTGCATATTTTACTGAAGTAATTCAAGGTTAAAAGCGTTTTTCTGTAGACTGCAGCAGCAGTGCCCCAGAGGGGAACTAAACCTGCAACCTCTAATGATGTTGCAGGCATTTAGCGCCAGATCTGTCGGCACCTATCAGGTGAACTGCTGGATGGGAAATGTGCTCTGAAAGAGCAGCTTATTCTGGTGGAACAGCTGCAGTAGAGTCTATATAACTACCATGGTCACAGCACCTGCATTGGCCGTTATTAATGGTGAGTAGATTTAGCAAAGGCATTCTGATTACACACCATCTGGTTGACCTTCCTGAACTCATGAAATGAACACTCCTGCTTTAAAACTGACACTGCTGACACTGGTATGGCTTTACCTGCCAGGTGTAGGAGGTGGAGTAAGAGGCTCATACCTGGCAGGTGTAGGGGGTGGAGTTAGAGGCTCTTACCTGGCAGGTGTAAGGGGTGGGGTTAGAGGCACTTACCTGCTAGTTGTAGGGGTTGGGGTTAAAAGCTCTCACCTGCCAGGTGTAAGGGGTGGAGATAGAGGCTCTTACCTGGCAGGTGTAGAGGGGTGGGATTAGTGGCTCTTACCTGCCAGGTGTAGAGGGGTGGAGTTACGCCCTTGCGTGTCCCTGCAGTTGATGTTCTCGGGGCTGCAGAGCTTCTGCACGCGCGCCAGGCAGCCCTTCTTGGCGGCGTCCAGCAGGGCGGCGTCGCCCCTCAGCAGGTCCTGGATGTCCGTGTCTCCCTCCTTCACCATGTCCAGCGGCGTGTTCCCGTCCCGGTTCTTCTTTGTGGGATCCGCCCCGTGCTGGAGGGTGGAAGGGCGCGGCCGTCAGAAAACGAGATGGGGGAAACCGGCTTCACCATGATGTGAGTTTGTGTGCGTGCGCGTGTGTGATGTGTGTGTTTGTGTGCGTGTGTTTGAGAATGTGTGTGTGTGTGTGTGCGTGTGAGAGAGAATGCGTGTGTTTGAGAAAGAATGTGTGTGCGTGCGTGCGTGTGCGTTTGTGGGGCCGCACCTTGAGCAGCAGTTTGCAGATCTCGTATTTGCCCTTGGCGGCCGCCTCATGGAGCGGGGTGAACTTCCACAGGTCAGCCACGTTGACCGACGCCCCGTGCCTGACCAGCAGCTCTGCCACCTCATAGTGACCATAGGAGCAGGCATTATGCAGCGGGACCAGACCTCTGCAGGGCGGGGCAGACGGGAGGCCAGTTACATTACTGCACTCAGGACAGCAGACAGGAGGGGAGAGGAGGAGAGAGAGGACGTACCCCTTGTCTTTAGCGTGGACGTCGGCCCCGTGGTGCAGCAGGTACTCCACCACGGCCACGCGGTTGTAACCGGCCGCGAAGTGCAGCGGTGTGGAGTGGCGGCCCTCCAGGTCACGGCAGTTCACATTCTGGGGAGAGCAGAGTTGCTGGAAGAGAAAGCACAGTGGTTACAGCCATGCCAAACGACGCCAAAATACACCCTATAATTAAAATTACTGAATGACTGCAATTAAACCTGTGCAAGCCTCTGACCAAGTAACACAATTTGTCTTTGAGACCTGATGATAAAGTTTAAAGCTAAATAAGAGCTAACAATACTTTATAAAAATCAGGTGACGGTCTGGTGAGGGTCAAGTGAATGTCAAGTGAGTGTCAGATGACAGTGAAGTGAAGGTTGGTGAACACCAGGTGAAGGTCAGGAGGCATTGCGTGAGGGTCAGGTGAAGGTCAGGAGGCATTATGTGAGGATCAGGTGAAGGTCAGGAGGCATTACACAAGGGTCAAGTGAAGGTCAGGAGGCATTGCGTGAGGGTCAGGTGAAGGTCAGGAGGCATTATGTGAGGGTCAGGTGTCTGAGTCCTTACCTTCACAGTGTCCTGGTCGCCAGCTTTGGCTGCTTCCAGAAGCCGGTAATCAACATCAGTGTTTCGCACTGGAATGTTTTCTAAAGGATGGGGTGAAAAAGATTAATTTAAGCTACACTTTATTCATACTGTGGGATAACACTGTGAATAAAATGTAGCCTACAGTAGGTACTGATTTAAATACGCTATCAAGCACTTAATAACCTACAGTAGGTACTGATTTAAATACACTATCAAGCACTTAATAGCCTACAGTAGGTACTGATTTAAATACACTATCAAACACTTACTAACCTACAGTAGGTACTGATTTAAATACGCTATCAAGCACTTAATAGCCTACAGTAGGTACTGATTTAAATACACTATCAAGCACTTAATAACCTACAGTAGGTACTGATTTAAATACACTATCAAGCACTTAATAGCCTACAGTAGGTACTGATTTAAATACACTATCAAACACTTACTAACCTACAGTAGGTACTGATTTAAATACGCTATCAAGCACTTAATAGCCTACAGTAGGTACTGATTTAAATACACTATCAAACACTTACTAACCTACAGTAGGTACTGATTTAAATACGCTATCAAGCACTTAATAGCCTACAGTAGGTACTGATTTAAATACACTATCAAACACTTACTAACCTACAGTAGGTACTGATTTAAATACGCTATCAAGCACTTAATAACCTACAGTAGGTACTGATTTAAATACACTATCAAGCACTTAATAACCTACAGTAGGTACTGATTTAAATACGCTGCTCACAGTTTCAGTCGAATGAGAGGAACATTATTATCGAGGAGCTGCTTAAGATAAACACAAGCAGGAACTGAGAGCAGGACCTCAAAAAACACACACGCACGCACCCACGCGCACCCACACACAGAAATACAAACACACAAAAATATACAGAAAGACACACATAGATTAGACACACACACACACAAACACACACTCACAAATATACACAAGCACACACCAGAGTTTGCGTGAGGATTTCTTTAGCCGACGAATGTGTCCGAAAGGATTTAATTTGGTCGGACGAATGACTAAATTTCCAGCCATATCTATTATTAATGAGTGCATGACAGGCAGGTCTGTTTAAGTCCTTTGCATAAAAGGTGATGCCGACGGGACCTTTTTGCTCAACTGAGACATTCGTTGCTCCTGCAGCCAAACTATTAGTAGAAATCACAAACTCTGTGTTTTAGCTTTATTGGTAGACGGTTCGTGACTATGTCTGCCGAATACGGAGTTTCTAAATGTCACTATTTCCCCGTAGCAAGTCCATTTAACAAGCAACCCCCACATAGCCTATACCTACCCATACGTGACATAGTGGACAATTGCGTCTATGTTGGAGTTCATAAATATATTTATTCAATTAAAAATTAGAATAACGTCATAGCAACAAGATAAACCCAACAATAGCCTGATCGTATGCCAGAAAAGCCGTGAAAAGCCCTGCTCACTCAAATGTAAAATAAACTGTGAAAGTAATGTCTCATTCTACCATGTATTCTACTTGCAATATATGCTACTAAATATTAAATAAATATACAATCCAACCATCGGTTTTACACATCGAGATGTTCCTTTTAAAATTCAGTGGTCACTTATTGTCTGGTACAATCGGTTTGAGAAATATACAACACTTTATACCGCTATTACACTATCTGGAATGTCGACTCGTAATACCCCCATGCCCTGTAAACCTGTCTCATTCATTACAGTTCATTCTGGTTTAATTACCTGCCAGGTGGCTTTTTTATCCAATAGAGTACATTATAACCTTAGCAACGGTATATACCATGTATTTTTGGGTGCTTTGAACAATTTACTACAGCCCAGCGTAAAAAAAAAACAACATTTGGCTGATTTCTGCCACTCACCGTGGCAAATAGGCCTATAAGCATAGTAGATGATGCATTGATTGGCTTTAGCCTGCAGTGCATAATAATGCTGTAGGACCTCTAATGGACCATATGGCTCATCCTGGGCTCCAGGAAACTTCAAAGGGCTAGCCCTGAGCAGCCTAGAGATAATACACAGAGAACAGGCAATGGGGGGTAGCTATTAGAGGTGTAAATGTGCGTGTGTGTGTGTCTGTCTGTCTGTCTCAACAGGTGTGGCATGACAAATCTCATGCTGACCTACCTCATACTATTAGGATTCCATACATTAAAATTGCTTAATACACCTACGGGCACTATGTGGAGATTCTGGGCCGGGTCAGGCCATACCAGAATAAAGCAGAAGCCAGAGTGGTACTGCTGGCTTTGTACCTTTGTTTAATTATTGCCTGATCTAGTCTCTCCGCATATTGGCTCACAAACATTTCAATAACAGCCAAAGCTGTCCCTCCCCTGATAATTCAAGTATGCGTGGGCCAGGAGAAGGAGAAGGGACCCCCTCCCCCTCTTACAGCCACTTAAAAATGAGGTCCTGTCTTGACTTTTCAGTTGGCATCTGAGTCTTGTATCTGGGTGGTGTTTGTGGTGTCTGGAATTTTACATTTCATCCCTGGACTTTTTGACTATTCTTCTGTCTGTCTGTTGGTTCTTGGACTTACCTTGGGAGAGACAAGCTGTGGTCTGGTATTGTCTTTCATTAATTTATTTTGTGACTGTAACTTGTCCACGTCTGTAGCATTCATTGTTTGTTAAGATAGTTGAACCTTCGTCTTTAGTTAAGGCATTGAATACTTGTTTTAACTTAATAAATCTCTTAATTTTAATCTGGTTGTGAGTTCTACATTTAGATAAAGGTGGATCCAACAGGCTGCTCTGCCTATCAATGAATTTGGTGATTGAATTGATAATTGATATCTTTGCTAATAATTAACTAAATCAATTTTTAGTGTTGGATAAGTGAGGAGTTTTACTGTTCATGCCACTCGTGTTCTGTATTCAGAACGAGGGGGTTGGCTGTTAAAACTGCTGGATTCAGAAAATACACATTTTACTTAATCCTCACTTCCCCGACAATACATTTAACAACAGGGCGATAAAACAACAAATTGTTGATCATATCAAGCTCATCTTTAGGCCTGTTCAAGTGCATTAGATTTTGAGTAAACATAACAGGCAGAAACAAGTAACATTAGGGCTATGACAGCCAAGGCTATGTCCGTTCATTTGCGACGTTATTTCATGGCACAGAAGTGCATGGACAGCGGCTGACTTTTGAAATTGAATGTCTCATAGGTTTTAGTGCATTTGGAGGTTAGCTATAGCCGCGTAACCTCCTCCTCCTCCCGCAGGGGAGATTCTCTGCGCGGGTTTGATCAGACAGAAACCGTTGCTTGGCGCTGAAGGGTGATAACAAAGATAAGTTGAGGTGCTTTTGAGACAAACTAAGTGAAATGCATAAAAACAATGTCAAAATCGCTTCAGGCTGGTTAATAAAAGAGGACAAAAGAGGCACCTCCCAGCCAGGACAATGCAGGATGCAGACGGATCTGTACACAGATAACTTCACAGGGACTACGCAAAAATAATGAGAGCTAGAGTACTCATAGCTCAGAAACTTTACGCATAGGCTAAGTGAGATGGGATATTTCAGATTGTAAGAGCCAGAATCTAGTCTCTAACCTATATTGCTTTTTTTATTATACATTTATTTTTTACGCTGGTCAGAATGTCCGGAAGGCTTGAATTTCCCGGACTTTGATCATTTTCATCGGTCTAAAACTGGCAATTGCCAGGTAATGCAAACTCTGACACACACTCTCTCTCACGCACGCACACAAACACACAGACACACAAACGCTCAGTACCATTGAGGATCTGCTGCACAGCCTCGTTGCCCATCTGTGCGGCGGTGAAGCCCTGCAGGGAGACGATGGCGGGATCGGCCCCGTAGCTCAGCAGCAGCCTGCAGGTCTGGAGGTGCCCCGCTAGTGCGGCTCTATGCAGGGGAGTCTGTCCCAGCGTGTCCAGGGCATTCACCTACAATCACAAGCACCCACTGTTAGCTCTTACCACATCACGCAAACCGTCACCTACTGTTAGCATTAACTACACCACACAAACCGTCACCTACCGTTAGCACCAACTACTCCACACAAACCATCATCTACTGCTAGCACTAACTACTCCACACAAACCGTCACCTACTGTTAGCATTAACCACACCACACAAACCGTCACCTACTGTTAGCATTAACTACACCACACAAACCTTCACCTACCGTTAGCACCAACTACTCAACACAAACCGTCACCTACTGTTAGCATTAACCACACCACACAAACCGTCACCTACTGTTAGCATTAACTACACCACACAAACCTTCACCTACCGTTAGCACCAACTACTCCACACAAACCATCACCTACCGTTAGCACCAACTACTCCACACAAACCATCATCTACTGCTAGCACTAACTACTCCACACAAACCGTCACCTACTGTTAGCACTAACTACACCACACAAACCTTTACCTACTGCTGGCACTAACTAATCCACACAAACCATCATCTACTGCTAGCACTAACTACTCCACACAAACCATCATCTACTGCTAGCACTAACTACTCCACACAAACCGTCACCTACTGTTAGCACTAACTACATCACACAAACCTTCACCTACCGTTAGCACCAACTACTCCACACAAACCATCATCTACTGCTAGCACTAACTACTCCACACAAACCGTCACCTACTGTTAGCACTAACTACTCCACACAAACCTTCACCTACCGTTAGCACCAACTACTCCACACAAACCGTCACCTACCGTTAGCATTAACTACACCACAAAAACCTTCACCTACCGTTAGCACCAACTACTCCACACAAACCATCATCTACTGCTAGCACTAACAACTCCACACAAACCGTCACCTACTGTTAGCACTAACTACACCACACAAACCTTCACCTACTGCTGGCACTAACTAATCCACACAAACCGTCACCTACTGTTAGCATTAACTACCCCACACAAACCGTCACCTACTGTTAGCACTAACTACACCACACAAACCGCCACCTACTGTTAGCACTAACTACTCCACACAAACCGTCATCTACCGCTAGCACTAACTACTCCACACAAACCGTCACCTACCGCTCGCACTAACTACTCCATACAAACCGCCACCTAGCGTTAGTACTAACTACTCCATACAAACCGTCACCTACTGTTAGCACTAACTACACCACACAAACCATCACCTACTGTTAGCACTAACTACTCCACACAAACCGTCACCTACCGCTAGCACTAACTACTTCACACAAACCGTCACCTACTGTTAGCACTAACTACTCCACACAAACCATCACCTACTGTTAGCACTAACTACACCACACAAACTGTCACCTACTGTTAGCACTAACTACACCACACAAACCGTCACCTACCGCTAGCACTAACTACTTCACACAAACCGTCACCTACTGTTAGCACTAACTACTCCACACAAACCGCCACCTACCATTAGTACTAACTACTCCACACAAACTGTCACCTACTGTTAGCAATAGTGCAGACCCTGACCCACCGTCAGTGTGAACTAAACCTCAAACCCTGCCACAGCTCCGCCCTATTCTGCCCCTCCCCCCAAGTCATATCCCGCCCCTACAGCATCTCCATGCCGACTCTGGGCAGATGGGGAGATGAGTCGTGCATTTTAGATCTGCCCATTTTAAGTGAACACAAACATGAATTAACCAGCTGTGCCCTCAGGCTGTTCCATAGCTTCATCTGCACTGGAGGGGAGATGGTGGGTGTGTGTACGTGTGTGAATGCATGCCTCTGTGTGTATGTATGTATATATGCACGTGTGCCCACAAGTGTGTGTGTGTGTGTGTGTGTGTGTGTGTGTGTGTACATGTATATATGCGTGTTTTTTTGTGCGTGTGTGTGAGAGAGAGCGTGTCACTCACAGATGTGTGCACAGAGGCTGGCCTATTAACTAATGTCCGTTGGTAACTGAAGCTGATTATTGTGAGACTGCTGGTCTTCATGGTGTTCAGAGCACCGTGAGAAAAATGAGAGAGCGCACGGCTGCACTATGGAGAACCCGCCCCACTGTGCGCTCCCTCTTCCAGACCTGTCACTCTCCGCTCCACTCACTCTCTCAGAGACACCAGGGAGCAACCTCGCCACCAATATGACCTTTCCATCCTCATGTGACCAGTTGCCCTCAATGTGTCAAGTGATGGAGAATGAAGTGCGCTGACATCAAAAATGGGCGGGAGCTTAGCCAGTCAGACAAGGCTGTCACGGCAATCGCAGACTAGTTTGAACCAATCAACCGCAATAACGGTCATCGCCACCATGTGGTGTATAGCCTTTCTTTCCATCTTTTTTTCTTTAATTATACCTAATGCGGTAGTAAACATCCATACTTTACAGGCAATGCGAAATGCTTCCGGAAAAAACCACTGACATCTGTAGGATGTTGATAAAACAGCCAATCAGCAGCAAGGTCGTACAGCATCCACGTGATGCGTTTTTGTCAATCTCATGAAAGCTGCAAGGCCTTGCGGCTGATAGTCCATTCATATAGCCTTACACTGACGCTAATCAGACGGCTCGGTATACTTGGTTCTTTCCTGTTGCTCAGCTCCTCATCACCGAGATGAGCTAATCAGATGACAGAATTCAAGCTGACCGTCAGGGCGGGCAACAGCTCACTCGCTTGGCATCAACGCTGAGGCCTTCAGGTCAGGCGTTCAACCAGACCTGAAGCGATCGTCAGGCAAGGCAGCGCGAAGGCCGTCGGGAGCTCAAAGCTACGCAGCTCTCATCTAAAAGCACGTCACCCTGTGGCGTCGAACACACCAGCCCGTAGGTAGCCAGGGACAACCCACGATTCCATTATAAGACTATGGAACCTGGATAATGAAAAGAAGCAATTTGGGGCGCTTCACTGGACATTTTCAATCTTATCTCAATCTTGTGCCGTACCCAATCCGAGGTAAAAAGGCATTATGGGTAAGAAACGATCAGAGAGAGATGGGGTCGCCGGGATGCGGCCTTCGACTGCTCAGGTGGTGGGAGCTCTTGAGCACTAACTGTCTGATCAATCAGTTCTTATCTGAGAGAGCTCTCAGAGTCCGTCTGTTTAATGCACAGACTGACTGTGCTATTGATAAAGCAATGTTATAAAAGATGCACCTCTTTAATGGGCTGGGACATCAGAAAACCGTCCGATAGACAGAAAGCTGCTCTTGCCAGGCAGAGAAGAATGGAAAGACATACTGTCTAATCAAGTTGCTCGATTTGAATCAATGTTTTAACACAGAGTGCAGATGCTAATCTCAATGGGAAATAGAAAGCACACTGAGGAGCTTAACATTTCAGAGGAAGTCAAGCTTCTTGACGGATCGAAAGCATTTCCACAGGGCTGAAGTCCAATGGCCTGGTTTAATTAATAAGGCTACAAGTGTGAGTAGAATGTGAGTAGAGTGTGAGTAGAGAACAGTACCTTGGCTCCGTGTTTCTGTAGAACCTCCACGATGTCATTGTGCGCTCTCTCCGCAGCAACATGAAGTGGGGTCATAAAGCTGCAGAGAGAGAGAGAGAGAGAGAGAGAGAGAGAGAGAAAGAGATGCTAGACTCAGCGTTTCAGAGGAGAGATCCTGGAGTCCGTGTCTCAGAGAGGTAAGAGGTGTTTCAGTCAGAGCCTTGTGTTTGACTCGTGTGTCTCAGAGAGGTGTTTCAGTCAGAGCCTCGTGTTTGACTCGTGTGTCTCAGGCTGGGACTCACTCTTTGTTCTTCTCGTTGACGTTGGCTCCTTTGCGCAGCATCAGCTCGGTCACCTGCTTGCGTTTGGGGTGCGGTGAGGCCACTGAACAGTGCTGCAGCGACAGAGAGGATAAACCAACCGCGCTGCCATTAATACTCTTACTATGGTTATAAACACCGCTATGTAGGCTAGGACTACGTTATAAACCCATCGCTGAGTCCTGGGTTCCTCGGGTCTATACACAAGGTAGTACTTAGGCTGGAATTGGGAAACCCCCATATGGAATGTATTACTATGTTAAAACACATCACTTAATCCTGGGTTCCTCAGGTCTATATTCAAGGTAGTACTGATGTTATAAACCCTTATATGGAATTAATTACTAAGTTATAAAACATTGTTTATTCCTGGGTTCCTCAGATCTATATATTACTTAAGTTATAAACCCCTATGAGGAATTATTACTAGGTTAAAAACCCATCGCTGAGTCCTGGGTTTGTCAGGTGTACAAGCAAGGTATTATGTTATAACTGCCTATATGTTTAATTATGTGGTAAACTATCTCTGAGGTCTGTGCTCCATAAGTAGGATATTACTGTGTTAGAAATCCCTATATGTAATGTATTAATATGTTATAAAGCCATCCCTGTGGCCTGAGTTCCTAACGTACATTTATAAGCTATTAGTTACATTGTAAATCCCAATATGTTTTATTGTGTTCAACTTATCTGTTGCCTAGGTTCTATAACCTGGACATTACTGTGACATAAATTGCTCTATGTAATTTATCACTACTTAATAATGCACCTCTGAGGTTTGAGTTGTATAAGTAGAGTATTATTGTGTGAAGTTGTGTTGTGAAGTGACTTACCAGTGCGGTCTCATGAGACTGCGGGTGTTTGAAGTTTATGATCTCCAGGGCGAGGGTCTTCTTCACCTTGGCCATGTCTGCCTCACGAGCGGCCTGCAGAAGGGAGTGGCCCTTAAACTCATCTGCAGGGAGAGGGAGAAAGAGGGAGGGAGGGAGAGAGAGAGTGGGAGGAAGAGGGAGGGAGAGAGCAGGGGGAGAGAGGGGGCAGAGAGGGAGGGATAGAGAGAGGAAGAAGGAGAAAGGGGGCAAAGAGAGAGGGAGAGAGAAAGACGGAGGGGGAGAGAGAAGGGGACAGAAAGGGAGGGAGACAGGAAGGGAGAGAATGACAGAGGGGAGAGGGGGAGAGAAAGAGGGGGAGAGAAAGAGCGAGAGAGAGAGAAAGAGTGGGAGAAAAAGAGACACATTAACATTTCGTTATGTAACACATTTTTTTTTTTTTCTTGATTATATAAAAATGTACTATTACAATGTGTTTCTGCATTTCACTTTAATAGCTCTCATTTTACCCTTGCTTTTGTGAAGTATGTTTCATTTTCCCCCATTTTGATTATCATATTTCATATCATGCTATTGTTATTACACTTAGATTTGGTTTTGAAAATTGACTCTTGCTTAAATCTCATTTATCATTGTTTCTGTAAAAGGTGTTACAAACATGTTTAAGACGCAGTTTAAATTCAAATGAACAGAAAACCTGAAATGGGATCCCCCGCTGTGAGAGTGCTTTGGGAATAAAAGATCCCATCAGCCTCCAAACCCCAGGGGCTGATGGGATCACAGACCTGCTAACGCTATCCTTGATGAGTCAGCATGCTTCTCTAAGCTGGGCTATAGGCTTACATTTAAATGTGTACATATGTTCATAAATATGAGCATTTCACTGAAGACAATAATGTGGCGCTTCTGTCTCAAGGGTAAAACGACAACGGGCAACCTGGGTTTAAACAGCTCAGGATTTTCCATTTTTATAAGATTAATTCTGAAGAAATACTGGTTTTCAGAAAATGTCTCAACTATAGGCAGAGAACTCATAAGCGCGTGTCATAAACACACACACCAAGAGCTTTGCCGCTCTCTGACAGCTGACTCAGAAGAGAATGTTCGCAATAAAGCCAAATGCGAGTGGCCCCCGGAGACATCTGCGGCCTGAAAAAGAGTGTTTCCCCAGTAATCGGGACAAATGAGAAGAAATCGCATCCCTGTGTCTGAGCGCAGCTTCACTCTGTAGCACTCCGTGAGGCTGCTCACTGCTGTAGAGGTAGAGTAACCTGGATGACCTCAGACCCCGTTTAGGCTCGGACCCGGCGGTGCAACGGCCATTTAGGCCGCTGCGCCTCTAAAGCCCAGTAGCATCCGAACCTTTACCATTCCCCGTCGCCCCGGGCAACCCGGCAGCGCCGCCATAGCGACAGGGGCCGACGCCTCAGGGACCGCGTGCTGAGACAATCAGCTTGGCGGGTTTCACTACCGAGTATCGGCCGGCAGAATCCCAGGAGAACGCGTCCCTCTGAGATCGCCAGCAGGACCTCGGCAGCCTGCTGCTACAGCGGCGCAAACAGGGGCCTGCAAAGGCAACAGGCGTTCTTCCTAAAACCCGCAAACGGTCCTCCGCTGAGCCCGGTGCTCTCCTTGGCGGGGGGCAGGCATGCGGGAAGTAAAGGGGAGAAATAAAGGTCGTAGGGCGCGGGATGTCCCGGGACGGGCGGCGCCGGGCCTGGCCCTCGTGCAGCATACATGTGTCCGGACGGAAACCCCGGCGGACTGCTGCCGGTTCCGTCACCCTGCCGGGACCCTGAGGAGGACAGGCCTGGCCCGGGAATTCAATATTTGATGGCGGGGAAGTTTTAAATATGTAAATATCTGATGGCAGTGCCGTGCGCTGGAAGCTATCGGCCGCAGTGAGCAGTGATCCCTCACTGCAGTGAGCTTAACGCGCACGGACAGACCCCGCCAACTCTGCGCGCTTCGCTACACAATCAGAGTTGGATTAGACATGAGGTAGCTGGAGTAGCTGGAGAATATGGCTTTGCGTGCGTGTGTGTGTGTGTGTGTGCGTGCGTGCGTGCGTATGTGCGTGCGTGCGTGTGTTAAAGGCACGCTTGCGTCTGTAGATATGTGCGTAAGCATGTGCACGCATGCACATCTGCTCGTATGTGCGGTGCAGCGTGTGTCTGCAGGCAGACGTCCTGTCTACAGCACGGTGTGCTGTGTTGGCTTTTTAAAGACCTGTATCTGGGATGTGATTTTTCATGATTAATTAATTCCTTAATGAAACCCGGTGTCCTCGCCGTGATCAGGCGGAGGCGGCTGATACATGCTCAGAGGGGAGACATGGAGTGCAATGTGCTCCTGTAATGAGCGCTCAGCCCCTTTAGCTCTGATTTAGCTTTATCTCCTGTTCCCAACGAACACCTTCGTTCCTGCTCATAGGAGAGCAGGGCTTTAGCACAGGGATTCTGGACTGGTTGGACGATAATTTGTTGAGGGTATTTTTTGCTGGCTTCTGCAGGAAAGGCTGTAGTGTCCACGCATGTGGCATGTGTCTGCATGTACAGGGTTACTCACAAGCGAGAGGTGTGTGTGTGTAGTTACTCACAGGTGAGAGGTGTGTGTGTGTGTGTGTGTGTGTGTGTAGTTACTCACAGGTGATAGGTGTGTGTAGTTTCTCACAAGTGAGGTGTGTGTGTTACTCATGGGTGTGGTGTGTGGGTGTAGTTACTCACAGGTGAGGTGTGTGTGTTACTCATGGGTGTGGTGTGTGGGAGTAGTTACTCACAGGTGAGAGGTGTGTATAGTTTCTCAAAAGTGAGGTGTGTGTTACTCATGGGTGTGGTGTGTGGGTGTAGTTTCTCACAAGTGAGGTGTGTGTTACCCATGGGTGTGGTGTGTGTGTTACTCATGGGTGTGGTGTGTGTGTGTAGTTAGTCACAGGTGAGGTGTGTGTTACTCATGGGTGTGGTGTGTGGGTGTAGTTACTCACAGGTGAGGTGTGTGTTACTCATGGGTGTGGTGTGTGGGTGTAGTTACTCACAGGTGAGGTGTGTGTTACTCACAGGTGAGGTGTGTGGGTGTAGTTAGTCACAGGTGAGGTGTGTGTTACTCATGGGTGTGGTGTGTGGGTGTAGTTACTCACAGGTGAGGCGTTCTTTGAGCTCCGGGGATGGCGCCATGTCGATGGCGCTCTTGCTGTGGCAGTTGGCGAGGGTGGGGTCGGCTCCGTGACTCAGCAGCAGGGAGCACACCTCCACGCGGTTCTTGGAGGCGGCCTCGTGGAGCGGGGTGAACTGCCACAGGTCCATGGCGTTAACACAGGCCCCGTGCTGCAGAGGGGAGGGAGATTAAAGGGGAATCCTTTCACAGTCTCATTTATCTACCACGTTTCAAAATGTGTCGGAGATCCTCAGGCCCTGTTGTCTTTAGTATTCTTCAGTTCTTATGTTCTAGCCGTGCTGAATGGCATGTTCTCTTCATGCATTATTGTCTTCTAATGGTTAAAGTGAGGTTTATACTTTAAGAAACAGTTGTTACATTTGCAGACATCCATGTGCAGCTATGATGAGTGATATATGCTGTAAATGCTGCTCCTCATGTTAACTACACAGTAGGAAGTGAATACACCACTCCACACATTAACTCTAAAGTATTCAGTGACCATTTACCACAAACACCAAACTCCGTACATTAACTCTACAGTAGGGCTTGATCATTCATCACAAACACCAACGCCACACATTAACTCTACAGTATGCAGTGACCATTCACCACAAACACCAAACTCCGCACATTAACTCTACAGTAGGGCTTGATCATTCAACACAAACACCGAACTCCTCAAATTAACTCTAGAGTAGGGCTTGATCATTCATCACACAAACAAAGTCTTTTCCACATCATTAATTCAACCAATGCATTTTTAAAAACCTGTGTCGCAACCCACATAAGTGTTTGGCCAAAATCATGTTGTGTGGAAAAATTTAATAATAATAGAAAATTCCTTTAAGCTCCTGTTAAAAAAAGCAATCTGCAGGAAGGTTTACTATATATGCAGTAGATAGTAAACCCGCCATATACACGCTTCCAGGAACAGAAAGCTTGGATAGCATCTCCCCTGTGTGATCCTGTTCTGTTACCCTGTGGGTTGAAATGAAACCCTCTCTGGGCAGATAAGACTGCGCTACTGAGAAACAGGTTCGCCCATCTGAGATCCTATCAGCAGCGCTCTGGTGGGCTGGGCTGTCCTACTCGTGGGGGGGGAGGGACAGCCAGGTGGAGTGGCGCCGGGAGAGGGCCGGCGGTCAGATATCAGGGCCGGATTTTTTTACTGACTAATCAGGAAATGTCTCTGAGGGCCACTAATATTTGGCTTTATTGCTGAACATTCTCTCCTGCTAGCAGCTGTTAGAGAGTGTTAAAGCTTGTTTGTGTGTGCTTATGACATATGTTTCAAGGTGGTTTGAAGCACCATCCTGCGATGTGAACATCCTAAGAATCACCCTACAGCCTTTAGCAGAAGATTCATTGACTCAGAATCGCCCTACATCATTTTGCAGGAGGCTCACTGACTCAGAAGCACCCTACAGCCTTTTGCAGAAAACTCATTGACTCAGAATCGCCCTACAGCATTTTACAGGAGGCTCACTGACTCAGAATCACCCTACAGACTTTTGCAGGAGGCTCACTGACCCAGAATCATCCTACAGACTTTAGCAGGAGGCTCATTGGAGGCTCACTGACTCCTACAGCGTTTTGCAGAAGACTCGAGCATGTGTGCGTGCGTGCGCGACCCAGCGCGTGTGAGCGTGTGCGAATGTGTGCACGCGTGGGCAGGGCCCCTACCTTGAGGAGCAGCTCGGTGACCTCGTAGTGTCCGTAGGAGCAGGCGTTGTGCAGAGGGACGAGGCCGCTGCGCGACAGAGGGAAGGGGGGGAACGGGAGGATAACACTTTATTAAACACACATTATATTCCGTCTGAAAACATCAGAGAATCACTGCAGGCTCAAGGACACTGAGGCAGCAGAGCCTCAGCTTCCACAGCACAGGAGCACCCAGCCGTGAGCCCCGACAGGAACATCACCAGCCAACGCTTCCACAGCACAGGAGAGCCCAGCCGTGAGCCCCGACAGGAACATGCCCAGCCGTGACCCCCGACAGGAACATCACCAGCCAACGCTTCCACAGCACAGGAGAGCACAGCCCTGAGCTCTGGCAGGAACATCACCAGCCTCAGCTTCCACAGCACAGGAGAGCCCAGCCATGACCCCCGACAGGAACATCACCAGCCAACGCTTCCACAGCACAGGAGAACCCAGCCATAAGCCCCGGCAGGAACATCACCAGCCAATGCTTATTAAATTCCCAATTAACACGTGCACCGATAAGATGGGCAAAACTAGTAAGACCCAAAGTCTTTTCAGATGAATAAGTGTGATCCATTAATCGAGCCACATTGGACAGATAAGAGAGGGAGAGAGCAGCAGGACGGACTCACTGCAGCAGCTATGCCTGCAGTTAAACAACCAGCAAACCCTACAGGCAAACCCACCCTTTCCAAAATCTTGTGCGCTGACAATTTTGTTTAATACTTATACGTAAAAAAACAGAGAAAACAAATACCATGATATTAAGCCCATTTTTTTCCCCATTCTGAAAGCAACACAAGTTTTTATACTGCCCACTACTGGGTACAATGGCTGTGTCCTACCTGGAAATCAAACCTGCAGCCTTTTGGTTACAAGCTCAGTTCCTGAACCTTTATACTACACTGCTGCCCGATTGTAATCAACAGCTCCAATCGGGGAAACCTGATTAGAGCAGGGCCGGCCAGCGCTGCAGGTTTTAATGCCTGTTTTACTTCACAAATCTAACCTTAAATCTTTTGGGGGACATGCTTAAATATTGAATGAGATAAATGCAGGGCTGTAATAAGCTGGCTGACTTGATTAAACCAGAGAGCTTCTTATCCTGATAAGTGCAGTTTTAAGCGGGGTGGTACCGATCAAAGTGCCCTAGCTCACCTGCAGGGAAGGAAAATTCACCATTGTAATAAAATTCCCATCAAGCATTTCACCAATATCTCACAGAATTCGTACACAATGACTATGCAATGAACTATAAGAGCCTGAGGCAAGGTAAACATAGAAATGGCTGCGGAACTGTCTTTCAAGATATGAACATTGTAAAGGCTGTTATACACATGCACGCGCACACACACACACGCATGCACGCACACACACACACACACACACACACACACACACCTACCCTTTGTCCTTTGCATGCACGTCGGCACCATGCTGCAGCAGGAGCTGAACGATCCGGACCCGGTTGTAACCTGCGGCCAGGTGCAGGGGCGTGGACTGCAACAGAGAGGGGAGAGAACATGGTGCTTGTGAGAAGCAGGGAACAGACTGTAACTCACAACACACAGCGCCCCCTAGAAGGCTGGAGCAGGGTGAGACGCATTAGCCGGCGTTTTTTTAATAGCAAGCGGCTGGTGGTGACGATACAGACTGAAATGAGGCTTGAATCTGGAGTGGGCACTCCGCCGTCTTCACCTGAGAGAGCCTGTCTGCGAATGGAGTGGGACTTCGCCCACTTGGTGAGGTCACTGTCTCCCCACCAGCACAACAGCCAATCAGTACAAAGCTCAACAACATAACTCCACTCTCTCTCCCTCCACAATCTACAGCAATCACAGGACTCTCTCTGAGCTGCCCAATCTCACTCAGACTCATAGCTCCCATTAAAACTGCTCAATGAGACCCAGCAACAGAGCTTACATTAGGCCAGGCAGTTATGATTAGCTCGGAAGACGTAGGAAGCGTGCGTCTATTCTTATAATAGATTTTTTTTAATGTATGAGTGTGAAATGTGCAATATACACTACTGTTCAAAAGTTTGGAATCACTGATACATTTTTATGTTTTTGAAAGAAATTGATACTTTTATTCACTAAGGTAGCATTAAATTGATCAAAAAATAGAGTCAAGACATTGATAATGTTACAAACTACTATTTCTATTTCATTCTATTTCTACTTCAGCAATTGTAGCCATTTTTATACAGTTCCCTCATTGTAGGGCACCAAAAGTAATTAAAATACATTTTTGTGACCCAACAACATCAAAAGACCCTTGATATCTTATTTTCAGGTACTCTTGCAAGCAATACTATGACTTCTCTGCATTTGAATGGATTTCGATGAGAATTGGGGGGTGGGACTAGATTAAATATCTGGCAGCAGAGGGTTGGTTTGAGTCTCATACCCTTGATGGCTTACAGCCATTTCGCCAACCATGTGTTCCATACTATTCCCGTGTAATTTACAGCTTAACCTAGTCCCACCCCCCCCCAATTCCCATGGAGATCCATTCAAATGCAGAGAGGTATAGTATCGCTTGTAAGAGTACTTGAAAATAACATATGAAGAGTCTTTTGATGTTGTTGGGTCACAGACATCAGGAAGTCATGGCATGCAAAGGATATGCAACCAAATATTAATTATCATGACTTTAATTAAATTTATCTTAATTACTTTTGGTGCCCTAGAATGGGGGGACTATGTGTAAAAATGGCTACAATTGCTAAAGTAGAAATAGAATGAAATAATAGTAGTTTGTAACATTCTCAATGTCTTGACTGTATTTTTTCCCCCCGATCATTTTACTTCTACCTTGGAGAATAACAATATCAATTTCTTTCAATTCATAAAAATGTCTCGTTGATTCCAAACCTTTGAACGGTATTGTATGTACAGTCTTTAATCATTTGGAATTTATAGAATTTGAAACCATGTTCAACAATCACAGAACTACATCTCACAAAAAACAATTAGTATAATTAATAAGATTAATTTAAGCGACCTCAAAGTCTAAAAATCTAATCCAAAATCTTCCTTGGCATATTCCCCCCAAAACAAACTACTTAGACCCTGATAGGAGCAACAACCTTGGAGCAGTTATTTCAAGTGGGGACAAAATGGCATTAACCGCCACATTCGAAATGTGTAAATGTGTCAATTTAAATGAGTTTGTACTCTTCACAACAACGTTACTGTACACCTTTTCACAAGTGTTAGATGCAGCAGTTACAGCATTTTCCTTAACGCTGACACTCAAGAAAGCAAAAAAAATAAAAAAATAAAAACCCAGAGGAAATTCCAAAATAAAGGGAAACAAAATTTGACGGCTTGGGGCAGTACCGTACAGTACAGCCCTAAAGACGATGTGCAGCTCAGAAGCTAGTGCGCAGCTGTGCTAGTGGGGTCAGTCAGCAAACGTGCACCAGACACGAGGGACAAAAAAAACAAGAGGAAGGGCCTGGATGGCAGCCCTATCCAGAGAGGAACCAGCTCAGGGGCCCAATCAGGACCATGATCCACTTCACACGCAATGTCCGTTATGTGCCAGATCACAACAGATCACCGAGCTGGACTGTAAAAGGGCTAACGTGCCAGAGAGCACCAAACACAGTTAGGCCCGCAGCACCAAACATAGGCCTGGATTACCAAATTGTGTTTTTGTTTTCCTTCTCTCACCCCTCCTGGTATAAATGATTTCTGGAAATAATTTTTTGCCTTTAACAAATTTTCTGCCCACAGAGAATTTAACTGTGAATCACAGTTTGACACGTTAATTTGGTTTGACAAGATTGACAAAATGCAGAAACAAGCTTTTTTTCATGCAAATATGTAAAAAACAAAAAAACAAACCAGAAATAAAGCTAACCAAAGTGGGAAGGAAATGAACAATGAATTTAATTCATAAGGAGAGAAAGTGGCTCAAGCTATGGGGGGGGGGGGGGGGGGGAGGGGGGTGGGGGTGGGGTGGGGTCGCCATGGTGTTAAAAGGGTGCAGGAAGGGGGGGGGGGGGGGGGGGGTGTGTAGCGGCTCCTGGGGGGGAAACAGGCAATTTGGATCTCCCTCCTGTGGCCCCGCCCCGCTCACACCAACACAAACAGGAGCGCCGGTTGGAAGATGAGATGTGACCCAGGGCCAAAAATGTGCAATTAACAAGTCAGAGCCAGCTTGCTGATTTAAAAAAAAATCCAACCAAAAATGTAAAAATGAAAAGAATGAAAACCCACAAAAGTGCATCAATCTAAGAGCTGATACTTAAAATAAACTTACCAGCATTTTTTGGGATGTCGACTGATAGGCAATGTCACCAGAATCACAAAAAACAAAAACAAAAAAAAACAACGACAAAAAAAAGAACACAAAATGATAAAATGAAGGCATCATATTATCATCTCAAAGAGATCTTGCAGCACCTCTTAATTCACTTTCTTTAAATTTCATTAAAGATAAAAAATTAGCAATTTGTGATAAAACATAAATCAGTGCCACTGACAAGTAGGGGCAGTAAGGCGTATGAAAACACATCTTTAAAGGTCTGCCTTTTGTATACGCAGTAAGGTGTAGAAACTACATCTATACAGGTCTGCCTTTTGTATACGCAATAAGGTGTAGAAACTACATCTATACAGGTCTGCCTTTTCTATACGCAGTAAGGTGTAGAAACTACATCTATACAGGTCTACCTTTTCTATACGCAGTAAGTAAGTATACACATCTTTAAAGGGCTACCTATATAAACAATACCAAGAAACAACACTTCCTGACTTACATTATTGAACCTGAAGGAAAACGCAGCAGGGGAAAGGTCCTAGCACAGACACTGATAATACTAGCATGATGAATCGCAGATCTTAACGTGTCGATACTGTTAGCCGATAATGCTAACTTGGTGGCCAGGTAGGGTTACGGGGGGGGGTTAACTTTGGGTAATTCCAGGGAAAATTACCACTCAGTGTAATTTTGGGAATTTTCAATCTCATGCTTAACCTTCCTATTATGTTAGAATTTTACAACAAAAGAAAAAGGTTCCAAACATCTTTTTTTGCACATATTTCCTTTTTTTGCACATATAAGTCACTACTTTAAAATTATACAAAAACAAAGTAATTGTGGGTCATATAGATAGACCCTAACATAATAGGAAGGTTAAACACAGCTAATAAAACACAACAAGTTGAAGTCAACAATAAACAAGTAAAATGTGCTAAACAAGCTCGGGTCCTTTATGGAGAGTAGGTGCCTGCAGCATATGGTACAATAACAGCCCCTTAATCTAGATCAGGGGAAAGTTGTTATACGTTTGGAGAGCTGTGGAGTGCTGATGCCATCTGGAAGGGAGGGACTCTGTAAGTATGAAGCCATGTGTAACATTCCACTCCCATCCTATTGTTTCTCCGTGTTTTCCCTCTCCCCCTGTTTCGTGTTTATCTCTCCACTGTCCGTGTTTCCCCCCGTGCTGCAGGTTGGGCGTGTTTTCCCGTTTGTATCACTCTGTTTCACTACTCCTGTCTCAGCCTATCCCATTCCCCCGTTTCGCATGCATTCCTCACTCTCCGCTCTGTTCAATCACTCTCGCATACATTCGCACGCGGTTCCTAATTGATTCCAATTAATGTTTGTATTTAGTCACCCGGTGTTTTCTGTCCTGTGCCAGTTCGTTAATGCTCTTAGTCTGAAACCTCTGGTTCTGTCTAGTCGCCTTGTTAAACAGTTTAGTTCTGTGTCGGTGTTTACTCGCCGTGCTATTCTGTGAAGTCCAAGTCTGATCAGTCTGGAACAGCATTACCCGCTGTTCATTGTTTTGTCTCGCTAACCAACCCTGTCTGCTTAAAGTCTGCCAGCCTGCAGTTGTCCGTGAATCCCTGCCTGTGTTGCGGTTTCCCTGCCTTCCACCTGACGTGTGTGCATGCAGCTTGGGCTTCTGCTATTCCACCCTGCGGCGGTGCCCGCTCTCAACCAGTGCTGCGGTGCTGTCGATGTGCTGTCGCTCCTGCCTCTGCTGTCGCTGCTGCCGCCCTGCTGTTGCCGTGCTGCTACTGCCGCTGCCCTGCTGCCACGCCTGCGTCCTGCCTGGACTCCGCTCCACTGTCCTGCTCTACCGCTCCCGCTCCCGCTCATCCCCTGCTCCAACCAACCCGGTTACCTGTCTCCATCATCACCCCTGGCTTTCCCTGCTCCCTCTGTTCCCGCATCCTCAAAACTGGACTGTCTGTATTTACATGTTCTCCCTACGCTTCAGGAGTATAGTTAGAAGCTTAATTTATTGGATGCTTAGCGCTCCCACTCTATCTGTCAAGTCTGTCCTGTTTGTAAAGTCCAGTTCCGGCTTGGAACAATTCCGGTGTGACCTGAAAAGTCCAGCTCCGGCTTGGAGCAATACTGTCCTGCCGGTTGAGTCCAGTTCTGGCTTGGAACTTCTACTTCCTTTGCCTTTCTCCCCATGCTCAGGACTGCCCTGAGCATATAATAAATATTTAGTTTTTGGCATTTCTGTCTACTTGTCGTGCATTTGGGTCCAGTCCTCTTCCGGGGTCGTAACACCATGTCCCCTGTTGCTTCAATTATTCTCCATATCCGTCTAACATCAGCTGCATCAGAGCAGAACTGGTCTGTTTGGTGGAACACACAGAACAGCGTGCAACAGGCTGACAAACAAAATAGTGGAGAAACTGGACTTGAAACTTGAAACTCTTTGAGCCCATCAAAGATGACATCACACAAATTGAGTATGTGGAGGATTGTCCAGTCTCTTTCTGAAATTTAAGCTAGCTGTGGCTCAGATAAAGAATTAGCCAAGGTCAAGCAAGTCAAGTTAAAATATTATTTTAGTCGAGTAATTCCTAGTACATAGGCATATCTAATTTGCCGTCTTTGTTGGACGGAAATGACTAAAGTATATTTTTGCATGTATGTTTCCTTATACGCTTTATGTTAAACAAAAAAAAAAAACATACAAATAAATGTGTTCACATTGTGGAAAACCAACATCATGTTTGTTGATATTTCTTAAAACCCATGGTTTTCTCCCTAACAATGTGTGCAAAGTATTTGCAGTCACCCCTCAAATAGGCCCAATACATAAACAAAGACATGCAGTACTTACGATTTATGAAAAATATAGCTAACAGTATAAATCCCTAAAATTCCTCAAAAAGGGAAATTTTCCTATAACTTTACAACCCTATGGCCAAGAGAATGTTACGTGCACGATATCGTTAGCCAAAAATGGTAACATGGTGATCGCAGATCTTATTGTGCTGGTACTGTTAGCTGATAGTGCTAACATGGTGAACAGCAGATCTTAATGTGCACGGTACAGTTAGCTGATAATATAACAGGGTGAACAGCAAATCTTAATGTGCACGGTACAGTTTGCTGATAATATAACAGGGTGAACAGCAGATCTGAAAGTGCACGGTACAGTTAGCTGATAATGCTAACAGGGTGAACAGCAGATCTGAAAGTGCACGGTACAGTTAGCTGATAATGCTAACAGGGTGAACAGCAGATCTGAATGTGCACGGTACAGTTAGCTGATAATGCTAACAGGGTGAACAGCAGATCTGAAAGTGCACGGTACAGTTAGCTGATAATGCAAACAGGGTGAACAGCAGATCTGAATGTGCACGGTACAGTTAGCTGATAATGCTAACAGGGTGAACAGCAGATCTGAAAGTGCACGGTACAGTTAGCTGATAATGCTAACAGGGTGAACAGCAGATCTGAATGTGCACGGTACTGTTAGCTGATAATGCTAACAGGGTGAACAGCAGATCTGAAAGTGCACGGTACAGTTAGCTGATAATGCTAACAGGGTGAACAATAGATCTGAATGTGCACGGTACAGTTAGCTGATAATGCTAACAGGGTGAACAGCAGATCTGAAAGTGCACGGTACAGTTAGCTGATAATGCTAACAGGGTGAACAATAGATCTGAATGTGCACGGTACAGTTAGCTGATAATGCTAACAGGGTGAACAGCAGATCTGAATGTGCACGGGTACAGCTTGCTGATAATTCCGTCATGGTAAACAGCAGGCATTAATGTGCATGGCGCTGTTAGCGGGTAGTGCTAACAGGATGAGGCCAGTGCTGGTAAGCGCTCTGGGCCTGGGAGAGCTCCTCGGCAGCAGCTCCACGGAGGTAATTAGTTATACATCTCTGAGTTCCACCAACATGACTGGAGGAAAAGCCTGCTCTGCGCCCATCTCTTTCAGTGCACAGACCGTACCCCAGCTCCGTGTGTGTGTGTGTGCTAGTGACTAATCCCGGTGTTTCCCATCACAATTCCTTCCCGTTCCCAACCGGGAGTGACTTCGGGAAACTGGGAAATTTAACATGGGCAATGCAGATAAATAACTCTTGCATTATATTTGGCTGCTATATTTTGGCTGCTCCAAACGTGGAGAGTAAAATCATGTCGAGCAACGAGTGGAAGAATTTTGAGAAACTTAACACTAACGAGGCAAAATGTCTGGTTTTTTAAAAAGTTTTAAATTAATTTCAGAGAAAAGAATAGGCTACTATAATTGCGAGGTCAATGACTAGGCTACTATAATTGCGAGGTCAATGACTACCACGAGGGGGCAACCGTGGATAGGGGCAAGGGGTAGCCTAATAATGAACGCAAACCCATAGATTTGTTATTCATGTTAAGTTATTGTATTTATGCCATAACATTTACTTAGGCTAAATAATGTAGGCCTATTACTCACATTGACAGTTCTTGCAGCAAAAACCTAGATTTTTTATTTAGGATTAAATTTTTGTATTGGCTTGTTATGAACGTGAGAAATTTCTGCATAATACACCTAACTTCAGTTTCAGATTTTTTATTTTTTTATTTTTTATGTCAGACCCTTGATGACTTGTTGGGTCACAGACATCAGGAAGTCATGGCATGCAAAGGATTTGTGACTAAATATTAAAAATGATTACTTTCTATATATTATTCTATATATAAATTCAGGGGTGCCAATAATTGGGGCACACATGGTTTTGTTAAAAATAACTATTTCTTGATGAACTTCAATTAAAGGTTGGATTTTTCTCATTTTTTCAGCGTGAGATTAAGCTAATTCACCAAACGGTGAAATTTTTATAACCCTTTTTACTCATCTTTACCAGGGGTGCCAATAATAGTGGAGGGCACTGTTGCGTGCATGTGTGTGCTGCCGTACATACATATGAATGTGTGCCTGTGTGTCTTTGAGTATGTGTGCGTGTGTGTGTGTGTGCTCAGGGCCGGTCCTAAACATAAGCGGTCGCCTAGGCCGCCATCACGCCAGGGGGCGCCAAGCCAGGATTTTACTTCTTTTTTTTTTTGGGAGGGGGGAGGGGGGGTGTATTTATATACATTTCATAGAATACAAAATATTAAAAATGGCTCTAAGTCATCAAGGGTCTGACGTATTAAACAAGCCTTAAACCATCACTCTGTTGCCAGATATGCAGAAGATATGGATGGACAACTTGAAGGGTTTCTTCTCCTGACTTATTTTTCCAGAGTTCAATAGGAAAATTTGTCAGGAGAAACAACCCTTAAAGTGATCCATCCATATCTACTGCATATCTGGCAGCAGAGTGATGGTTTACAGCTTGTAACTTAGAGCCATTTAGCCAACCATGTGTTCCATACTGTTCCAGTGTAATTTACAGCTAAATCTAGTCCCACCCCCCCAATTCCCATAGAGATCAATTAAAACGCAGAGAGATTATAGTATCGCTTGTGGGAGTACCAGAAAATAAGATATCAAGAGTCTTTTGATATTGTTGGGTCACAGACATCAGGAAGTCATGGCATGCAAAAGATATGTGACCAAATATTAAAAATGATTACTTTATTATACATTATGTTAAACTGTCCAATATTTTTTGATGCCCGAAAATGGGAGGGACTACGTACAAAAAGTTCTATAGTTTCTAAACGGTTAATCTGATATGGATGAAAATACCCTCAAATTAAAGCTGACAGTCTGCACTTAAACCTCATTGTCACTGTATCCTTTCAAACTCTAAGTTCTAGAGTAAAGAACCAAAATAACGTGTCACTGTCCAATGAATTATGGTGCTCACTGCATCTTCTCCAAAATGTTCATAAATAAAACACTGTATTTGAGAAAATGCCATGTGAGGTTGTGTATAAATGCAGGAAATTAGTTTTAAAAGGCTCAACATTTTCTGAGGGAGGACCCCCCAGACCTCCCGCTACTTTGCTCCCCCTTGTGCCCCACCAACATCTCTTGATGACCCCCAATCAAAACAGCCCTGCATCGCAGTAATTTCGGGTGATATTTATTTCTCCCATAAGCATTCCTTGTCAGCGCACTTGCCTACTATTGAGTAGTATTAAGTAGTATTGAGTAAAAAATGCTGATAAGTATGCGACAATTCGGAAAACTGAGTACGAGATGACAGGAGGGGGGGGGGGGGCACCATCTACAGATGTTGCCTAGGGCTACTAAAAGGCTAGGGCCGGCCCTGTGTGTGCTGCCGTACATATGAATGCACGTGGGTCAGTGTGTGTGCGTGTGTGTGTGCGCGCGAGCGTGCATCTTTGTCCGCGTGTGTGTGCTGCCGTACATGTGTATGCATGCGTGCACGTGTGTGTGTGTGTGTGTGTGTGTGTGTGTGTGTGTGTGTGTGTAACTGAGTATGTGTGGGTGTGAGAGTGCTGCCGTACATATGTGCTTGTGTGCCACCAGCATCATGGGTACCCTGCTACTCCACAGTGTTAACAGTCTAAACTACAGGCACGCCATGGCCTTCACCCGCCAAGAAGATTTTTTCACTGACATTCAGAAGGAGTAATAAAATGCGTGAACTGAAGGCAGGTTTCCTGGTTTTACAACCTCTCGGGCGGCATGTCTCTGAGATCATTTAACAGGAAGAATTCTCCACTCGCAGGCAGACTGGAGAGCTTCCAGAAAACAGCAGCGACTGAGTGTGACTGGCGGCGAATCTGCCAATGCAGGGCGGAACGCGTGTAACTCCACGGGACAAACACACTTGACGTCAAACAGATTTGAGGATGTGGGAGGGGGGGTTTCCACATCGAACCCAAAACATTCCGCGGCCATACAAGTGAATGAACCCAAAAGGAGCGTTTTCTGTTTGCGCTGTGCTGTGCTGTGCTTTGCGAGCGATCGATCCATCCAGTCACGTGTGCTTCTGGGGCTACTGCACCCATACCAAGGCCTCTCCATTCTCCCGGCCAAGTTTGTGGAATATCTCAGTAATCTGAATTCACAATGGAATGATGAAGCCATCAGGATTGCAGGAATTCACACAGCTCGTGCTATGGGTACGCATTGATCTGCTGTCTCCACACTGTCGAACAACTCTTTCTCAACAACAACAAAAAGCAATAAAATACACTGGTTGAATCACTTAAAATGACTAAAAAATAAATGTAAATAAAATCTAAACAGCATCACTGGAAGGTGCACCTAATAATATATTATGGCTATCACTATGACTACAATTAATAATAATAACAATAATAATAATAATAATAATAATTCAGGGTCCTAAAATTCCCCATTGCTTTGTCTCAGTGAGCAGTGCTGAATTGTGTACACTGGATATCCAATATGCAATAAGGTAAGGCCGGTATTGCCATGGCAACACGGGCACAAACACAGAGGAGGGAGGCTCCTCCCCAAAATCTGTCCATCCCGGTGACAGCACGGAGAGGGCCTGCAGGGCGGGGCATCTGGGCACGGCTCTCTGCCCCTGGGGACCGCCTCCTGTCACTCACTATTATTGTCATGGTATATTAGATTAGCCTATCTTACCTCAGCCATGCAGACTGACTGACCCCACATATTCCTGTGAGTAGAGTGGACGGTCTTAATAAGTGCGCTGACCCCTCTAAAATGATCCTATCACAGCTGATGTTCAGAGAATAAAGCCCTATTCCTGGGGCTTTATTCTCTGAACATCAGCTGTGATAGGATCATATCAGCTGCTCATAAAGATGGCAGCACGACGTAGGCAAGTGCTGCTGAAATGCCAGAAAAACAGTGTAGTTTAGTGGCAAGGGAACCGGGACTTATAGCTTAGAGGTTGCAGGTTCATTACCCAGTTGGAGCACAGCAGTTTTACCCTTGAGCAAAGGCACTTGATCTATACTGCTTAAGTAAATATCAAGCTGTACGACTGGATGGCACGTATAAAAACAAAATAAATTGAATCGTGCGAGTCGGTGGATAAGAGCGTGGGCTAAATGTCCAAACACAAATGTGTTACTTTAACTTCAGTCGCAATGTCTTATGTTCCGGTGGCAGCTGTGAGGTTTTTCAAGTGAAAGATAGCGGCAGAAAGTGGGTGGGCGGAGGACGGCGGTGTTTGTGGACGTGCCAGGATGACCTTCAGCCCCTGGGGGTTGGGAGTGAGTCAGAGTTGCATTGTCGGAAGGGTGAAGAGTTAAAGGAACAAAAATCGAAAAAGGCATTAAGGCAGACGGGCCACTAAGGTTACGCTGCTCCAGAAATGTCCTGGGATGACTTGCGCACTGCCTGCTGTGTGCTGCAGTTACACCTCATTTTTCTCCTGCTCAAGGCCCACAGAGTGCTACATCTGGCACTCTTACAAAGAGTCCTGCAAAATGCTGATTTGTGCACATTTTCCCCATTAAACAAAAACAAAGAGAAAACTGGGGGAGATGTGCTGAAACGTTAACGTACAGCGGCACGTGAAAACGGCTCACCTGATCTTTACACTGACCTTTATAAAAACACAATAATAAGATTGAAATAAAGTGCGTGGGTGTCCCCGGCTGACTGAATCGATGGCTTTTAGAATGACAGAGTGACTGCCGAAACTGCAGCACACCAGGAGTGGGTGGTGAAACCCCAAAGCCTGATGGGAAATAGGGGGGGTGGTCACATGCTCTGTCTCTCCTCCGTGATTAATTTATTTCACGCTGGTCCGTGCCCAAGATTAAACTGGCACGACACACGAGCGGAGGCACGCGGCATCTAAATCAGTTTGTGACAGAGGAGCGAGCTGTCCTTGTGAAGAGCAGTATCACACAACACGACACACCACTAAATAAATACAAGCAATAAGCACTTAGCCGCCCGCTATGAGCCTGGCTATGTGGAGGGATGGGCTGACCAGGAGCGGAGAGAGGGAGGGAGGGAGGGAGAGAGAGAAAGAAAGGACAGAGGGGGAGAAAGAGATGAAAAAAGAGATTGGGGAAAGAGAGTGGGAGAGAGAAAAAGAGCTTTCCTCCAATCTGCGCTGTGAATGTTTCCTTAGCCCCCTTCCACTCCTTTCCTTATTGTCCCTCATTTTCTCTTCCATGCCCTTTTTTGGGAATTGTACCCTGTAACCATGCCAACAGAGTGATAACTGGCAGTGAGTTGTTGCCATGGCGGCAGAGCGTGCTATAACCAGCACGAAATGGCAGCAGTGGAGGGACTTGCCTTCCTCAGAGTAACCCCACACCCCCACAACCAAGAGAAGAAGAGAGGTGAGGAGGGGGAGGGGAGGAGAATAGGAAGAGAGGAGAGAAGAGAGAAGAGAGAAGAGGAGAGGAGAAGTCCTGTAAATCCCTGAGAATATGCCAAAAATGTCATGTGAAAGAATCACTTCATCCTAAATACTGGAGAATATTTTGTTCACCAAGAGTGGCAAGTATTTCTGTCCAAAACACAAACACACACATACACACACACAGGTAGGCTTACATGCACGCACACTTCACAGACACATACAGGTATGTACGCATTAACACTCGCAAATGCACGCACGCGCACACACACTCTGCATAAACACCAACATTAATACACACACACACCCTCTACACAAACACCTGAATTATTACACACACACCAACATTAATATACAAACACACACCCTCTACACAAACACCTGAATTATTACACACACACACACACACACACACACACACACACACACACACACTCTCTCTCTCTACATAAACACCTGCATTAATACACACATACATACCAGGGACAAGCTGAGCAGATCAATAACACATTACATCTCTCCCTGCACAACTGACACCTCCCTATGAGAGAAATATAAAGTCCTGCACTCATTACCGCACACACTCACTCTACATAAACACCCGCACTCAT